>CM062296.1:766964842-768180869 GCA_031216915.1 Pictodentalium vernedei
CCGAAACTTCTGGCAGTTACACACGGCAATGGTTGCAACTCGCCTGCTACTCGGTTCCCGACACGTCATAAGCTGTATTTTTATATTTTCTGAGCTGTTGTGTAGAAGTAGTTGATCGTCTCGTTATCTGATGACGAAATATTATGTTTAAAATAATGTAGGCCTATCGGTGTTGAGATAACTGTTTAACAAATCGAGAAACACGGGAAAAACATTGCAAAGTGGGTTTGAAACTGTGCATCACGGTGAAAGTTTGTAGATTTGGTGAAGTTATGCAGTAATCTCACCCGTCCTTTTCCAAAGATCAGAAATCAATATATATCTGTCGGGGAAGGGGGGGGGGGGGGTGGACATTTATATAGGGTGAGCCTCTTCGCAAAGTCCTATTTCATCTTAATGAAAATAAAATTACTCTTTAAAAAAAGCTCAGAGGCGTAACCCGATCCAATGTTTCATCAGACAAGGGTTGGGCAAGAAATTATGAAATACCAAGTTGGGCACACCCCTTGCTTGCGCGACGAAAATATAAATGGTTTTGAGTACTCAGCTAGCCAAAATCTCTTGCTCGCCCGATAAAAATATACACAGATCAGAAAGAGCAATAAATTCCCGACTTACAATATCGGTAGAATCCCACATCCAAGGATTGAGAGCAAATAATAATAAATTATTTTTATGACCATCACCTGTTGAAAGCACCCAGAACGTTGGGTATTTCCGCCCAACTGTTGTGTAATGGACAGCACTGCCATGGCATTCTAATAACGTCCGTGCCATGTAAGTATTCTATCAATGGAAAGTATATTTTTTGCGTTTATGTCTTTGATAAAAGCAATCAGGTATGATCCGATAGTTTGTACGATAGGACCGAGCCGTCGGGCACAGATGTCCTATACTTCCCCACCCCCTCCCCCCACCCCAGGAAAAATAAATAAATAAAAATTGTTAGTTACGGCCCTGTCCAAAATAAGATAATATAGTGCAAAGACTCCCTCCAGACACACAACAATATCCCCAAGCAATCCTCCAACGCATAAGATCTATGTGTGTGTGTGCAGCCTTAAGAAACAGAATTTTTCTTTTGATATCGTACCTTCGCTTTGAGTAGTTTAAACGATGACGAATCATTGTCATTATCGGCATGTCCTGTTTTCTGAGTTGCACGATATTAAAATAAAGAGAACATTAGAAGGGTTCTCTTGGTCAGTCTTTACTCCAGAATAAGATTTCCGGGTTTAAGGTTTGACTTTGAGCATGGATACGAATACTGACAGGGGGCAAAAAATAAATGATTATTTAGTAGATGTTTGACTTTTTTGAATTTGAGATTTTTTTTTAACAAAACCTTTGGAGTAAAAAGGCATGGCTTCTCTTAATTTACGTGTCAGAATTCTTGGCTGAAGAGATCAGCTTATTTCATCTGTTATGTCGAGAGATACTGGCGTTTAAAATTTGACTCGGAATGATCGTATTTTTCATTGAGATATGGACAAAACATTCTCCGCTGGACACTACACAGAGTAACGTAATCATGGTGTTGAATGTGCAACATCGGCTAAGTATACCTGAACAGATCTCATCGAAAAAATCCTCTGTTCAAAAAGAATATGAATTAAAGCTTTGTATAATCAAATTGTTAGTCCATCAGTCTTGCTTTCGTGTGAATATAATCATGTTTCCGACTGTTTACAAACATTAGAGAATAATTAATCTGAATGGTTTTGATTTTTTAACACTTGGATTCCTTGGGTGTATTACAACACTTTATTGACAAATTGTAGTGAAGAGTTCAGTAGCCAAGTGGATTGGGGCGTTCAATACGTTGTCGAGATTAAGTTATTAAAACACCAAAAATCCCATTGACAGCAACGCTAACCTTTCACTCGCTGTACAACACACGAAGTTGTTGGGTAATAAATTACCTATACATCCACAATGTACATCACCTTTTTTGAACAAAAAAAAAAACAGGAAAAAATATACAGTACAACGTAAAATTGAAATTGAAATTTTGAATTTTCTCTTCTGCCGTCTGGTCTTGCACTGAATGAACTTGACACTTTGTTTTCATGCCACATGTTTTTGAGAGATTTTCACTCATTCCGGCACAAAATTACAGAAAAAAACTTTCAGTACTGTATAATCTGGATAAAAATATATTAATTGACGGATTCAAAGCCAACAGATTTTGAACCAATCGGCCGATGATTCCTATTTAATCCTGCTCACAACTTTGGGTGTTAAATGCACCAGATCACGTGTTCGGTGTTTTAGGCTCCCACAAACATTGGGAGAGATCGCTGCGAGTGCTTTCGAATCCAGGTGATACTTTGACATGGGCGTCTGCGTAATAGTGTATTTTTTATTTCAGAAGATTGCCCCGTTTCCAACTTCAGGTAAATAATCGCATAAGCCTGCTTTTTGTACAAAATAGAGTTGTGACTGAACGTCGATTTAAAATGTGTTGAATGGAAAGTTAACCGCCCCCCCCCCCCCCGAAAATTTAATACAGCCTGTTGGTGTGTGAAAATGACCAACACGCGAAATGGATCTCATTGCATAGACTGCGGAATACGGAACTCTTCTCTATGTAGACTGCCATTTGCAGTCCACATGAGGACATTTCGACATACCAGCAGTCTAATCTCCATTTTTTTCGCTCAGTTGCATGGAAACAGTGTTCTTCGGTTATGTTAGCTTGAGAAAACAAAATTTTCTCCCATTGGGTCGAACTATGGTCTGCTCGATGGGTTCAAGCCCCCCCCCCCACCCACCCACCCACCCACCCCACACTATGTCTGAAACTGCTATGTTTTCCATTTTCATGTCTAACTAGCCATCTTTTTCGCCAGCGATTTCTGTCTGTTCACTTTCGTATTCTGGCCATTATCTTAATTTTAAGGCGTTCGGGATCGACGGGCAAAGTTCTTGAAAAAGCCAGTTTGCTTTTGTCCCATCTATTCACCCGTGACACTGAATGTGGCACTATCCCTACATATGGGGGGGGGGGAGGCTGTCCGCCGTGCACATCCAGGCCCCGTTTCGCAACAGCATGAGGAAGACCAAATTGAAAACTTCTCATTAAACCACTCTATCTCAGACAATTCTCGGGGATTTAATTGAGATTTTCAGTCATCGTTGTGAATAGATGCTCATCCATAACCAGCTTTCACTTTTGATGACTTGTCTCCCCTTATCGACTATCAGAACCCATCAGCTAATTTGCTTCGCAGATAATTTGCCATGGTGATAATTGAAATATTTCATCAGTCGTAACATAAGCAATTACCGTCCGAACAAGTCATGTTTTCCACCCCTCCCCCAATTGATATTTCTTCGTGATGCATCTGGTTGTAACCCCCTTTAGGACAGAGAACCTGCGGGTTCAACTCGGAGGCGAAATGGCTGAAACTTTCTTTATTATTTTCATGTTTTTTAACAGACGAGGAGGTTTGTTTGCCTGAAAGAAACTCCCTTCCAGAGTTGTTTCAGTGGTAATCCAAAATCCACGCATTGCACGTAGTAATAAAGAATGTTTTTTGCTTGTGGTTCCAAGCACGAGACTTTGCCACTGATTCACTAACATTTCTCTTGAAATTATTAATTTATTCGTATTTAAGGTAACTTCCAACACCTACAGCCATCATAACCAAATTAATGTTTTACCAATCGTTTATACCTATAATACCACATTATTAGACAAGCAACCCAGTGGTTGGTTGTCTACTCAAGTATGACACAATTTTTTTTACCCTATCAAATAAACACTACTCTGAGTTCCTACCAGGATTATTTGACGGTAAACGGCCAGACAAATCTTTTTGTGGACAGCTTTTTTTTTATAAATGGAGGATAGTGTTCAACGAGGGACAACTGCTATTTTGCATAAATAATGTGCACATGAGACATGATGTGTTTTATAAACTGTCTATGTGTTACTGTGTCAGTGATATCCTATATTTTTTATATCTGAGAGCTTTGACGAAATTCTGGTTCTAATCACAAGACAGCGCGATACGCACATTCATTTCAAACGCATTCATTACCGAAAAAACCCGAAACCCAACAGTAACTCGACTATAAAACGTTTTCTCCAATGCGACCAACAGGAGAGTTTGTATAAACTTTGCTTACGAGTCTGTTTTTTTATCGTTCTCAAAGGACTCGGAGCAATCCACTTTTTATCCTTCGTCTACAGAATGTTTCTTATTAACCCGATAAAAGTGCACAGATAGAATGGATAGATAGATTAAAAGTTTATTATATGTGGATACGGGTTTCAGCTCACCCTGAAAGATAAACTACAATTTGCATTAATGTAATTTGTTGCTTGCAACGATGGAACCATGACAAGGGTCGAAAGGGGCTTATTTGCACGAAACCATTCATTTTTCCGATGCAACTGCCTGCTTCCGCCCCACCTATGGAATGTTTGGCAGAAGCGGCTATCAACCTACCCCCTATAAGCATACAAATGTTCCTCCCACCCGATAAAATTTGCGTCTAGAAATTGATGTATTCACAAAAGACATATTTCCTGACACTCAGCGAAGTTAAAAATAATGAAATTGGGTTGCTTTTTTTTTTTTTTTTTTAAATCTGACAAAGACTAAAAAACTTTACAAACGTTACTATTTCACTCCATAACGGCATTATAAATACTGTCATGCAAATTGTAGTTTGTTCACAAGATACACAAACTTTACAAGCAATGCGAGTTTTCAATGCAAGAGAAATATTGTCATTTAAATAAGAGTTCAAGAAGAATATCCTCTCCCATTTCACCAGTTAGCCTCCATGAACATAGATACAGAATATGTCTTGTGTCAATAGTAGATTTCGAGAAGAGTGTGGAAGGGGTACATGGTCCCCGTTCAGCGCAACCCGGCGTTGATGACGAAATATTTTTAGGTTTTCAAACAAAATACATCCAAATATTTAATTGCTTTTTCAGGCCGATCATTTCAATCGGCCCTTTCAAGACTTTGCAGTGGATCTATCCAATCGGTTATTTTCTTGCTAGAAGATCTGACAGCGATGCTTCAACTAAATAAAATACCTCAGCACTTTTTCAAATCAAAATGTTTTTCTCGGGACGGTCTGTTCGTAGACTGTATCATTTCTGACTACAACTTTGCATATATATACAAGTCGGATAACTCATCATAAATTATTGTGTTATTGCACTGTATGTACAAATGGCATAAACATTCGTAACCAACACAAACACACTAATGCGTTGCACACGTTCGACAGTGCAGCTACTAAATTTACAATCTTTATTTCGATTTGATGCGAGCCCTTCAGTTGCCTTGTGTCCGTGAACGAGACAGGTCAATGTACTTCTGTTGATGGGCTGTTGATATTATGGAAAGTACACCATGCGCTGCTAATTTTGAAATTCAGTTTGGCTTTGGTCTGGTGTAGGCCGAAACTTCTGGCAGTTACACACGGCAATGGTTGCAACTCGCCTGCTACTCGGTTCCCGACACGTCATAAGCTGTATTTTTATATTTTCTGAGCTGTTGTGTAGAAGTAGTTGATCGTCTCGTTATCTGATGACGAAATATTATGTTTAAAATAATGTAGGCCTATCGGTGTTGAGATAACTGTTTAACAAATCGAGAAACACGGGAAAAACATTGCAAAGTGGGTTTGAAACTGTGCATCACGGTGAAAGTTTGTAGATTTGGTGAAGTTATGCAGTAATCTCACCCGTCCTTTTCCAAAGATCAGAAATCAATATATATCTGTCGGGGAAAGGGGGGGGGGGGGGGGTGGACATTTATATAGGGTGAGCCTCTTCGCAAAGTCCTATTTCATCTTAATGAAAATAAAATTACTCTTTAAAAAAAAGCTCAGAGGCGTAACCCGATCCAATGTTTCATCAGACAAGGGTTGGGCAAGAAATTATGAAATACCAAGTTGGGCACACCCCTTGCTTGCGCGACGAAAATATAAATGGTTTTGAGTACTCAGCTAGCCAAAATCTCTTTGCTCGCCCGGATAAAAAATATACACAGATCAGAAAGAGCAATAAATTCCCGACTTACAATATCGGTAGAATCCCACATCCAAGGATTGAGAGCAAATAATAATAAATTATTTTTATGACCATCACCAGTTGAAAGCACCCAGAACGTTGGGTATTTCCGCCCAACTGTTGTGTAATGGACAGCACTGCCATGGCAATTCTAATAACGTCCGTGCCATGTAAGTATTCTATCAATGGAAAGTATATTTTTTGCGTTTATGTCTTTGATAAAAGCAATCAGGTATGATCCGATAGTTTGTACGATAGGACCGAGCCGTCGGCCACAGATGTCCTATACTCCCCCACCCCCTCCCCCCACCCCAGGAAAAATAATAAATAAAAATTGTTAGTTACGGCCCTGTCCAAAATAAGATAATATAGTGCAAAGACTCCCTCCAGACACACAACAATATCCCCAAGCAATCCTCCAACGCATAAGATCTATGTGTGTGTGTGCAGCCTTAAGAAACAGAATTTTTCTTTTGATATCATACCTTCGCTTTGAGTAGTTTAACGATGACGAATCATTGTCATTATCGGCATGTCCTGTTTTCTGAGTTGCACGATATTAAAATAAAGAGAACATTAGAAGGGTTCTCTTGGTCAGTCTTTACTCCAGAATAAGATTTCCGGGTTTAAGGTTTGACTTTGAGCATGGATACGAATACTGACAGGGGGCAAAAAATAAATGATTATTTAGTAGATGTTTGACTTTTTTGAATTTGAGATTTTTTTTTAACAAAACCTTTGGAGTAAAAAGGCATGGCTTCTCTTAATTTACGTGTCAGAATTCTTGGCTGAAGAGATCAGCTTATTTCATCTGTTATGTCGAGAGATACTGGCGTTTAAAATTTGACTCGGAATGATCGTATTTTTCATTGAGATATGGACAAAACATTCTCCGCTGGACACTACACAGAGTAACGTAATCATGGTGTTGAATGTGCAACATCGGCTAAGTATACCTGAACAGATCTCATCGAAAAAATCCTCTGTTCAAAAAGAATATGAATTAAAGCTTTGTATAATCAAATTGTTAGTCCATCAGTCTTGCTTTCGTGTGAATATAATCATGTTTCCGACTGTTTACAAACATTAGAGAATAATTAATCTGAATGGTTTTGATTTTTTAACACTTGGATTCCTTGGGTGTATTACAACACTTTATTGACAAATTGTAGTGAAGAGTTCAGTAGCCAAGTGGATTGGGGCGTTCAATACGTTGTCGAGATTAAGTTATTAAAAACACCAAAAATCCCATTGACAGCAACGCTAACCTTTCACTCGCTGTACAACACACGAAGTTGTTGGGTAATAAATTACCTATACATCCACAATGTACATCACCTTTTTTGAACAAAAAAAAAACAGGAAAAAATATACAGTACAACGTAAAATTGAAATTGAAATTTTGAATTTTCCCTTCTGCCGTCTGGTCTTGCACTGAATGAACTTGACACTTTGTTTTCATGCCACATGTTTTTGAGAGATTTTCACTCATTCCGGCACAAAATTACAGAAAAAAACTTTCAGTACTGTATAATCTGGATAAAAATATATTAATTGACGGATTCAAAGCCAACAGATTTTGAACCAATCGGCCGATGATTCCTATTTAATCCTGCTCACAACTTTGGGTGTTAAATGCACCAGATCACGTGTTCGGTGTTTTAGGCTCCCACAAACATTGGGAGAGATCGCTGCGAGTGCTTTCGAATCCAGGTGATACTTTGACATGGGCGTCTGCGTAATAGTGTATTTTTTATTTCAGAAGATTGCCCCGTTTCCAACTTCAGGTAAATAATCGCATAAGCCTGCTTTTTGTACAAAATAGAGTTGTGACTGAACGTCGATTTAAAATGTGTTGAATGGAAAGTTAACCGCCCCCCCCCCCCCCCGAAAATTTAATACAGCCTGTTGGTGTGTGAAAATGACCAACACGCGAAATGGATCTCATTGCATAGACTGCGGAATACGGAACTCTTCTCTATGTAGACTGCCATTTGCAGTCCACATGAGGACATTTCGACATACCAGCAGTCTAATCTCCATTTTTTCGCTCAGTTGCATGGAAACAGTGTTCTTCGGTTATGTTAGCTTGAGAAAACAAAATTTTCTCCCATTGGGTCGAACTATGGTCTGCTCGATGGGTTCAAGCCCCCCCCCCCCCCCCCCACCCACCCACCCACCCACCCCACACTATGTCTGAAACTGCTATGTTTTCCATTTTCATGTCTAACTAGCCATCTTTTTCGCCAGCGATTTCTGTCTGTTCACTTTCGTATTCTGGCCATTATCTTAATTTTAAGGGTAGTGTCGGGATCGACGGGCAAAGTTCTTGAAAAAGCCAGTTTGCTTTTGTCCCATCTATTCACCCGTGACACTGAATGTGGCACTATCCCACATATGGGGGGGGGGGGGGAGGGCTGTCCGCCGTGCACATCCAGGCCCCGTTTCGCAACAGCATGAGGAAGACCAAATTGAAAACTTCTCATTAAACCACTCTATCTCAGACAATTCTCGGGGATTTAATTGAGATTTTCAGTCATCGTTTGTGAATAGATGCTGCATCCATAACCAGCTTTCCACTTTTGATGACTTGTCTCCCCTTATCGACTATCAGAACCCATCAGCTAATTGCTTCGCAGATAATTAGCCATGGTGTAATTGAAATATTTCATCAGTCGTAACATAAGCAATTACCGTCCGAACAAGTCATGTTTTCCACCCCTCCCCCAATTGATATTCTTCGTGATGCATCTGGTTGTAACCCCCTTTAGGACAGAGAACCTGCGGGTTCAACTCGGAGGCGAAATGGCTGAAACTTTCTTTATTATTTTCATGTTTTTTAACAGACGAGGAGGTTTGTTTGCCTGAAAGAAACTCCCTTCCAGAGTTGTTTCAGTGGTAATCCAAAATCCACGCATTGCACGTAGTAATAAAGAATGTTTTTGCTTGTGGTTCCAAGCACGAGACTTTGCCACTGATTCACTAACATTTCTCTTGAAATTATTAATTTATTCGTATTTAAGGTAACTTCCAACACCTACAGCCATCATAACCAAATTAATGTTTTACCAATCGTTTATACCTATAATACCACATTATTAGACAAGCAACCCAGTGGTTGGTTGTCTACTCAAGTAAGACACAATTTTTTTACCCTATCAAATAAACACTACTCTGAGTTCCTACCAGGATTATTTGACGGTAAACGGCCAGACAAATCTTTTTGTGGACAGCTTTTTTTTATAAATGGAGGATAGTGTTCAACGAGGGACAACTGCTATTTTGCATAAATAATGTGCACATGAGACATGATGTGTTTTATAAACTGTCTATGTGTTACTGTGACAGTGATATCCTATATTTTTTATATCTGAGAGCTTTGACGAAATTCTGGTTCTAATCACAAGACAGCGCGATACGCACATTCATTTCAAACGCATTCATTTACCGAAAAAACCCGAAACCCAACAGTAACTCGACTATAAAACGTTTTCTCCAATGCGACCAACAGGAGAGTTTGTATAAACTTTGCTTACGAGTCTGTTTTTTATCGTTCTCAAAGGACTCCGGAGCAATCCACTTTTTATCCTTCGTCTACAGAATGTTTCTTATTAACCCGATAAAAGTGCACAGATAGAATGGATAATAGATTAAAAGTTTATTTATGTGGATACGGGTTTCAGCTCACCCTGAAAGATAAACTACAATTTGCATTAATGTAATTTGTTGCTTGCAACGATGGAACCATGACAAGGGTCGAAAGGGGCTTATTTGCACGAAACCATTCATTTTTTCCGATGCAACTGCTGCTTCCGCCCCACCTATGGAATGTTTGGCAGAAGCGGCTATCAACCTACCCCCTATAAGCATACAAAAGTTCCTCCCACCCGATAAAATTTGCGTCTAGAAATTGATGTATTCACAAAAGACATATTTCCTGACACTCAGCGAAGTTAAAATAATGAAATTGGGTTGCTTTTTTTTTTTTTTTTTAAATCTGACAAAGACTAAAAACACTTTACAAACGTTACTATTTCACTCCATAACGGCATTATAAATACTGTCATGCAAATTTGTAGTTGTTCACAAGATACACAAACTTTACAAGCAATGCGAGTTTTCAAATGCAAGAGAAATATTGTCATTTAAATAAGAGTTCAAGAAGAATATCCTCTCCCATTTCACCAGTTAGCCTCCATGAACATAGATACAGAATATGTCTTGGTGTCAATAGTAGATTTCGAGAAGAGTGTGGAAGGGGTACATGGTCCCCCGTTCAGCGCAACCCGGCGTTGATGACGAAATATTTTTAGGTTTTCAAACAAAATACATCCAAATATTTAATTGCTTTTTCAGGCCGATCATTTCAATCGGCCCTTTCAAGACTTTGCAGTGGATCTATCCAATCGGTTATTTTCTTGCTAGAAGATCTGACAGCGATGCTTCAACTAAATAAAATACCTCAGCACTTTTTCAAATCAAAATGTTTTTCTCGGGACGGTCTGTTCGTAGACTGTATCATTTCTGACTACAACTTTGCATATATATACAAGTCGGATAACTCATCATAAATTATTGTGTTATTGCACTGTATGTACAAATGGCATAAACATTCGTAACCAACACAAACACACTAATGCGTGCACACGTTCGACAGTGCAGCTACTAAATTTACAATCTTTATTTCGATTTGATGCGAGCCCTTCAGTTGCCTTGTGTCCGTGAACGAGACAGGTCAATGTACTTCTGTTGATGGGCTGTTGATATTATGGAAAGTACACCATGCGCTGCTAATTTTGAAATTCAGTTTGGCTTTGGTCTGGTGTAGGCCGAAACTTCTGGCAGTTACACACGGCAATGGTTGCAACTCGCCTGCTACTCGGTTCCCGACACGTCATAAGCTGTATTTTTATATTTTCTGAGCTGTTGTGTAGAAGTAGTTGATCGTCTCGTTATCTGATGACGAAATATTATGTTTAAAATAATGTAGGCCTATCGGTGTTGAGATAACTGTTTAACAAATCGAGAAACACGGGAAAAACATTGCAAAGTGGGTTTGAAACTGTGCATCACGGTGAAAGTTTGTAGATTTGGTGAAGTTATGCAGTAATCTCACCCGTCCTTTTCCAAAGATCAGAAATCAATATATATCTGTCGGGGAAGGGGGGGGGGGGGTGGACATTTATATAGGGTGAGCCTCTTCGCAAAGTCCTATTTCATCTTAATGAAAATAAAATTACTCTTTAAAAAAAGCTCAGAGGCGTAACCCGATCCAATGTTTCATCAGACAAGGGTTGGGCAAGAAATTATGAAATACCAAGTTGGGCACACCCCTTGCTTGCGCGACGAAAATATAAATGGTTTTGAGTACTCAGCTAGCCAAAATCTCTTGCTCGCCCGATAAAAATATACACAGATCAGAAAGAGCAATAAATTCCCGACTTACAATATCGGTAGAATCCCACATCCAAGGATTGAGAGCAAATAATAATAAATTATTTTTATGACCATCACCTGTTGAAAGCACCCAGAACGTTGGGTATTTCCGCCCAACTGTTGTGTAATGGACAGCACTGCCATGGCATTCTAATAACGTCCGTGCCATGTAAGTATTCTATCAATGGAAAGTATATTTTTTGCGTTTATGTCTTTGATAAAAGCAATCAGGTATGATCCGATAGTTTGTACGATAGGACCGAGCCGTCGGGCACAGATGTCCTATACTCCCCCACCCCCTCCCCCCACCCCAGGAAAAATAAATAAATAAAAATTGTTAGTTACGGCCCTGTCCAAAATAAGATAATATAGTGCAAAGACTCCCTCCAGACACACAACAATATCCCCAAGCAATCCTCCAACGCATAAGATCTATGTGTGTGTGTGCAGCCTTAAGAAACAGAATTTTTCTTTTGATATCGTACCTTCGCTTTGAGTAGTTTAACGATGACGAATCATTGTCATTATCGGCATGTCCTGTTTTCTGAGTTGCACGATATTAAAATAAAGAGAACATTAGAAGGGTTCTCTTGGTCAGTCTTTACTCCAGAATAAGATTTCCGGGTTTAAGGTTTGACTTTGAGCATGGATACGAATACTGACAGGGGGCAAAAAATAAATGATTATTTAGTAGATGTTTGACTTTTTTGAATTTGAGATTTTTTTTTAACAAAACCTTTGGAGTAAAAAGGCATGGCTTCTCTTAATTTACGTGTCAGAATTCTTGGCTGAAGAGATCAGCTTATTTCATCTGTTATGTCGAGAGATACTGGCGTTTAAAATTTGACTCGGAATGATCGTATTTTTCATTGAGATATGGACAAAACATTCTCCGCTGGACACTACACAGAGTAACGTAATCATGGTGTTGAATGTGCAACATCGGCTAAGTATACCTGAACAGATCTCATCGAAAAAATCCTCTGTTCAAAAAGAATATGAATTAAAGCTTTGTATAATCAAATTGTTAGTCCATCAGTCTTGCTTTCGTGTGAATATAATCATGTTTCCGACTGTTTACAAACATTAGAGAATAATTAATCTGAATGGTTTTGATTTTTTAACACTTGGATTCCTTGGGTGTATTACAACACTTTATTGACAAATTGTAGTGAAGAGTTCAGTAGCCAAGTGGATTGGGGCGTTCAATACGTTGTCGAGATTAAGTTATTAAAAACACCAAAAATCCCATTGACAGCAACGCTAACCTTTCACTCGCTGTACAACACACGAAGTTGTTGGGTAATAAATTACCTATACATCCACAATGTACATCACCTTTTTTGAACAAAAAAAAAAACAGGAAAAAATATACAGTACAACGTAAAATTGAAATTGAAATTTTGAATTTTCTCTTCTGCCGTCTGGTCTTGCACTGAATGAACTTGACACTTTGTTTTCATGCCACATGTTTTTGAGAGATTTTCACTCATTCCGGCACAAAATTACAGAAAAAAACTTTCAGTACTGTATAATCTGGATAAAAATATATTAATTGACGGATTCAAAGCCAACAGATTTTGAACCAATCGGCCGATGATTCCTATTTAATCCTGCTCACAACTTTGGGTGTTAAATGCACCAGATCACGTGTTCGGTGTTTTAGGCTCCCACAAACATTGGGAGAGATCGCTGCGAGTGCTTTCGAATCCAGGTGATACTTTGACATGGGCGTCTGCGTAATAGTGTATTTTTTATTTCAGAAGATTGCCCCGTTTCCAACTTCAGGTAAATAATCGCATAAGCCTGCTTTTTGTACAAAATAGAGTTGTGACTGAACGTCGATTTAAAATGTGTTGAATGGAAAGTTAACCGCCCCCCCCCCCCCCGAAAATTTAATACAGCCTGTTGGTGTGTGAAAATGACCAACACGCGAAATGGATCTCATTGCATAGACTGCGGAATACGGAACTCTTCTCTATGTAGACTGCCATTTGCAGTCCACATGAGGACATTTCGACATACCAGCAGTCTAATCTCCATTTTTTCGCTCAGTTGCATGGAAACAGTGTTCTTCGGTTATGTTAGCTTGAGAAAACAAAATTTTCTCCCATTGGGTCGAACTATGGTCTGCTCGATGGGTTCAAGCCCCCCCCCACCCACCCACCCACCCACCCCACACTATGTCTGAAACTGCTATGTTTTCCATTTTCATGTCTAACTAGCCATCTTTTTCGCCAGCGATTTCTGTCTGTTCACTTTCGTATTCTGGCCATTATCTTAATTTTAAGGGTAGTGTCGGGATCGACGGGCAAAGTTCTTGAAAAAGCCAGTTTGCTTTTGTCCCATCTATTCACCCGTGACACTGAATGTGGCACTATCCCACATATGGGGGGGGGGGAGGGCTGTCCGCCGTGCACATCCAGGCCCCGTTTCGCAACAGCATGAGGAAGACCAAATTGAAAACTTCTCATTAAACCACTCTATCTCAGACAATTCTCGGGGATTTAATTGAGATTTTCAGTCATCGTTTGTGAATAGATGCTGCATCCATAACCAGCTTTCCACTTTTGATGACTTGTCTCCCCTTATCGACTATCAGAACCCATCAGCTAATTGCTTCGCAGATAATTAGCCATGGTGTAATTGAAATATTTCATCAGTCGTAACATAAGCAATTACCGTCCGAACAAGTCATGTTTTCCACCCCTCCCCCAATTGATATTCTTCGTGATGCATCTGGTTGTAACCCCCTTTAGGACAGAGAACCTGCGGGTTCAACTCGGAGGCGAAATGGCTGAAACTTTCTTTATTATTTTCATGTTTTTTAACAGACGAGGAGGTTTGTTTGCCTGAAAGAAACTCCCTTCCAGAGTTGTTTCAGTGGTAATCCAAAATCCACGCATTGCACGTAGTAATAAAGAATGTTTTTGCTTGTGGTTCCAAGCACGAGACTTTGCCACTGATTCACTAACATTTCTCTTGAAATTATTAATTTATTCGTATTTAAGGTAACTTCCAACACCTACAGCCATCATAACCAAATTAATGTTTTACCAATCGTTTATACCTATAATACCACATTATTAGACAAGCAACCCAGTGGTTGGTTGTCTACTCAAGTAAGACACAATTTTTTTACCCTATCAAATAAACACTACTCTGAGTTCCTACCAGGATTATTTGACGGTAAACGGCCAGACAAATCTTTTTGTGGACAGCTTTTTTTTATAAATGGAGGATAGTGTTCAACGAGGGACAACTGCTATTTTGCATAAATAATGTGCACATGAGACATGATGTGTTTTATAAACTGTCTATGTGTTACTGTGACAGATATTTTTTATATCTGAGAGCTTTGACGAAATTCTGGTTCTAATCACAAGACAGCGCGATACGCACATTCATTTCAAACGCATTCATTTACCGAAAAAACCCGAAACCCAACAGTAACTCGACTATAAAACGTTTTCTCCAATGCGACCAACAGGAGAGTTTGTATAAACTTTGCTTACGAGTCTGTTTTTTATCGTTCTCAAAGGACTCCGGAGCAATCCACTTTTTATCCTTCGTCTACAGAATGTTTCTTATTAACCCGATAAAAGTGCACAGATAGAATGGAAAATAGATTAAAAGTTTATTTATGTGGATACGGGTTTCAGCTCACCCTGAAAGATAAACTACAATTTGCATTAATGTAATTTGTTGCTTGCAACGATGGAACCATGACAAGGGTCGAAAGGGGCTTATTTGCACGAAACCATTCATTTTTTCCGATGCAACTGCTGCTTCCGCCCCACCTATGGAATGTTTGGCAGAAGCGGCTATCAACCTACCCCCTATAAGCATACAAAAGTTCCTCCCACCCGATAAAATTTGCGTCTAGAAATTGATGTATTCACAAAAGACATATTTCCTGACACTCAGCGAAGTTAAAATAATGAAATTGGGTTGCTTTTTTTTTTTTTTTTTAAATCTGACAAAGACTAAAAACACTTTACAAACGTTACTATTTCACTCCATAACGGCATTATAAATACTGTCATGCAAATTTGTAGTTGTTCACAAGATACACAAACTTTACAAGCAATGCGAGTTTTCAAATGCAAGAGAAATATTGTCATTTAAATAAGAGTTCAAGAAGAATATCCTCTCCCATTTCACCAGTTAGCCTCCATGAACATAGATACAGAATATGTCTTGGTGTCAATAGTAGATTTCGAGAAGAGTGTGGAAGGGGTACATGGTCCCCCGTTCAGCGCAACCCGGCGTTGATGACGAAATATTTTTAGGTTTTCAAACAAAATACATCCAAATATTTAATTGCTTTTTCAGGCCGATCATTTCAATCGGCCCTTTCAAGACTTTGCAGTGGATCTATCCAATCGGTTATTTTCTTGCTAGAAGATCTGACAGCGATGCTTCAACTAAATAAAATACCTCAGCACTTTTTCAAATCAAAATGTTTTTCTCGGGACGGTCTGTTCGTAGACTGTATCATTTCTGACTACAACTTTGCATATATATACAAGTCGGATAACTCATCATAAATTATTGTGTTATTGCACTGTATGTACAAATGGCATAAACATTCGTAACCAACACAAACACACTAATGCGTGCACACGTTCGACAGTGCAGCTACTAAATTTACAATCTTTATTTCGATTTGATGCGAGCCCTTCAGTTGCCTTGTGTCCGTGAACGAGACAGGTCAATGTACTTCTGTTGATGGGCTGTTGATATTATGGAAAGTACACCATGCGCTGCTAATTTTGAAATTCAGTTTGGCTTTGGTCTGGTGTAGGCCGAAACTTCTGGCAGTTACACACGGCAATGGTTGCAACTCGCCTGCTACTCGGTTCCCGACACGTCATAAGCTGTATTTTTATATTTTCTGAGCTGTTGTGTAGAAGTAGTTGATCGTCTCGTTATCTGATGACGAAATATTATGTTTAAAATAATGTAGGCCTATCGGTGTTGAGATAACTGTTTAACAAATCGAGAAACACGGGAAAAACATTGCAAAGTGGGTTTGAAACTGTGCATCACGGTGAAAGTTTGTAGATTTGGTGAAGTTATGCAGTAATCTCACCCGTCCTTTTCCAAAGATCAGAAATCAATATATATCTGTCGGGGAAGGGGGGGGGGTGGACATTTATATAGGGTGAGCCTCTTCGCAAAGTCCTATTTCATCTTAATGAAAATAAAATTACTCTTTAAAAAAAGCTCAGAGGCGTAACCCGATCCAATGTTTCATCAGACAAGGGTTGGGCAAGAAATTATGAAATACCAAGTTGGGCACACCCCTTGCTTGCGCGACGAAAATATAAATGGTTTTGAGTACTCAGCTAGCCAAAATCTCTTGCTCGCCCGATAAAAATATACACAGATCAGAAAGAGCAATAAATTCCCGACTTACAATATCGGTAGAATCCCACATCCAAGGATTGAGAGCAAATAATAATAAATTATTTTTATGACCATCACCTGTTGAAAGCACCCAGAACGTTGGGTATTTCCGCCCAACTGTTGTGTAATGGACAGCACTGCCATGGCATTCTAATAACGTCCGTGCCATGTAAGTATTCTATCAATGGAAAGTATATTTTTTGCGTTTATGTCTTTGATAAAAGCAATCAGGTATGATCCGATAGTTTGTACGATAGGACCGAGCCGTCGGGCACAGATGTCCTATACTCCCCCACCCCCTCCCCCCCACCCCAGGAAAAATAAATAAATAAAAATTGTTAGTTACGGCCCTGTCCAAAATAAGATAATATAGTGCAAAGACTCCCTCCAGACACACAACAATATCCCCAAGCAATCCTCCAACGCATAAGATCTATGTGTGTGTGTGCAGCCTTAAGAAACAGAATTTTTCTTTTGATATCATACCTTCGCTTTGAGTAGTTTAACGATGACGAATCATTGTCATTATCGGCATGTCCTGTTTTCTGAGTTGCACGATATTAAAATAAAGAGAACATTAGAAGGGTTCTCTTGGTCAGTCTTTACTCCAGAATAAGATTTCCGGGTTTAAGGTTTGACTTTGAGCATGGATACGAATACTGACAGGGGGCAAAAAATAAATGATTATTTAGTAGATGTTTGACTTTTTTGAATTTGAGATTTTTTTTTAACAAAACCTTTGGAGTAAAAAGGCATGGCTTCTCTTAATTTACGTGTCAGAATTCTTGGCTGAAGAGATCAGCTTATTTCATCTGTTATGTCGAGAGATACTGGCGTTTAAAATTTGACTCGGAATGATCGTATTTTTCATTGAGATATGGACAAAACATTCTCCGCTGGACACTACACAGAGTAACGTAATCATGGTGTTGAATGTGCAACATCGGCTAAGTATACCTGAACAGATCTCATCGAAAAAATCCTCTGTTCAAAAAGAATATGAATTAAAGCTTTGTATAATCAAATTGTTAGTCCATCAGTCTTGCTTTCGTGTGAATATAATCATGTTTCCGACTGTTTACAAACATTAGAGAATAATTAATCTGAATGGTTTTGATTTTTTAACACTTGGATTCCTTGGGTGTATTACAACACTTTATTGACAAATTGTAGTGAAGAGTTCAGTAGCCAAGTGGATTGGGGCGTTCAATACGTTGTCGAGATTAAGTTATTAAAAACACCAAAAATCCCATTGACAGCAACGCTAACCTTTCACTCGCTGTACAACACACGAAGTTGTTGGGTAATAAATTACCTATACATCCACAATGTACATCACCTTTTTTGAACAAAAAAAAAAACAGGAAAAAATATACAGTACAACGTAAAATTGAAATTGAAATTTTGAATTTTCCCTTCTGCCGTCTGGTCTTGCACTGAATGAACTTGACACTTTGTTTTCATGCCACATGTTTTTGAGAGATTTTCACTCATTCCGGCACAAAATTACAGAAAAAAACTTTCAGTACTGTATAATCTGGATAAAAATATATTAATTGACGGATTCAAAGCCAACAGATTTTGAACCAATCGGCCGATGATTCCTATTTAATCCTGCTCACAACTTTGGGTGTTAAATGCACCAGATCACGTGTTCGGTGTTTTAGGCTCCCACAAACATTGGGAGAGATCGCTGCGAGTGCTTTCGAATCCAGGTGATACTTTGACATGGGCATCTGCGTAATAGTGTATTTTTTATTTCAGAAGATTGCCCCGTTTCCAACTTCAGGTAAATAATCGCATAAGCCTGCTTTTTGTACAAAATAGAGTTGTGACTGAACGTCGATTTAAAATGTGTTGAATGGAAAGTTAACCGCCCCCCCCCCCCCCCCCCGAAAATTTAATACAGCCTGTTGGTGTGTGAAAATGACCAACACGCGAAATGGATCTCATTGCATAGACTGCGGAATACGGAACTCTTCTCTATGTAGACTGCCATTTGCAGTCCACATGAGGACATTTCGACATACCAGCAGTCTAATCTCCATTTTTTCGCTCAGTTGCATGGAAACAGTGTTCTTCGGTTATGTTAGCTTGAGAAAACAAAATTTTCTCCCATTGGGTCGAACTATGGTCTGCTCGATGGGTTCAAGCCCCCCCCCCCACCCACCCACCCACCCACCCCACACTATGTCTGAAACTGCTATGTTTTCCATTTTCATGTCTAACTAGCCATCTTTTTCGCCAGCGATTTCTGTCTGTTCACTTTCGTATTCTGGCCATTATCTTAATTTTAAGGGTAGTGTCGGGATCGACGGGCAAAGTTCTTGAAAAAGCCAGTTTGCTTTTGTCCCATCTATTCACCCGTGACACTGAATGTGGCACTATCCCACATATGGGGGGGGGGGGGGAGGGCTGTCCGCCGTGCACATCCAGGCCCCGTTTCGCAACAGCATGAGGAAGACCAAATTGAAAACTTCTCATTAAACCACTCTATCTCAGACAATTCTCGGGGATTTAATTGAGATTTTCAGTCATCGTTTGTGAATAGATGCTGCATCCATAACCAGCTTTCCACTTTTGATGACTTGTCTCCCCTTATCGACTATCAGAACCCATCAGCTAATTGCTTCGCAGATAATTAGCCATGGTGTAATTGAAATATTTCATCAGTCGTAACATAAGCAATTACCGTCCGAACAAGTCATGTTTTCCACCCCTCCCCCAATTGATATTCTTCGTGATGCATCTGGTTGTAACCCCCTTTAGGACAGAGAACCTGCGGGTTCAACTCGGAGGCGAAATGGCTGAAACTTTCTTTATTATTTTCATGTTTTTTAACAGACGAGGAGGTTTGTTTGCCTGAAAGAAACTCCCTTCCAGAGTTGTTTCAGTGGTAATCCAAAATCCACGCATTGCACGTAGTAATAAAGAATGTTTTTGCTTGTGGTTCCAAGCACGAGACTTTGCCACTGATTCACTAACATTTCTCTTGAAATTATTAATTTATTCGTATTTAAGGTAACTTCCAACACCTACAGCCATCATAACCAAATTAATGTTTTACCAATCGTTTATACCTATAATACCACATTATTAGACAAGCAACCCAGTGGTTGGTTGTCTACTCAAGTAAGACACAATTTTTTTACCCTATCAAATAAACACTACTCTGAGTTCCTACCAGGATTATTTGACGGTAAACGGCCAGACAAATCTTTTTGTGGACAGCTTTTTTTTATAAATGGAGGATAGTGTTCAACGAGGGACAACTGCTATTTTGCATAAATAATGTGCACATGAGACATGATGTGTTTTATAAACTGTCTATGTGTTACTGTGACAGTGATATCCTATATTTTTTATATCTGAGAGCTTTGACGAAATTCTGGTTCTAATCACAAGACAGCGCGATACGCACATTCATTTCAAACGCATTCATTTACCGAAAAAACCCGAAACCCAACAGTAACTCGACTATAAAACGTTTTCTCCAATGCGACCAACAGGAGAGTTTGTATAAACTTTGCTTACGAGTCTGTTTTTTATCGTTCTCAAAGGACTCCGGAGCAATCCACTTTTTATCCTTCGTCTACAGAATGTTTCTTATTAACCCGATAAAAGTGCACAGATAGAATGGATAATAGATTAAAAGTTTATTTATGTGGATACGGGTTTCAGCTCACCCTGAAAGATAAACTACAATTTGCATTAATGTAATTTGTTGCTTGCAACGATGGAACCATGACAAGGGTCGAAAGGGGCTTATTTGCACGAAACCATTCATTTTTTCCGATGCAACTGCTGCTTCCGCCCCACCTATGGAATGTTTGGCAGAAGCGGCTATCAACCTACCCCCTATAAGCATACAAAAGTTCCTCCCACCCGATAAAATTTGCGTCTAGAAATTGATGTATTCACAAAAGACATATTTCCTGACACTCAGCGAAGTTAAAATAATGAAATTGGGTTGCTTTTTTTTTTTTTTTTTTAAATCTGACAAAGACTAAAAACACTTTACAAACGTTACTATTTCACTCCATAACGGCATTATAAATACTGTCATGCAAATTTGTAGTTGTTCACAAGATACACAAACTTTACAAGCAATGCGAGTTTTCAAATGCAAGAGAAATATTGTCATTTAAATAAGAGTTCAAGAAGAATATCCTCTCCCATTTCACCAGTTAGCCTCCATGAACATAGATACAGAATATGTCTTGGTGTCAATAGTAGATTTCGAGAAGAGTGTGGAAGGGGTACATGGTCCCCCGTTCAGCGCAACCCGGCGTTGATGACGAAATATTTTTAGGTTTTCAAACAAAATACATCCAAATATTTAATTGCTTTTTCAGGCCGATCATTTCAATCGGCCCTTTCAAGACTTTGCAGTGGATCTATCCAATCGGTTATTTTCTTGCTAGAAGATCTGACAGCGATGCTTCAACTAAATAAAATACCTCAGCACTTTTTCAAATCAAAATGTTTTTCTCGGGACGGTCTGTTCGTAGACTGTATCATTTCTGACTACAACTTTGCATATATATACAAGTCGGATAACTCATCATAAATTATTGTGTTATTGCACTGTATGTACAAATGGCATAAACATTCGTAACCAACACAAACACACTAATGCGTGCACACGTTCGACAGTGCAGCTACTAAATTTACAATCTTTATTTCGATTTGATGCGAGCCCTTCAGTTGCCTTGTGTCCGTGAACGAGACAGGTCAATGTACTTCTGTTGATGGGCTGTTGATATTATGGAAAGTACACCATGCGCTGCTAATTTTGAAATTCAGTTTGGCTTTGGTCTGGTGTAGGCCGAAACTTCTGGCAGTTACACACGGCAATGGTTGCAACTCGCCTGCTACTCGGTTCCCGACACGTCATAAGCTGTATTTTTATATTTTCTGAGCTGTTGTGTAGAAGTAGTTGATCGTCTCGTTATCTGATGACGAAATATTATGTTTAAAATAATGTAGGCCTATCGGTGTTGAGATAACTGTTTAACAAATCGAGAAACACGGGAAAAACATTGCAAAGTGGGTTTGAAACTGTGCATCACGGTGAAAGTTTGTAGATTTGGTGAAGTTATGCAGTAATCTCACCCGTCCTTTTCCAAAGATCAGAAATCAATATATATCTGTCGGGGAAGGGGGGGGGGGGTGGACATTTATATAGGGTGAGCCTCTTCGCAAAGTCCTATTTCATCTTAATGAAAATAAAATTACTCTTTAAAAAAAGCTCAGAGGCGTAACCCGATCCAATGTTTCATCAGACAAGGGTTGGGCAAGAAATTATGAAATACCAAGTTGGGCACACCCCTTGCTTGCGCGACGAAAATATAAATGGTTTTGAGTACTCAGCTAGCCAAAATCTCTTGCTCGCCCGATAAAAATATACACAGATCAGAAAGAGCAATAAATTCCCGACTTACAATATCGGTAGAATCCCACATCCAAGGATTGAGAGCAAATAATAATAAATTATTTTTATGACCATCACCTGTTGAAAGCACCCAGAACGTTGGGTATTTCCGCCCAACTGTTGTGTAATGGACAGCACTGCCATGGCATTCTAATAACGTCCGTGCCATGTAAGTATTCTATCAATGGAAAGTATATTTTTTGCGTTTATGTCTTTGATAAAAGCAATCAGGTATGATCCGATAGTTTGTACGATAGGACCGAGCCGTCGGGCACAGATGTCCTATACTCCCCCACCCCCTCCCCCCACCCCAGGAAAAATAAATAAATAAAAATTGTTAGTTACGGCCCTGTCCAAAATAAGATAATATAGTGCAAAGACTCCCTCCAGACACACAACAATATCCCCAAGCAATCCTCCAACGCATAAGATCTATGTGTGTGTGTGCAGCCTTAAGAAACAGAATTTTTCTTTTGATATCATACCTTCGCTTTGAGTAGTTTAACGATGACGAATCATTGTCATTATCGGCATGTCCTGTTTTCTGAGTTGCACGATATTAAAATAAAGAGAACATTAGAAGGGTTCTCTTGGTCAGTCTTTACTCCAGAATAAGATTTCCGGGTTTAAGGTTTGACTTTGAGCATGGATACGAATACTGACAGGGGGCAAAAAATAAATGATTATTTAGTAGATGTTTGACTTTTTTGAATTTGAGATTTTTTTTTAACAAAACCTTTGGAGTAAAAAGGCATGGCTTCTCTTAATTTACGTGTCAGAATTCTTGGCTGAAGAGATCAGCTTATTTCATCTGTTATGTCGAGAGATACTGGCGTTTAAAATTTGACTCGGAATGATCGTATTTTTCATTGAGATATGGACAAAACATTCTCCGCTGGACACTACATAGAGTAACGTAATCATGGTGTTGAATGTGCAACATCGGCTAAGTATACCTGAACAGGTCTCATCGAAAAAATCCTCTGTTCAAAAAGAATATGAATTAAAGCTTTGTATAATCAAATTGTTAGTCCATCAGTCTTGCTTTCGTGTGAATATAATCATGTTTCCGACTGTTTACAAACATTAGAGAATAATTAATCTGAATGGTTTTGATTTTTTAACACTTGGATTCCTTGGGTGTATTACAACACTTTATTGACAAATTGTAGTGAAGAGTTCAGTAGCCAAGTGGATTGGGGCGTTCAATACGTTGTCGAGATTAAGTTATTAAAAACACCAAAAATCCCATTGACAGCAACGCTAACCTTTCACTCGCTGTACAACACACGAAGTTGTTGGGTAATAAATTACCTATACATCCACAATGTACATCACCTTTTTTGAACAAAAAAAAAAACAGGAAAAAATATACAGTACAACGTAAAATTGAAATTGAAATTTTGAATTTTCCCTTCTGCCGTCTGGTCTTGCACTGAATGAACTTGACACTTTGTTTTCATGCCACATGTTTTTGAGAGATTTTCACTCATTCCGGCACAAAATTACAGAAAAAAACTTTCAGTACTGTATAATCTGGATAAAAATATATTAATTGACGGATTCAAAGCCAACAGATTTTGAACCAATCGGCCGATGATTCCTATTTAATCCTGCTCACAACTTTGGGTGTTAAATGCACCAGATCACGTGATCGGTGTTTTAGGCTCCCACAAACATTGGGAGAGATCGCTGCGAGTGCTTTCGAATCCAGGTGATACTTTGACATGGGCGTCTGCGTAATAGTGTATTTTTTATTTCAGAAGATTGCCCCGTTTCCAACTTCAGGTAAATAATCGCATAAGCCTGCTTTTTGTACAAAATAGAGTTGTGACTGAACGTCGATTTAAAATGTGTTGAATGGAAAGTTAACCGCCCCCCCCCCCCCCCCCCCCGAAAATTTAATACAGCCTGTTGGTGTGTGAAAATGACCAACACGCGAAATGGATCTCATTGCATAGACTGCGGAATACGGAACTCTTCTCTATGTAGACTGCCATTTGCAGTCCACATGAGGACATTTCGACATACCAGCAGTCTAATCTCCATTTTTTCGCTCAGTTGCATGGAAACAGTGTTCTTCGGTTATGTTAGCTTGAGAAAACAAAATTTTCTCCCATTGGGTCGAACTATGGTCTGCTCGATGGGTTCAAGCCCCCCCCACCCACCCACCCACCCACCCCACACTATGTCTGAAACTGCTATGTTTTCCATTTTCATGTCTAACTAGCCATCTTTTTCGCCAGCGATTTCTGTCTGTTCACTTTCGTATTCTGGCCATTATCTTAATTTTAAGGGTAGTGTCGGGATCGACGGGCAAAGTTCTTGAAAAAGCCAGTTTGCTTTTGTCCCATCTATTCACCCGTGACACTGAATGTGGCACTATCCCACATATGGGGGGGGGGGGGGGAGGGCTGTCCGCCGTGCACATCCAGGCCCCGTTTCGCAACAGCATGAGGAAGACCAAATTGAAAACTTCTCATTAAACCACTCTATCTCAGACAATTCTCGGGGATTTAATTGAGATTTTCAGTCATCGTTTGTGAATAGATGCTGCATCCATAACCAGCTTTCCACTTTTGATGACTTGTCTCCCCTTATCGACTATCAGAACCCATCAGCTAATTGCTTCGCAGATAATTAGCCATGGTGTAATTGAAATATTTCATCAGTCGTAACATAAGCAATTACCGTCCGAACAAGTCATGTTTTCCACCCCTCCCCCAATTGATATTCTTCGTGATGCATCTGGTTGTAACCCCCTTTAGGACAGAGAACCTGCGGGTTCAACTCGGAGGCGAAATGGCTGAAACTTTCTTTATTATTTTCATGTTTTTTAACAGACGAGGAGGTTTGTTTGCCTGAAAGAAACTCCCTTCCAGAGTTGTTTCAGTGGTAATCCAAAATCCACGCATTGCACGTAGTAATAAAGAATGTTTTTGCTTGTGGTTCCAAGCACGAGACTTTGCCACTGATTCACTAACATTTCTCTTGAAATTATTAATTTATTCGTATTTAAGGTAACTTCCAACACCTACAGCCATCATAACCAAATTAATGTTTTACCAATCGTTTATACCTATAATACCACATTATTAGACAAGCAACCCAGTGGTTGGTTGTCTACTCAAGTAAGACACAATTTTTTTACCCTATCAAATAAACACTACTCTGAGTTCCTACCAGGATTATTTGACGGTAAACGGCCAGACAAATCTTTTTGTGGACAGCTTTTTTTTATAAATGGAGGATAGTGTTCAACGAGGGACAACTGCTATTTTGCATAAATAATGTGCACATGAGACATGATGTGTTTTATAAACTGTCTATGTGTTACTGTGACAGTGATATCCTATATTTTTTATATCTGAGAGCTTTGACGAAATTCTGGTTCTAATCACAAGACAGCGCGATACGCACATTCATTTCAAACGCATTCATTTACCGAAAAAACCCGAAACCCAACAGTAACTCGACTATAAAACGTTTTCTCCAATGCGACCAACAGGAGAGTTTGTATAAACTTTGCTTACGAGTCTGTTTTTTATCGTTCTCAAAGGACTCCGGAGCAATCCACTTTTTATCCTTCGTCTACAGAATGTTTCTTATTAACCCGATAAAAGTGCACAGATAGAATGGATAATAGATTAAAAGTTTATTTATGTGGATACGGGTTTCAGCTCACCCTGAAAGATAAACTACAATTTGCATTAATGTAATTTGTTGCTTGCAACGATGGAACCATGACAAGGGTCGAAAGGGGCTTATTTGCACGAAACCATTCATTTTTTCCGATGCAACTGCTGCTTCCGCCCCACCTATGGAATGTTTGGCAGAAGCGGCTATCAACCTACCCCCTATAAGCATACAAAAGTTCCTCCCACCCGATAAAATTTGCGTCTAGAAATTGATGTATTCACAAAAGACATATTTCCTGACACTCAGCGAAGTTAAAATAATGAAATTGGGTTGCTTTTTTTTTTTTTTTTAAATCTGACAAAGACTAAAAACACTTTACAAACGTTACTATTTCACTCCATAACGGCATTATAAATACTGTCATGCAAATTTGTAGTTGTTCACAAGATACACAAACTTTACAAGCAATGCGAGTTTTCAAATGCAAGAGAAATATTGTCATTTAAATAAGAGTTCAAGAAGAATATCCTCTCCCATTTCACCAGTTAGCCTCCATGAACATAGATACAGAATATGTCTTGGTGTCAATAGTAGATTTCGAGAAGAGTGTGGAAGGGGTACATGGTCCCCCGTTCAGCGCAACCCGGCGTTGATGACGAAATATTTTTAGGTTTTCAAACAAAATACATCCAAATATTTAATTGCTTTTTCAGGCCGATCATTTCAATCGGCCCTTTCAAGACTTTGCAGTGGATCTATCCAATCGGTTATTTTCTTGCTAGAAGATCTGACAGCGATGCTTCAACTAAATAAAATACCTCAGCACTTTTTCAAATCAAAATGTTTTTCTCGGGACGGTCTGTTCGTAGACTGTATCATTTCTGACTACAACTTTGCATATATATACAAGTCGGATAACTCATCATAAATTATTGTGTTATTGCACTGTATGTACAAATGGCATAAACATTCGTAACCAACACAAACACACTAATGCGTGCACACGTTCGACAGTGCAGCTACTAAATTTACAATCTTTATTTCGATTTGATGCGAGCCCTTCAGTTGCCTTGTGTCCGTGAACGAGACAGGTCAATGTACTTCTGTTGATGGGCTGTTGATATTATGGAAAGTACACCATGCGCTGCTAATTTTGAAATTCAGTTTGGCTTTGGTCTGGTGTAGGCCGAAACTTCTGGCAGTTACACACGGCAATGGTTGCAACTCGCCTGCTACTCGGTTCCCGACACGTCATAAGCTGTATTTTTATATTTTCTGAGCTGTCGTGTAGAAGTAGTTGATCGTCTCGTTATCTGATGACGAAATATTATGTTTAAAATAATGTAGGCCTATCGGTGTTGAGATAACTGTTTAACAAATCGAGAAACACGGGAAAAACATTGCAAAGTGGGTTTGAAACTGTGCATCACGGTGAAAGTTTGTAGATTTGGTGAAGTTATGCAGTAATCTCACCCGTCCTTTTCCAAAGATCAGAAATCAATATATATCTGTCGGGGAAGGGGGGGGGGTGGACATTTATATAGGGTGAGCCTCTTCGCAAAGTCCTATTTCATCTTAATGAAAATAAAATTACTCTTTAAAAAAAGCTCAGAGGCGTAACCCGATCCAATGTTTCATCAGACAAGGGTTGGGCAAGAAATTATGAAATACCAAGTTGGGCACACCCCTTGCTTGCGCGACGAAAATATAAATGGTTTTGAGTACTCAGCTAGCCAAAATCTCTTGCTCGCCCGATAAAAATATACACAGATCAGAAAGAGCAATAAATTCCCGACTTACAATATCGGTAGAATCCCACATCCAAGGATTGAGAGCAAATAATAATAAATTATTTTTATGACCATCACCTGTTGAAAGCACCCAGAACGTTGGGTATTTCCGCCCAACTGTTGTGTAATGGACAGCACTGCCATGGCATTCTAATAACGTCCGTGCCATGTAAGTATTCTATCAATGGAAAGTATATTTTTTGCGTTTATGTCTTTGATAAAAGCAATCAGGTATGATCCGATAGTTTGTACGATAGGACCGAGCCGTCGGGCACAGATGTCCTATACTCCCCCACCCCAGGAAAAATAAATAAATAAAAATTGTTAGTTACGGCCCTGTCCAAAATAAGATAATATAGTGCAAAGACTCCCTCCAGACACACAACAATATCCCCAAGCAATCCTCCAACGCATAAGATCTATGTGTGTGTGTGCAGCCTTAAGAAACAGAATTTTTCTTTTGATATCGTACCTTCGCTTTGAGTAGTTTAACGATGACGAATCATTGTCATTATCGGCATGTCCTGTTTTCTGAGTTGCACGATATTAAAATAAAGAGAACATTAGAAGGGTTCTCTTGGTCAGTCTTTACTCCAGAATAAGATTTCCGGGTTTAAGGTTTGACTTTGAGCATGGATACGAATACTGACAGGGGGCAAAAAATAAATGATTATTTAGTAAATGTTTGACTTTTTTGAATTTGAGATTTTTTTTTAACAAAACCTTTGGAGTAAAAAGGCATGGCTTCTCTTAATTTACGTGTCAGAATTCTTGGCTGAAGAGATCAGCTTATTTCATCTGTTATGTCGAGAGATACTGGCGTTTAAAATTTGACTCGGAATGATCGTATTTTTCATTGAGATATGGACAAAACATTCTCCGCTGGACACTACACAGAGTAACGTAATCATGGTGTTGAATGTGCAACATCGGCTAAGTATACCTGAACAGATCTCATCGAAAAAATCCTCTGTTCAAAAAGAATATGAATTAAAGCTTTGTATAATCAAATTGTTAGTCCATCAGTCTTGCTTTCGTGTGAATATAATCATGTTTCCGACTGTTTACAAACATTAGAGAATAATTAATCTGAATGGTTTTGATTTTTTAACACTTGGATTCCTTGGGTGTATTACAACACTTTATTGACAAATTGTAGTGAAGAGTTCAGTAGCCAAGTGGATTGGGGCGTTCAATACGTTGTCGAGATTAAGTTATTAAAAACACCAAAAATCCCATTGACAGCAACGCTAACCTTTCACTCGCTGTACAACACACGAAGTTGTTGGGTAATAAATTACCTATACATCCACAATGTACATCACCTTTTTTGAACAAAAAAAAAAACAGGAAAAAATATACAGTACAACGTAAAATTGAAATTGAAATTTTGAATTTTCTCTTCTGCCGTCTGGTCTTGCACTGAATGAACTTGACACTTTGTTTTCATGCCACATGTTTTTGAGAGATTTTCACTCATTCCGGCACAAAATTACAGAAAAAAACTTTCAGTACTGTATAATCTGGATAAAAATATATTAATTGACGGATTCAAAGCCAACAGATTTTGAACCAATCGGCCGATGATTCCTATTTAATCCTGCTCACAACTTTGGGTGTTAAATGCACCAGATCACGTGTTCGGTGTTTTAGGCTCCCACAAACATTGGGAGAGATCGCTGCGAGTGCTTTCGAATCCAGGTGATACTTTGACATGGGCATCTGCGTAATAGTGTATTTTTTATTTCAGAAGATTGCCCCGTTTCCAACTTCAGGTAAATAATCGCATAAGCCTGCTTTTTGTACAAAATAGAGTTGTGACTGAACGTCGATTTAAAATGTGTTGAATGGAAAGTTAACCGCCCCCCCCCCCCCCCCCCCGAAAATTTAATACAGCCTGTTGGTGTGTGAAAATGACCAACACGCGAAATGGATCTCATTGCATAGACTGCGGAATACGGAACTCTTCTCTATGTAGACTGCCATTTGCAGTCCACATGAGGACATTTCGACATACCAGCAGTCTAATCTCCATTTTTTCGCTCAGTTGCAT
Source organism: Pictodentalium vernedei (assembly GCA_031216915.1). Classification (NCBI taxonomy): domain Eukaryota; kingdom Metazoa; phylum Mollusca; class Scaphopoda; order Dentaliida; family Dentaliidae; genus Pictodentalium; species Pictodentalium vernedei. The sequence goes on from CM062296.1 coordinate 766,994,650, forward strand.
GGAAACAGTGTTCTTCGGTTATGTTAGCTTGAGAAAACAAAATTTTCTCCCATTGGGTCGAACTATGGTCTGCTCGATGGGTTCAAGCCCCCCCCCACCCACCCACCCACCCACCCCACACTATGTCTGAAACTGCTATGTTTTCCATTTTCATGTCTAACTAGCCATCTTTTTCGCCAGCGATTTCTGTCTGTTCACTTTCGTATTCTGGCCATTATCTTAATTTTAAGGGTAGTGTCGGGATCGACGGGCAAAGTTCTTGAAAAAGCCAGTTTGCTTTTGTCCCATCTATTCACCCGTGACACTGAATGTGGCACTATCCCACATATGGGGGGGGGGGGGGAGGGCTGTCCGCCGTGCACATCCAGGCCCCGTTTCGCAACAGCATGAGGAAGACCAAATTGAAAACTTCTCATTAAACCACTCTATCTCAGACAATTCTCGGGGATTTAATTGAGATTTTCAGTCATCGTTTGTGAATAGATGCTGCATCCATAACCAGCTTTCCACTTTTGATGACTTGTCTCCCCTTATCGACTATCAGAACCCATCAGCTAATTGCTTCGCAGATAATTAGCCATGGTGTAATTGAAATATTTCATCAGTCGTAACATAAGCAATTACCGTCCGAACAAGTCATGTTTTCCACCCCTCCCCCAATTGATATTCTTCGTGATGCATCTGGTTGTAACCCCCTTTAGGACAGAGAACCTGCGGGTTCAACTCGGAGGCGAAATGGCTGAAACTTTCTTTATTATTTTCATGTTTTTTAACAGACGAGGAGGTTTGTTTGCCTGAAAGAAACTCCCTTCCAGAGTTGTTTCAGTGGTAATCCAAAATCCACGCATTGCACGTAGTAATAAAGAATGTTTTTGCTTGTGGTTCCAAGCACGAGACTTTGCCACTGATTCACTAACATTTCTCTTGAAATTATTAATTTATTCGTATTTAAGGTAACTTCCAACACCTACAGCCATCATAACCAAATTAATGTTTTACCAATCGTTTATACCTATAATACCACATTATTAGACAAGCAACCCAGTGGTTGGTTGTCTACTCAAGTAAGACACAATTTTTTTACCCTATCAAATAAACACTACTCTGAGTTCCTACCAGGATTATTTGACGGTAAACGGCCAGACAAATCTTTTTGTGGACAGCTTTTTTTTATAAATGGAGGATAGTGTTCAACGAGGGACAACTGCTATTTTGCATAAATAATGTGCACATGAGACATGATGTGTTTTATAAACTGTCTATGTGTTACTGTGACAGTGATATCCTATATTTTTTATATCTGAGAGCTTTGACGAAATTCTGGTTCTAATCACAAGACAGCGCGATACGCACATTCATTTCAAACGCATTCATTTACCGAAAAAACCCGAAACCCAACAGTAACTCGACTATAAAACGTTTTCTCCAATGCGACCAACAGGAGAGTTTGTATAAACTTTGCTTACGAGTCTGTTTTTTATCGTTCTCAAAGGACTCCGGAGCAATCCACTTTTTATCCTTCGTCTACAGAATGTTTCTTATTAACCCGATAAAAGTGCACAGATAGAATGGAAAATAGATTAAAAGTTTATTTATGTGGATACGGGTTTCAGCTCACCCTGAAAGATAAACTACAATTTGCATTAATGTAATTTGTTGCTTGCAACGATGGAACCATGACAAGGGTCGAAAGGGGCTTATTTGCACGAAACCATTCATTTTTTCCGATGCAACTGCTGCTTCCGCCCCACCTATGGAATGTTTGGCAGAAGCGGCTATCAACCTACCCCCTATAAGCATACAAAAGTTCCTCCCACCCGATAAAATTTGCGTCTAGAAATTGATGTATTCACAAAAGACATATTTCCTGACACTCAGCGAAGTTAAAATAATGAAATTGGGTTGCTTTTTTTTTTTTTTTTTAAATCTGACAAAGACTAAAAACACTTTACAAACGTTACTATTTCACTCCATAACGGCATTATAAATACTGTCATGCAAATTTGTAGTTGTTCACAAGATACACAAACTTTACAAGCAATGCGAGTTTTCAAATGCAAGAGAAATATTGTCATTTAAATAAGAGTTCAAGAAGAATATCCTCTCCCATTTCACCAGTTAGCCTCCATGAACATAGATACAGAATATGTCTTGGTGTCAATAGTAGATTTCGAGAAGAGTGTGGAAGGGGTACATGGTCCCCCGTTCAGCGCAACCCGGCGTTGATGACGAAATATTTTTAGGTTTTCAAACAAAATACATCCAAATATTTAATTGCTTTTTCAGGCCGATCATTTCAATCGGCCCTTTCAAGACTTTGCAGTGGATCTATCCAATCGGTTATTTTCTTGCTAGAAGATCTGACAGCGATGCTTCAACTAAATAAAATACCTCAGCACTTTTTCAAATCAAAATGTTTTTCTCGGGACGGTCTGTTCGTAGACTGTATCATTTCTGACTACAACTTTGCATATATATACAAGTCGGATAACTCATCATAAATTATTGTGTTATTGCACTGTATGTACAAATGGCATAAACATTCGTAACCAACACAAACACACTAATGCGTGCACACGTTCGACAGTGCAGCTACTAAATTTACAATCTTTATTTCGATTTGATGCGAGCCCTTCAGTTGCCTTGTGTCCGTGAACGAGACAGGTCAATGTACTTCTGTTGATGGGCTGTTGATATTATGGAAAGTACACCATGCGCTGCTAATTTTGAAATTCAGTTTGGCTTTGGTCTGGTGTAGGCCGAAACTTCTGGCAGTTACACACGGCAATGGTTGCAACTCGCCTGCTACTCGGTTCCCGACACGTCATAAGCTGTATTTTTATATTTTCTGAGCTGTTGTGTAGAAGTAGTTGATCGTCTCGTTATCTGATGACGAAATATTATGTTTAAAATAATGTAGGCCTATCGGTGTTGAGATAACTGTTTAACAAATCGAGAAACACGGGAAAAACATTGCAAAGTGGGTTTGAAACTGTGCATCACGGTGAAAGTTTGTAGATTTGGTGAAGTTATGCAGTAATCTCACCCGTCCTTTTCCAAAGATCAGAAATCAATATATATCTGTCGGGGAAGGGGGGGGGGGTGGACATTTATATAGGGTGAGCCTCTTCGCAAAGTCCTATTTCATCTTAATGAAAATAAAATTACTCTTTAAAAAAAGCTCAGAGGCGTAACCCGATCCAATGTTTCATCAGACAAGGGTTGGGCAAGAAATTATGAAATACCAAGTTGGGCACACCCCTTGCTTGCGCGACGAAAATATAAATGGTTTTGAGTACTCAGCTAGCCAAAATCTCTTGCTCGCCCGATAAAAATATACACAGATCAGAAAGAGCAATAAATTCCCGACTTACAATATCGGTAGAATCCCACATCCAAGGATTGAGAGCAAATAATAATAAATTATTTTTATGACCATCACCTGTTGAAAGCACCCAGAACGTTGGGTATTTCCGCCCAACTGTTGTGTAATGGACAGCACTGCCATGGCATTCTAATAACGTCCGTGCCATGTAAGTATTCTATCAATGGAAAGTATATTTTTTGCGTTTATGTCTTTGATAAAAGCAATCAGGTATGATCCGATAGTTTGTACGATAGGACCGAGCCGTCGGGCACAGATGTCCTATACTCCCCCACCCCCTCCCCCCACCCCAGGAAAAATAAATAAATAAAAATTGTTAGTTACGGCCCTGTCCAAAATAAGATAATATAGTGCAAAGACTCCCTCCAGACACACAACAATATCCCCAAGCAATCCTCCAACGCATAAGATCTATGTGTGTGTGTGCAGCCTTAAGAAACAGAATTTTTCTTTTGATATCATACCTTCGCTTTGAGTAGTTTAACGATGACGAATCATTGTCATTATCGGCATGTCCTGTTTTCTGAGTTGCACGATATTAAAATAAAGAGAACATTAGAAGGGTTCTCTTGGTCAGTCTTTACTCCAGAATAAGATTTCCGGGTTTAAGGTTTGACTTTGAGCATGGATACGAATACTGACAGGGGGCAAAAAATAAATGATTATTTAGTAGATGTTTGACTTTTTTGAATTTGAGATTTTTTTTTAACAAAACCTTTGGAGTAAAAAGGCATGGCTTCTCTTAATTTACGTGTCAGAATTCTTGGCTGAAGAGATCAGCTTATTTCATCTGTTATGTCGAGAGATACTGGCGTTTAAAATTTGACTCGGAATGATCGTATTTTTCATTGAGATATGGACAAAACATTCTCCGCTGGACACTACACAGAGTAACGTAATCATGGTGTTGAATGTGCAACATCGGCTAAGTATACCTGAACAGATCTCATCGAAAAAATCCTCTGTTCAAAAAGAATATGAATTAAAGCTTTGTATAATCAAATTGTTAGTCCATCAGTCTTGCTTTCGTGTGAATATAATCATGTTTCCGACTGTTTACAAACATTAGAGAATAATTAATCTGAATGGTTTTGATTTTTTAACACTTGGATTCCTTGGGTGTATTACAACACTTTATTGACAAATTGTAGTGAAGAGTTCAGTAGCCAAGTGGATTGGGGCGTTCAATACGTTGTCGAGATTAAGTTATTAAAAACACCAAAAATCCCATTGACAGCAACGCTAACCTTTCACTCGCTGTACAACACACGAAGTTGTTGGGTAATAAATTACCTATACATCCACAATGTACATCACCTTTTTTGAACAAAAAAAAAAACAGGAAAAAATATACAGTACAACGTAAAATTGAAATTGAAATTTTGAATTTTCCCTTCTGCCGTCTGGTCTTGCACTGAATGAACTTGACACTTTGTTTTCATGCCACATGTTTTTGAGAGATTTTCACTCATTCCGGCACAAAATTACAGAAAAAAACTTTCAGTACTGTATAATCTGGATAAAAATATATTAATTGACGGATTCAAAGCCAACAGATTTTGAACCAATCGGCCGATGATTCCTATTTAATCCTGCTCACAACTTTGGGTGTTAAATGCACCAGATCACGTGTTCGGTGTTTTAGGCTCCCACAAACATTGCGAGAGATCGCTGCGAGTGCTTTCGAATCCAGGTGATACTTTGACATGGGCATCTGCGTAATAGTGTATTTTTTATTTCAGAAGATTGCCCCGTTTCCAACTTCAGGTAAATAATCGCATAAGCCTGCTTTTTGTACAAAATAGAGTTGTGACTGAACGTCGATTTAAAATGTGTTGAATGGAAAGTTAACCGCCCCCCCCCCCCCCGAAAATTTAATACAGCCTGTTGGTGTGTGAAAATGACCAACACGCGAAATGGATCTCATTGCATAGACTGCGGAATACGGAACTCTTCTCTATGTAGACTGCCATTTGCAGTCCACATGAGGACATTTCGACATACCAGCAGTCTAATCTCCATTTTTTCGCTCAGTTGCATGGAAACAGTGTTCTTCGGTTATGTTAGCTTGAGAAAACAAAATTTTCTCCCATTGGGTCGAACTATGGTCTGCTCGATGGGTTCAAGCCCTCCCCCCCACCCACCCACCCACCCACCCCACACTATGTCTGAAACTGCTATGTTTTCCATTTTCATGTCTAACTAGCCATCTTTTTCGCCAGCGATTTCTGTCTGTTCACTTTCGTATTCTGGCCATTATCTTAATTTTAAGGGTAGTGTCGGGATCGACGGGCAAAGTTCTTGAAAAAGCCAGTTTGCTTTTGTCCCATCTATTCACCCGTGACACTGAATGTGGCACTATCCCACATATGGGGGGGGGGGGGGGGGGAGGGCTGTCCGCCGTGCACATCCAGGCCCCGTTTCGCAACAGCATGAGGAAGACCAAATTGAAAACTTCTCATTAAACCACTCTATCTCAGACAATTCTCGGGGATTTAATTGAGATTTTCAGTCATCGTTTGTGAATAGATGCTGCATCCATAACCAGCTTTCCACTTTTGATGACTTGTCTCCCCTTATCGACTATCAGAACCCATCAGCTAATTGCTTCGCAGATAATTAGCCATGGTGTAATTGAAATATTTCATCAGTCGTAACATAAGCAATTACCGTCCGAACAAGTCATGTTTTCCACCCCTCCCCCAATTGATATTCTTCGTGATGCATCTGGTTGTAACCCCCTTTAGGACAGAGAACCTGCGGGTTCAACTCGGAGGCGAAATGGCTGAAACTTTCTTTATTATTTTCATGTTTTTTAACAGACGAGGAGGTTTGTTTGCCTGAAAGAAACTCCCTTCCAGAGTTGTTTCAGTGGTAATCCAAAATCCACGCATTGCACGTAGTAATAAAGAATGTTTTTGCTTGTGGTTCCAAGCACGAGACTTTGCCACTGATTCACTAACATTTCTCTTGAAATTATTAATTTATTCGTATTTAAGGTAACTTCCAACACCTACAGCCATCATAACCAAATTAATGTTTTACCAATCGTTTATACCTATAATACCACATTATTAGACAAGCAACCCAGTGGTTGGTTGTCTACTCAAGTAAGACACAATTTTTTTACCCTATCAAATAAACACTACTCTGAGTTCCTACCAGGATTATTTGACGGTGAACGGCCAGACAAATCTTTTTGTGGACAGCTTTTTTTTATAAATGGAGGATAGTGTTCAACGAGGGACAACTGCTATTTTGCATAAATAATGTGCACATGAGACATGATGTGTTTTATAAACTGTCTATGTGTTACTGTGACAGTGATATCCTATATTTTTTATATCTGAGAGCTTTGACGAAATTCTGGTTCTAATCACAAGACAGCGCGATACGCACATTCATTTCAAACGCATTCATTTACCGAAAAAACCCGAAACCCAACAGTAACTCGACTATAAAACGTTTTCTCCAATGCGACCAACAGGAGAGTTTGTATAAACTTTGCTTACGAGTCTGTTTTTTATCGTTCTCAAAGGACTCCGGAGCAATCCACTTTTTATCCTTCGTCTACAGAATGTTTCTTATTAACCCGATAAAAGTGCACAGATAGAATGGATAATAGATTAAAAGTTTATTTATGTGGATACGGGTTTCAGCTCACCCTGAAAGATAAACTACAATTTGCATTAATGTAATTTGTTGCTTGCAACGATGGAACCATGACAAGGGTCGAAAGGGGCTTATTTGCACGAAACCATTCATTTTTTCCGATGCAACTGCTGCTTCCGCCCCACCTATGGAATGTTTGGCAGAAGCGGCTATCAACCTACCCCCTATAAGCATACAAAAGTTCCTCCCACCCGATAAAATTTGCGTCTAGAAATTGATGTATTCACAAAAGACATATTTCCTGACACTCAGCGAAGTTAAAATAATGAAATTGGGTTGCTTTTTTTTTTTTTTTTTAAATCTGACAAAGACTAAAAACACTTTACAAACGTTACTATTTCACTCCATAACGGCATTATAAATACTGTCATGCAAATTTGTAGTTGTTCACAAGATACACAAACTTTACAAGCAATGCGAGTTTTCAAATGCAAGAGAAATATTGTCATTTAAATAAGAGTTCAAGAAGAATATCCTCTCCCATTTCACCAGTTAGCCTCCATGAACATAGATACAGAATATGTCTTGGTGTCAATAGTAGATTTCGAGAAGAGTGTGGAAGGGGTACATGGTCCCCCGTTCAGCGCAACCCGGCGTTGATGACGAAATATTTTTAGGTTTTCAAACAAAATACATCCAAATATTTAATTGCTTTTTCAGGCCGATCATTTCAATCGGCCCTTTCAAGACTTTGCAGTGGATCTATCCAATCGGTTATTTTCTTGCTAGAAGATCTGACAGCGATGCTTCAACTAAATAAAATACCTCAGCACTTTTTCAAATCAAAATGTTTTTCTCGGGACGGTCTGTTCGTAGACTGTATCATTTCTGACTACAACTTTGCATATATATACAAGTCGGATAACTCATCATAAATTATTGTGTTATTGCACTGTATGTACAAATGGCATAAACATTCGTAACCAACACAAACACACTAATGCGTGCACACGTTCGACAGTGCAGCTACTAAATTTACAATCTTTATTTCGATTTGATGCGAGCCCTTCAGTTGCCTTGTGTCCGTGAACGAGACAGGTCAATGTACTTCTGTTGATGGGCTGTTGATATTATGGAAAGTACACCATGCGCTGCTAATTTTGAAATTCAGTTTGGCTTTGGTCTGGTGTAGGCCGAAACTTCTGGCAGTTACACACGGCAATGGTTGCAACTCGCCTGCTACTCGGTTCCCGACACGTCATAAGCTGTATTTTTATATTTTCTGAGCTGTTGTGTAGAAGTAGTTGATCGTCTCGTTATCTGATGACGAAATATTATGTTTAAAATAATGTAGGCCTATCGGTGTTGAGATAACTGTTTAACAAATCGAGAAACACGGGAAAAACATTGCAAAGTGGGTTTGAAACTGTGCATCACGGTGAAAGTTTGTAGATTTGGTGAAGTTATGCAGTAATCTCACCCGTCCTTTTCCAAAGATCAGAAATCAATATATATCTGTCGGGGAAGGGGGGGGGGGGTGGACATTTATATAGGGTGAGCCTCTTCGCAAAGTCCTATTTCATCTTAATGAAAATAAAATTACTCTTTAAAAAAAGCTCAGAGGCGTAACCCGATCCAATGTTTCATCAGACAAGGGTTGGGCAAGAAATTATGAAATACCAAGTTGGGCACACCCCTTGCTTGCGCGACGAAAATATAAATGGTTTTGAGTACTCAGCTAGCCAAAATCTCTTGCTCGCCCGATAAAAATATACACAGATCAGAAAGAGCAATAAATTCCCGACTTACAATATCGGTAGAATCCCACATCCAAGGATTGAGAGCAAATAATAATAAATTATTTTTATGACCATCACCTGTTGAAAGCACCCAGAACGTTGGGTATTTCCGCCCAACTGTTGTGTAATGGACAGCACTGCCATGGCATTCTAATAACGTCCGTGCCATGTAAGTATTCTATCAATGGAAAGTATATTTTTTGCGTTTATGTCTTTGATAAAAGCAATCAGGTATGATCCGATAGTTTGTACGATAGGACCGAGCCGTCGGGCACAGATGTCCTATACTCCCCCACCCCCTCCCCCCACCCCAGGAAAAATAAATAAATAAAAATTGTTAGTTACGGCCCTGTCCAAAATAAGATAATATAGTGCAAAGACTCCCTCCAGACACACAACAATATCCCCAAGCAATCCTCCAACGCATAAGATCTATGTGTGTGTGTGCAGCCTTAAGAAACAGAATTTTTCTTTTGATATCGTACCTTCGCTTTGAGTAGTTTAACGATGACGAATCATTGTCATTATCGGCATGTCCTGTTTTCTGAGTTGCACGATATTAAAATAAAGAGAACATTAGAAGGGTTCTCTTGGTCAGTCTTTACTCCAGAATAAGATTTCCGGGTTTAAGGTTTGACTTTGAGCATGGATACGAATACTGACAGGGGGCAAAAAATAAATGATTATTTAGTAGATGTTTGACTTTTTTGAATTTGAGATTTTTTTTTAACAAAACCTTTGGAGTAAAAAGGCATGGCTTCTCTTAATTTACGTGTCAGAATTCTTGGCTGAAGAGATCAGCTTATTTCATCTGTTATGTCGAGAGATACTGGCGTTTAAAATTTGACTCGGAATGATCGTATTTTTCATTGAGATATGGACAAAACATTCTCCGCTGGACACTACACAGAGTAACGTAATCATGGTGTTGAATGTGCAACATCGGCTAAGTATACCTGAACAGATCTCATCGAAAAAATCCTCTGTTCAAAAAGAATATGAATTAAAGCTTTGTATAATCAAATTGTTAGTCCATCAGTCTTGCTTTCGTGTGAATATAATCATGTTTCCGACTGTTTACAAACATTAGAGAATAATTAATCTGAATGGTTTTGATTTTTTAACACTTGGATTCCTTGGGTGTATTACAACACTTTATTGACAAATTGTAGTGAAGAGTTCAGTAGCCAAGTGGATTGGGGCGTTCAATACGTTGTCGAGATTAAGTTATTAAAAACACCAAAAATCCCATTGACAGCAACGCTAACCTTTCACTCGCTGTACAACACACGAAGTTGTTGGGTAATAAATTACCTATACATCCACAATGTACATCACCTTTTTTGAACAAAAAAAAAAACAGGAAAAAATATACAGTACAACGTAAAATTGAAATTGAAATTTTGAATTTTCTCTTCTGCCGTCTGGTCTTGCACTGAATGAACTTGACACTTTGTTTTCATGCCACATGTTTTTGAGAGATTTTCACTCATTCCGGCACAAAATTACAGAAAAAAACTTTCAGTACTGTATAATCTGGATAAAAATATATTAATTGACGGATTCAAAGCCAACAGATTTTGAACCAATCGGCCGATGATTCCTATTTAATCCTGCTCACAACTTTGGGTGTTAAATGCACCAGATCACGTGTTCGGTGTTTTAGGCTCCCACAAACATTGGGAGAGATCGCTGCGAGTGCTTTCGAATCCAGGTGATACTTTGACATGGGCGTCTGCGTAATAGTGTATTTTTTATTTCAGAAGATTGCCCCGTTTCCAACTTCAGGTAAATAATCGCATAAGCCTGCTTTTTGTACAAAATAGAGTTGTGACTGAACGTCGATTTAAAATGTGTTGAATGGAAAGTTAACCGCCCCCCCCCCCCCCCCGAAAATTTAATACAGCCTGTTGGTGTGTGAAAATGACCAACACGCGAAATGGATCTCATTGCATAGACTGCGGAATACGGAACTCTTCTCTATGTAGACTGCCATTTGCAGTCCACATGAGGACATTTCGACATACCAGCAGTCTAATCTCCATTTTTTCGCTCAGTTGCACTTCTCCATTGGGTCGAACTATGGTCTGCTCGATGGGTTCAAGCCCCCCCCCCACCACCCACCCACCCACCCACCCCACACTATGTCTGAAACTGCTATGTTTTCCATTTTCATGTCTAACTAGCCATCTTTTTCGCCAGCGATTTCTGTCTGTTCACTTTCGTATTCTGGCCATTATCTTAATTTTAAGGGGTAGTGTCGGGATCGACGGGGCAAAGTTCTTGAAAAAGCCAGTTTGCTTTTGTCCCATCTATTCACCCGTTGACACTGAATGTGGCACTATCCCACATATGGGGGGGGGGGGGGGAGGGCTGTCCGCCGTGCACATCCAGGCCCCGTTTCGCAACAGCATGAGGAAGACCAAATTGAAAACTTCTCATTAAACCACTCTATCTCAGACAATTCTCGGGGATTTAATTGAGATTTTCAGTCATCGTTTGTGAATAGATGCTGCATCCATAACCAGCTTTCCACTTTTGATGACTTGTCTCCCCTTATCGACTATCAGAACCCATCAGCTAATTGCTTCGCAGATAATTAGCCATGGTGTAATTGAAATATTTCATCAGTCGTAACATAAGCAATTACCGTCCGAACAAGTCATGTTTTCCACCCCTCCCCCAATTGATATTCTTCGTGATGCATCTGGTTGTAACCCCCTTTAGGACAGAGAACCTGCGGGTTCAACTCGGAGGCGAAATGGCTGAAACTTTCTTTATTATTTTCATGTTTTTTAACAGACGAGGAGGTTTGTTTGCCTGAAAGAAACTCCCTTCCAGAGTTGTTTCAGTGGTAATCCAAAATCCACGCATTGCACGTAGTAATAAAGAATGTTTTTGCTTGTGGTTCCAAGCACGAGACTTTGCCACTGATTCACTAAGATTTCTCTTGAAATTATAATTTATTCGTATTTAAGGTAACTTCCAACACCTACAGCCATCATAACCAAATTAATGTTTTACCAATCGTTTATACCTATAATACCACATTATTAGACAAGCACCCAGTGGTTGGTTGTCTACTCAAGTAAGACACAATTTTTTACCCTATCAAATTAACACTACTCTGAGTTCCTACCAGGATTATTTGACGGTAAACGGCCAGACAAATCTTTTTGTGGACAGCTTTTTTTTATAATTGGAGGATAGTGTTCAACGAGGGACAACTGCTATTTTGCATAAATAATGTGCACATGAGACATGATGTGTTTTATAAACTGTCTATGTGTTACTGTGACAGTGATATCCTATATTTTTTATATCTGAGAGCTTTGACGAAATTCTGGTTCTAATCACAAGACAGCGCGATACGCACATTCATTTCAAACGCATTCATTTACCGAAAAAACCCGAAACCCAACAGTTACTCGACTATAAAACGTTTTCTCCAATGCGACCAACAGGAGAGTTTGTATAAACTTTGCTTACGAGTCTGTTTTTTATCGTTCTCAAAGGACTCCGGAGCAATCCACTTTTTATCCTTCGTCTACAGAATGTTTCTTATTAACCCGATAAAAGTGCACAGATAGAATGGATAATAGATTAAAAGTTTATTTATGTGGATACGGGTTTCAGCTCACCCTGAAAGATAAACTACAATTTGCATTAATGTAATTTGTTGCTTGCAACGATGGAACCATGACAAGGGTCGAAAGGGGCTTATTTGCACGAAACCATTCATTTTTTCCGATGCAACTGCTGCTTCCGCCCCACCTATGGAATGTTTGGCAGAAGCGGCTGTCAACCTACCCCCTATAAGCATACAAAAGTTCCTCCCACCCGATAAAATTTGCGTCTAGAAATTGATGTATTCACAAAAGACATATTTCCTGACACTCAGCGAAGTTAAAAATAATGAAATTGGGTTGTTTTTTTTTTGTTTTTTTAAATCTGACAAAGACTAAAAACACTTTACAAACGTTCCTATTTCACTCCATAACGGCATTATAAATACTGTCATGCAAATTTGTAGTTGATTCACAAGATACACAAACTTTACAAGCAATGCGAGTTTTCAAATGCAAGAGAAATATTGTCATTTAAATAAGAGTTCAAGAAGAAATTTCCTCTCCCATTTCGCCAGTTAGCCTCCATGAACATAGATACAGATATGTCTTGGTGTCCAATAGTAGACTTCGAGAAGAGTGTGGAAGGGGTACATGGTCCCCCGTTCAGCGCAACCCGGCGTTGATGACGAAATATTTTTAGGTTTTCAAACAAAATACATCCAAATATTTAATTGCTTTTTCAGGCCGATCATTTCAATCGGCCCTTTCAAGACTTTGCAGTGGATCTATCCAATCGGTTATTTTCTTGCTAGAAGATCTGACAGCGATGCTTCAACTAAATAAAATACCTCAGCACTTTTTCAAATCAAAATGTTTTTCTCGGGACGGTCTGTTCGTAGACTGTATCATTTCTGACTACAACTTTGCATATATATACAAGTCGGATAACTCATCATAAATTATTGTGTTATTGCACTGTATGTACAAATGGCATAAACATTCGTAACCAACACAAACACACTAATGCGTGCACACGTTCGACAGTGCAGCTACTAAATTTACAATCTTTATTTCGATTTGATGCGAGCCCTTCAGTTGCCTTGTGTCCGTGAACGAGACAGGTCAATGTACTTCTGTTGATGGGCTGTTGATATTATGGAAAGTACACCATGCGCTGCTAATTTTGAAATTCAGTTTGGCTTTGGTCTGGTGTAGGCCGAAACTTCTGGCAGTTACACACGGCAATGGTTGCAACTCGCCTGCTACTCGGTTCCCGACACGTCATAAGCTGTATTTTTATATTTTCTGAGCTGTTGTGTAGAAGTAGTTGATCGTCTCGTTATCTGATGACGAAATATTATGTTTAAAATAATGTAGGCCTATCGGTGTTGAGATAACTGTTTAACAAATCGAGAAACACGGGAAAAACATTGCAAAGTGGGTTTGAAACTGTGCATCACGGTGAAAGTTTGTAGATTTGGTGAAGTTATGCAGTAATCTCACCCGTCCTTTTCCAAAGATCAGAAATCAATATATATCTGTCGGGGAAGGGGGGGGGGGGGGGTGGACATTTATATAGGGTGAGCCTCTTCGCAAAGTCCTATTTCATCTTAATGAAAATAAAATTACTCTTTAAAAAAAGCTCAGAGGCGTAACCCGATCCAATGTTTCATCAGACAAGGGTTGGGCAAGAAATTATGAAATACCAAGTTGGGGCACACCCCTTGCTTGCGCGACGAAAATATAAATGGTTTTGAGTACTCAGCTAGCCAAAATCTCTTGCTCGCCCGATAAAAATATACACAGATCAGAAAGAGCAATAAATTCCCGACTTACAATATCGGTAGAAATCCCACATCCAAGGATTGAGAGCAAATAATAATAAATTATTTTTATGACCATCACCTGTTGAAAGCACCCAGAACGTTGGGTATTTCCGCCCCAACTGTTGTGTAATGGACAGCACTGCCATGGCATTCTAATAACGTCCGTGCCATGTAAGTATTCTATCAATGGAAAGTATATTTTTTGCGTTTATGTCTTTGATAAAAGCAATCAGGTATGATCCGATAGTTTGTACGATAGGACCGAGCCGTCGGGCAGCAGATGTCCTATACTCCCCCACCCCCCCCTCCCCCCCACCCCCAGGAAAAATAAATAAATAAAATTGTTAGTTACGGCCCTGTCCAAAATAGATAATATAGTGCAAAGACTCCCTCCAGACACACAACAATATCCCCAAGCAATCCTCCAACGCATAAGATCTATGTGTGGTGTGTGCAGCCTTAAGAAACAGAATTTTTCTTTTGATATCGTACCTTCGCTTTGAGTAGTTTAACGATGACGAATCATTGTCATTATCGGCATGTCCTGTTTTCTGAGTTGCACGATATTAAAATAAAGAGAACATTAGAAGGGTTCTCTTGGTCAGTCTTTACTCCAGAATAAGATTTCCGGGTTTTAAGGTTTGACTTTGAGCATGGATACGAATACTGACAGGGGGCAAAAAATAAATGATTATTTAGTAGATGTTTGACTTTTTTGAATTTGAGATTTTTTTTTAACAAAACCTTTGGAGTAAAAAGGCATGGCTTCTCTTAATTTACGTGTCAGAATTCTTGGCTGAAGAGATCAGCTTATTTCATCTGTTATGTCGAGAGATACTGGCGTTTAAAATTTGACTCGGAATGATCGTTATTTTTCATTGAGATATGGACAAAACATTCTCCGCTGGACACTACACAGAGTAACGTAATCATGGTGTTGAATGTGCAACATCGGCTAAGTATACCTGAACAGATCTCATCGAAAAAATCCTCTGTTCAAAAAGAATATGAATTAAAGCTTTGTATAATCAAATTGTTAGTCCATCAGTCTTGCTTTCGTGTGAATATAATCATGTTTCCGACTGTTTACAAACATTAGAGAATAATTAATCTGAATGGTTTTGATTTTTTAACACTTGGATTCCTTGGGTGTATTACAACACTTTATTGACAAATTGTAGTGAAGAGTTCAGTAGCCAAGTGGATTGGGGGCGTTCAATACGTTGTCGAGATTAAGTTATTAAAAACACCAAAAATCCCATTGACAGCAACGCTAACCTTTCACTCGCTGTACAACACACGAAAGTTGTTGGGTAATAAATTACCTATACATCCACAATGTACATCACCTTTTTTGAACAAAAAAAAAAACAGGAAAAAATATACAGTACAACGTAAAATTGAAATTGAAATTTTGAATTTTTCTCTTCTGCCGTCTGGTCTTGCACTGAATGAACTTGACACTTTGTTTTCATGCCACATGTTTTTGAGAGATTTTCACTCATTCCGGCACAAAATTACAGAAAAAAACTTTCAGTACTGTATAATCTGGATAAAAATATATTAATTGACGGATTCAAAGCCAACAGATTTTGAACCAATCGGCCGATGATTCCTATTTAATCCTGCTCACAACTTTGGGTGTTAAATGCACCAGATCACGTGTTCGGTGTTTTAGGCTCCCACAAACATTGGGAGAGATCGCTGCGAGTGCTTTCGAATCCAGGTGATACTTTGACATGGGCGTCTGCGTAATAGTGTATTTTTTATTTCAGAAGATTGCCCCGTTTCCAACTTCAGGGTAAATAATCGCATAAGCCTGCTTTTTGTACAAAATAGAATTGTGACTGAACGGTCGATTTAAAATGTGTTGAATGGAAAGTTAACCGCCCCCCCACCCCCCCCCCCCCCCCCCGAAAATTTAATACAGCCTGTTGGTGTGTGAAAATGACCAACACGCGAAATGGATCTCATTGCATAGACTGCGGAATACGGAACTCTTCTCTATGTAGACTGCCATTTGCAGTCCACATGAGGACATTTCGACATACCAGCAGTCTAATCTCCATTTTTTCGCTCAGTTGCATGGAAACAGCGTTCTTCGGTTATGTTAGCTTGAGAAAACAAAATTTTCTCCCATTGGGTCGAACTATGGTCTGCTCGATGGGTTCAAGCCCCCCCCCCCCCCCACCCACCCACCCACCCACCCCACACTATGTCTGAAACTGCTATGTTTTCCATTTTCATGTCTAACTAGCCATCTTTTTCGCCAGCGATTTCTGTCTGTTCACTTTCGTATTCTGGCCATTATCTTAATTTTAAGGGTAGTGTCGGGATCGACGGGCAAAGTTCTTGAAAAAGCCAGTTTGCTTTTGTCCCATCTATTCACCCGTGACACTGAATGTGGCACTATCCCACATATGGGGGGGGGGGGGGGGGGGGGGGGCTGTCCGCCGTGCACATCCAGGCCCCGTTTCGCAACAGCATGAGGAAGACCAAATTGAAAACTTCTCATTAAACCACTCTATCTCAGACAATTCTCGGGGATTTAATTGAGATTTTCAGTCATCGTTTGTGAATAGATGCTGCATCCATAACCAGCTTTCCACTTTTGATGACTTGTCTCCCCTTATCGACTATCAGAACCCATCAGCTAATTGCTTCGCAGATAATTAGCCATGGTGTAATTGAAATATTTCATCAGTCGTAACATAAGCAATTACCGTCCGAACAAGTCATGTTTTCCACCCCTCCCCCAATTGATATTCTTCGTGATGCATCTGGTTGTAACCCCCTTTAGGACAGAGAACCTGCGGGTTCAACTCGGA
This sequence comes from Pictodentalium vernedei, assembly GCA_031216915.1. Lineage (NCBI taxonomy): Eukaryota > Metazoa > Mollusca > Scaphopoda > Dentaliida > Dentaliidae > Pictodentalium > Pictodentalium vernedei. The sequence goes on from CM062296.1 coordinate 767,011,669, forward strand.
GGCGAAATGGCTGAAACTTTCTTTATTATTTTCATGTTTTTTAACAGACGAGGAGGTTTGTTTGCCTGAAAGAAACTCCCTTCCAGAGTTGTTTCAGTGGTAATCCAAAATCCACGCATTGCACGTAGTAATAAAGAATGTTTTTGCTTGTGGTTCCAAGCACGAGACTTTGCCACTGATTCACTAAGATTTCTCTTGAAATTATTAATTTATTCGTATTTAAGGTAACTTCCAACACCTACAGCCATCATAACCAAATTAATGTTTTTACCAATCGTTTATACCTATAATACCACATTATTAGACAAGCAACCCAGTGGTTGGTTGTCTACTCAAGTAAGACACAATTTTTTTACCCTATCAAATAAACACTACTCTGAGTTCCTACCAGGATTATTTGACGGTAAACGGCCAGACAAATCTTTTTGTGGACAGCTTTTTTTTTATAAATGGAGGATAGTGTTCAACGAGGGACAACTGCTATTTTGCATAAATAATGTGCACATGAGACATGATGTGTTTTATAAACTGTCTATGTGTTACTGTGACAGTGATATCCTATATTTTTTATATCTGAGAGCTTTGACGAAATTCTGGTTCTAATCACAAGACAGCGCGATACGCACATTCATTTCAAACGCATTCATTTACCGAAAAAACCCGAAACCCAACAGTTACTCGACTATAAAACGTTTTCTCCAATGCGACCAACAGGAGAGTTTGTATAAACTTTGCTTACGAGTCTGTTTTTTATCGTTCTCAAAGGACTCCGGAGCAATCCACTTTTTATCCTTCGTCTACAGAATGTTTCTTATTAACCCGATAAAAGTGCACAGATAGAATGGATAATAGATTAAAAGTTTATTTATGTGGATACGGGTTTCAGCTCACCCTGAAAGATAAACTACAATTTGCATTAATGTAATTTGTTGCTTGCAACGATGGAACCATGACAAGGGTCGAAAGGGGCTTATTTGCACGAAACCATTCATTTTTTCCGATGCAACTGCTGCTTCCGCCCCACCTATGGAATGTTTGGCAGAAGCGGCTGTCAACCTACCCCCTATAAGCATACAAAAGTTCCTCCCACCCGATAAAATTTGCGTCTAGAAATTGATGTATTCACAAAAGACATATTTCCTGACACTCAGCGAAGTTAAAATAATGAAATTGGGTTGTTTTTTTTTTGTTTTTTTAAATCTGACAAAGACTAAAAACACTTTACAAACGTTCCTATTTCACTCCATAACGGCATTATAAATACTGTCATGCAAATTTGTAGTTGTTCACAAGATACACAAACTTTACAAGCAATGCGAGTTTTCAAATGCAAGAGAAATATTGTCATTTAAATAAGAGTTCAAGAAGAATATCCTCTCCCATTTCGCCAGTTAGCCTCCATGAACATAGATACAGAATATGTCTTGGTGTCAATAGTAGACTTCGAGAAGAGTGTGGAAGGGGTACATGGTCCCCCGTTCAGCGCAACCCGGCGTTGATGACGAAATATTTTTAGGTTTTCAAACAAAATACATCCAAATATTTAATTGCTTTTTCAGGCCGATCATTTCAATCGGCCCTTTCAAGACTTTGCAGTGGATCTATCCAATCGGTTATTTTCTTGCTAGAAGATCTGACAGCGATGCTTCAACTAAATAAAATACCTCAGCACTTTTTCAAATCAAAATGTTTTTCTCGGGACGGTCTGTTCGTAGACTGTATCATTTCTGACTACAACTTTGCATATATATACAAGTCGGATAACTCATCATAAATGATTGTGTTATTGCACTGTATGTACAAATGGCATAAACATTCGTAACCAACACAAACACACTAATGCGTGCACACGTTCGACAGTGCAGCTACTAAATTTACAATCTTTATTTCGATTTGATGCGAGCCCTTCAGTTGCCTTGTGTCCGTGAACGAGACAGGTCAATGTACTTCTGTTGATGGGCTGTTGATATTATGGAAAGTACACCATGCGCTGCTAATTTTGAAATTCAGTTTGGCTTTGGTCTGGTGTAGGCCGAAACTTCTGGCAGTTACACACGGCAATGGTTGCAACTCGCCTGCTACTCGGTTCCCGACACGTCATAAGCTGTATTTTTATATTTTCTGAGCTGTTGTGTAGAAGTAGTTGATCGTCTCGTTATCTGATGACGAAATATTATGTTTAAAATAATGTAGGCCTATCGGTGTTGAGATAACTGTTTAACAAATCGAGAAACACGGGAAAAACATTGCAAAGTGGGTTTGAAACTGTGCATCACGGTGAAAGTTTGTAGATTTGGTGAAGTTATGCAGTAATCTCACCCGTCCTTTTCCAAAGATCAGAAATCAATATATATCTGTCGGGGAAGGGGGGGGGGGTGGACATTTATATAGGGTGAGCCTCTTCGCAAAGTCCTATTTCATCTTAATGAAAATAAAATTACTCTTTAAAAAAAGCTCAGAGGCGTAACCCGATCCAATGTTTCATCAGACAAGGGTTGGGCAAGAAATTATGAAATACCAAGTTGGGCACACCCCTTGCTTGCGCGACGAAAATATAAATGGTTTTGAGTACTCAGCTAGCCAAAATCTCTTGCTCGCCCGATAAAAATATACACAGATAAGAAAGAGCAATAAATTCCCGACTTACAATATCGGTAGAATCCCACATCCAAGGATTGAGAGCAAATAATAATAAATTATTTTTATGACCATCACCTGTTGAAAGCACCCAGAACGTTGGGTATTTCCGCCCAACTGTTGTGTAATGGACAGCACTGCCATGGCATTCTAATAACGTCCGTGCCATGTAAGTATTCTATCAATGGAAAGTATATTTTTTGCGTTTATGTCTTTGATAAAAGCAATCAGGTATGATCCGATAGTTTGTACGATAGGACCGAGCCGTCGGGCACAGATGTCCTATACTCCCCCACCCCCTCCCCCCACCCCAGGAAAAATAAATAAATAAAAATTGTTAGTTACGGCCCTGTCCAAAATAAGATAATATAGTGCAAAGACTCCCTCCAGACACACAACAATATCCCCAAGCAATCCTCCAACGCATAAGATCTATGTGTGTGTGTGCAGCCTTAAGAAACAGAATTTTTCTTTTGATATCGTACCTTCGCTTTGAGTAGTTTAACGATGACGAATCATTGTCATTATCGGCATGTCCTGTTTTCTGAGTTGCACGATATTAAAATAAAGAGAACATTAGAAGGGTTCTCTTGGTCAGTCTTTACTCCAGAATAAGATTTCCGGGTTTAAGGTTTGACTTTGAGCATGGATACGAATACTGACAGGGGGCAAAAAATAAATGATTATTTAGTAGATGTTTGACTTTTTTGAATTTGAGATTTTTTTTTAACAAAACCTTTGGAGTAAAAAGGCATGGCTTCTCTTAATTTACGTGTCAGAATTCTTGGCTGAAGAGATCAGCTTATTTCATCTGTTATGTCGAGAGATACTGGCGTTTAAAATTTGACTCGGAATGATCGTATTTTTCATTGAGATATGGACAAAACATTCTCCGCTGGACACTACACAGAGTAACGTAATCATGGTGTTGAATGTGCAACATCGGCTAAGTATACCTGAACAGATCTCATCGAAAAAATCCTCTGTTCAAAAAGAATATGAATTAAAGCTTTGTATAATCAAATTGTTAGTCCATCAGTCTTGCTTTCGTGTGAATATAATCATGTTTCCGACTGTTTACAAACATTAGAGAATAATTAATCTGAATGGTTTTGATTTTTTAACACTTGGATTCCTTGGGTGTATTACAACACTTTATTGACAAATTGTAGTGAAGAGTTCAGTAGCCAAGTGGATTGGGGCGTTCAATACGTTGTCGAGATTAAGTTATTAAAAACACCAAAAATCCCATTGACAGCAACGCTAACCTTTCACTCGCTGTACAACACACGAAGTTGTTGGGTAATAAATTACCTATACATCCACAATGTACATCACCTTTTTTGAACAAAAAAAAAAAACAGGAAAAAATATACAGTACAACGTAAAATTGAAATTGAAATTTTGAATTTTCTCTTCTGCCGTCTGGTCTTGCACTGAATGAACTTGACACTTTGTTTTCATGCCACATGTTTTTGAGAGATTTTCACTCATTCCGGCACAAAATTACAGAAAAAAACTTTCAGTACTGTATAATCTGGATAAAAATATATTAATTGACGGATTCAAAGCCAACAGATTTTGAACCAATCGGCCGATGATTCCTATTTAATCCTGCTCACAACTTTGGGTGTTAAATGCACCAGATCACGTGTTCGGTGTTTTAGGCTCCCACAAACATTGGGAGAGATCGCTGCGAGTGCTTTCGAATCCAGGTGATACTTTGACATGGGCGTCTGCGTAATAGTGTATTTTTTATTTCAGAAGATTGCCCCGTTTCCAACTTCAGGTAAATAATCGCATAAGCCTGCTTTTTGTACAAAATAGAATTGTGACTGAACGTCGATTTAAAATGTGTTGAATGGAAAGTTAACCGCCCCCCCCCCCCCCCCGAAAATTTAATACAGCCTGTTGGTGTGTGAAAATGACCAACACGCGAAATGGATCTCATTGCATAGACTGCGGAATACGGAACTCTTCTCTATGTAGACTGCCATTTGCAGTCCACATGAGGACATTTCGACATACCAGCAGTCTAATCTCCATTTTTTCGCTCAGTTGCATGGAAACAGCGTTCTTCGGTTATGTTAGCTTGAGAAAACAAAATTTTCTCCCATTGGGTCGAACTATGGTCTGCTCGATGGGTTCAAGCCCCCCCCCCCCACCCACCCACCCACCCACCCCACACTATGTCTGAAACTGCTATGTTTTCCATTTTCATGTCTAACTAGCCATCTTTTTCGCCAGCGATTTCTGTCTGTTCACTTTCGTATTCTGGCCATTATCTTAATTTTAAGGGTAGTGTCGGGATCGACGGGCAAAGTTCTTGAAAAAGCCAGTTTGCTTTTGTCCCATCTATTCACCCGTGACACTGAATGTGGCACTATCCCACATATGGGGGGGGGGGGGAGGGCTGTCCGCCGTGCACATCCAGGCCCCGTTTCGCAACAGCATGAGGAAGACCAAATTGAAAACTTCTCATTAAACCACTCTATCTCAGACAATTCTCGGGGATTTAATTGAGATTTTCAGTCATCGTTTGTGAATAGATGCTGCATCCATAACCAGCTTTCCACTTTTGATGACTTGTCTCCCCTTATCGACTATCAGAACCCATCAGCTAATTGCTTCGCAGATAATTAGCCATGGTGTAATTGAAATATTTCATCAGTCGTAACATAAGCAATTACCGTCCGAACAAGTCATGTTTTCCACCCCTCCCCCAATTGATATTCTTCGTGATGCATCTGGTTGTAACCCCCTTTAGGACAGAGAACCTGCGGGTTCAACTCGGAGGCGAAATGGCTGAAACTTTCTTTATTATTTTCATGTTTTTTAACAGACGAGGAGGTTTGTTTGCCTGAAAGAAACTCCCTTCCAGAGTTGTTTCAGTGGTAATCCAAAATCCACGCATTGCACGTAGTAATAAAGAATGTTTTTGCTTGTGGTTCCAAGCACGAGACTTTGCCACTGATTCACTAAGATTTCTCTTGAAATTATTAATTTATTCGTATTTAAGGTAACTTCCAACACCTACAGCCATCATAACCAAATTAATGTTTTACCAATCGTTTATACCTATAATACCACATTATTAGACAAGCAACCCAGTGGTTGGTTGTCTACTCAAGTAAGACACAATTTTTTTACCCTATCAAATAAACACTACTCTGAGTTCCTACCAGGATTATTTGACGGTAAACGGCCAGACAAATCTTTTTGTGGACAGCTTTTTTTTATAAATGGAGGATAGTGTTCAACGAGGGACAACTGCTATTTTGCATAAATAATGTGCACATGAGACATGATGTGTTTTATAAACTGTCTATGTGTTACTGTGACAGTGATATCCTATATTTTTTATATCTGAGAGCTTTGACGAAATTCTGGTTCTAATCACAAGACAGCGCGATACGCACATTCATTTCAAACGCATTCATTTACCGAAAAAACCCGAAACCCAACAGTTACTCGACTATAAAACGTTTTCTCCAATGCGACCAACAGGAGAGTTTGTATAAACTTTGCTTACGAGTCTGTTTTTTATCGTTCTCAAAGGACTCCGGAGCAATCCACTTTTTATCCTTCGTCTACAGAATGTTTCTTATTAACCCGATAAAAGTGCACAGATAGAATGGATAATAGATTAAAAGTTTATTTATGTGGATACGGGTTTCAGCTCACCCTGAAAGATAAACTACAATTTGCATTAATGTAATTTGTTGCTTGCAACGATGGAACCATGACAAGGGTCGAAAGGGGCTTATTTGCACGAAACCATTCATTTTTTCCGATGCAACTGCTGCTTCCGCCCCACCTATGGAATGTTTGGCAGAAGCGGCTGTCAACCTACCCCCTATAAGCATACAAAAGTTCCTCCCACCCGATAAAATTTGCGTCTAGAAATTGATGTATTCACAAAAGACATATTTCCTGACACTCAGCGAAGTTAAAATAATGAAATTGGGTTGTTTTTTTTTTGTTTTTTTAAATCTGACAAAGACTAAAAACACTTTACAAACGTTCCTATTTCACTCCATAACGGCATTATAAATACTGTCATGCAAATTTGTAGTTGTTCACAAGATACACAAACTTTACAAGCAATGCGAGTTTTCAAATGCAAGAGAAATATTGTCATTTAAATAAGAGTTCAAGAAGAATATCCTCTCCCATTTCGCCAGTTAGCCTCCATGAACATAGATACAGAATATGTCTTGGTGTCAATAGTAGACTTCGAGAAGAGTGTGGAAGGGGTACATGGTCCCCCGTTCAGCGCAACCCGGCGTTGATGACGAAATATTTTTAGGTTTTCAAACAAAATACATCCAAATATTTAATTGCTTTTTCAGGCCGATCATTTCAATCGGCCCTTTCAAGACTTTGCAGTGGATCTATCCAATCGGTTATTTTCTTGCTAGAAGATCTGACAGCGATGCTTCAACTAAATAAAATACCTCAGCACTTTTTCAAATCAAAATGTTTTTCTCGGGACGGTCTGTTCGTAGACTGTATCATTTCTGACTACAACTTTGCATATATATACAAGTCGGATAACTCATCATAAATTATTGTGTTATTGCACTGTATGTACAAATGGCATAAACATTCGTAACCAACACAAACACACTAATGCGTGCACACGTTCGACAGTGCAGCTACTAAATTTACAATCTTTATTTCGATTTGATGCGAGCCCTTCAGTTGCCTTGTGTCCGTGAACGAGACAGGTCAATGTACTTCTGTTGATGGGCTGTTGATATTATGGAAAGTACACCATGCGCTGCTAATTTTGAAATTCAGTTTGGCTTTGGTCTGGTGTAGGCCGAAACTTCTGGCAGTTACACACGGCAATGGTTGCAACTCGCCTGCTACTCGGTTCCCGACACGTCATAAGCTGTATTTTTATATTTTCTGAGCTGTTGTGTAGAAGTAGTTGATCGTCTCGTTATCTGATGACGAAATATTATGTTTAAAATAATGTAGGCCTATCGGTGTTGAGATAACTGTTTAACAAATCGAGAAACACGGGAAAAACATTGCAAAGTGGGTTTGAAACTGTGCATCACGGTGAAAGTTTGTAGATTTGGTGAAGTTATGCAGTAATCTCACCCGTCCTTTTCCAAAGATCAGAAATCAATATATATCTGTCGGGGAAGGGGGGGGGGTGGACATTTATATAGGGTGAGCCTCTTCGCAAAGTCCTATTTCATCTTAATGAAAATAAAATTACTCTTTAAAAAAAGCTCAGAGGCGTAACCCGATCCAATGTTTCATCAGACAAGGGTTGGGCAAGAAATTATGAAATACCAAGTTGGGCACACCCCTTGCTTGCGCGACGAAAATATAAATGGTTTTGAGTACTCAGCTAGCCAAAATCTCTTGCTCGCCCGATAAAAATATACACAGATCAGAAAGAGCAATAAATTCCCGACTTACAATATCGGTAGAATCCCACATCCAAGGATTGAGAGCAAATAATAATAAATTATTTTTATGACCATCACCTGTTGAAAGCACCCAGAACGTTGGGTATTTCCGCCCAACTGTTGTGTAATGGACAGCACTGCCATGGCATTCTAATAACGTCCGTGCCATGTAAGTATTCTATCAATGGAAAGTATATTTTTTGCGTTTATGTCTTTGATAAAAGCAATCAGGTATGATCCGATAGTTTGTACGATAGGACCGAGCCGTCGGGCACAGATGTCCTATACTCCCCCACCCCCTCCCCCCACCCCAGGAAAAATAAATAAATGAAAATTGTTAGTTACGGCCCTGTCCAAAATAAGATAATATAGTGCAAAGACTCCCTCCAGACACACAACAATATCCCCAAGCAATCCTCCAACGCATAAGATCTATGTGTGTGTGTGCAGCCTTAAGAAACAGAATTTTTCTTTTGATATCGTACCTTCGCTTTGAGTAGTTTAACGATGACGAATCATTGTCATTATCGGCATGTCCTGTTTTCTGAGTTGCACGATATTAAAATAAAGAGAACATTAGAAGGGTTCTCTTGGTCAGTCTTTACTCCAGAATAAGATTTCCGGGTTTAAGGTTTGACTTTGAGCATGGATACGAATACTGACAGGGGGCAAAAAATAAATGATTATTTAGTAGATGTTTGACTTTTTTGAATTTGAGATTTTTTTTTAACAAAACCTTTGGAGTAAAAAGGCATGGCTTCTCTTAATTTACGTGTCAGAATTCTTGGCTGAAGAGATCAGCTTATTTCATCTGTTATGTCGAGAGATACTGGCGTTTAAAATTTGACTCGGAATGATCGTATTTTTCATTGAGATATGGACAAAACATTCTCCGCTGGACACTACACAGAGTAACGTAATCATGGTGTTGAATGTGCAACATCGGCTAAGTATACCTGAACAGATCTCATCGAAAAAATCCTCTGTTCAAAAAGAATATGAATTAAAGCTTTGTATAATCAAATTGTTAGTCCATCAGTCTTGCTTTCGTGTGAATATAATCATGTTTCCGACTGTTTACAAACATTAGAGAATAATTAATCTGAATGGTTTTGATTTTTTAACACTTGGATTCCTTGGGTGTATTACAACACTTTATTGACAAATTGTAGTGAAGAGTTCAGTAGCCAAGTGGATTGGGGCGTTCAATACGTTGTCGAGATTAAGTTATTAAAAACACCAAAAATCCCATTGACAGCAACGCTAACCTTTCACTCGCTGTACAACACACGAAGTTGTTGGGTAATAAATTACCTATACATCCACAATGTACATCACCTTTTTTGAACAAAAAAAAAAACAGGAAAAAATATACAGTACAACGTAAAATTGAAATTGAAATTTTGAATTTTCTCTTCTGCCGTCTGGTCTTGCACTGAATGAACTTGACACTTTGTTTTCATGCCACATGTTTTTGAGAGATTTTCACTCATTCCGGCACAAAATTACAGAAAAAAACTTTCAGTACTGTATAATCTGGATAAAAATATATTAATTGACGGATTCAAAGCCAACAGATTTTGAACCAATCGGCCGATGATTCCTATTTAATCCTGCTCACAACTTTGGGTGTTAAATGCACCAGATCACGTGTTCGGTGTTTTAGGCTCCCACAAACATTGGGAGAGATCGCTGCGAGTGCTTTCGAATCCAGGTGATACTTTGACATGGGCGTCTGCGTAATAGTGTATTTTTTATTTCAGAAGATTGCCCCGTTTCCAACTTCAGGTAAATAATCGCATAAGCCTGCTTTTTGTACAAAATAGAATTGTGACTGAACGTCGATTTAAAATGTGTTGAATGGAAAGTTAACCGCCCCCCCCCCCCCCCCCCCGAAAATTTAATACAGCCTGTTGGTGTGTGAAAATGACCAACACGCGAAATGGATCTCATTGCATAGACTGCGGAATACGGAACTCTTCTCTATGTAGACTGCCATTTGCAGTCCACATGAGGACATTTCGACATACCAGCAGTCTAATCTCCATTTTTTCGCTCAGTTGCATGGAAACAGCGTTCTTCGGTTATGTTAGCTTGAGAAAACAAAATTTTCTCCCATTGGGTCGAACTATGGTCTGCTCGATGGGTTCAAGCCCCCCCCCACCCACCCACCCACCCACCCCACACTATGTCTGAAACTGCTATGTTTTCCATTTTCATGTCTAACTAGCCATCTTTTTCGCCAGCGATTTCTGTCTGTTCACTTTCGTATTCTGGCCATTATCTTAATTTTAAGGGTAGTGTCGGGATCGACGGGCAAAGTTCTTGAAAAAGCCAGTTTGCTTTTGTCCCATCTATTCACCCGTGACACTGAATGTGGCACTATCCCACATATGGGGGGGGGGGGGAGGGCTGTCCGCCGTGCACATCCAGGCCCCGTTTCGCAACAGCATGAGGAAGACCAAATTGAAAACTTCTCATTAAACCACTCTATCTCAGACAATTCTCGGGGATTTAATTGAGATTTTCAGTCATCGTTTGTGAATAGATGCTGCATCCATAACCAGCTTTCCACTTTTGATGACTTGTCTCCCCTTATCGACTATCAGAACCCATCAGCTAATTGCTTCGCAGATAATTAGCCATGGTGTAATTGAAATATTTCATCAGTCGTAACATAAGCAATTACCGTCCGAACAAGTCATGTTTTCCACCCCTCCCCCAATTGATATTCTTCGTGATGCATCTGGTTGTAACCCCCTTTAGGACAGAGAACCTGCGGGTTCAACTCGGAGGCGAAATGGCTGAAACTTTCTTTATTATTTTCATGTTTTTTAACAGACGAGGAGGTTTGTTTGCCTGAAAGAAACTCCCTTCCAGAGTTGTTTCAGTGGTAATCCAAAATCCACGCATTGCACGTAGTAATAAAGAATGTTTTTGCTTGTGGTTCCAAGCACGAGACTTTGCCACTGATTCACTAAGATTTCTCTTGAAATTATTAATTTATTCGTATTTAAGGTAACTTCCAACACCTACAGCCATCATAACCAAATTAATGTTTTACCAATCGTTTATACCTATAATACCACATTATTAGACAAGCAACCCAGTGGTTGGTTGTCTACTCAAGTAAGACACAATTTTTTTACCCTATCAAATAAACACTACTCTGAGTTCCTACCAGGATTATTTGACGGTAAACGGCCAGACAAATCTTTTTGTGGACAGCTTTTTTTTATAAATGGAGGATAGTGTTCAACGAGGGACAACTGCTATTTTGCATAAATAATGTGCACATGAGACATGATGTGTTTTATAAACTGTCTATGTGTTACTGTGACAGTGATATCCTATATTTTTTATATCTGAGAGCTTTGACGAAATTCTGGTTCTAATCACAAGACAGCGCGATACGCACATTCATTTCAAACGCATTCATTTACCGAAAAAACCCGAAACCCAACAGTTACTCGACTATAAAACGTTTTCTCCAATGCGACCAACAGGAGAGTTTGTATAAACTTTGCTTACGAGTCTGTTTTTTATCGTTCTCAAAGGACTCCGGAGCAATCCACTTTTTATCCTTCGTCTACAGAATGTTTCTTATTAACCCGATAAAAGTGCACAGATAGAATGGATAATAGATTAAAAGTTTATTTATGTGGATACGGGTTTCAGCTCACCCTGAAAGATAAACTACAATTTGCATTAATGTAATTTGTTGCTTGCAACGATGGAACCATGACAAGGGTCGAAAGGGGCTTATTTGCACGAAACCATTCATTTTTTCCGATGCAACTGCTGCTTCCGCCCCACCTATGGAATGTTTGGCAGAAGCGGCTGTCAACCTACCCCCTATAAGCATACAAAAGTTCCTCCCACCCGATAAAATTTGCGTCTAGAAATTGATGTATTCACAAAAGACATATTTCCTGACACTCAGCGAAGTTAAAATAATGAAATTGGGTTGTTTTTTTTTTTGTTTTTTTAAATCTGACAAAGACTAAAAACACTTTACAAACGTTCCTATTTCACTCCATAACGGCATTATAAATACTGTCATGCAAATTTATAGTTGTTCACAAGATACACAAACTTTACAAGCAATGCGAGTTTTCAAATGCAAGAGAAATATTGTCATTTAAATAAGAGTTCAAGAAGAATATCCTCTCCCATTTCGCCAGTTAGCCTCCATGAACATAGATACAGAATATGTCTTGGTGTCAATAGTAGACTTCGAGAAGAGTGTGGAAGGGGTACATGGTCCCCCGTTCAGCGCAACCCGGCGTTGATGACGAAATATTTTTAGGTTTTCAAACAAAATACATCCAAATATTTAATTGCTTTTTCAGGCCGATCATTTCAATCGGCCCTTTCAAGACTTTGCAGTGGATCTATCCAATCGGTTATTTTCTTGCTAGAAGATCTGACAGCGATGCTTCAACTAAATAAAATACCTCAGCACTTTTTCAAATCAAAATGTTTTTCTCGGGACGGTCTGTTCGTAGACTGTATCATTTCTGACTACAACTTTGCATATATATACAAGTCGGATAACTCATCATAAATTATTGTGTTATTGCACTGTATGTACAAATGGCATAAACATTCGTAACCAACACAAACACACTAATGCGTGCACACGTTCGACAGTGCAGCTACTAAATTTACAATCTTTATTTCGATTTGATGCGAGCCCTTCAGTTGCCTTGTGTCCGTGAACGAGACAGGTCAATGTACTTCTGTTGATGGGCTGTTGATATTATGGAAAGTACACCATGCGCTGCTAATTTTGAAATTCAGTTTGGCTTTGGTCTGGTGTAGGCCGAAACTTCTGGCAGTTACACACGGCAATGGTTGCAACTCGCCTGCTACTCGGTTCCCGACACGTCATAAGCTGTATTTTTATATTTTCTGAGCTGTTGTGTAGAAGTAGTTGATCGTCTCGTTATCTGATGACGAAATATTATGTTTAAAATAATGTAGGCCTATCGGTGTTGAGATAACTGTTTAACAAATCGAGAAACACGGGAAAAACATTGCAAAGTGGGTTTGAAACTGTGCATCACGGTGAAAGTTTGTAGATTTGGTGAAGTTATGCAGTAATCTCACCCGTCCTTTTCCAAAGATCAGAAATCAATATATATCTGTCGGGGAAGGGGGGGGGGGGGTGGACATTTATATAGGGTGAGCCTCTTCGCAAAGTCCTATTTCATCTTAATGAAAATAAAATTACTCTTTAAAAAAAGCTCAGAGGCGTAACCCGATCCAATGTTTCATCAGACAAGGGTTGGGCAAGAAATTATGAAATACCAAGTTGGGCACACCCCTTGCTTGCGCGACGAAAATATAAATGGTTTTGAGTACTCAGCTAGCCAAAATCTCTTGCTCGCCCGATAAAAATATACACAGATCAGAAAGAGCAATAAATTCCCGACTTACAATATCGGTAGAATCCCACATCCAAGGATTGAGAGCAAATAATAATAAATTATTTTTATGACCATCACCTGTTGAAAGCACCCAGAACGTTGGGTATTTCCGCCCAACTGTTGTGTAATGGACAGCACTGCCATGGCATTCTAATAACGTCCGTGCCATGTAAGTATTCTATCAATGGAAAGTATATTTTTTGCGTTTATGTCTTTGATAAAAGCAATCAGGTATGATCCGATAGTTTGTACGATAGGACCGAGCCGTCGGGCACAGATGTCCTATACTCCCCCACCCCCTCCCCCCACCCCAGGAAAAATAAATAAATAAAAATTGTTAGTTACGGCCCTGTCCAAAATAAGATAATATAGTGCAAAGACTCCCTCCAGACACACAACAATATCCCCAAGCAATCCTCCAACGCATAAGATCTATGTGTGTGTGTGCAGCCTTAAGAAACAGAATTTTTCTTTTGATATCGTACCTTCGCTTTGAGTAGTTTAACGATGACGAATCATTGTCATTATCGGCATGTCCTGTTTTCTGAGTTGCACGATATTAAAATAAAGAGAACATTAGAAGGGTTCTCTTGGTCAGTCTTTACTCCAGAATAAGATTTCCGGGTTTAAGGTTTGACTTTGAGCATGGATACGAATACTGACAGGGGGCAAAAAATAAATGATTATTTAGTAGATGTTTGACTTTTTTGAATTTGAGATTTTTTTTTAACAAAACCTTTGGAGTAAAAAGGCATGGCTTCTCTTAATTTACGTGTCAGAATTCTTGGCTGAAGAGATCAGCTTATTTCATCTGTTATGTCGAGAGATACTGGCGTTTAAAATTTGACTCGGAATGATCGTATTTTTCATTGAGATATGGACAAAACATTCTCCGCTGGACACTACACAGAGTAACGTAATCATGGTGTTGAATGTGCAACATCGGCTAAGTATACCTGAACAGATCTCATCGAAAAAATCCTCTGTTCAAAAAGAATATGAATTAAAGCTTTGTATAATCAAATTGTTAGTCCATCAGTCTTGCTTTCGTGTGAATATAATCATGTTTCCGACTGTTTACAAACATTAGAGAATAATTAATCTGAATGGTTTTGATTTTTTAACACTTGGATTCCTTGGGTGTATTACAACACTTTATTGACAAATTGTAGTGAAGAGTTCAGTAGCCAAGTGGATTGGGGCGTTCAATACGTTGTCGAGATTAAGTTATTAAAAACACCAAAAATCCCATTGACAGCAACGCTAACCTTTCACTCGCTGTACAACACACGAAGTTGTTGGGTAATAAATTACCTATACATCCACAATGTACATCACCTTTTTTGAACAAAAAAAAAAACAGGAAAAAATATACAGTACAACGTAAAATTGAAATTGAAATTTTGAATTTTCTCTTCTGCCGTCTGGTCTTGCACTGAATGAACTTGACACTTTGTTTTCATGCCACATGTTTTTGAGAGATTTTCACTCATTCCGGCACAAAATTACAGAAAAAAACTTTCAGTACTGTATAATCTGGATAAAAATATATTAATTGACGGATTCAAAGCCAACAGATTTTGAACCAATCGGCCGATGATTCCTATTTAATCCTGCTCACAACTTTGGGTGTTAAATGCACCAGATCACGTGTTCGGTGTTTTAGGCTCCCACAAACATTGGGAGAGATCGCTGCGAGTGCTTTCGAATCCAGGTGATACTTTGACATGGGCGTCTGCGTAATAGTGTATTTTTTATTTCAGAAGATTGCCCCGTTTCCAACTTCAGGTAAATAATCGCATAAGCCTGCTTTTTGTACAAAATAGAATTGTGACTGAACGTCGATTTAAAATGTGTTGAATGGAAAGTTAACCGCCCCCCCCCGAAAATTTAATACAGCCTGTTGGTGTGTGAAAATGACCAACACGCGAAATGGATCTCATTGCATAGACTGCGGAATACGGAACTCTTCTCTATGTAGACTGCCATTTGCAGTCCACATGAGGACATTTCGACATACCAGCAGTCTAATCTCCATTTTTTCGCTCAGTTGCATGGAAACAGCGTTCTTCGGTTATGTTAGCTTGAGAAAACAAAATTTTCTCCCATTGGGTCGAACTATGGTCTGCTCGATGGGTTCAAGCCCCCCCCCCCCCCCCCACCCACCCACCCACCCACCCCACACTATGTCTGAAACTGCTATGTTTTCCATTTTCATGTCTAACTAGCCATCTTTTTCGCCAGCGATTTCTGTCTGTTCACTTTCGTATTCTGGCCATTATCTTAATTTTAAGGGTAGTGTCGGGATCGACGGGCAAAGTTCTTGAAAAAGCCAGTTTGCTTTTGTCCCATCTATTCACCCGTGACACTGAATGTGGCACTATCCCACATATGGGGGGGGGGGGGGAGGGCTGTCCGCCGTGCACATCCAGGCCCCGTTTCGCAACAGCATGAGGAAGACCAAATTGAAAACTTCTCATTAAACCACTCTATCTCAGACAATTCTCGGGGATTTAATTGAGATTTTCAGTCATCGTTTGTGAATAGATGCTGCATCCATAACCAGCTTTCCACTTTTGATGACTTGTCTCCCCTTATCGACTATCAGAACCCATCAGCTAATTGCTTCGCAGATAATTAGCCATGGTGTAATTGAAATATTTCATCAGTCGTAACATAAGCAATTACCGTCCGAACAAGTCATGTTTTCCACCCCTCCCCCAATTGATATTCTTCGTGATGCATCTGGTTGTAACCCCCTTTAGGACAGAGAACCTGCGGGTTCAACTCGGAGGCGAAATGGCTGAAACTTTCTTTATTATTTTCATGTTTTTTAACAGACGAGGAGGTTTGTTTGCCTGAAAGAAACTCCCTTCCAGAGTTGTTTCAGTGGTAATCCAAAATCCACGCATTGCACGTAGTAATAAAGAATGTTTTTGCTTGTGGTTCCAAGCACGAGACTTTGCCACTGATTCACTAAGATTTCTCTTGAAATTATTAATTTATTCGTATTTAAGGTAACTTCCAACACCTACAGCCATCATAACCAAATTAATGTTTTACCAATCGTTTATACCTATAATACCACATTATTAGACAAGCATCCCAGTGGTTGGTTGTCTACTCAAGTAAGACACAATTTTTTTACCCTATCAAATAAACACTACTCTGAGTTCCTACCAGGATTATTTGACGGTAAACGGCCAGACAAATCTTTTTGTGGACAGCTTTTTTTTATAAATGGAGGATAGTGTTCAACGAGGGACAACTGCTATTTTGCATAAATAATGTGCACATGAGACATGATGTGTTTTATAAACTGTCTATGTGTTACTGTGACAGTGATATCCTATATTTTTTATATCTGAGAGCTTTGACGAAATTCTGGTTCTAATCACAAGACAGCGCGATACGCACATTCATTTCAAACGCATTCATTTACCGAAAAAACCCGAAACCCAACAGTTACTCGACTATAAAACGTTTTCTCCAATGCGACCAACAGGAGAGTTTGTATAAATTTTGCTTACGAGTCTGTTTTTTATCGTTCTCAAAGGACTCCGGAGCAATCCACTTTTTATCCTTCGTCTACAGAATGTTTCTTATTAACCCGATAAAAGTGCACAGATAGAATGGATAATAGATTAAAAGTTTATTTATGTGGATACGGGTTTCAGCTCACCCTGAAAGATAAACTACAATTTGCATTAATGTAATTTGTTGCTTGCAACGATGGAACCATGACAAGGGTCGAAAGGGGCTTATTTGCACGAAACCATTCATTTTTTCCGATGCAACTGCTGCTTCCGCCCCACCTATGGAATGTTTGGCACAAGCGGCTGTCAACCTACCCCCTATAAGCATACAAAAGTTCCTCCCACCCGATAAAATTTGCGTCTAGAAATTGATGTATTCACAAAAGACATATTTCCTGACACTCAGCGAAGTTAAAATAATGAAAAATTGGGTTGTTTTTTTTTTGTTTTTTTAAATCTGACAAAGACTAAAAACACTTTACAAACGTTCCTATTTCACTCCATAACGGCATTATAAATACTGTCATGCAAATTTGTAGTTGTTCACAAGATACACAAACTTTACAAGCAATGCGAGTTTTCAAATGCAAGAGAAATATTGTCATTTAAATAAGAGTTCAAGAAGAATATCCTCTCCCATTTCGCCAGTTAGCCTCCATGAACATAGATACAGAATATGTCTTGGTGTCAATAGTAGACTTCGAGAAGAGTGTGGAAGGGGTACATGGTCCCCCGTTCAGCGCAACCCGGCGTTGATGACGAAATATTTTAGGTTTTCAAACAAAATACATCCAAATATTTAATTGCTTTTTCAGGCCGATCATTTCAATCGGCCCTTTCAAGACTTTGCAGTGGATCTATCCAATCGGTTATTTTCTTGCTAGAAGATCTGACAGCGATGCTTCAACTAAATAAAATACCTCAGCACTTTTTCAAATCAAAATGTTTTTCTCGGGACGGTCTGTTCGTAGACTGTATCATTTCTGACTACAACTTTGCATATATATACAAGTCGGATAACTCATCATAAATTATTGTGTTATTGCACTGTATGTACAAATGGCATAAACATTCGTAACCAACACAAACACACTAATGCGTGCACACGTTCGACAGTGCAGCTACTAAATTTACAATCTTTATTTCGATTTGATGCGAGCCCTTCAGTTGCCTTGTGTCCGTGAACGAGACAGGTCAATGTACTTCTGTTGATGGGCTGTTGATATTATGGAAAGTACACCATGCGCTGCTAATTTTGAAATTCAGTTTGGCTTTGGTCTGGTGTAGGCCGAAACTTCTGGCAGTTACACACGGCAATGGTTGCAACTCGCCTGCTACTCGGTTCCCGACACGTCATAAGCTGTATTTTTATATTTTCTGAGCTGTTGTGTAGAAGTAGTTGATCGTCTCGTTATCTGATGACGAAATATTATGTTTAAAATAATGTAGGCCTATCGGTGTTGAGATAACTGTTTAACAAATCGAGAAACACGGGAAAAACATTGCAAAGTGGGTTTGAAACTGTGCATCACGGTGAAAGTTTGTAGATTTGGTGAAGTTATGCAGTAATCTCACCCGTCCTTTTCCAAAGATCAGAAATCAATATATATCTGTCGGGGAAGGGGGGGGGTGGACATTTATATAGGGTGAGCCTCTTCGCAAAGTCCTATTTCATCTTAATGAAAATAAAATTACTCTTTAAAAAAAGCTCAGAGGCGTAACCCGATCCAATGTTTCATCAGACAAGGGTTGGGCAAGAAATTATGAAATACCAAGTTGGGCACACCCCTTGCTTGCGCGACGAAAATATAAATGGTTTTGAGTACTCAGCTAGCCAAAATCTCTTGCTCGCCCGATAAAAATATACACAGATCAGAAAGAGCAATAAATTCCCGACTTACAATATCGGTAGAATCCCACATCCAAGGATTGAGAGCAAATAATAATAAATTATTTTTATGACCATCACCTGTTGAAAGCACCCAGAACGTTGGGTATTTCCGCCCAACTGTTGTGTAATGGACAGCACTGCCATGGCATTCTAATAACGTCCGTGCCATGTAAGTATTCTATCAATGGAAAGTATATTTTTTGCGTTTATGTCTTTGATAAAAGCAATCAGGTATGATCCGATAGTTTGTACGATAGGACCGAGCCGTCGGGCACAGATGTCCTATACTCCCCCACCCCCTCCCCCCACCCCAGGAAAAATAAATAAATAAAAATTGTTAGTTACGGCCCTGTCCAAAATAAGATAATATAGTGCAAAGACTCCCTCCAGACACACAACAATATCCCCAAGCAATCCTCCAACGCATAAGATCTATGTGTGTGTGTGCAGCCTTAAGAAACAGAATTTTTCTTTTGATATCGTACCTTCGCTTTGAGTAGTTTAACGATGACGAATCATTGTCATTATCGGCATGTCCTGTTTTCTGAGTTGCACGATATTAAAATAAAGAGAACATTAGAAGGGTTCTCTTGGTCAGTCTTTACTCCAGAATAAGATTTCCGGGTTTAAGGTTTGACTTTGAGCATGGATACGAATACTGACAGGGGGCAAAAAATAAATGATTATTTAGTAGATGTTTGACTTTTTTGAATTTGAGATTTTTTTTTAACAAAACCTTTGGAGTAAAAAGGCATGGCTTCTCTTAATTTACGTGTCAGAATTCTTGGCTGAAGAGATCAGCTTATTTCATCTGTTATGTCGAGAGATACTGGCGTTTAAAATTTGACTCGGAATGATCGTATTTTTCATTTAGATATGGACAAAACATTCTCCGCTGGACACTACACAGAGTAACGTAATCATGGTGTTGAATGTGCAACATCGGCTAAGTATACCTGAACAGATCTCATCGAAAAAATCCTCTGTTCAAAAAGAATATGAATTAAAGCTTTGTATAATCAAATTGTTAGTCCATCAGTCTTGCTTTCGTGTGAATATAATCATGTTTCCGACTGTTTACAAACATTAGAGAATAATTAATCTGAATGGTTTTGATTTTTTAACACTTGGATTCCTTGGGTGTATTACAACACTTTATTGACAAATTGTAGTGAAGAGTTCAGTAGCCAAGTGGATTGGGGCGTTCAATACGTTGTCGAGATTAAGTTATTAAAAACACCAAAAATCCCATTGACAGCAACGCTAACCTTTCACTCGCTGTACAACACACGAAGTTGTTGGGTAATAAATTACCTATACATCCACAATGTACATCACCTTTTTTGAACAAAAAAAAAAACAGGAAAAAATATACAGTACAACGTAAAATTGAAATTGAAATTTTGAATTTTCTCTTCTGCCGTCTGGTCTTGCACTGAATGAACTTGACACTTTGTTTTCATGCCACATGTTTTTGAGAGATTTTCACTCATTCCGGCACAAAATTACAGAAAAAAACTTTCAGTACTGTATAATCTGGATAAAAATATATTAATTGACGGATTCAAAGCCAACAGATTTTGAACCAATCGGCCGATGATTCCTATTTAATCCTGCTCACAACTTTGGGTGTTAAATGCACCAGATCACGTGTTCGGTGTTTTAGGCTCCCACAAACATTGGGAGAGATCGCTGCGAGTGCTTTCGAATCCAGGTGATACTTTGACATGGGCGTCTGCGTAATAGTGTATTTTTTATTTCAGAAGATTGCCCCGTTTCCAACTTCAGGTAAATAATCGCATAAGCCTGCTTTTTGTACAAAATAGAATTGTGACTGAACGTCGATTTAAAATGTGTTGAATGGAAAGTTAACCGCCCCCCCCCCCCCCCGAAAATTTAATACAGCCTGTTGGTGTGTGAAAATGACCAACACGCGAAATGGATCTCATTGCATAGACTGCGGAATACGGAACTCTTCTCTATGTAGACTGCCATTTGCAGTCCACATGAGGACATTTCGACATACCAGCAGTCTAATCTCCATTTTTTCGCTCAGTTGCATGGAAACAGCGTTCTTCGGTTATGTTAGCTTGAGAAAACAAAATTTTCTCCCATTGGGTCGAACTATGGTCTGCTCGATGGGTTCAAGCCCCCCCCCACCCACCCACCCACCCACCCCACACTATGTCTGAAACTGCTATGTTTTCCATTTTCATGTCTAACTAGCCATCTTTTTCGCCAGCGATTTCTGTCTGTTCACTTTCGTATTCTGGCCATTATCTTAATTTTAAGGGTAGTGTCGGGATCGACGGGCAAAGTTCTTGAAAAAGCCAGTTTGCTTTTGTCCCATCTATTCACCCGTGACACTGAATGTGGCACTATCCCACATATGGGGGGGGGGGGGAGGGCTGTCCGCCGTGCACATCCAGGCCCCGTTTCGCAACAGCATGAGGAAGACCAAATTGAAAACTTCTCATTAAACCACTCTATCTCAGACAATTCTCGGGGATTTAATTGAGATTTTCAGTCATCGTTTGTGAATAGATGCTGCATCCATAACCAGCTTTCCACTTTTGATGACTTGTCTCCCCTTATCGACTATCAGAACCCATCAGCTAATTGCTTCGCAGATAATTAGCCATGGTGTAATTGAAATATTTCATCAGTCGTAACATAAGCAATTACCGTCCGAACAAGTCATGTTTTCCACCCCTCCCCCAATTGATATTCTTCGTGATGCATCTGGTTGTAACCCCCTTTAGGACAGAGAACCTGCGGGTTCAACTCGGAGGCGAAATGGCTGAAACTTTCTTTATTATTTTCATGTTTTTTAACAGACGAGGAGGTTTGTTTGCCTGAAAGAAACTCCCTTCCAGAGTTGTTTCAGTGGTAATCCAAAATCCACGCATTGCACGTAGTAATAAAGAATGTTTTTGCTTGTGGTTCCAAGCACGAGACTTTGCCACTGATTCACTAAGATTTCTCTTGAAATTATTAATTTATTCGTATTTAAGGTAACTTCCAACACCTACAGCCATCATAACCAAATTAATGTTTTACCAATCGTTTATACCTATAATACCACATTATTAGACAAGCAACCCAGTGGTTGGTTGTCTACTCAAGTAAGACACAATTTTTTTACCCTATCAAATAAACACTACTCTGAGTTCCTACCAGGATTATTTGACGGTAAACGGCCAGACAAATCTTTTTGTGGACAGCTTTTTTTTATAAATGGAGGATAGTGTTCAACGAGGGACAACTGCTATTTTGCATAAATAATGTGCACATGAGACATGATGTGTTTTATAAACTGTCTATGTGTTACTGTGACAGTGATATCCTATATTTTTTATATCTGAGAGCTTTGACGAAATTCTGGTTCTAATCACAAGACAGCGCGATACGCACATTCATTTCAAACGCATTCATTTACCGAAAAAACCCGAAACCCAACAGTTACTCGACTATAAAACGTTTTCTCCAATGCGACCAACAGGAGAGTTTGTATAAACTTTGCTTACGAGTCTGTTTTTTATCGTTCTCAAAGGACTCCGGAGCAATCCACTTTTTATCCTTCGTCTACAGAATGTTTCTTATTAACCCGATAAAAGTGCACAGATAGAATGGATAATAGATTAAAAGTTTATTTATGTGGATACGGGTTTCAGCTCACCCTGAAAGATAAACTACAATTTGCATTAATGTAATTTGTTGCTTGCAACGATGGAACCATGACAAGGGTCGAAAGGGGCTTATTTGCACGAAACCATTCATTTTTTCCGATGCAACTGCTGCTTCCGCCCCACCTATGGAATGTTTGGCAGAAGCGGCTGTCAACCTACCCCCTATAAGCATACAAAAGTTCCTCCCACCCGATAAAATTTGCGTCTAGAAATTGATGTATTCACAAAAGACATATTTCCTGACACTCAGCGAAGTTAAAATAATGAAATTGGGTTGTTTTTTTTTTTGTTTTTTTAAATCTGACAAAGACTAAAAACACTTTACAAACGTTCCTATTTCACTCCATAACGGCATTATAAATACTGTCATGCAAATTTATAGTTGTTCACAAGATACACAAACTTTACAAGCAATGCGAGTTTTCAAATGCAAGAGAAATATTGTCATTTAAATAAGAGTTCAAGAAGAATATCCTCTCCCATTTCGCCAGTTAGCCTCCATGAACATAGATACAGAATATGTCTTGGTGTCAATAGTAGACTTCGAGAAGAGTGTGGAAGGGGTACATGGTCCCCCGTTCAGCGCAACCCGGCGTTGATGACGAAATATTTTTAGGTTTTCAAACAAAATACATCCAAATATTTAATTGCTTTTTCAGGCCGATCATTTCAATCGGCCCTTTCAAGACTTTGCAGTGGATCTATCCAATCGGTTATTTTCTTGCTAGAAGATCTGACAGCGATGCTTCAACTAAATAAAATACCTCAGCACTTTTTCAAATCAAAATGTTTTTCTCGGGACGGTCTGTTCGTAGACTGTATCATTTCTGACTACAACTTTGCATATATATACAAGTCGGATAACTCATCATAAATTATTGTGTTATTGCACTGTATGTACAAATGGCATAAACATTCGTAACCAACACAAACACACTAATGCGTGCACACGTTCGACAGTGCAGCTACTAAATTTACAATCTTTATTTCGATTTGATGCGAGCCCTTCAGTTGCCTTGTGTCCGTGAACGAGACAGGTCAATGTACTTCTGTTGATGGGCTGTTGATATTATGGAAAGTACACCATGCGCTGCTAATTTTGAAATTCAGTTTGGCTTTGGTCTGGTGTAGGCCGAAACTTCTGGCAGTTACACACGGCAATGGTTGCAACTCGCCTGCTACTCGGTTCCCGACACGTCATAAGCTGTATTTTTATATTTTCTGAGCTGTTGTGTAGAAGTAGTTGATCGTCTCGTTATCTGATGACGAAATATTATGTTTAAAATAATGTAGGCCTATCGGTGTTGAGATAACTGTTTAACAAATCGAGAAACACGGGAAAAACATTGCAAAGTGGGTTTGAAACTGTGCATCACGGTGAAAGTTTGTAGATTTGGTGAAGTTATGCAGTAATCTCACCCGTCCTTTTCCAAAGATCAGAAATCAATATATATCTGTCGGGGAAGGGGGGGGGGGGGTGGACATTTATATAGGGTGAGCCTCTTCGCAAAGTCCTATTTCATCTTAATGAAAATAAAATTACTCTTTAAAAAAAGCTCAGAGGCGTAACCCGATCCAATGTTTCATCAGACAAGGGTTGGGCAAGAAATTATGAAATACCAAGTTGGGCACACCCCTTGCTTGCGCGACGAAAATATAAATGGTTTTGAGTACTCAGCTAGCCAAAATCTCTTGCTCGCCCGATAAAAATATACACAGATCAGAAAGAGCAATAAATTCCCGACTTACAATATCGGTAGAATCCCACATCCAAGGATTGAGAGCAAATAATAATAAATTATTTTTATGACCATCACCTGTTGAAAGCACCCAGAACGTTGGGTATTTCCGCCCAACTGTTGTGTAATGGACAGCACTGCCATGGCATTCTAATAACGTCCGTGCCATGTAAGTATTCTATCAATGGAAAGTATATTTTTTGCGTTTATGTCTTTGATAAAAGCAATCAGGTATGATCCGATAGTTTGTACGATAGGACCGAGCCGTCGGGCACAGATGTCCTATACTCCCCCACCCCCTCCCCCCACCCCAGGAAAAATAAATAAATAAAAATTGTTAGTTACGGCCCTGTCCAAAATAAGATAATATAGTGCAAAGACTCCCTCCAGACACACAACAATATCCCCAAGCAATCCTCCAACGCATAAGATCTATGTGTGTGTGTGCAGCCTTAAGAAACAGAATTTTTCTTTTGATATCGTACCTTCGCTTTGAGTAGTTTAACGATGACGAATCATTGTCATTATCGGCATGTCCTGTTTTCTGAGTTGCACGATATTAAAATAAAGAGAACATTAGAAGGGTTCTCTTGGTCAGTCTTTACTCCAGAATAAGATTTCCGGGTTTAAGGTTTGACTTTGAGCATGGATACGAATACTGACAGGGGGCAAAAAATAAATGATTATTTAGTAGATGTTTGACTTTTTTGAATTTGAGATTTTTTTTTAACAAAACCTTTGGAGTAAAAAGGCATGGCTTCTCTTAATTTACGTGTCAGAATTCTTGGCTGAAGAGATCAGCTTATTTCATCTGTTATGTCGAGAGATACTGGCGTTTAAAATTTGACTCGGAATGATCGTATTTTTCATTGAGATATGGACAAAACATTCTCCGCTGGACACTACACAGAGTAACGTAATCATGGTGTTGAATGTGCAACATCGGCTAAGTATACCTGAACAGATCTCATCGAAAAAATCCTCTGTTCAAAAAGAATATGAATTAAAGCTTTGTATAATCAAATTGTTAGTCCATCAGTCTTGCTTTCGTGTGAATATAATCATGTTTCCGACTGTTTACAAACATTAGAGAATAATTAATCTGAATGGTTTTGATTTTTTAACACTTGGATTCCTTGGGTGTATTACAACACTTTATTGACAAATTGTAGTGAAGAGTTCAGTAGCCAAGTGGATTGGGGCGTTCAATACGTTGTCGAGATTAAGTTATTAAAAACACCAAAAATCCCATTGACAGCAACGCTAACCTTTCACTCGCTGTACAACACACGAAGTTGTTGGGTAATAAATTACCTATACATCCACAATGTACATCACCTTTTTTGAACAAAAAAAAAAACAGGAAAAAATATACAGTACAACGTAAAATTGAAATTGAAATTTTGAATTTTCTCTTCTGCCGTCTGGTCTTGCACTGAATGAACTTGACACTTTGTTTTCATGCCACATGTTTTTGAGAGATTTTCACTCATTCCGGCACAAAATTACAGAAAAAAACTTTCAGTACTGTATAATCTGGATAAAAATATATTAATTGACGGATTCAAAGCCAACAGATTTTGAACCAATCGGCCGATGATTCCTATTTAATCCTGCTCACAACTTTGGGTGTTAAATGCACCAGATCACGTGTTCGGTGTTTTAGGCTCCCACAAACATTGGGAGAGATCGCTGCGAGTGCTTTCGAATCCAGGTGATACTTTGACATGGGCGTCTGCGTAATAGTGTATTTTTTATTTCAGAAGATTGCCCCGTTTCCAACTTCAGGTAAATAATCGCATAAGCCTGCTTTTTGTACAAAATAGAATTGTGACTGAACGTCGATTTAAAATGTGTTGAATGGAAAGTTAACCGCCCCCCCCCGAAAATTTAATACAGCCTGTTGGTGTGTGAAAATGACCAACACGCGAAATGGATCTCATTGCATAGACTGCGGAATACGGAACTCTTCTCTATGTAGACTGCCATTTGCAGTCCACATGAGGACATTTCGACATACCAGCAGTCTAATCTCCATTTTTTCGCTCAGTTGCATGGAAACAGCGTTCTTCGGTTATGTTAGCTTGAGAAAACAAAATTTTCTCCCATTGGGTCGAACTATGGTCTGCTCGATGGGTTCAAGCCCCCCCCCCCCACCCACCCACCCACCCACCCCACACTATGTCTGAAACTGCTATGTTTTCCATTTTCATGTCTAACTAGCCATCTTTTTCGCCAGCGATTTCTGTCTGTTCACTTTCGTATTCTGGCCATTATCTTAATTTTAAGGGTAGTGTCGGGATCGACGGGCAAAGTTCTTGAAAAAGCCAGTTTGCTTTTGTCCCATCTATTCACCCGTGACACTGAATGTGGCACTATCCCACATATGGGGGGGGGGGGGGGGAGGGCTGTCCGCCGTGCACATCCAGGCCCCGTTTCGCAACAGCATGAGGAAGACCAAATTGAAAACTTCTCATTAAACCACTCTATCTCAGACAATTCTCGGGGATTTAATTGAGATTTTCAGTCATCGTTTGTGAATAGATGCTGCATCCATAACCAGCTTTCCACTTTTGATGACTTGTCTCCCCTTATCGACTATCAGAACCCATCAGCTAATTGCTTCGCAGATAATTAGCCATGGTGTAATTGAAATATTTCATCAGTCGTAACATAAGCAATTACCGTCCGAACAAGTCATGTTTTCCACCCCTCCCCCAATTGATATTCTTCGTGATGCATCTGGTTGTAACCCCCTTTAGGACAGAGAACCTGCGGGTTCAACTCGGAGGCGAAATGGCTGAAACTTTCTTTATTATTTTCATGTTTTTTAACAGACGAGGAGGTTTGTTTGCCTGAAAGAAACTCCCTTCCAGAGTTGTTTCAGTGGTAATCCAAAATCCACGCATTGCACGTAGTAATAAAGAATGTTTTTGCTTGTGGTTCCAAGCACGAGACTTTGCCACTGATTCACTAAGATTTCTCTTGAAATTATTAATTTATTCGTATTTAAGGTAACTTCCAACACCTACAGCCATCATAACCAAATTAATGTTTTACCAATCGTTTATACCTATAATACCACATTATTAGACAAGCAACCCAGTGGTTGGTTGTCTACTCAAGTAAGACACAATTTTTTTACCCTATCAAATAAACACTACTCTGAGTTCCTACCAGGATTATTTGACGGTAAACGGCCAGACAAATCTTTTTGTGGACAGCTTTTTTTTATAAATGGAGGATAGTGTTCAACGAGGGACAACTGCTATTTTGCATAAATAATGTGCACATGAGACATGATGTGTTTTATAAACTGTCTATGTGTTACTGTGACAGTGATATCCTATATTTTTTATATCTGAGAGCTTTGACGAAATTCTGGTTCTAATCACAAGACAGCGCGATACGCACATTCATTTCAAACGCATTCATTTACCGAAAAAACCCGAAACCCAACAGTTACTCGACTATAAAACGTTTTCTCCAATGCGACCAACAGGAGAGTTTGTATAAATTTTGCTTACGAGTCTGTTTTTTATCGTTCTCAAAGGACTCCGGAGCAATCCACTTTTTATCCTTCGTCTACAGAATGTTTCTTATTAACCCGATAAAAGTGCACAGATAGAATGGATAATAGATTAAAAGTTTATTTATGTGGATACGGGTTTCAGCTCACCCTGAAAGATAAACTACAATTTGCATTAATGTAATTTGTTGCTTGCAACGATGGAACCATGACAAGGGTCGAAAGGGGCTTATTTGCACGAAACCATTCATTTTTTCCGATGCAACTGCTGCTTCCGCCCCACCTATGGAATGTTTGGCACAAGCGGCTGTCAACCTACCCCCTATAAGCATACAAAAGTTCCTCCCACCCGATAAAATTTGCGTCTAGAAATTGATGTATTCACAAAAGACATATTTCCTGACACTCAGCGAAGTTAAAATAATGAAATTGGGTTGTTTTTTTTTTGTTTTTTTAAATCTGACAAAGACTAAAAACACTTTACAAACGTTCCTATTTCACTCCATAACGGCATTATAAATACTGTCATGCAAATTTGTAGTTGTTCACAAGATACACAAACTTTACAAGCAATGCGAGTTTTCAAATGCAAGAGAAATATTGTCATTTAAATAAGAGTTCAAGAAGAATATCCTCTCCCATTTCGCCAGTTAGCCTCCATGAACATAGATACAGAATATGTCTTGGTGTCAATAGTAGACTTCGAGAAGAGTGTGGAAGGGGTACATGGTCCCCCGTTCAGCGCAACCCGGCGTTGATGACGAAATATTTTTAGGTTTTCAAACAAAATACATCCAAATATTTAATTGCTTTTTCAGGCCGATCATTTCAATCGGCCCTTTCAAGACTTTGCAGTGGATCTATCCAATCGGTTATTTTCTTGCTAGAAGATCTGACAGCGATGCTTCAACTAAATAAAATACCTCAGCACTTTTTCAAATCAAAATGTTTTTCTCGGGACGGTCTGTTCGTAGACTGTATCATTTCTGACTACAACTTTGCATATATATACAAGTCGGATAACTCATCATAAATTATTGTGTTATTGCACTGTATGTACAAATGGCATAAACATTCGTAACCAACACAAACACACTAATGCGTGCACACGTTCGACAGTGCAGCTACTAAATTTACAATCTTTATTTCGATTTGATGCGAGCCCTTCAGTTGCCTTGTGTCCGTGAACGAGACAGGTCAATGTACTTCTGTTGATGGGCTGTTGATATTATGGAAAGTACACCATGCGCTGCTAATTTTGAAATTCAGTTTGGCTTTGGTCTGGTGTAGGCCGAAACTTCTGGCAGTTACACACGGCAATGGTTGCAACTCGCCTGCTACTCGGTTCCCGACACGTCATAAGCTGTATTTTTATATTTTCTGAGCTGTTGTGTAGAAGTAGTTGATCGTCTCGTTATCTGATGACGAAATATTATGTTTAAAATAATGTAGGCCTATCGGTGTTGAGATAACTGTTTAACAAATCGAGAAACACGGGAAAAACATTGCAAAGTGGGTTTGAAACTGTGCATCACGGTGAAAGTTTGTAGATTTGGTGAAGTTATGCAGTAATCTCACCCGTCCTTTTCCAAAGATCAGAAATCAATATATATCTGTCGGGGAAGGGGGGGGGTGGACATTTATATAGGGTGAGCCTCTTCGCAAAGTCCTATTTCATCTTAATGAAAATAAAATTACTCTTTAAAAAAAGCTCAGAGGCGTAACCCGATCCAATGTTTCATCAGACAAGGGTTGGGCAAGAAATTATGAAATACCAAGTTGGGCACACCCCTTGCTTGCGCGACGAAAATATAAATGGTTTTGAGTACTCAGCTAGCCAAAATCTCTTGCTCGCCCGATAAAAATATACACAGATCAGAAAGAGCAATAAATTCCCGACTTACAATATCGGTAGAATCCCACATCCAAGGATTGAGAGCAAATAATAATAAATTATTTTTATGACCATCACCTGTTGAAAGCACCCAGAACGTTGGGTATTTCCGCCCAACTGTTGTGTAATGGACAGCACTGCCATGGCATTCTAATAACGTCCGTGCCATGTAAGTATTCTATCAATGGAAAGTATATTTTTTGCGTTTATGTCTTTGATAAAAGCAATCAGGTATGATCCGATAGTTTGTACGATAGGACCGAGCCGTCGGGCACAGATGTCCTATACTCCCCCACCCCCTCCCCCCACCCCAGGAAAAATAAATAAATAAAAATTGTTAGTTACGGCCCTGTCCAAAATAAGATAATATAGTGCAAAGACTCCCTCCAGACACACAACAATATCCCCAAGCAATCCTCCAACGCATAAGATCTATGTGTGTGTGTGCAGCCTTAAGAAACAGAATTTTTCTTTTGATATCGTACCTTCGCTTTGAGTAGTTTAACGATGACGAATCATTGTCATTATCGGCATGTCCTGTTTTCTGAGTTGCACGATATTAAAATAAAGAGAACATTAGAAGGGTTCTCTTGGTCAGTCTTTACTCCAGAATAAGATTTCCGGGTTTAAGGTTTGACTTTGAGCATGGATACGAATACTGACAGGGGGCAAAAAATAAATGATTATTTAGTAGATGTTTGACTTTTTTGAATTTGAGATTTTTTTTTAACAAAACCTTTGGAGTAAAAAGGCATGGCTTCTCTTAATTTACGTGTCAGAATTCTTGGCTGAAGAGATCAGCTTATTTCATCTGTTATGTCGAGAGATACTGGCGTTTAAAATTTGACTCGGAATGATCGTATTTTTCATTTAGATATGGACAAAACATTCTCCGCTGGACACTACACAGAGTAACGTAATCATGGTGTTGAATGTGCAACATCGGCTAAGTATACCTGAACAGATCTCATCGAAAAAATCCTCTGTTCAAAAAGAATATGAATTAAAGCTTTGTATAATCAAATTGTTAGTCCATCAGTCTTGCTTTCGTGTGAATATAATCATGTTTCCGACTGTTTACAAACATTAGAGAATAATTAATCTGAATGGTTTTGATTTTTTAACACTTGGATTCCTTGGGTGTATTACAACACTTTATTGACAAATTGTAGTGAAGAGTTCAGTAGCCAAGTGGATTGGGGCGTTCAATACGTTGTCGAGATTAAGTTATTAAAAACACCAAAAATCCCATTGACAGCAACGCTAACCTTTCACTCGCTGTACAACACACGAAGTTGTTGGGTAATAAATTACCTATACATCCACAATGTACATCACCTTTTTTGAACAAAAAAAAAAACAGGAAAAAATATACAGTACAACGTAAAATTGAAATTGAAATTTTGAATTTTCTCTTCTGCCGTCTGGTCTTGCACTGAATGAACTTGACACTTTGTTTTCATGCCACATGTTTTTGAGAGATTTTCACTCATTCCGGCACAAAATTACAGAAAAAAACTTTCAGTACTGTATAATCTGGATAAAAATATATTAATTGACGGATTCAAAGCCAACAGATTTTGAACCAATCGGCCGATGATTCCTATTTAATCCTGCTCACAACTTTGGGTGTTAAATGCACCAGATCACGTGTTCGGTGTTTTAGGCTCCCACAAACATTGGGAGAGATCGCTGCGAGTGCTTTCGAATCCAGGTGATACTTTGACATGGGCGTCTGCGTAATAGTGTATTTTTTATTTCAGAAGATTGCCCCGTTTCCAACTTCAGGTAAATAATCGCATAAGCCTGCTTTTTGTACAAAATAGAATTGTGACTGAACGTCGATTTAAAATGTGTTGAATGGAAAGTTAACCGCCCCCCCCCCCCCCCCCGAAAATTTAATACAGCCTGTTGGTGTGTGAAAATGACCAACACGCGAAATGGATCTCATTGCATAGACTGCGGAATACGGAACTCTTCTCTATGTAGACTGCCATTTGCAGTCCACATGAGGACATTTCGACATACCAGCAGTCTAATCTCCATTTTTTCGCTCAGTTGCATGGAAACAGCGTTCTTCGGTTATGTTAGCTTGAGAAAACAAAATTTTCTCCCATTGGGTCGAACTATGGTCTGCTCGATGGGTTCAAGCCCCCCCCCCCCCCACCCACCCACCCACCCACCCCACACTATGTCTGAAACTGCTATGTTTTCCATTTTCATGTCTAACTAGCCATCTTTTTCGCCAGCGATTTCTGTCTGTTCACTTTCGTATTCTGGCCATTATCTTAATTTTAAGGGTAGTGTCGGGATCGACGGGCAAAGTTCTTGAAAAAGCCAGTTTGCTTTTGTCCCATCTATTCACCCGTGACACTGAATGTGGCACTATCCCACATATGGGGGGGGGGGGAGGGCTGTCCGCCGTGCACATCCAGGCCCCGTTTCGCAACAGCATGAGGAAGACCAAATTGAAAACTTCTCATTAAACCACTCTATCTCAGACAATTCTCGGGGATTTAATTGAGATTTTCAGTCATCGTTTGTGAATAGATGCTGCATCCATAACCAGCTTTCCACTTTTGATGACTTGTCTCCCCTTATCGACTATCAGAACCCATCAGCTAATTGCTTCGCAGATAATTAGCCATGGTGTAATTGAAATATTTCATCAGTCGTAACATAAGCAATTACCGTCCGAACAAGTCATGTTTTCCACCCCTCCCCCAATTGATATTCTTCGTGATGCATCTGGTTGTAACCCCCTTTAGGACAGAGAACCTGCGGGTTCAACTCGGAGGCGAAATGGCTGAAACTTTCTTTATTATTTTCATGTTTTTTAACAGACGAGGAGGTTTGTTTGCCTGAAAGAAACTCCCTTCCAGAGTTGTTTCAGTGGTAATCCAAAATCCACGCATTGCACGTAGTAATAAAGAATGTTTTTGCTTGTGGTTCCAAGCACGAGACTTTGCCACTGATTCACTAAGATTTCTCTTGAAATTATTAATTTATTCGTATTTAAGGTAACTTCCAACACCTACAGCCATCATAACCAAATTAATGTTTTACCAATCGTTTATACCTATAATACCACATTATTAGACAAGCAACCCAGTGGTTGGTTGTCTACTCAAGTAAGACACAATTTTTTTACCCTATCAAATAAACACTACTCTGAGTTCCTACCAGGATTATTTGACGGTAAACGGCCAGACAAATCTTTTTGTGGACAGCTTTTTTTTATAAATGGAGGATAGTGTTCAACGAGGGACAACTGCTATTTTGCATAAATAATGTGCACATGAGACATGATGTGTTTTATAAACTGTCTATGTGTTACTGTGACAGTGATATCCTATATTTTTTATATCTGAGAGCTTTGACGAAATTCTGGTTCTAATCACAAGACAGCGCGATACGCACATTCATTTCAAACGCATTCATTTACCGAAAAAACCCGAAACCCAACAGTTACTCGACTATAAAACGTTTTCTCCAATGCGACCAACAGGAGAGTTTGTATAAACTTTGCTTACGAGTCTGTTTTTTATCGTTCTCAAAGGACTCCGGAGCAATCCACTTTTTATCCTTCGTCTACAGAATGTTTCTTATTAACCCGATAAAAGTGCACAGATAGAATGGATAATAGATTAAAAGTTTATTTATGTGGATACGGGTTTCAGCTCACCCTGAAAGATAAACTACAATTTGCATTAATGTAATTTGTTGCTTGCAACGATGGAACCATGACAAGGGTCGAAAGGGGCTTATTTGCACGAAACCATTCATTTTTTCCGATGCAACTGCTGCTTCCGCCCCACCTATGGAATGTTTGGCAGAAGCGGCTGTCAACCTACCCCCTATAAGCATACAAAAGTTCCTCCCACCCGATAAAATTTGCGTCTAGAAATTGATGTATTCACAAAAGACATATTTCCTGACACTCAGCGAAGTTAAAATAATGAAATTGGGTTGTTTTTTTTATGTTTTTTTAAATCTGACAAAGACTAAAAACACTTTACAAACGTTCCTATTTCACTCCATAACGGCATTATAAATACTGTCATGCAAATTTGTAGTTGTTCACAAGATACACAAACTTTACAAGCAATGCGAGTTTTCAAATGCAAGAGAAATATTGTCATTTAAATAAGAGTTCAAGAAGAATATCCTCTCCCATTTCGCCAGTTAGCCTCCATGAACATAGATACAGAATATGTCTTGGTGTCAATAGTAGACTTCGAGAAGAGTGTGGAAGGGGTACATGGTCCCCCGTTCAGCGCAACCCGGCGTTGATGACGAAATATTTTTAGGTTTTCAAACAAAATACATCCAAATATTTAATTGCTTTTTCAGGCCGATCATTTCAATCGGCCCTTTCAAGACTTTGCAGTGGATCTATCCAATCGGTTATTTTCTTGCTAGAAGATCTGACAGCGATGCTTCAACTAAATAAAATACCTCAGCACTTTTTCAAATCAAAATGTTTTTCTCGGGACGGTCTGTTCGTAGACTGTATCATTTCTGACTACAACTTTGCATATATATACAAGTCGGATAACTCATCATAAATTATTGTGTTATTGCACTGTATGTACAAATGGCATAAACATTCGTAACCAACACAAACACACTAATGCGTGCACACGTTCGACAGTGCAGCTACTAAATTTACAATCTTTATTTCGATTTGATGCGAGCCCTTCAGTTGCCTTGTGTCCGTGAACGAGACAGGTCAATGTACTTCTGTTGATGGGCTGTTGATATTATGGAAAGTACACCATGCGCTGCTAATTTTGAAATTCAGTTTGGCTTTGGTCTGGTGTAGGCCGAAACTTCTGGCAGTTACACACGGCAATGGTTGCAACTCGCCTGCTACTCGGTTCCCGACACGTCATAAGCTGTATTTTTATATTTTCTGAGCTGTTGTGTAGAAGTAGTTGATCGTCTCGTTATCTGATGACGAAATATTATGTTTAAAATAATGTAGGCCTATCGGTGTTGAGATAACTGTTTAACAAATCGAGAAACACGGGAAAAACATTGCAAAGTGGGTTTGAAACTGTGCATCACGGTGAAAGTTTGTAGATTTGGTGAAGTTATGCAGTAATCTCACCCGTCCTTTTCCAAAGATCAGAAATCAATATATATCTGTCGGGGAAGGGGGGGGGGGGTGGACATTTATATAGGGTGAGCCTCTTCGCAAAGTCCTATTTCATCTTAATGAAAATAAAATTACTCTTTAAAAAAAGCTCAGAGGCGTAACCCGATCCAATGTTTCATCAGACAAGGGTTGGGCAAGAAATTATGAAATACCAAGTTGGGCACACCCCTTGCTTGCGCGACGAAAATATAAATGGTTTTGAGTACTCAGCTAGCCAAAATCTCTTGCTCGCCCGATAAAAATATACACAGATCAGAAAGAGCAATAAATTCCCGACTTACAATATCGGTAGAATCCCACATCCAAGGATTGAGAGCAAATAATAATAAATTATTTTTATGACCATCACCTGTTGAAAGCACCCAGAACGTTGGGTATTTCCGCCCAACTGTTGTGTAATGGACAGCACTGCCATGGCATTCTAATAACGTCCGTGCCATGTAAGTATTCTATCAATGGAAAGTATATTTTTTGCGTTTATGTCTTTGATAAAAGCAATCAGGTATGATCCGATAGTTTGTACGATAGGACCGAGCCGTCGGGCACAGATGTCCTATACTCCCCCACCCCCTCCCCCCACCCCAGGAAAAATAAATAAATAAAAATTGTTAGTTACGGCCCTGTCCAAAATAAGATAATATAGTGCAAAGACTCCCTCCAGACACACAACAATATCCCCAAGCAATCCTCCAACGCATAAGATCTATGTGTGTGTGTGCAGCCTTAAGAAACAGAATTTTTCTTTTGATATCGTACCTTCGCTTTGAGTAGTTTAACGATGACGAATCATTGTCATTATCGGCATGTCCTGTTTTCTGAGTTGCACGATATTAAAATAAAGAGAACATTAGAAGGGTTCTCTTGGTCAGTCTTTACTCCAGAATAAGATTTCCGGGTTTAAGGTTTGACTTTGAGCATGGATACGAATACTGACAGGGGGCAAAAAATAAATGATTATTTAGTAGATGTTTGACTTTTTTGAATTTGAGATTTTTTTTTAACAAAACCTTTGGAGTAAAAAGGCATGGCTTCTCTTAATTTACGTGTCAGAATTCTTGGCTGAAGAGATCAGCTTATTTCATCTGTTATGTCGAGAGATACTGGCGTTTAAAATTTGACTCGGAATGATCGTATTTTTCATTGAGATATGGACAAAACATTCTCCGCTGGACACTACACAGAGTAACGTAATCATGGTGTTGAATGTGCAACATCGGCTAAGTATACCTGAACAGATCTCATCGAAAAAATCCTCTGTTCAAAAAGAATATGAATTAAAGCTTTGTATAATCAAATTGTTAGTCCATCAGTCTTGCTTTCGTGTGAATATAATCATGTTTCCGACTGTTTACAAACATTAGAGAATAATTAATCTGAATGGTTTTGATTTTTTAACACTTGGATTCCTTGGGTGTATTACAACACTTTATTGACAAATTGTAGTGAAGAGTTCAGTAGCCAAGTGGATTGGGGCGTTCAATACGTTGTCGAGATTAAGTTATTAAAAACACCAAAAATCCCATTGACAGCAACGCTAACCTTTCACTCGCTGTACAACACACGAAGTTGTTGGGTAATAAATTACCTATACATCCACAATGTACATCACCTTTTTTGAACAAAAAAAAAAACAGGAAAAAATATACAGTACAACGTAAAATTGAAATTGAAATTTTGAATTTTCTCTTCTGCCGTCTGGTCTTGCACTGAATGAACTTGACACTTTGTTTTCATGCCACATGTTTTTGAGAGATTTTCACTCATTCCGGCACAAAATTACAGAAAAAAACTTTCAGTACTGTATAATCTGGATAAAAATATATTAATTGACGGATTCAAAGCCAACAGATTTTGAACCAATCGGCCGATGATTCCTATTTAATCCTGCTCACAACTTTGGGTGTTAAATGCACCAGATCACGTGTTCGGTGTTTTAGGCTCCCACAAACATTGGGAGAGATCGCTGCGAGTGCTTTCGAATCCAGGTGATACTTTGACATGGGCGTCTGCGTAATAGTGTATTTTTTATTTCAGAAGATTGCCCCGTTTCCAACTTCAGGTAAATAATCGCATAAGCCTGCTTTTTGTACAAAATAGAATTTTGACTGAACGTCGATTTAAAATGTGTTGAATGGAAAGTTAACCGCCCCCCCCCCCCCCCCCCGAAAATTTAATACAGCCTGTTGGTGTGTGAAAATGACCAACACGCGAAATGGATCTCATTGCATAGACTGCGGAATACGGAACTCTTCTCTATGTAGACTGCCATTTGCAGTCCACATGAGGACATTTCGACATACCAGCAGTCTAATCTCCATTTTTTCGCTCAGTTGCATGGAAACAGCGTTCTTCGGTTATGTTAGCTTGAGAAAACAAAATTTTCTCCCATTGGGTCGAACTATGGTCTGCTCGATGGGTTCAAGCCCCCCCCCCCACCCACCCACCCACCCACCCCACACTATGTCTGAAACTGCTATGTTTTCCATTTTCATGTCTAACTAGCCATCTTTTTCGCCAGCGATTTCTGTCTGTTCACTTTCGTATTCTGGCCATTATCTTAATTTTAAGGGTAGTGTCGGGATCGACGGGCAAAGTTCTTGAAAAAGCCAGTTTGCTTTTGTCCCATCTATTCACCCGTGACACTGAATGTGGCACTATCCCACATATGGGGGGGGGGGGAGGGCTGTCCGCCGTGCACATCCAGGCCCCGTTTCGCAACAGCATGAGGAAGACCA
Organism: Pictodentalium vernedei; assembly: GCA_031216915.1. Taxonomy (NCBI): domain Eukaryota; kingdom Metazoa; phylum Mollusca; class Scaphopoda; order Dentaliida; family Dentaliidae; genus Pictodentalium; species Pictodentalium vernedei. The sequence goes on from CM062296.1 coordinate 767,049,341, forward strand.
AATTGAAAACTTCTCATTAAACCACTCTATCTCAGACAATTCTCGGGGATTTAATTGAGATTTTCAGTCATCGTTTGTGAATAGATGCTGCATCCATAACCAGCTTTCCACTTTTGATGACTTGTCTCCCCTTATCGACTATCAGAACCCATCAGCTAATTGCTTCGCAGATAATTAGCCATGGTGTAATTGAAATATTTCATCAGTCGTAACATAAGCAATTACCGTCCGAACAAGTCATGTTTTCCACCCCTCCCCCAATTGATATTCTTCGTGATGCATCTGGTTGTAACCCCCTTTAGGACAGAGAACCTGCGGGTTCAACTCGGAGGCGAAATGGCTGAAACTTTCTTTATTATTTTCATGTTTTTTAACAGACGAGGAGGTTTGTTTGCCTGAAAGAAACTCCCTTCCAGAGTTGTTTCAGTGGTAATCCAAAATCCACGCATTGCACGTAGTAATAAAGAATGTTTTTGCTTGTGGTTCCAAGCACGAGACTTTGCCACTGATTCACTAAGATTTCTCTTGAAATTATTAATTTATTCGTATTTAAGGTAACTTCCAACACCTACAGCCATCATAACCAAATTAATGTTTTACCAATCGTTTATACCTATAATACCACATTATTAGACAAGCAACCCAGTGGTTGGTTGTCTACTCAAGTAAGACACAATTTTTTTACCCTATCAAATAAACACTACTCTGAGTTCCTACCAGGATTATTTGACGGTAAACGGCCAGACAAATCTTTTTGTGGACAGCTTTTTTTTATAAATGGAGGATAGTGTTCAACGAGGGACAACTGCTATTTTGCATAAATAATGTGCACATGAGACATGATGTGTTTTATAAACTGTCTATGTGTTACTGTGACAGTGATATCCTATATTTTTTATATCTGAGAGCTTTGACGAAATTCTGGTTCTAATCACAAGACAGCGCGATACGCACATTCATTTCAAACGCATTCATTTACCGAAAAAACCCGAAACCCAACAGTTACTCGACTATAAAACGTTTTCTCCAATGCGACCAACAGGAGAGTTTGTATAAATTTTGCTTACGAGTCTGTTTTTTATCGTTCTCAAAGGACTCCGGAGCAATCCACTTTTTATCCTTCGTCTACAGAATGTTTCTTATTAACCCGATAAAAGTGCACAGATAGAATGGATAATAGATTAAAAGTTTATTTATGTGGATACGGGTTTCAGCTCACCCTGAAAGATAAACTACAATTTGCATTAATGTAATTTGTTGCTTGCAACGATGGAACCATGACAAGGGTCGAAAGGGGCTTATTTGCACGAAACCATTCATTTTTTCCGATGCAACTGCTGCTTCCGCCCCACCTATGGAATGTTTGGCAGAAGCGGCTGTCAACCTACCCCCTATAAGCATACAAAAGTTCCTCCCACCCGATAAAATTTGCGTCTAGAAATTGATGTATTCACAAAAGACATATTTCCTGACACTCAGCGAAGTTAAAATAATGAAATTGGGTTGTTTTTTTTTTGTTTTTTTAAATCTGACAAAGACTAAAAACACTTTACAAACGTTCCTATTTCACTCCATAACGGCATTATAAATACTGTCATGCAAATTTGTAGTTGTTCACAAGATACACAAACTTTACAAGCAATGCGAGTTTTCAAATGCAAGAGAAATATTGTCATTTAAATAAGAGTTCAAGAAGAATATCCTCTCCCATTTCGCCAGTTAGCCTCCATGAACATAGATACAGAATATGTCTTGGTGTCAATAGTAGACTTCGAGAAGAGTGTGGAAGGGGTACATGGTCCCCCGTTCAGCGCAACCCGGCGTTGATGACGAAATATTTTTAGGTTTTCAAACAAAATACATCCAAATATTTAATTGCTTTTTCAGGCCGATCATTTCAATCGGCCCTTTCAAGACTTTGCAGTGGATCTATCCAATCGGTTATTTTCTTGCTAGAAGATCTGACAGCGATGCTTCAACTAAATAAAATACCTCAGCACTTTTTCAAATCAAAATGTTTTTCTCGGGACGGTCTGTTCGTAGACTGTATCATTTCTGACTACAACTTTGCATATATATACAAGTCGGATAACTCATCATAAATTATTGTGTTATTGCACTGTATGTACAAATGGCATAAACATTCGTAACCAACACAAACACACTAATGCGTGCACACGTTCGACAGTGCAGCTACTAAATTTACAATCTTTATTTCGATTTGATGCGAGCCCTTCAGTTGCCTTGTGTCCGTGAACGAGACAGGTCAATGTACTTCTGTTGATGGGCTGTTGATATTATGGAAAGTACACCATGCGCTGCTAATTTTGAAATTCAGTTTGGCTTTGGTCTGGTGTAGGCCGAAACTTCTGGCAGTTACACACGGCAATGGTTGCAACTCGCCTGCTACTCGGTTCCCGACACGTCATAAGCTGTATTTTTATATTTTCTGAGCTGTTGTGTAGAAGTAGTTGATCGTCTCGTTATCTGATGACGAAATATTATGTTTAAAATAATGTAGGCCTATCGGTGTTGAGATAACTGTTTAACAAATCGAGAAACACGGGAAAAACATTGCAAAGTGGGTTTGAAACTGTGCATCACGGTGAAAGTTTGTAGATTTGGTGAAGTTATGCAGTAATCTCACCCGTCCTTTTCCAAAGATCAGAAATCAATATATATCTGTCGGGGAAGGGGGGGGGGTGGACATTTATATAGGGTGAGCCTCTTCGCAAAGTCCTATTTCATCTTAATGAAAATAAAATTACTCTTTAAAAAAAGCTCAGAGGCGTAACCCGATCCAATGTTTCATCAGACAAGGGTTGGGCAAGAAATTATGAAATACCAAGTTGGGCACACCCCTTGCTTGCGCGACGAAAATATAAATGGTTTTGAGTACTCAGCTAGCCAAAATCTCTTGCTCGCCCGATAAAAATATACACAGATCAGAAAGAGCAATAAATTCCCGACTTACAATATCGGTAGAATCCCACATCCAAGGATTGAGAGCAAATAATAATAAATTATTTTTATGACCATCACCTGTTGAAAGCACCCAGAACGTTGGGTATTTCCGCCCAACTGTTGTGTAATGGACAGCACTGCCATGGCATTCTAATAACGTCCGTGCCATGTAAGTATTCTATCAATGGAAAGTATATTTTTTGCGTTTATGTCTTTGATAAAAGCAATCAGGTATGATCCGATAGTTTGTACGATAGGACCGAGCCGTCGGGCACAGATGTCCTATACTCCCCCACCCCCTCCCCCCACCCCAGGAAAAATAAATAAATAAAAATTGTTAGTTACGGCCCTGTCCAAAATAAGATAATATAGTGCAAAGACTCCCTCCAGACACACAACAATATCCCCAAGCAATCCTCCAACGCATAAGATCTATGTGTGTGTGTGCAGCCTTAAGAAACAGAATTTTTCTTTTGATATCGTACCTTCGCTTTGAGTAGTTTAACGATGACGAATCATTGTCATTATCGGCATGTCCTGTTTTCTGAGTTGCACGATATTAAAATAAAGAGAACATTAGAAGGGTTCTCTTGGTCAGTCTTTACTCCAGAATAAGATTTCCGGGTTTAAGGTTTGACTTTGAGCATGGATACGAATACTGACAGGGGGCAAAAAATAAATGATTATTTAGTAGATGTTTGACTTTTTTGAATTTGAGATTTTTTTTTAACAAAACCTTTGGAGTAAAAAGGCATGGCTTCTCTTAATTTACGTGTCAGAATTCTTGGCTGAAGAGATCAGCTTATTTCATCTGTTATGTCGAGAGATACTGGCGTTTAAAATTTGACTCGGAATGATCGTATTTTTCATTGAGATATGGACAAAACATTCTCCGCTGGACACTACACAGAGTAACGTAATCATGGTGTTGAATGTGCAACATCGGCTAAGTATACCTGAACAGATCTCATCGAAAAAATCCTCTGTTCAAAAAGAATATGAATTAAAGCTTTGTATAATCAAACTGTTAGTCCATCAGTCTTGCTTTCGTGTGAATATAATCATGTTTCCGACTGTTTACAAACATTAGAGAATAATTAATCTGAATGGTTTTGATTTTTTAACACTTGGATTCCTTGGGTGTATTACAACACTTTATTGACAAATTGTAGTGAAGAGTTCAGTAGCCAAGTGGATTGGGGCGTTCAATACGTTGTCGAGATTAAGTTATTAAAAACACCAAAAATCCCATTGACAGCAACGCTAACCTTTCACTCGCTGTACAACACACGAAGTTGTTGGGTAATAAATTACCTATACATCCACAATGTACATCACCTTTTTTGAACAAAAAAAAAAACAGGAAAAAATATACAGTACAACGTAAAATTGAAATTGAAATTTTGAATTTTCTCTTCTGCCGTCTGGTCTTGCACTGAATGAACTTGACACTTTGTTTTCATGCCACATGTTTTTGAGAGATTTTCACTCATTCCGGCACAAAATTACAGAAAAAAACTTTCAGTACTGTATAATCTGGATAAAAATATATTAATTGACGGATTCAAAGCCAACAGATTTTGAACCAATCGGCCGATGATTCCTATTTAATCCTGCTCACAACTTTGGGTGTTAAATGCACCAGATCACGTGTTCGGTGTTTTAGGCTCCCACAAACATTGGGAGAGATCGCTGCGAGTGCTTTCGAATCCAGGTGATACTTTGACATGGGCGTCTGCGTAATAGTGTATTTTTTATTTCAGAAGATTGCCCCGTTTCCAACTTCAGGTAAATAATCGCATAAGCCTGCTTTTTGTACAAAATAGAATTTTGACTGAACGTCGATTTAAAATGTGTTGAATGGAAAGTTAACCGCCCCCCCCCCCCCCCCCGAAAATTTAATACAGCCTGTTGGTGTGTGAAAATGACCAACACGCGAAATGGATCTCATTGCATAGACTGCGGAATACGGAACTCTTCTCTATGTAGACTGCCATTTGCAGTCCACATGAGGACATTTCGACATACCAGCAGTCTAATCTCCATTTTTTCGCTCAGTTGCATGGAAACAGCGTTCTTCGGTTATGTTAGCTTGAGAAAACAAAATTTTCTCCCATTGGGTCGAACTATGGTCTGCTCGATGGGTTCAAGCCCCCCCCCCCCACCCACCCACCCACCCACCCCACACTATGTCTGAAACTGCTATGTTTTCCATTTTCATGTCTAACTAGCCATCTTTTTCGCCAGCGATTTCTGTCTGTTCACTTTCGTATTCTGGCCATTATCTTAATTTTAAGGGTAGTGTCGGGATCGACGGGCAAAGTTCTTGAAAAAGCCAGTTTGCTTTTGTCCCATCTATTCACCCGTGACACTGAATGTGGCACTATCCCACATATGGGGGGGGGGGGGGGGAGGGCTGTCCGCCGTGCACATCCAGGCCCCGTTTCGCAACAGCATGAGGAAGACCAAATTGAAAACTTCTCATTAAACCACTCTATCTCAGACAATTCTCGGGGATTTAATTGAGATTTTCAGTCATCGTTTGTGAATAGATGCTGCATCCATAACCAGCTTTCCACTTTTGATGACTTGTCTCCCCTTATCGACTATCAGAACCCATCAGCTAATTGCTTCGCAGATAATTAGCCATGGTGTAATTGAAATATTTCATCAGTCGTAACATAAGCAATTACCGTCCGAACAAGTCATGTTTTCCACCCCTCCCCCAATTGATATTCTTCGTGATGCATCTGGTTGTAACCCCCTTTAGGACAGAGAACCTGCGGGTTCAACTCGGAGGCGAAATGGCTGAAACTTTCTTTATTATTTTCATGTTTTTTAACAGACGAGGAGGTTTGTTTGCCTGAAAGAAACTCCCTTCCAGAGTTGTTTCAGTGGTAATCCAAAATCCACGCATTGCACGTAGTAATAAAGAATGTTTTTGCTTGTGGTTCCAAGCACGAGACTTTGCCACTGATTCACTAAGATTTCTCTTGAAATTATTAATTTATTCGTATTTAAGGTAACTTCCAACACCTACAGCCATCATAACCAAATTAATGTTTTACCAATCGTTTATACCTATAATACCACATTATTAGACAAGCAACCCAGTGGTTGGTTGTCTACTCAAGTAAGACACAATTTTTTTACCCTATCAAATAAACACTACTCTGAGTTCCTACCAGGATTATTTGACGGTAAACGGCCAGACAAATCTTTTTGTGGACAGCTTTTTTTTATAAATGGAGGATAGTGTTCAACGAGGGACAACTGCTATTTTGCATAAATAATGTGCACATGAGACATGATGTGTTTTATAAACTGTCTATGTGTTACTGTGACAGTGATATCCTATATTTTTTATATCTGAGAGCTTTGACGAAATTCTGGTTCTAATCACAAGACAGCGCGATACGCACATTCATTTCAAACGCATTCATTTACCGAAAAAACCCGAAACCCAACAGTTACTCGACTATAAAACGTTTTCTCCAATGCGACCAACAGGAGAGTTTGTATAAACTTTGCTTACGAGTCTGTTTTTTATCGTTCTCAAAGGACTCCGGAGCAATCCACTTTTTATCCTTCGTCTACAGAATGTTTCTTATTAACCCGATAAAAGTGCACAGATAGAATGGATAATAGATTAAAAGTTTATTTATGTGGATACGGGTTTCAGCTCACCCTGAAAGATAAACTACAATTTGCATTAATGTAATTTGTTGCTTGCAACGATGGAACCATGACAAGGGTCGAAAGGGGCTTATTTGCACGAAACCATTCATTTTTTCCGATGCAACTGCTGCTTCCGCCCCACCTATGGAATGTTTGGCAGAAGCGGCTGTCAACCTACCCCCTATAAGCATACAAAAGTTCCTCCCACCCGATAAAATTTGCGTCTAGAAATTGATGTATTCACAAAAGACATATTTCCTGACACTCAGCGAAGTTAAAATAATGAAATTGGGTTGTTTTTTTTTTGTTTTTTTAAATCTGACAAAGACTAAAAACACTTTACAAACGTTCCTATTTCACTCCATAACGGCATTATAAATACTGTCATGCAAATTTGTAGTTGTTCACAAGATACACAAACTTTACAAGCAATGCGAGTTTTCAAATGCAAGAGAAATATTGTCATTTAAATAAGAGTTCAAGAAGAATATCCTCTCCCATTTCGCCAGTTAGCCTCCATGAACATAGATACAGAATATGTCTTGGTGTCAATAGTAGACTTCGAGAAGAGTGTGGAAGGGGTACATGGTCCCCCGTTCAGCGCAACCCGGCGTTGATGACGAAATATTTTTAGGTTTTCAAACAAAATACATCCAAATATTTAATTGCTTTTTCAGGCCGATCATTTCAATCGGCCCTTTCAAGACTTTGCAGTGGATCTATCCAATCGGTTATTTTCTTGCTAGAAGATCTGACAGCGATGCTTCAACTAAATAAAATACCTCAGCACTTTTTCAAATCAAAATGTTTTTCTCGGGACGGTCTGTTCGTAGACTGTATCATTTCTGACTACAACTTTGCATATATATACAAGTCGGATAACTCATCATAAATTATTGTGTTATTGCACTGTATGTACAAATGGCATAAACATTCGTAACCAACACAAACACACTAATGCGTGCACACGTTCGACAGTGCAGCTACTAAATTTACAATCTTTATTTCGATTTGATGCGAGCCCTTCAGTTGCCTTGTGTCCGTGAACGAGACAGGTCAATGTACTTCTGTTGATGGGCTGTTGATATTATGGAAAGTACACCATGCGCTGCTAATTTTGAAATTCAGTTTGGCTTTGGTCTGGTGTAGGCCGAAACTTCTGGCAGTTACACACGGCAATGGTTGCAACTCGCCTGCTACTCGGTTCCCGACACGTCATAAGCTGTATTTTTATATTTTCTGAGCTGTTGTGTAGAAGTAGTTGATCGTCTCGTTATCTGATGACGAAATATTATGTTTAAAATAATGTAGGCCTATCGGTGTTGAGATAACTGTTTAACAAATCGAGAAACACGGGAAAAACATTGCAAAGTGGGTTTGAAACTGTGCATCACGGTGAAAGTTTGTAGATTTGGTGAAGTTATGCAGTAATCTCACCCGTCCTTTTCCAAAGATCAGAAATCAATATATATCTGTCGGGGAAGGGGGGGGGGGGTGGACATTTATATAGGGTGAGCCTCTTCGCAAAGTCCTATTTCATCTTAATGAAAATAAAATTACTCTTTAAAAAAAGCTCAGAGGCGTAACCCGATCCAATGTTTCATCAGACAAGGGTTGGGCAAGAAATTATGAAATACCAAGTTGGGCACACCCCTTGCTTGCGCGACGAAAATATAAATGGTTTTGAGTACTCAGCTAGCCAAAATCTCTTGCTCGCCCGATAAAAATATACACAGATCAGAAAGAGCAATAAATTCCCGACTTACAATATCGGTAGAATCCCACATCCAAGGATTGAGAGCAAATAATAATAAATTATTTTTATGACCATCACCTGTTGAAAGCACCCAGAACGTTGGGTATTTCCGCCCAACTGTTGTGTAATGGACAGCACTGCCATGGCATTCTAATAACGTCCGTGCCATGTAAGTATTCTATCAATGGAAAGTATATTTTTTGCGTTTATGTCTTTGATAAAAGCAATCAGGTATGATCCGATAGTTTGTACGATAGGACCGAGCCGTCGGGCACAGATGTCCTATACTCCCCCACCCCCTCCCCCCACCCCAGGAAAAATAAATAAATAAAAATTGTTAGTTACGGCCCTGTCCAAAATAAGATAATATAGTGCAAAGACTCCCTCCAGACACACAACAATATCCCCAAGCAATCCTCCAACGCATAAGATCTATGTGTGTGTGTGCAGCCTTAAGAAACAGAATTTTTCTTTTGATATCGTACCTTCGCTTTGAGTAGTTTAACGATGACGAATCATTGTCATTATCGGCATGTCCTGTTTTCTGAGTTGCACGATATTAAAATAAAGAGAACATTAGAAGGGTTCTCTTGGTCAGTCTTTACTCCAGAATAAGATTTCCGGGTTTAAGGTTTGACTTTGAGCATGGATACGAATACTGACAGGGGGCAAAAAATAAATGATTATTTAGTAGATGTTTGACTTTTTTGAATTTGAGATTTTTTTTTAACAAAACCTTTGGAGTAAAAAGGCATGGCTTCTCTTAATTTACGTGTCAGAATTCTTGGCTGAAGAGATCAGCTTATTTCATCTGTTATGTCGAGAGATACTGGCGTTTAAAATTTGACTCGGAATGATCGTATTTTTCATTGAGATATGGACAAAACATTCTCCGCTGGACACTACACAGAGTAACGTAATCATGGTGTTGAATGTGCAACATCGGCTAAGTATACCTGAACAGATCTCATCGAAAAAATCCTCTGTTCAAAAAGAATATGAATTAAAGCTTTGTATAATCAAACTGTTAGTCCATCAGTCTTGCTTTCGTGTGAATATAATCATGTTTCCGACTGTTTACAAACATTAGAGAATAATTAATCTGAATGGTTTTGATTTTTTAACACTTGGATTCCTTGGGTGTATTACAACACTTTATTGACAAATTGTAGTGAAGAGTTCAGTAGCCAAGTGGATTGGGGCGTTCAATACGTTGTCGAGATTAAGTTATTAAAAACACCAAAAATCCCATTGACAGCAACGCTAACCTTTCACTCGCTGTACAACACACGAAGTTGTTGGGTAATAAATTACCTATACATCCACAATGTACATCACCTTTTTTGAACAAAAAAAAAAACAGGAAAAAATATACAGTACAACGTAAAATTGAAATTGAAATTTTGAATTTTCTCTTCTGCCGTCTGGTCTTGCACTGAATGAACTTGACACTTTGTTTTCATGCCACATGTTTTTGAGAGATTTTCACTCATTCCGGCACAAAATTACAGAAAAAAACTTTCAGTACTGTATAATCTGGATAAAAATATATTAATTGACGGATTCAAAGCCAACAGATTTTGAACCAATCGGCCGATGATTCCTATTTAATCCTGCTCACAACTTTGGGTGTTAAATGCACCAGATCACGTGTTCGGTGTTTTAGGCTCCCACAAACATTGGGAGAGATCGCTGCGAGTGCTTTCGAATCCAGGTGATACTTTGACATGGGCGTCTGCGTAATAGTGTATTTTTTATTTCAGAAGATTGCCCCGTTTCCAACTTCAGGTAAATAATCGCATAAGCCTGCTTTTTGTACAAAATAGAATTTTGACTGAACGTCGATTTAAAATGTGTTGAATGGAAAGTTAACCGCCCCCCCCCCCCCCCCCGAAAATTTAATACAGCCTGTTGGTGTGTGAAAATGACCAACACGCGAAATGGATCTCATTGCATAGACTGCGGAATACGGAACTCTTCTCTATGTAGACTGCCATTTGCAGTCCACATGAGGACATTTCGACATACCAGCAGTCTAATCTCCATTTTTTCGCTCAGTTGCATGGAAACAGCGTTCTTCGGTTATGTTAGCTTGAGAAAACAAAATTTTCTCCCATTGGGTCGAACTATGGTCTGCTCGATGGGTTCAAGCCCCCCCCCCCCCCACCCACCCACCCACCCACCCCACACTATGTCTGAAACTGCTATGTTTTCCATTTTCATGTCTAACTAGCCATCTTTTTCGCCAGCGATTTCTGTCTGTTCACTTTCGTATTCTGGCCATTATCTTAATTTTAAGGGTAGTGTCGGGATCGACGGGCAAAGTTCTTGAAAAAGCCAGTTTGCTTTTGTCCCATCTATTCACCCGTGACACTGAATGTGGCACTATCCCACATATGGGGGGGGGGAGGGCTGTCCGCCGTGCACATCCAGGCCCCGTTTCGCAACAGCATGAGGAAGACCAAATTGAAAACTTCTCATTAAACCACTCTATCTCAGACAATTCTCGGGGATTTAATTGAGATTTTCAGTCATCGTTTGTGAATAGATGCTGCATCCATAACCAGCTTTCCACTTTTGATGACTTGTCTCCCCTTATCGACTATCAGAACCCATCAGCTAATTGCTTCGCAGATAATTAGCCATGGTGTAATTGAAATATTTCATCAGTCGTAACATAAGCAATTACCGTCCGAACAAGTCATGTTTTCCACCCCTCCCCCAATTGATATTCTTCGTGATGCATCTGGTTGTAACCCCCTTTAGGACAGAGAACCTGCGGGTTCAACTCGGAGGCGAAATGGCTGAAACTTTCTTTATTATTTTCATGTTTTTTAACAGACGAGGAGGTTTGTTTGCCTGAAAGAAACTCCCTTCCAGAGTTGTTTCAGTGGTAATCCAAAATCCACGCATTGCACGTAGTAATAAAGAATGTTTTTGCTTGTGGTTCCAAGCACGAGACTTTGCCACTGATTCACTAAGATTTCTCTTGAAATTATTAATTTATTCGTATTTAAGGTAACTTCCAACACCTACAGCCATCATAACCAAATTAATGTTTTACCAATCGTTTATACCTATAATACCACATTATTAGACAAGCAACCCAGTGGTTGGTTGTCTACTCAAGTAAGACACAATTTTTTTACCCTATCAAATAAACACTACTCTGAGTTCCTACCAGGATTATTTGACGGTAAACGGCCAGACAAATCTTTTTGTGGACAGCTTTTTTTTATAAATGGAGGATAGTGTTCAACGAGGGACAACTGCTATTTTGCATAAATAATGTGCACATGAGACATGATGTGTTTTATAAACTGTCTATGTGTTACTGTGACAGTGATATCCTATATTTTTTATATCTGAGAGCTTTGACGAAATTCTGGTTCTAATCACAAGACAGCGCGATACGCACATTCATTTCAAACGCATTCATTTACCGAAAAAACCCGAAACCCAACAGTTACTCGACTATAAAACGTTTTCTCCAATGCGACCAACAGGAGAGTTTGTATAAACTTTGCTTACGAGTCTGTTTTTTATCGTTCTCAAAGGACTCCGGAGCAATCCACTTTTTATCCTTCGTCTACAGAATGTTTCTTATTAACCCGATAAAAGTGCACAGATAGAATGGATAATAGATTAAAAGTTTATTTATGTGGATACGGGTTTCAGCTCACCCTGAAAGATAAACTACAATTTGCATTAATGTAATTTGTTGCTTGCAACGATGGAACCATGACAAGGGTCGAAAGGGGCTTATTTGCACGAAACCATTCATTTTTTCCGATGCAACTGCTGCTTCCGCCCCACCTATGGAATGTTTGGCAGAAGCGGCTGTCAACCTACCCCCTATAAGCATACAAAAGTTCCTCCCACCCGATAAAATTTGCGTCTAGAAATTGATGTATTCACAAAAGACATATTTCCTGACACTCAGCGAAGTTAAAATAATGAAATTGGGTTGTTTTTTTTTTGTTTTTTTAAATCTGACAAAGACTAAAAACACTTTACAAACGTTCCTATTTCACTCCATAACGGCATTATAAATACTGTCATGCAAATTTGTAGTTGTTCACAAGATACACAAACTTTACAAGCAATGCGAGTTTTCAAATGCAAGAGAAATATTGTCATTTAAATAAGAGTTCAAGAAGAATATCCTCTCCCATTTCGCCAGTTAGCCTCCATGAACATAGATACAGAATATGTCTTGGTGTCAATAGTAGACTTCGAGAAGAGTGTGGAAGGGGTACATGGTCCCCCGTTCAGCGCAACCCGGCGTTGATGACGAAATATTTTTAGGTTTTCAAACAAAATACATCCAAATATTTAATTGCTTTTTCAGGCCGATCATTTCAATCGGCCCTTTCAAGGCCTTGCAGTGGATCTATCCAATCGGTTATTTTCTTGCTAGAAGATCTGACAGCGATGCTTCAACTAAATAAAATACCTCAGCACTTTTTCAAATCAAAATGTTTTTTTTCGGGACGGTCTGTTCGTAGACTGTATCATTTCTGACTGCAACTTTGCATATATATACAAGTCGGATAACTCATCATAAATTATTGTTTTATTGCACTGTATGTACAAATGGCATAAACATTCGTAACCAACACAAACACAATAATGCGTGCACACGTTCGACAGTGCAGCTACTAAATTTACAATCTTTATTTCGATTTGATGCGAGCCCTTCAGTTACCTTGTGTCCGTGAAAGAGACAGGTCAATGTACTTGTGTTGATGGGCTGTTGATATTATGGAAAGTACACCATGCGCTGCTAATTTTGAAATTCAGTTTGGCTTTGGTCTGGTGTAGGCCGAAACAGTCCAAAATGGGTTAAGACTTTTGAATACCCTTACCACTATCAAAATTGTTTCCCCATCAATTTTGCGTCTGATAAAAGAAGGAACCTTTCTCGGTGGTACACCAAGTGGGTGCTGTTGGTGTCCAAAAACAGCCCATTTTATCACAATTTTGATTTTTGGCAGCCCGTGGAGGGTTAACAAATGCTCACCGCAGTATTTTGTCCATACAACTTCTATTGTCACACCAAGGCCTGGGAGTGACAAATTTTTCTTGAAAATCTACATGACTCATTTAGAGAAATCCACGGAAAACACGAATTTTTGAGCTTTATGGGGGTATTGCTGTTTAACCAGCTCAAAGTGGGTTAATGCTTGGTTTTCTGAACACCCTTATTACTGACAAAAATGATCCTCGGTGAATTCCACTCCAAATAAAGGAAGTTATGTTTATCTCTCGTGTATTGTTTGGGTGCAGTGGGGGCCTGAAACCGGCCTATTTCATCAAAATTTCGATGCTTGGCAGCCTGTGGGGGGTTACCATATGCATCGCCTGATATGTCGTGTGTATCAAAGGGTGTGTCACAGACAGGTCTAGCAATGACGAATGGAAAAAAAAATCTACAAGACGTATTTCGAGTAAGTGCCCATAAACCCCAATTTTGACAGTTTTTTGCCAATTCTGACGAAATAAGGGTTAAATCGAAAATTCCGCTTGGGTACATTTTTAGATTTTGTGCTTCTCTATGCGTGTGCAAAATTTCGTGAAAATCGGTTCGAAAATGGCTTCTGAATCGTACGGACAAAATGTGTGGAAAAAAAACCAAAAACTAGACTTTATGATTCTGGAGAATCAGGGCTTTTCCCGATGAGATTCGATGATTTTTTATGAACCCCCACAGTGTCTGATGAATTGTTTTTAACTGTCTCACTGAAGTTCCTTCAGTGATGTTATGAGAAAGGTGAAGATAGTAGTCTCAAATGATACAGTTTGATAAAAAATTGTTTAGGTAAAAACCATCATTAACGGTGGAGTGGGTTAATATCAATATCGTCGTCCAACAAGTTAATGACCGACAAAAGGAGTTATGTTTGTTTGACACATACCCACGGAGTGCTGTGTCAATTTAAAAATGGTCCATTTTATCTCAAATGTAACCAAAATATTGATGTCTGGCATTTTGTAGAGGGTTAACAAGTGCTAACAGGAATATTTATTCATGCAACTTGTAATGTCACACCAAGAACTGTGAATGGCCATTCTTTCTTTAAAATCTACAAGACGTTTTCAGAGAAATCCAAGGAGAACAGGAATTTTAAGCTTTTGATGTGTATCATTGTTTATCCAGCCCAAAACGGGTTAAGTGTTGTTTTTTGAATACTCTTATTACTTTCAAAAATAATTCTCAGTGAATTCTACTTCCACTTATTTTGATCTCTCCTCCCAACTTCGGGTGCTGTGGGTACGCAAACACAGCCCATTTTATCAACATTTTGATGTTTGAGAACCTGCATAGGGTTAACAATGCTTACAGGAATATTTTGTACATGCAACTTGTAATGTCACACTAAGATCTGAGAATGGCCATTTTTCCTTGCAAATCTACGGGATGTTTTTAAAGAAATCCTCAGATAACACGAATTTTTAACCTTTTGAGGGGTATCTCTCTGTAACCAGCTCTAAAGGGTAAATGCTTGGTTTTGTGAATACCTTCATTACTTACAAAAATGATCGACGGTGAATTCCACTTCCAGTGAAGGCAGTTATGTTTATCTCATAGGTACACTTGGTGTTATGGATGCCCAAGAACAGCCCATTTTCTGAAAATGTCTATGCTTGGCAGCCTCTGGAGGGTTAACAAAATGAAACATTTTGTTCATGCAACTTGTAATGTCACTCGAAGACCTAAGAATGGTCAATTGTTCTTGAAATTTTTTTTGGAGAAAACCACAGAAAACTGGAATTTTAAGCTTTTAAGGGGTATATCACCTTAACCAGTCAAAAATGGGTTAAAACCTCGATTTTTGAATACATTTACTACTTACAAAAATGTTTCCCTGTCAGTTTTGCGTCCAGTAAAAGAAGTTACGCTTCTCTGTTGCATTCCCATTTGATGTTGTTGTTGTTCAAAAACAGACTATTTTTTTTTTAAATTTTGACATTTAGCAGCGCATGGAGAGTTAACATATGCTTATCGGAATAATTTATCCAATCAACTGGTAATGTGACACCATGACCTATCAATGGCCATTTTCTCTTGAAAACCCCACCAAATGTTTGTAAAGAAATCCAGGGAAAACATAAATTTTGATGGGTATCACTATTAACAACCACAAAACGGGTTAACGCTTGGTTTTTTGAATACCCTTATTACTTACAAAAATGGTCCTCGTTGAGTTCTACTTCCAACAAAGGAGATTATGTTTAGTTCTCAGGTACACGTTGGGTGCTGTGCGTGTCTGAAAACAGCCCATTTCAACATAATTACGATGCTTGGCAGCCTCTAGAGGGTTAATAAACGCTCACCGGAATATTTTGTCCATGCAACTTATAATGTCACACAAAGACCTGCGAGTAATCAATTTTTCTTGAAAACCTACAGGATGTATTTAGAGAAATCGACAGAAAATGGGAATTTTAAGATTTTAAGGGGTCTCTCTCTTTAGCCTGCCCAAAATGGGTTAAGACTTCGACTTTTGAATACCCTTACTACTTACAAAAATGTTTCCATATAGATTGTGCGCTCAATAAAGATGGCATTTTTCTTTGTGGCGTACCCATTGGGTGCTGTTGGCGTCCAAAAACAGCCCATTTTATCACAATTTTGACCTTTAGCAGCCCGTGGAGGGTTAACACATACTCATCGCAGTATTTGGTCCATGCAACTTCTATTGTCACACCAAGGCCTGGAGGTGACAAATTTTTCTTGAAAATCTACAAGACTCGTTTAGAGAAATCCACGGAAAACACGAATTTTGGAGCTTTATGGGGGTATTGCTGTTTAACCAGCCCAAAACGAGTTAACGCTTGGTTTTTTTAACACTCTTATTACAGACAAAAATGATCCTCGGTGAATTCCACTCCCAGTAAAGAAAAGTTATGTTTATCTCTCGTGTATTGTTTGGGTGCAGTGGGGGCCTGAAACCGGCCTATTTCATCAAAATTTCGATGTTTGGCAGCCTGTGGAGGGTTACCATATGCATCGCCTGATATGTCGTGTGTATCAAAGGGTGTGTCACAGAAAGGTCTAGCAATGACGAATGTATAAAAAAAATCTACAAGACGTGTTTCGAGAAAGTGCCGATAAACCCCAGTTTTGGCCGTTTTTTACCAATTCTGACGAAATAAGGGCTAAATCGAAAATTCCGCTTTGGTACATTTTTAGATTTTGTGCCCCTCTATGCGTGTGCAAAATTTCGTGAAAATCGGTTCGAAAATGGCTTCTGAATCGTACGGACAAAATGTGTGGAAAAAAAAACCTAAAAAAACTAGACTTTATGATTCTGGAGAATCACGGCTTTTCCCGATGAGATTCCATGATTTGTCAGTGTGTACAGAAGTCTCACATGACTCAGTTTGATAAAAAAATTGTTTAGGCAAAAACCATCATTAACGGTGGAGAGGGTTAATATCAATATTGTCGTCCAACAAGTTAATGACCGGCAAAAGGGGTTATGTTTCTTTGACACATACCCGCTGAGTGCTGTATCTATTTGAAAATGGTCTGTTTTATCTCAAATGTATCCAAAATATTGATGTCTGGCAGCTTGTTAAGGGTTAACAAGTGCTAACAGGAATATTTATTCATGCAACTTGAAATTTCACACCAAAAACTGTGAATGACCATTTTTACTTAAAAATCTACAAGATGTTTTCAGAGAAATCCAGGGAGAACATGAATGTTAAGCTGTTGATGGGTATAATTGTTTATCCAGCCCAAAACGTGTTAAGGGTCATTTTTTGAATACGCTTATTACTTATAAAAATAATTCTCAGTGAATTCTACTTCCACTTATGTTGATTTCTCCTCTTAACTTTGGGTGCTGCGGGTATGCAAACACAGCCCACTTTTTCAACATTTTGATGTTTGAGAACCAGCATAGGGTTAACAAATGTTTACTGGAATATTTTGTACATGCAACTTGTAATTCACACTAAGATCTGAGAATGGCCAATTTTTCTTGAAAATCTACGTGATGTTTTTAGAGAAATCCTCGGATAACATGAATTTTTAACCTTTTGAGGGGTATCACCCTGTAACCAGCTCTAAACGGGTTAATGCTTGGTTTTATGAATACCTTCAATACTTACAAAAATGATCCTTGGTGAATCCCACTTCCAATGACGGTGGTTATGTTCATCTCGCAGGTACACATTGGGTGTAATGGGTGGCCAAGTACAGCCCATGTTCTCAAAATTTGCTGTCTCTGGAGGGTTAACAAACGCTTTCCGGAATATTTTGTTCATGCAACTTGTAATGTCACTCCAAGTCCTGCAAATGGTCAATTTCTCTTGAATACTTACCAGATTTTTTTTAGAAATCTACAGAAAATGGGAATTTTAAGCTTTTAAGCAGTACATCTTCTTAACTGGGCGAAAATGGGTTAAGAACTCAATTTTTGAATACCCTTACTACTTACTAAAAATGTTCTCTATCAGTTTTGCGTCCGGTAAAAGATGTTATGTTTGTCTTCAGCGTCCCCATTTGATGTTGTTGGTGTCCAAAAACAGACTATTTGTTTTCGAAATTTTGACATTTAGCAGCCCATGGAGGGTTAACAAATGCTTATCTGAATATTTTATCCATGCAACTGGTGATGTGACTCTAAGACCTATCAATGGCCATTTTCTCGTGAAACCCTACGAGACGTTTGTAAAGAAATTCTGGGAAAACATGATTTTTTAAGCTTTTGATGGGTATTGCTATTAACCATCCCAAAAGGGGTTAATGCTTGGCTTTTTGAATACCCTTATTACTAACAAATTTGGTCCTCGGTGAATTCCACTTCCAACAAAGTAGATTATGTTTATCTCTCGGGTATGCATTGGGTGTTTTGCACCTCTGAAAACAGCTTATTTCAACAAAATTACGATGCTTAGCAGTCTGTACAGGGTTAATAAATGCTCACCGGAATATTTTGTTCATGCAACTTGTAATGTCACACAAGGACCTGCGAATAGTCAATTTTTCCTGAAAACCTTCAAGTTGCTTTTAGAGAAATCCACAGAAAATGGAAATTTTAAGCTTTTAAGGGGTATCTCTCTTTAACCAGCCCAAAATGGGTTAAGACTTCGACTTTTGAATACCCTTACCACTATCAAAAATGTTTCCCCATCAATTTTGCGTCCGATAAAGGAAGGAACCTTTCTCGGTGGTACACCAATTGGGTGCTGTTGGCGTTCAAAAACAGCCCATTTTATCACAATTTTGATTTTTAGCAGCCCGTGAAGGGTTAACAAATGCTCACCGCAGTATTTTGTCCATGCAGATTCTATTGTCACACCAAGGCCTGGGAGTGACAAATTTTTCTTGAGAATCTACAAGACTCGTTTAGAGAAATCCACGGAAAATACGAATTTTTGAGCTTTATGGGGGTATTGCTGTTTAACCAGCCCAAAACGGGTTAACGCTTGGTTTTTTGAACACCCTTATTACTGACAAAAATGATCCTCGGTGAAGTCCAATCCCAATACAGGATGTTTTGTTTTTCTCTCATGTATTGTTTGGGTGCAGTGGGGGCCTGAAACCGGCCTATTTCATCAAAATTTTGATGTTTGGCAGCCTGTGGAGGGTTACCATATGCATCGCCTGATATGTCGTGTATATCAAAGGGCGTGTCACAGACAGGTCTAGCAATGACGAATGTATAAAAAAAATCTACAAGACGTGTTTCGAGAAAGTGCCGATAAACCCCAATTTTGGCAGTTTTTTGCCAATTCTGACGAAATAAGGGTTCAATCGAAAATTCCGCTTCAGTACATTTTTAGATTTTGTGCCCCTCTATGCGTGTGCAAAATTTTGTGAAAATTGGTTCGAAAATGGCTTCTGAATCGTACAGACAAAATGTGTGGAGAAAAAAAAAAAAAAAAAAAATAATAATCCGTAGAAAAACAATAGTCTTTTCCAGAGGGAAAATCCTAAAAAAAAAAAAAAAAAAAAAAAAAGATAATAATCCGTAGAAAAACAATAGTCTTTTCCAGAGGGAAAAGCCTAAAAAAAAAAAAAAAAAAAAAAAAAAAAACCCCAAAAAACTAGACTTTATGATTCTGGAGAATCATGACTTTTCCCGACAAAGATTCCATGATTTTTTATGACCATGGAGTGTTTGAAGAATTCTTTTTAATTGTATCATTAAAGTATTGAAGAATTGTTTTTAATTGTATCATTAAAGTATTTTTATTGATGTCTTGAGAAAAGTGGGTATAATAGTCTCAAATGACCCAGTGTGATAAAAGAACGTTTTGGTTAAATCATCATTGTTTGTGGAGAGGGTTAATATTAATATCAGTGTCTGAGAATCAGCGTCTAATGTAAATAGCCCATTGTATCTCAAATGTATCTAAAATTTCGATATTTGACGGGTTGTGGAGGGTTAATGAAGACTTGCGAGAATAATTCTTCTCCAGGGTTTATTTGTTCTTAAAAATCTGTAAGAACCAGTTGAAGATATCCACAGAAAATGTGAACTTTAAATTCTTAAGCATGTCATGTATAGTCCATGTATCAATTATCTCCTATTAGACCACAGTTGTTATGCATGATTATGTCATTTTTTCACACCTTGTAGAGCTCACCTATCACCTGTCTGTTAATAGCAGAAGTAAATTTCTCTCCTATTGGTTTTTCCCCGTAGGATTAGTTTTATTTATTACAATGAAGATATCCATACATACAACGACAAACATGAAGTTATAAACTACAATAATTACATACGAAAATAAGAAGTGTTGTTTGTACATATGTGTAGATAAAATATACCCTGGGATGGAGAAGGGGAGTATAACCGTCTTACAAACTAGTATATATCTAGCCCCACTGCCGGGGAAATGTTGGCACCATGCACCACTGCATTTGATAACGTACAGAGTAGTAAATATACCTGCCCCCTTCCCATGTTGGGGACCCCCACCTTTTATTGTAAGGTTCCTTAGGCACAACATAGCATCAGTAAGATGGATATATACTGCCACGTCGCCACTCTGGGGAGGAGGAGGGGCAGTGTATAGCCGTTTTACAGACTATTTTATACCTGGACCCACTGTCGGGAAAATGCTATATTGTCAACACTATTTGATATTATAAGTAACTGATCCCATTGTAGCTAACGTTATTTACTGCTTTCTTATCATGCAGTGGTGGTGCTGTCTCTGGAGGGTTAACAAATGCTTACCGGAATCTTTTGTTCATGCAACTTGTAATGTCACTCCAAGACCTGCAAATGGTTAATTTCTCTTGAATACTTACTAGATTTTTTGAGAATTCCACAGAAAATGGGAATTTTAAGCTTTTAAGGGGTACATCTCCTTAACCGGGCGAAAATGGGTTAAGACCTCAATTTTTGAATACCCTTACAATTTACTAAAAAATTTACCTATCAGTTTTGCGGCCAGTAAAAGAAGTTATGTTTCTCTGCAGCATTCCCATTTGATGTTGTTGGTGTCCAAAAACAGACTATTTTTTTTCAAAATTTTTACATTTAGCAGCCCATGGAGGGTTAACAAATGCTTATCTGAATATTTTATCCATGCAACTGGTAATGTGACACTAAGACCAATCAATGGCCATTTTCTATTGAAACCCTACGAGAGGCTTGTAAAAAAATTCAGGGAAAACATGATTTTTTAAGCTTTTGATGGGTATTGCTATTAACCATCCCAAAAGGGGTTAATGCTTGATTTTCTGAATACCCTTATTACTAACAAATTTGGTCCTCGGTGAATTCCACTTCCAACAAAGTAGATTATGTTTATCTCTCGGGTATGCATTGGGTGTTTTGCACCTCTGAAAACAGCCTATTTCAACAAAATTACGATGCTTAGCAGCCTGTAGATGGTTAATAAATGCTCACCAGAATATTTTGTTCATGCAACTTGTAATGTCACACAAGGACCTGCGAATAGTCAATTTTTCCTAAAAACCTTCAAGTTGCTTTTAGAGAAATCCACAGAAAATGGAAATTTTAAGCTTTTAAGGAGTATCTCTCTTTAACCAGCCCAAAATGGGTTAAGACTTCGACTTTTGAATACCCTTACCACTATCAAAAATGTTTCCCCATAATTTTGCGTCCGATAAAGGAAGGAACCTTTCTCGGTGGTACACCAATTGGGTGCTGTTGGTGTTCAAAAACAGCCCATTTTATCACAATTTTGACTTTTAGCAGCCCGTGGAGGGTTAAAAAATGCTCACCGCAGTATTTTGTTCATGCAAATTCTATTGTCACACCAAGGCCTGGTAGTGACAAATTTTTCTTGAAAATCTACAAGACTCGTTTAGAGAAATCCACGGAAAATACGAATTTTTGAGCTTTATGGGGGTATTGCTGTTTAACCAGCCCAAACGGGTTAACGCTTGGTTTTTTGAACACCCTTATTACTGACAAAAATGATCCTCGGTGAAGTCCAATCCCAATAAAGGATGTTTTGTTTTTCTCTTGTGTATTGTTTGGGTGCAGTGGGGGCCTGAAACCGGCCTATTTCATCAAAATTTTGATGTTTGGCAGCCTGTGGAGGGTTACCATATGCATCGCCTGATATGTCGTGTATATCAAAGGGCGTGTCACAGACAGGTCTAGCAATGACGAATGTATAAAAAAAATCTACAAGACGTGTTTCGAGAAAGTGCCGATAAACCCCAATTTTGGCAGTTTTTTGCCAATTCTGACGAAATAAGGGTTAAATCGAAAATTCCGCTTTGGTACATTTTTAGATTTTGTGCCCCTCTATGCCTGTGCAAAATTTTGTGAAAATTGGTTCGAAAATGGCTTCTGAATCGTACTGACAAAATGTGTGGAAAAAAAAAAAAAAAAAAAAAACCCAAAAAATAATAATCCGTAGAAAAACAATAGTCTTTTCCAGAGGGAAAAGCCTAAAAAAAAAAAAAAAAAAGAAATAATAATAATCCGTAGGAAAACAATAGTCTTTTCCAGAGGGAAAAGCCTAAAAAAAAAAAATGGAAAAATAAAACCCCCAAAAACTAGACTTTATGATTCTGGAGAATCATGGCTTTTCCCGACAAAGATTCCATGATTTTTTATGACCCTGGAGTGTCTGAAGAATTGTTTTTAATTGTATCATTAAAGTATTTTTATTGATGTCTTGAGAAAAGTGGGTGTAATAGTCTCAAATGACCCAGTGGGATAAAAGAACGTTTTGGTTAAATCATCATTGTTTGTGGAGAGGGTTAATATTAATATCAGTGTCTGAGAATCAGCGTCTAATGTAAATAGCCCATTGTATCTCAAATTTATCTAAAATTTCGATATTTGACGGGTTGTGGAGGGTTAATGAAGACTTGCGAGAATAATTCTTTTCCAGGGTTTATTTGTTCTTAAAAATCTGTAAGAACCAGTTGAAGATATCCACAGAAAATGTGAACTTTAAATTCTTAAGCATGTCATGTATAGTCCATGTATCAATTATCTCCTATTAGACCACAGTTGTTATGCATGATTATGTCATTTTTTCACACCTTGTAGAGCTCACCTATCACCTGTCTGTTAATAGCAGAAGTAAATTTCTCTCCTATTGGTTTTTCCCCGTAGGATTAGTTTTATTTATTACAATGAAGATATCCATACATACAACGACAAACATGAAGTTATAAACTACAATGATTACATACGAAAATAGGAAGTGTTGTTTGTACATATGTGTAGATAAAATATACCCTGGGATGGAGAAGGGGAGTATAACCATCTTACAAACTAGTATATATCTAGCCCCACTGCCGGGGAAATGTTGGCGCCATGCACCACTGCATTTGATAACCTACAGAGTAGTAAATATACCTGCCCCCTTCCCATGTTGCGGACCCCCACCTTTTATTGTAAGGTTCCTTAGGCACAACATAGCGTCAGGAGGATGGATATATACTGCCACGTCGCCACTCTGGGGAGGAGGAAGGGCAGTGTATAGCCGTTTTACAGACTATTTTATACCTGGACCCACTGTCGGGAAAATGCTATATTGTCAACACTATTTGATATTATAAGTAACTGATCCCATTGTAGCTAACGTTATTTACTGCTTTCTTATCATGCAGTGGCGGTGCGGTGGCATTGTGATGGCCGGTTCTTGTCAGATCACCGAAGTTGAGCAACGTTGAGCCTGGTTAATCATTGGATGGGTGGCTGTCTGAGCGATCAATTCGGACTCCCATGCTGTGTCCTTGGGCAAGGCACTTAACTCTGATTCTCCATAAGGGGGCACGATGCCGCCATGTACTAAGGCGTACTGCACGTCGACCAACCCATCTAACCCTGCTTGTGCTGCAGTTCAGAGTTACGATGTTGGGAAGCTGGCAGCTGCTCGTCGTTGCTCGGTGGTTCTCTCCAGGTACTGCGGCTTCCTCCACCCGTAGATTAGCCGTTGTGCATAAGTAAATGCCCTTAAACACCAATAAATAAATAATAAATGATATCATGCAGGGCAGTGTGGAATACGAGGTGAGGCGTACCTTTCAATGTGTGTTTGGTTGGAGAAAGAGGCAGGGGGAGGTGGTAACCTTGGTAATTTTGTTTGGATAAATCGACCACTGGCGATCGATGAAGTGGGACACGGTGAGAGTGGAACTTATGGGTGGTTATTCTTGATATTAAATAAATATACACTTACTTTTGAGTTCATACAAGGTGAGTATAGTAGTCTCAAATGAGAATGGCCAATATTTGTTTTGAAAACCTACGAGAGGCTTTTAGAGAAATCCTCGGAAAATATGAATTTTTAACCTTTTGAGGTGTATCGCTCTGTAACCAGCCCTAAACGGATTAATGCTTGGTTTTGTGAATACCTTCATTACTTACAAAAATGATCCTCAGTGAATTTCACTTCCAATGAGGAAGGTTATGTTTATCACGCAGGTACATATTGGGTGTTATGGGTGCCCCAAAACAGCCCATTTTCTCAAAATGTCTATACTTTCCAGTCTCTGGAGGGTTAATAATTGCTCACTGGAATATTTTGTCCATGCAACTTGTAATGTCACTCAAAGACCTGCAAATGGTCATTTTTTCTTGAAAACGTGCTAGATTTTTTTGAGAAATCCACAGAAAACGGGAATTTTAAGCTTTTGAGGGGTATATCTCCTTAACCAGTCGACAATGGGTTAAGACCTCGATGTTTGAATATCCGTACTACTTATAAAAATGTTTCTCCATCACTTTTGCGTCCAGTAAAAGACGTTACGTCTCTCTGTGGCATTTCCATTTGATGTTGTTAGTGTCCAAAAACAGACTATTTCTTCAAACTTTTTGACATTTAGCAGCCCATGGAGGGTTAACAAATACCTACCAGAATAATTTATCCATGCAACTGGTAATGTGATACCAAGACCTATCAACAGCCATTTCTCTTGAAAACCCCACAAAATGTTTGTAAAGAAATCCAGGGAAAACGATTTTTTAAGCTTTTGATGGGTATCCCTGTTAACCTCCCCAACAGGGGTTAACGCTTGGTTTTTTCAATACCTTTATTACTTACAAAAATGGTCCTCTGTGAATTCGACTTCAAACAAAGGAGATTATGTTTCTCTCTCATGTATACATTGGGTGCTGTGCTTGTCTGAAAACAGCCCCATGTTAACCAAATTACGATGCTTGGCAGCTTGTAGACGGTTAATAAACGATTACCGGAGTATTTTGTCCATGCAACTTGTAATGTCACATAAACACCTACGAATATTCAATTTGTCTTGAAACCCTACAAGCTACCGTTCGGGAAATTCACAGAAAATGGGAATTTAAAGCTTTCAAGGGATATCTCTCTTTAGCCTGCCCAAAATGGGTTAAGACGTCGACTTTTGAATACCCTTACTACTTACAAAAATCTTTCCATATAAATTGTACGCTCGATAAAAGGAGGCACTTTTCTTTGTGGTGTACCCTTTGTGTGCTGTTGGTGTGCAAAAACAGCCCATTTTATCACAATTTTGACCTTCAGCAGCCCGGGCAGGGTTAACTAATGCTGAACGTTCATGCAACTTGTAATGTCACACCAAGACCTGCAAATAGCCGATTTTTTCTTGAAAACCTGCAAGATGTTTTTAGAGAAATCCACAGAAAACGGGTATTTTTAGATTTTAATGGGTATCTCTCTATAACCAGCCCAAAATGGGTTAAGACATCAAATTTTGAATACCCTTACCACTTTCCAAAATATTTTCCGATCAATTTTGCGTCCGATAAATGAAGACCCCCTTTCTCTGTGGTATACCGTTAGGGTGCTGTTGGTGTCTAAAAATAGCCCATTTTATCACAATTTTTACGTTTTGCAGCTCGGGGAGAGTTAACTAATGCTGACAGGAATATTTTATCCATGCAAATTGTAATGTCACACCAAGACCTGAGAGTGACCAATTTTTCTTTAAAATCTACAAGACTCGTTTAGAGAAATCCATGGAAAACATGAAGTTTTGAGTTTTTTTGGGGTACTGCTGTTTAACCAGCCCAAGACGGGTTAACACTTGGTTTTGTGAACACCCTTATTACTGACAAAAATAATCCTCGGTGAATTCCACTTCTAATAAAGGAAGTTATGTTTATCTTTCATGTATCGTTTGGGTGCTGTGGGGGCCCGAAAACGGCCCATTTCATCACAATTTTGATGTTTGGCAGCCTGTGGAGGGTAACCATATGCATCGCCTAAAATGTCATGTGTGTCTAGGGTCGTGTCACAGGCAGTTCTAGCAATGATGAATGTTTATCAAAAATCTACAAGACGTGTTTCGTGAAAGTGTCGATAAATCCCAAATTTGGCAGTTTTTTGCCAATTCTGACGAAATAAGGGTTAAATCGAAAATTCCGCTTCGGTACATTTTTAGATTTTGTGCCCCTCTATGCGTGTGCAAAATTTCGTGAAAATCGGTTCGAAAATGGCTTCTGAATCGTACGGACAAAATGTGTGGAAAAAAAAAAAAAAACCAAAAAACTAGACTTTATGATTCTGGAGAATCATGGCTTTTCCCGATGAGATTCCATGATTTGTCATGACCCCACAGTGTATGATGAATTGCTTTTGACTGTCTCACTGAAGTCCCTTCATTGATGTCATGAAAAAGGTGTGTATAGAAGTCTCAAATGACTCAGTTTGATAAAAAAAATTGTTTAGGTAAAAACCGTCATTAACGGTGGAGAGGGGTAATATCAATATCGTCGTCCAACAAGTTAATGACCGACAAAAGGAGTTATGTATGTTTGACACATACCCACTGAGTGCTGTATCTATTTGAAAATGGCCCATTTTATCTCAAATGTATCCAAAATATTGATGTCTGGCAGCTTGTTAAGGGTTAACAAGTGCTAACAGGAATATTTATTCATGCAACTTGTAATTTCACACCAAAAACTGTGAATGGCCATTTTTACTTAAAAATCTATGAGATGTTTTCAGAGAAATCCATAATATTTATATATATAATAATTGTTTATCCAGCCCAAAACGGGTTAAAAGTTGTTTTTTTAATACGCTTATTACTTTTAAAAATAATTCTCATTGAATTCTACTTCCACTTACGCTGATTTCTCCTCTTAACTTTGGGTGCTGCGGGTATGCAAACACAGCCCACTTTTTCAACATTTTGATGTTTGAGAACCAGCATAGGGTTAACAAATGCTTACTGGAATATTTTGTAAATGCAACTTGTAATACATACTAAGATCTGAGAATGGCCAATTTTTCTTGAAAATCTACGTGATGTTTTTAGAGAAATCCTCGGATAACATGAATTTTTAACCCTTTGAGGGGTATCTCCCTGTAACCAGCTCTAAACGGGTTAATGCTTGGTTTTATGAATACCTTCATTACTTACAAAAATGATCATCGGTGAATCCCACTTCCAATGAAGATGGTTATGTTCATCTCGCAGGTACACATTGGGTGTAATGGGTGGCCAAGTACAGCTCATTTTCTCAAAATTTGCTGCCTCTGGAGGGTTAACAAACGCTTAAGGGAATCTTTTGTTCATGCAACTTGTAATGTCACTCGAAGGTCTGTAAATGGTCAATTTCTCTTGAATACTTACCAGATTTTTTGGAGAAATCCACAGAAAATGGGAATTTTAAGCTTTTAAGGGGTACATCTCCTTAACCGGGCGAAAATGGGTTAAGACCTCAATTTTTGAACACCCTTACTACTTACTAAAAATTTTCCTATAAGTTTTGCGTCCGGTAAAAGAAGTTATGTTTCTCTGCAGCTTTCCCATTTGATGTTGTTGGTGTCCAAAAACAGACTATTTTTTCGAAATTTTGACCATTTAGCAGTCCATGTAGTGTTAACAAATGCCTTATCTGAATATTTTATCCATGCAACTGGTAATGTGTCTCTAAGACCTATCAATGGCCATTTTCTCTTGAAACCCTACAAGACGTTTGTAAAGAAATTCAGGGAAAACATGATTTTTTTAAGCTTTTGATGGGTATTGCTATTAACCATCCCAAAAGGGGTTAATGCTTGGTTTTTTGAATACCCTTATTACTAACAAATTTGGTCCTCGGTGAATTCCACTTCCAACAAAGTAGATTATGTTTATCTCTCGGGTATGCATTGGGTGTTGTGCGCGTCTGAAAACAGCATATTTCAACAAAATTACGATGCTTAGCAGCCTGTAGAGAGTTAATAAATGCTCACCGGAATATTTTGTCCATGCAACTTGTAATGTCACACAAGGACCTGCGAATAGTCAATTTTTCCTGAAAACCTACAAGTTGCTTTTAGAGAAATCCACAGAAAATGGGAATTTTAAGCTTTTAAGGGGTATCTCTCTTTAACCAGCCCAAAATGGGTTAAGACGTCGACTTTTGAATACCCTTACCACTATCAAAAATGTTTCCCCATCAATTTTGCGTCCGATAAAAGAAGGAACTTTTCTCGGTGGTACACCAAATGGGTGCTATTGCCGTTCAAAAACAGCCCATTTTATCACAATTTTGACTTTTAGCAGCCCGTGGAGGGTTAACAAATGCTCACTGCAGTATTTTGTCCATGCACATTCTTTTGGCACACCAAGGCCTGGGAGTGACAAATTTTTCTTGAAAATCTACAAGACTCGTTTAGAGAAATCCACGGAAAATACAAATTTTTGAGCTTTATGGGGGTATTGCTGTTTAACCAGTCCAAAACGGGTTAACGCTTGGTTTTTTGAACACCCTTATTACTGACATAAATGATCCTCGGTGAATTCCACTCCCAATAAAGGAAGTTATGTTTATCTCTCGTGTATTGTTTGGGTGCAGTGGGGGCCTGAATCCGGGCTATTTCATCAAACTTTCGATGTTTGGCAGCCTGTGGAGGGTTACCAAATGTTGACATTTAGCAGCCCATGGAGGGTTAACAAATGCTTACTGGAATATTTTATCCATGCAACCGGTAATGTGACTCCAAGACCTATCAATGGCCATTTTCTGTTGAAAATTTACAAGATGTTTGTAACGAAATCCACAGAAAACATGATTTTTTTTTTAGCTTTTGATGGGTATCGCTAATAACCACCCAAAAGAGGTTAACGCTTGGGTTTTTGAATACCCTTATTACTTACAAAAATGGTCCTCAATGAATTCCACTTCCAACAAAGGAGATTATGTGTAACTCTCGGACATACATTGCGTGCTGTGTGTGTCCGAAAACAGCCCATTTCAACAAAATTATGATGCTTGGCATTCTGTAGAGGGTTAATAAACGCTCAGCGGAATATTTTGTCCATGCCACTTGTAATGTCACACAAAGACCTGCAAGTAGTCATTTTTTCTTGAAAACCTATGGAATGTATTTAGAGAAATCCACAGAAAATGGGAATTTTTAGATTTTAAGGGGTCTCTTTCTTTAGCCTGCCCAAAATGGGTTAAGACTTCGTTTTTTGAATACCCTTACTACTTACTCGATAAAAGAAATCACTTTTCGTTGTGGCGTACCCGTTGGGTGCCGTTGGCGTCCAAAAACAGCCCATTTTATCACAATTTTGACTTTTAGCAGCCCGTGGAGGGTTAACAAATGCTCGCCGAAGTATTTTGTCTATGCAACTTCTATTGTCACATCAAGGCCTGGGAGTGACAATTTTTTTCATGAAAATCTACATAACTCGTTTAAAGAAATCCACGGAAAACCTGAATTTTTTAGCTTTTTGGGGTATTGCTGTTTAACCAGCCCAAAACGGGTTAATGCTTGGTTTTTTGAACACCATTATTACTTACAAAAATGATCTCCGGTGAATTCCACTTCAAATAAAGGAAGTTATGTTTATCTCTCGTGTATCGGTTGGGTGCTCTGGGGGCCTGAAACCGGACCATTTCATCGAAATTTCGATGTTTGGCAGCCTGTGCAGGGTTACCATATGCATCGCCTGAAATGTCATGTGTATCAAAGGTCGTGGCACAGATAGGTCTATCAATGATGAAGGTTTAAAAAAAATCTACAAGACATGTTTCAAGAAAGTGCCAATAAACCCCAATTTTGACAACTTTTTGCCAATTCTGACGAAATAAGGGTTAAATCGAAAATTCCGCTTCGGTACATTTTTAGACTTTGTGCCCCTCTATGCGTGTGCAAAATTTTGTAAAAATTGGTCCGAAAATGGCTTCGGAATCGTGCAGACAAAATGTGTGGAAAAAAAAAAAAAAAATAATAATAATAATAATAATCCGTAGAAAAACAATAGTCTTTTCCAGAGGGAAAAGCCTAACTAGACTTTATGATTCTGGAGAATCATGGCTTTTCCCGATTAGATTCCATGATTTTTCTTGACCCCACAGTGTCTGATGAATTGTTTTTAACTGTCTCACTAAAGTTCCTTCATTGATGTTATGAGAAAGGTGAGTATAGTAGTCTCAAATGACTCGGTTTGGGTTTGATAAAAAAATGTTTAGGTAAAACCCATCATTAATGGTAGAATGGGTTAATATCAATATCAATGTTTCCCTATCAGTTTTGCGTCTGGTAAAAGAAGTTACGTTTCTCTGTGGCATTTCCATTTGATGATGTTGGTGTCCAAAAACAGACTATTTCCTCAATTTTTTTACATTTAGCAGCCCATGAAGGGTTAACAAATGCCTACCAGAATAATTGATCCATGCAACTGGTCATATGACACCAAGACCTATCAACGGCCATTTTCTCTTGAAAACCCCACAAAATGTTTGTAAAGAAATCCAGGGAAAACGATTTTTTAAGCTTTTGATGGGTATCCCTGTTAACCTCCCCAACAGGGGTTAACGCTTGGCTTTTTGAATACCTTTATTACTTACAAAAATGGTCCTCTGTGAATTCCACTTCAAACAAAGGAGATTATGTTTATCTCTCATGTATACATTAGGTAGTGTGCGTGTCTGAAAACAGTCCCATGTTAACAACATTACGATGCTTGGAAGCTTGTAGATGGTTAAAAAACGCTCACCGGAGTATTTTGTCCATGCAACTTGTAATGTCACATAAAGACCTACGAATAGTCAATTTGTCTTGAAAACCTACAAGTTACCGTTAGGGAAATTCACAGAAAATGGGAATTTAAAGCATTCAAGGGATATCTCTCTTTAGCCGGCCCAAAATGGGTTAAGACGTCGACTTTTGAATACCCTTACTACTTACAAAAATGTTTCCGTATAAATTGTACGCGCGATAAAAGAAGGCACTTTTCTTTGTGGTGTACCCTTTGGGTGCTGTTGGTGTGCAAAAACAGCCCATTTTATCGCAATTTTGACCTTCAGCAGCCCGGGGAGGGTTAACTAATGCTGACCGGAATATTTTTTTCATGCGACTTGTAATGTCACACCAAGACCTGCAAATAGCCGATTTTTCTTGAAAACCTACAAGATGTTGTTAGAGAAATCCACAGAAAACGGGTATTTTAAGATTTTAATGGTTATCTCTCTTTAACCAGCCCAAAATGGGTTAAGACGTCAAATTTTGAATACCCTTACCACTTTCAAAAATATTTTCCGATCAATTTTGCGTCCGATAAATGAAGGCCCCTTTCTCTGTGGTATATCGTTTGGGTGCTGTTGGTATCTAAAAACAGCCCATTTTATCACAAATTTTACGTTTAGCAGCTCGGGGAGGGTTAACTAATGCTGACCGGAATATTTTATCCATGCAACTTGTAATGTCACACAAAGACCTGAGAGTGACCAATTTTTCTTGAAAATCTACAAGACTCGTTTAGAGAAATCCACGGAAA
Source organism: Pictodentalium vernedei (assembly GCA_031216915.1). Classification (NCBI taxonomy): domain Eukaryota; kingdom Metazoa; phylum Mollusca; class Scaphopoda; order Dentaliida; family Dentaliidae; genus Pictodentalium; species Pictodentalium vernedei. Next base: position 767,080,930 of record CM062296.1, read on the forward strand.
ACATGAAGTTTTGAGCTTTTTTGGGGTATTGCTGTTTAACCAGCCCAAAACGGGTTAACACTTGGTTTTCTGAACACCCTTATTACTTACAAAAATGATCCTCGGTGAATTCCACTTCCAATAAAGGAAGTTATGTTTACCTCTCTGGTATCGTTTGGGTGCTGTGGGGGTCTAAAACCGGCCCATTTCATCAAAATTTCGATGTTTGGCAGCCTGTGGAGGGTTACCATATGCATCGCCTAATATGTCGTGTGTATCAAAGGTTGTGTCATAGGCAGGTCTAGTAATTATGAATATTTTTAAAAAATCCTAAAGACGTGTTTCGAGAAAGTGCCGATAAACCCCAATTTTGGCAGTTTTTGCCAATTCTGGCGAAATAAGGTTTAAATCGAAAATTCCGCTTGGTACATTTTTAGATTTTTTGCCACTCTATGCGTGTGCCAAATTTTGTGAAAATCGGTTCGAAAATGGCTTCTGAATCGTACGGACAAAAATGTGTGGAAAAAAAAAAAAAAAAAAAAAAACCCAAAAAAATAATAATAATAATCCGTAGAAAAACAATAGTCTTTTCCAGAGGGAAAAGCCTAACGAGACTTTATGATTCTGGAGAATCATGGCTTTTCCCGATGAGATTCCATGATTTTTCATGACTCCACAGTGTCTGATGAATTGTTTTTAACTGTCTCACTGAAGTTCCTTCATTGATGTTATGAGAAAGGTGAAGATAGTAGACTCAAATGACACAGTTTGATAAAAAATTGTTTAGGTAAAAACCATCATTAACGGTGGAGTCGGTTAATGTCAATTTCGTCGTCCAACAAGTCAATGACCGACAAAAGGAGTTACGTTTGTTTGACACATACTCACTGAGTGCTGTGTCAATTTAAAAATGGTCCATTTTATCTCAAATGTATCCAAAATATTGATGTCTGGCAGCTTGTAGAGGGTTAACAAGTGCCAACAGGAATATTTATTCATGGAGTTTGTAATGTCACACCAAGAACTGGGAATGGCCATTTTTTCTTTAAAATCTACAAGATGTTTTCAGAGAAATCCAGGGAGAACAGGAATTTTAAGCTTTTGATGGGTATCATTGTTTTTCCAGCCCAAAACGGGTTAAGTGTTGTTTTTGGAATACTATTATTACTTCTAAAATAATTCTCAGTGAATTCTACTTCCACTTATTTTGATCTCTCCTCCCAACTTCAGGTGCTGTGGGTACGCAAACACAGCCTATTTTATCAACATTTTGATGTTTGAGAACCTGCATAGGGTTAACAAATGCTTACAGGAATATTTTGTACATGCAACTTGTAATGTCACACTAAGATATGAGAATGGCCATTTTTTCCTGAAAATCTACGGGATGTTTTTAAAGAAATCCTCAGATAACATGAATTTTTAACCTTTTGAGGGGTATCTCTCTTTAACCAGCTCTAAAGGGTTAATGCTTGGTTTTGTGAATATCTTCATTACTTACAAAAATGATCGACGGTGAATTCCACTTCCAATGAAGGAGGTTATGTTTATCTCGTAGGTACAGATTTGGTGTTATGGTTGCCCAAGAACAGCCCCTTTTCTCCAAATGTCAATGCTTTGCAGCCTCTGGGGGGTTAACAAATGGTTACCGAAACATTTTGTTCATGCAACTTGTAATGTCACTCGAAGACCTGCGAATGGTTAATTGCTCTTGAATTTTTTTTTTTTGAGAAATCCACAGAAAACTGGAATTTTAAGCTTTTAAGGGGTATATCTCCTTAACCAGTTAAAAATGGGTTAAGACCTCGATTTTTGAATACATTTACTACTTACAAAAATGTTTCCCTGTCAGTTTTGCGTCCGGTAAAAGAAGTTACGTTTCTCTGTTGTATTCCCATTTGATGTTGTTGTTGTTCAAAAACAGACTATTTTTTCAAAATTTTGACATTTAGCAGCCCATGGAGGGTTAACAAATGCTTACCGGAATAATTTATCCAATCAGCTGGTAATGTGACACCATGACCTATCAATGGCCATTTTCTCTTGAAAACCCAACCAGATGTTTGTAAAGAAATCCAGGGAAAACATAAATTTTTAAGCCTTTGATGGGTATCACTATTAACAACCACAAAATGGGTTAACGCTTGGTTTTTTGAATACCCTTATTACTTACAAAAATGGTCTTTGGTGAATTCCACTTCCAACAAAGGAGATTATGTTTATTTCTCAGGTACACGTTGGGTGATGTGCGTGCCTGAAAACAGCCCACTTCAACAAAATTACGATGCTTGGCAGCCTCTAGAGGGTTAATAAACGCTCACCGGAATATTTTGTCCATGCAACTTGTAATATCACACAAAGACCTGCGAGTAGTCAATTTTTCTTGAAAACCTACAGGATGTTTTTAGAGAAAACCACAGAAAATGGGAATTTTAAGATTTTAAGGGGTCTCTCTCTTTAGCTTGTCCAAAATGGGTTAAGACTTCGATTTTTGAATACCCTTACTACTTACAAAAATGTTTGCGTATAGATTGTGCGCTCGATAAAAGAAGGCACGTTTCTTTGAGGCGTACCCATTGTGTGCTGTTGGCGTCCAAAAACAGCCCATTTTATCACAATTTTGACTTTTAGCAGCCCGTGGAGGGTTAACAAATGCTCACCGCAGTATTTTGTCCATGCAAATTCTATTGTCACACCAAGGCCTGGGAGTGACAAATTTTTCTTGAAAATCTACAAGACTCCCTTAGAGAAATCCACGGAAAATACAAATTTTTTAGCTTTATGGGGGTATTGCTGTTTAACTAGCCCAAAACGGGTTAACGCTTGGTTTTTTAACACCCTTATTCCTGACAAAAATGATCCTCGGTGAATTCCACTCCCAGTAAAGGAAGTTATATTTATCTCTCGTGTATTGTTTGGGTGTGGTGGGGGCCTGAAACCGGCTTATTTCATTAAAATTTCGATGTATGGCAGCCTGTGGATGGTTACCATATGCATCGCCTGATATGTCGTGTGTATCAAAGGACGTGTCACAGACAGGTCTAGTAATGACGAATGTATAAAAAAAATCTACAAGACGTGTTTCGAGAAAGTGCCGATAAACCCCAATTTTGGCCGTTTTTGCCAATTCTGACGAAATAAGGGTTAAATCAAAATTCCGTTTAGGTACATTTTTAGATTTTGTGCCCCTCTATGCGTGTGTAAAATTTTGTGAAAATCGGTTCGAAAATGGCTTCTGAATCGTACGGACAAAATGTGTGGAAAAAAAAAAATAAAATAATAATCCGCAGAAAAACAATAGTCTTTCCCAGAGGGAAAAGCCTAAAAAAAAAATAAAAAATAAAAAATAATAATAATCCGTAGAAAAACAATAGTCTTTTCCAGAGGGAAAAGCCTAAAAAAAAAAAAAATAACTAGACTTTATGATTCTGGAGAATCATGGCTTTTCCCGACAAGATTCCATGATTTTTTATGACCCTGGAGTGTCTGAATAATTGTTTTTAATTGTATCATTAAAGTATTTTTATTGATGTCTTGAGAAAAGTGGGTATAATAGTCTCAAATGACCCAGTGTGATAAAAGAATGTTTGGGTTAAATCATCATTGTTTGTGGAGAGGGTTAATATTAATATCAGCGTCTGAGAATCAGCGTCTAACGTAAATAGCCCATTGTATCTCAAATTTATCTAAAATTTCGATATTTGACGGGTTGTGGAGGGTTAATGAAGGCTTGCGAGAATAATTCTTCTCCAGGGTTTATTTGTTCTTAAAAATCTGTAAGAACCAGTTGAAGATATCTACAGAAAATGTGAATTTTAAATTCTTAAGCATGTCATGTATAGTCCATGTATCAATTATCTCCTATTAGACCACAGTTGTTATGCATGATTATGTCATTTTTTCACACCTTGTAGAGCTTACCTATCACCTGTCTGTTAATAGCAGAAGTAAATTTCTCTCCAATTGGTTTTTCCCCATAGGATTAGTTTTATTTATTACAATGAAGATATTCATGCATACAACGACAAACATGAAGTTATAAACTACAATAATTACATACGAAAATAGGAAGTGTTGTTTGTACATATGTGTAGATAAAATATACCCTGGGACGGAGAAGGGGAGTATAACCGTCTTACAAACTAATATATATCTAGCCCCACTGCCGGGGAAATGTTGGCGCCATGCACAACTGCATTTGATAACCTACAGAGTAGTAAATATACCTGCCCCCCTTCCCATGTTGGGGACCCCCACCTTTTATTGTAAGGTTCCTTAGGCGCAACATAGCGTCAGTAAGATGGATATATACTGCCACGTCGCCACTCTGGGGAGGAGGAGGGGCAGTGTATAGCCGTTTTACAGACTATTATATACCTGAACCCACTGTCGGGGAAATGCTATAGTATCAACACTATTTGATATTATAAGTAACTGATCCCATTGTACCTAACGTTATTTACTGCTTTCTTATCATGCAGTGGCGGAGCAGTGGCATTGTGGTAGCCGGTTCTCGTCAGATCACCGAAGTTAAGCAACGTTGAGCCTGGTTAATCATTGGATGGGTGGCCGTCTGAGCGATCAATTCGGACTCCTATGCTGTGTCCTTGGGCAAGGCACTTAACTCTGATTCTCCATATGGGGGGCACGATGCCGCCATGTACTAAGGCGTACTGCACGTCGACGGTAGGCATGTCTTCAACCAATCTAACCCTGCCTGTGCTCCAGTTCGGAGTTACGATGTTGGGACGCTGGCAGCTGCTCGTCGTTGCTCGGTGGTTCTCTCCAGGTACTGCGGCTTCCTCCACCCGCAGATTAGCCATTGTGCATAAGGAAATGCCCTTAAACACCAATAAATAAATAATAAATGATAACATGCAGGGCAGTGTGGAATACGAGGTGAGGCGTACCTTTCAATGTGTGTTTGGTTGGAGAAAGAGGCAGGGGGAGGTGGTAACCTTTGTAAATTTGTTTGGATAAATCGACCGCTGGCGACCGATGAAGCGGGACACGGTGAGAGTGGAACTTATGGGCGGTTATTCTTGATAATAAATAAATATACACTTACTTTTGAGTTCATACAAGGTGAGTATAGTAGTCTCAAATGAGAATGGCCAATATTTGTCTTGAAAACCTACGAGAGGCTTTTAGAGAAATCCTCGGAAAATATGAATTTTTAACCTTTTGAGGAGTATAGCCCTGTAACCAGCCCTAAACGGATTAATGCTTGGTTTTGTGAATACCTTCATTACTTACAAAAATGATCCTCAGTGAATTTCACTTCCAATGAGGAAGGTTATGTTTATCACGCAGGTACACATTGGGTGTTATGGGTGCCCCAAAACAGCCCATTTTCTTAAAATGTCTGTACTTTCCAGGCTCTGGAGGGTTAATAATTGCTTACTGGAATATTTTGTCCATGCAACTTGTAATGTCACTCAAAGACCTGCAAATGGTCAATTTTTCTTGAAAACGTGCTAAATTTTTTGGAGAAATCCACAGAAAACGGGAATTTTAAGCTTTTGAGGGGTATATCTCCTTAACCAGTCGACAATGTGTTAAGACCTCGATTTTTGAATATCCTTACTACTTACAAAAATGTTTCTCTATCAATTTTGCGTCCAGTAAGAGACGTTACGTTTCTCTGTGGCATTTCCATTTGATGTTGTTAGTGTCCAAAAACAGACTATATCTTCAAAATTTTTTACATTTAGCAGCCCATGGAGGGTTAACAAATACCTACCATGATAATTTATCCATGCAACTGGTAATGTGATATCAAGACTTATCAACGGCCATTTTCTCTTGAAAACCCCACAAAATGTTTGTAAAGAAATCCAGGGAAAATGATTTTTTAAGCTTTCGATGGGTATCCCTGTTAACCTCCCCAACAGGGGTTAACGCTTGGTTTTTTGAATACCTTTATTACTTACAAAAATGGTCCTCTGTGAATTCGACTTCCAACAAAGGCGATTATATTTATCTCTCATGTATACATTGGGTGCTGTGCGTGTCTGAAAACAGCCCCATGTTAACAAAATTACGATGCTTGGCAGCTTGTAGACGGTTAATAAACGCTCACCAGAGTATTTTGTCCAAGCAACTTGTAATGTCACATAAACACCTACGAATAGTCAATTTGTCTTGAAACCCTACAAGTTATCGTTAGGGAAATTCACAGAAAATGGGAATTTAAAGCTTTCAAGGGATATCTCTCTTTAGCCTGCCCAAAATGGGTTAAGACATCGACTTTTGAATACCCTTACTACTTACAAAAATGTTTCCGTATAAATTGTACGCTCGATAAAAGGAGACACTTTTCTTTGTGGTGTACCCTTTGGGTGCTGTTGGTGTGCAAAAACAGCCCATTTTATCACAATTTTGACCTTCAGCAGCCCGGGGAGGGTTAACTAATGCTGAATGGAATATTTTGTTCATGCAACTTGTAATGTCACACCAAGATGTGCAAATAGCCGATTTTTTCTTGAAAACCTGCAAGATGTTTTCAGAGAAATCCACAGAAAACGGATATTTTAAGATTTTAATGGGTATCTCTCTTTAACCAGCCCAAAATGGGTTAAGACATCAAATTTTGAATACCCTTACCACTTTCAAAAATATTTTCCGATCAATTTTGCGTCCGATAAATGAAGGCCCCTTTCTCTGTGGTATACCGTTTGGGTGCTGTTGGTGTCTAAAAACAGCCCATTTTATCACAATTTTTACGTTTTGCAGCTCGGGGAGGGTTAACGAATGCTGACCGGAATATTTTATCCATGCAACTTGTAATGTCACACCAAGACCTGAGAGTGACCAATTTTTCTTGAAAATCTACAAGACTCGTTTAGAGAAATCCACAGAAAACATGAAGTTTTGAGCTTTTTGTGGGTATTACTGTTTAACCAGCCCAAAACGGGTTAACACTTGGTTTTTTAAACACCCTTATTACTTACAAAAATGATCCTCGGTGAATTCCACTTCCAATAAAGGAAGTTATGTTTATCGTTCGTGTATCGTTTGGGTGCTGTGGGGGCCCGAAAACAGCCCATTTCATCAAAATTTTGATGTTTGGAAGCCTGTGGAGGGTTACCATATGCATCGCCTAAAATGCCATGTGTGTCAAGGGTCGTGTCACAGGCAGTTCTAGAAATGATGAATGTTTAAAAAAAATCTACAAGACGTGTTTCGAGAAAGTGGCGATAAACCCCAAATTTGGCAGTTTTTTGCCAATTCTGACGAAATAAGGGTTAAATCGAAAATTCCGCCTGGGTACATTTTTAGATTTTGTGCCCCTCTATGCGTGTGTAAAATTTCGTGAAAATCGGTTCGAAAATGGCTTCTGAATCGCACGGACAAAATGTGTGAAAAAAAAAAAAAAAAAAAAAAAAAAAAACCCAAAAATAGACTTTATGATTCTGGAGAATCATGGCTTTTCCCGATTAGATTCCATGATTTTTCTTGACCCCACAGTGTCTGATGAATTGTTTTTAACTGTCTCACCAAAGTTCCTTCATTGATGTTATGAGAAAGGTGAGTATAGTAGTCTCAAATGACTCGGTTTGGGTTTGATAAAAAAATGTTTAGGTAAAACCCATCATAATGGTAGAATGGGTTAATATCAATATCAATGTTTCCATATCAGTTTTGCGTCCCGTAAAAGAAGTTACGTTTCTCTGTGGCATTTCCATTTGATGTTGTTGGTGTCCAAAAACAGACTATTTCCTCAATTTTTTTTACATTTAGCAGCCCATGAAGGGTTAACAAATGCCTACCAGAATAATTGATCCATGCAACTGGTCATATGACACCAAGACCTATCAACGGCCATTTTCTCTTGAAAAGAATAAAAAATGTTTGTAAAGAAATCCAGGGAAAACGATTTTTTAAGCTTTTGATGGGTATCCCTGTTAACCTCCCCAACAGGGGTCAACACTTGGCTTTTTGAATACCTTTATTACTTACAAAAATGGTCCTCTGTGAATTCCTCTTCAAACAAAGGAGATTATGTTTATCTCTCATGTATACATTAGGTGCTGTGCATGTCTGAAAACAGTCCCATGTTAACAACATTACGATGCTTGGCACCTTGTAGATGGTTAAAAAACGCTCACCGGAGTATTTTGTCCATGCAACTTGTAATGTCGCATAAAGACCTACGAATAGTCAATTTGTCTTGAAACCCTACAAGTTACCGTTAGGGAAATTCACAGAAAATGGGAATTTAAAGCTTTCAAGGGATATCTCTCTTTAGCCTGCCCAAAATGGGTTAAGACATCGACTTTTGAATACCCTTACTACTTACAAAAATGTTTCCGTATAAATTGTACGCGCGATAAAAGAAGGCACTTTTCTTTGTGGTGTACCCTTTGGGTGCTGTTGGTGTGCAAATACAGCCCATTTTATCGCAATTTTGACCTTCAGCAGCCCAGGGAGGTTTAACTAATGCTGAGCGGAATATTTTGTTCATGCGACTTGTAATGTCACACCAAGACCTGCAAATAGCCGATTTTTCTTGAAAACCTACAAGATGTTGTTAGAGAAATCCACAGAAAATGGGTATTTTAAGATTTTAATGGGTATCTCTCTTTAACCAGCCCAAAATGGGTTAAGACGTCAAATTTTGAATACCCTTACCACTTTCAAAAAATTTTTCCGATCAATTTTGCGTCCGGTAAATGAAGGCTCCTTTCTCTGTGGTATATCGTTTGGGTGCTGTTGGTGTCTAAAAACAGCCCATTTTATCACAATTTTTACGTTTAGTAGCTCGGGGAGGGTTAACTAATGCTGACCGGAATATTTTATCCATGCAACTTGTAATGTCACACCAAGACCTGAGAGTGACCAATTTTTCTTGAAAGTCTACAAGACTCGTTTAGAGAAATCCACGGAAAACATGAAGTTTTGAGCTTTTTTGGGGTATTGCTGTTTAACCAGCCCAAAACGGGTTAACACTTGGTTTTCTGAACACCCTTATTACTTACAAAAATGATCCTCGGTGAATTCCACTTCCAATAAAGGAAGTTATGTTTACCTTTCGGGTATCGTTTGGGTGCTGTGGGGGTCTGAAACCGGCTCATTTCATCAAAATTTCGATGTTTGGCAGCCTGTGGAGGGTTACCATATGCATCGCCTAATATGTCGTGTGTATCAAAGGTTGTGTCATAGGCAGGTCTAGTAATGATGAATGTTTAAAAAAAATCCTAAAGACGTGTTTCGAGAAAGTGCCGATAAACCCCAATTTTGGCAGTTTTTTGCCAATTCTGGCGAAATAAGGGTTAAATCGAAAATTCCGCTTCGGTACATTTTTAGATTCTTTGCCACTCTATGCGTGTGCCAAATTGTGTGAAAATCGGTTCGAAAATGGCTTCTGAATCGTACAGACAAAAATGTGTGGAAAAAAAAAAAAAAAAAAAACCAAAAACTAGACTTTATGATTCTGGAGAATCATGGCTTTTCCCGATTAGATTCCATGATTTTTCTTGACCCTACAGTGTCTGATGAATTGTTTTTAACTATCTCACTAAAGTTCCTTCATTGATGTTATGAGAAAGGTGAGTATAGTAGTCTCAAATGACTCGGTTTGGGTTTGATAAAAAATGTTTAGGTAAAACCCATCATTAATGGTAGAATGGGTTAATATCAATATCAATGTTTCACTATCAGTTTTGCGCCCGGTAAAAGAAGTTACGTTTCTCTGTGGCATTTCCATTTGATGTTGTTGGTGTCCAAAAACAGACTATTTCCTCAATTTTTTTTACATTTAGCAGTCCATGAAGGGTTAAGAAATGCCTACCAGAATAATTGATCCATGCAACTGGTCATATGGCACCAAGACCTATCAATGGCCATTTTCTCTTGAAAACCCCACAAAATGTTTGTAAAAAAATCCAGGGAAAACGATTTTTAAGCTTTTGATGTGTATCCCTGTTAACCTCCCCAACAGGGGTTAACGCTTGGCTTTTTGAATACCTTTATTACTTACAGAAATGGTCCTCTGTGAATTCCACTTCAAACAAAGGAGATTATGTTTATCTCTCATGTATACATTAGGTGCTGTGCGTGTCTGAAAACAGTCCCATGTTAACAACATTACGATGCTTGGCAGCTTCTAGGTGGTTAAAAAACGCTCACCGGAGTATTTTGTCCATGCAACTTGTAATGTCACATAAAGACCTACGAATAGTCAATTTGTCTTGAAACCCTACGGGTTACCGTTAGGGAAATTCACAGAGAATGGGAATTTTGAAGCTTTCAAGGGATATCTCTCTTTAGCCTGCCCAAAATTGGTTAAGACGTCGACCTTTGAATACCCTTACTACTTACAAAAATGTTTCCGTATAAATTGTACGCGCGATAAAAGAAGGCACTATTCTTTGTGGTGTACCCTTTGGGTGCTGTTGGTGTGCAAAAACAGCCCATTTTATCGCAATTTTGACCTTCAGCAGCCCGGGGAGGGTTAACTAATGCTGACCGGAATATTTTGTTCATGCGACTTGTAATGTCACGCCAAGACCTGCAAATAGCCGATTTTTCTTGAAAACCTACAAGATGTTGTTAGAGAAATCCACAGAAAACGGGTATTTTAAGATTTTAATGGGTATCTCTCTTTAACCAGCCCAAAATGGGTTAAGACGTCAAATTTTGAATACCCTTACCACTTTCAAAAATATTTTCCGATCAATTTTGCGTCCGATAAATAAAGGCCGCTTTCTATGTAGTATATCGTTTGGGTGCTGTTGGTGTCTAAAAACAGCCCATTTTATCACAATTTTTACGTTTAGCAGCTCGGGGAGGGTTAACTAATGCTGACCGGAATATTTTATCCATGCAACTTGTAATGTCACACCAAGACCTGAGAGTGACCAATTTTTCTTGAAAATCTACAAGACTCGTTTAGAGAAATCCACGGAAAACATGAAGTTTTGAGCTTTTTTGGGGTATTGCTGTTTAACCAGCCCAAAACGGGTTAACACTTGGTTTTCTGAACACCCTTATTGCTTACAAAAATGATCCTCAGTGAATTCCACTTCCAATAAAGGAAGTTATGTTTACCTCTCGGGTATCGTTTGGGTGCTGTGGGGGTCTGAAACCCCTCATTTCATCAAAATTTCGATGTTTGGTAGCCTGTGGAGGGTTACCATATGCATCGCCTAATATGTCGTGTGTATCAAAGGTTGTGTCATAGGCAGGTCTAGTAATGATGAATGTTTAAAAAAAATCGAGAAAGTGCCGATAAACCCCAATTTTGGCAGTTTTTTGCCAATTCTGGCGAAATAAGGGTTAAATCGAAAATTCCGCTTTGGTACATTTTTAGATTTTTTGCCACTCTATGCGTGTGCCAAATTGTGTGAAAATCGGTTCGAAAATGGCTTCTGAATCGTACGGACAAAAATGTGTGGAAAAAAAAAACAAAAAAAAAACTAGACTTTATCATTCTGGAGAATCATAGCTTTTCCCGATTAGATTCCATGATTTTTCTTGACCCTACAGTGTCTGATGAATTGTTTTTAACTATCTCACTAAAGTTCCTTCATTGATGTTATGAGAAAGGTGAGTATAGTAGTCTCAAATGACTCGGTTTGGGTTTGATAAAAAATGTTTAGGTAAAACCCATCATTAATGGTAGAATGGGTTAATATCAATATCAATGTTTCACTATCAGTTTTGAGCCCGGTAAAAGAAGTTACGTTTCTCTGTGGCATTTCCATTTGATGTTGTTGGTGTCCAAAAACAGACTATTTCCTCATTTTTTTTTACATTTAGCAGCCCATGAAGGGTTAACAAATGCCTACCAGAATAATTGATCCATGCAACTGGTCATATGACACCAAGACCTATCAACGGCCATTTTCTCTTGAAAACCCCACAAAATGTTTGTAAAAAAATCCAGGGAAAACGATTTTTTAAGCTTTTGATGGGTATCCCTGTTAACCTCCCCAACAGGGGTTAACGCTTGGCTTTTTGAATACCTTTATTACTTACAGAAATGGTCCTCTGTGAATTCCACTTCAAACAAAGGAGATTATATTTATCTCTCATGTATACATTAGGTGCTGTGCGTGTCTGAAAACAGTCCCATGTTAACAACATTACGATACTTGGCAGCTTGTAGGTGGTTAAAAAACGCTCACCGGAGTATTTTGTCCATGCAACTTGTAATGTCACATAAAGACCTACGAATAGTCAATTTGTCTTGAAACCCTACAGGTTACCGTTAGGGAAATTCACAGAAAATGGGAATTTAAAGCTTTCAAGGGATATCTCTCTTTAGCCTGCCCAAAATGGGTTAAGACGTCGACTTTTGAATACCCTTACTACTTACAAAAATGTTTCCGTATAAATTGTACGCGCGATAAAAGAAGGCACTATTCTTTGTGGTGTACCCTTTGGGTGCTGTTGGTGTGCAAAAACAGCCCATTTTATCGCAATTTTGACCTTCAACAGCCCGGGGAGGGTTAACTAATGCTGACCGGAATATTTTGTTCATGCGACTTGTAATGTCACACCAAGACCTGCAAATAGCCGATTTTTCTTGAAAACCTACAAGATGTTGTTAGAGAAATCCACAGAAAACGGGTGTTTTAAGATTTTAATGGGTATCTCTCTTTAACCAGCCCAAAATGGGTTAAGACGTCAAATTTTGAATACCCTTACCACTTTCAAAAATATTTTCCGATCGATTTTGCGTCCGATAAATGAAGGCCCCTTTCTCTGTGGTATATCGTTTGGGTGCTGTTGGTGTCTAAAAACAGCCAATTTTCTCACAGTTTTTTACGTTTAGCAGCTCGGGGAGGGTTAACTAATGCTGACCGGAATATTTTATCCATGCAACTTGTAATGTCACACCAAGACCTGAGAGTGACCAATTTTTCTTGAAAATCTACAAGACTCGTTTAGAGAAATCCACGGAAAACATGAAGTTTTGAGCTTTTTGGGGGTATTGCTGTTTAACCAGCCCAAAACGGGTTAACACTTGGTTTTCTGAACACCCTTATTACTTCCAAAAATGATCCTCGGTGAATTCTACTTCCAATAAAGGAAGTTATGTTTACCTCTCTGGTATCGTTTGGGTGCTGTGGGGATCTGAAACCGGCACATTTCATCAAAATTTCGATGTTTGGCAGCCTGTGGAGGGTTATCATATGCATCGCCTAATATGTTGTGTGTATCAAAGGTTGTGTCATAGGTACATTTTTAGATTTTTTGCCACTCTATGCGTGTGCCAAATTGTGTGAAAAAATCGATTCGAAATAAGGGTTAAATCGAAAATTCCGCTTCAGTACATTTTTAGATTTTGTGCCCCTCTATGCGTGTGCAAAATTTTGTGAAAATTGGTTCGAAAATGGCTTCTGAATCGTACAGACAAAATGTGTGGAGAAAAAAAAAAAAAAAAAAAACAAAAAAAATAATCCGTTGAAAAACAATAGTCTTTTCCAGATGGAAAAGCCTAAAAAAAAAAAAAAAAAATAATAATCCGTAGAAAAACAATAGTCTTTTCCAGAGGGAAAAGCCTAAAAATAATAATCCGTTGAAAAACAATTAGAATAGTCTTTTCCAGAGGGAAAAGCCTAATAATCCGTAGAAAAACAATAGTCTTTTCCAGAGGGAAAAGCCTAATAATCCGAAGAAAAACAACAGTCTTTTCCAGAGGGAAAGCCTAATAAAGGCGATAAGATGGTATATTAAGATGATTCAGATGTAACACTATCAATTTGGGCCCAGTTGGAATAATATTTTGTCTTTTTGAAGGTTAAAATGTACCACGGCGATCGAAAACGTCTGATCGGTATCTAGTGCCGTGGGTTAAACAAAAATCCAATTAACACGTAGGTATTAAGGTTCCGCCCCACAATTTTCCAGGCATTTCCAAAAATGACATGCCATACACTCTCTTCAAATAGTCTGTAACTTAGTTATCTAACCCATACCATGTATTACATTTCCCAAATCCACAAAAAACATATTTAACACTATCTGACTAAGTAGAAATAAACAATCTGAATGTGGGTGGAATAATTTTGTCAAAGGCAAGACTTCAACCTGAAAAATTGCATGAAAAAATGCCGAAACCAGTCATTTTCAGCCACCCAGCAGTCTCAAAAGCAGAATTTTCCCACGATATATACTTAATAATTGCACAAAATAAACAAATTTGACAGTCCTTTGCAAATGCATGTATGAGGTTAAATTTTGTGAGCGCTTTACATGATAAATGACGCGTTTTCGGCATTTCAAAACAAGATAAATCACTCATTAAAAGTCATTTTACCCGTTCTCAGTCATTAACTGCAACCCGGCCGAAGTATAATTTTAGCTCCCTTTTATTTCGCTTATAGAGGTTAATCTACGTTAGTGTTGCCGTATTAATGAAATTTCCATTGCCAAATACCCTTGTACTTTCAGCCCCACACTAGCAAGCGTTATGCTCCATTGACATGGTTTTCGATGAACACCACCCACCCACCCTTGCAGAATGTAGAGTACTGTAAACACACAGAACGGCATGGTTTCGCAAATTGTTCGTTGAACATGGCACGAATGATGTGGTGGAAGGATAGAACGAGAGGCACCTCCCTGAATTATATCCTTCCGCGGCAATAGAGTGCCGCATCAATGTACCATTTGCTAAACCGTGCCATTCTGTGTTTATTACACACAGCGCGTTTTAGAATCCAATTTATGAATTGAATGCTGTGTGTCATTTGTACGCCATATCTAAAAGTTGTCTGTCAATAGAAAATCCATGGATATTCCTCGCCTTATAAGATGACACGAATTTTAATTTAAAGTAACAGGCAATACGTTCATTTTTTTTTTGGGGGGGGGGGGGGGGGTGGGGTGGGGTGGGGGAGTGTGTAATAAATTATATAACACCACAACGGACATAAGGTAGGACTACGTCCCCGCTCTTAAATCTTGACTAGTCAACTGTGGCATGCTGCGTTTGAGAATAATATCCAAGCCGTTCAATGTTACCCCAAATGGTGGGGTAACTTTGAACACCACAAACTCGTTCATATCTATGTTTTATTGATGCCACAGTAACTTGCCACTCGCTTTCTCAGAAAAACGTTGGCTTGCATGATTTTGGACCAAATGTATTTTTGTCACATTCATCACAATTACAACGCAGAAACAAAATATCTAAAAATTGTTCAAAGTTACCCCGGTTTACGGTAATTAGTACATGAGGGGACCTGGGGACTTAGGGACTTAGCGACTTATTAGGGATTTGCTGCATTTAGTACGACCCGGGACAACCCGCCGGAAGTTTTCACAATTATCATAATGGCCCGCCATTTCACTATGTTGGTATTAGGTATAAGTAATAACATATGAATAAGTTCGAATGAAATATTCAGCTGTTATACCAATAACATGATTTTTGAGGGCGTTATGGTTTATTAACGGCCCTACAGAAATGATTAACAGCACACGGGTCTATATATAATAGCCCAAGGTCTGTTAATCATTTCTGTTGGGCCGTTAACAAACCATAACGCCCGACAAAAATCATGTTATTTCTAATATTACCATTAATAGGGGAGGACATAATCACATTCAAGCAACCTCAAAATAACAATGAACGCGTGTCGTCTGTTTGCAGGGGTCTGGGTCTTTTCGGCCTCGGGAACATTCGGCCCCAGGTATGTTTCCGGGAACATTTGGCCTCAGGCCGAATGTTCCACTTTTGAGGCCGAATATTCCCACTTTTGGTAAAAATGTTCGGAGTTTGGGAGTTGAAAAATAACTTTAAAAAATATTTTTTTAGTTCATTTTCTTGTTTTTTTTTTAATATTAGGAGTTTGTCCAGAATATATTTTTAAAAGAATAATATACACGGCGTACCTACCTTAATTCCTAAAGTCGAAATATATTAAACGCGAGATCGATCCATAATGATTATAGTGAAATTGAAATATAAAATCCATGGTATAAAATCCGCTTATTGAATAACAGAACGACATTATAAGTGCTCCAATGCCGACATGCAAACCCGAAATGATATACTTCCTCTTGGATGTTGCTTGACACAACTCATCTTAAAAATTTGTTTTTATAAGTTCTTCTGAAGTTGTGATCAAAGTTATGGCCTCTGATGAGATACTATAATAATAATAATAACACTTTGGCCTGCCGCTGATTTGTCGCGGTTCTCTGACGAGAAGGCCTTGGTTACTCCTGTGTACACTCCCAACTGCCTCCCTATTCCCACGATTCTCCTCTCCTCCCAACACTCGGAGACGAACTGCTTGATGACATCCCTTGCCCCATTCTTCCCAATCTCTCCGATTAGCATATTAACCCTCTCTTTTGAGTCTGAGTCTCCCCCTAACCACATGTCCTTCATTGTCCCATCCCACTTCCCCAATATACTCCCAGTGAATATTATTCTGTTGGACTGGTACTTTGGGCATTCTAGAAGAAAGTGTTCCATGGTCTCCACCATGCCCAAATTACATATCTGGCACTCCTTTTCACTGTTTTCCCCAATTTTCCCCCTCAGCTCCAGGGACAGCGACCTCAGCTTGAATAACAGTGCCCCCCCCCCCCCTCAAAGGTGCCATCAATGTACTCTTCAAAACCTGGCTTCTCTTTATTACGCAGGCCACCCAAAGACCTCTTTGATTTGACCCCCTCTCGCCAATTACGGTTAGGCCTACAATCCTCCATGACCCTTTCTCTGACGATTTTTTACCCTGGTTTGCCCCAACGTCCAGGTCCGAGATATCCAATGAGTAGTTCTCTACTAACTCCCTCACTTGGACCATCCACCCCATCTTGATATTTGAGTTGAAAATTCTCAGGAACATTACTTTATACCATCGGCTGTCGGGTAGATTTACCAAATAATTAAGATAACCGAGTTTCAACAGGTCTATCCTGTCCTCGATCCTCATCCACCCAAGCTCACCCCTGATTGCTTCTAGCGCTGCGGCATTACTCGACCCCGTTATCCATCGGCCCGCATCGTTCTGCAGGATTTCCAAGCTCTTTACGGCCGTCTGGTTTTGTTTGCGTAATGGAAAAATTTTCCGTTGGAAATTTTAATATTTGGATATAGAGAGCAGAGCTATGATCTGACTGGTTCTGAACTCTTGGGAATTTTGCTTCTCAAAGATGTACAAG
The DNA here is from genome assembly GCA_031216915.1 of Pictodentalium vernedei. NCBI lineage: Eukaryota > Metazoa > Mollusca > Scaphopoda > Dentaliida > Dentaliidae > Pictodentalium > Pictodentalium vernedei. The sequence goes on from CM062296.1 coordinate 767,098,039, forward strand.
GATATGGAGTTATACCTTCAAACTTGAAGGTACAACTCCATATCTTTGTAACTTTCCGGCACATCACAGAAGAAAGATGAATTTCTGTGAGCAAATTGTGCCCCATTTTTAAACTGTATTCTTCTGCTTTTCCGTAGTGGATCACAGATCGAGTGGATAGTTAAATATACAAGAAACCCAAGCGACCGTAATCGCTCACCTGATAAAATTGTTTCAAGAAGGGTTTGAGGTCACAGACAGCACCTGCATGTTAATATAGTTAATCTAATTTAGCAAGGTGAGTGGGGCGGGGAGAAGGGTCTGTTCACCAAGTTGATCCCATCCTCTCCCTCATCTCAACTGGATGAAAAAGTTTTTTGTTTGCATAGAATCACTTAACAATCCTCTAAATCTTGTTCTCAAGCAAAAAACCTCAAATATTTTGACCAACAGAGACACCTCCCCATCCCCGTTCCTCAAGAGGACTTGTGGAACCCCACTGGAACAAATTTTAATCTTATGTACTCACATTTACATCTCTAACTCAAGTTTACCAGCTCTGTTTAGCGTTGGCACAGGTGACTACCAAGATCAGTCAAGCACAACAAACATTAATATTGGGGCTATAGTAATACTCTTTACCAAATATCAAAAGATTCTACCTGGTGAATCTGAAAAAGATCTTTCAAGAATATTCCTCACGCTACACCAAGTTAACATTCAGGCTCCCTAGGGAGACCAACTTGAATTTCACCACACTAAGGATGTCAATACCATGTAACAAAAGAATCTGACTCGTGAATGTGAAGAAGATTTTTAGCTCAACTTTGACGTAAGTCAAATCTGAGGTTATGTCATGGCTCGTCGTCCGTCTGTCCGTCAACAACTCAATACAGCTCGGGCTAGAGGTCGTGTATATGAACCGATCTTTACGAAACGTCTTGGGTACCTTTGTTGTCATCTTGGGACGAGAACGAGTGTTTCTGGGTGCGGTCCAAAATTCAAGATGGCTGCCAGCGGCCATTTTCCGAACTTCGGTACAATCAGTTTTTTGTACACAACTTCTATACAGCTCCCGGTCTAGAGGCCGTACTTATGAACCGATCTTTACGAAACTTCTTGGGTACCTTTGTTATCACCATGGGACGAGAACGAGTGTTTTTGGTTGCGGTTCAAAATTCAAGATGGCCGCAGCAGCCATTTTGAACCAAAATTAGTGCAATCAGTTTTTTGTACATAAAAAACTGATTGCACTGAAGCTCGGTACAAAATGGCCGCTGGCAGCCATCTTGAATTTTGGACCGCACCCAGAAACACTCGTTCTCGTCCCAAGGTGACAACAAAGGTACCCAAGACGTTTCGTGAAGATTGGTTCATATACACAGCCTATATGTGATGTATTCCACGTTACAAAGCATTTTTGTATGAATGTTTTGTAACATGGAATACATCACATATAATACGGGTTTTTTTCCCGTGCAGAAATTATGCAAATTAGATGGACTTTGATTTATTCTGTGCTCCTTATACACAGTAAGTACACATGTCAATATGGTTCGGGCTAGGGGCTGTATTTATGAACCGATCTTCGCGAAACTTCTTGGGTACCTTTGTTATCACATTGGGACGAGAACGAGTGTTTTTGGGTGCGCTCCGAAATTCAAGATGGCTGCCAACGGCCATTTTGTACCATAATTAGGTACAATCATTTTTTTTGTACAGAACTTCTATATGAAGATTCTGATTTGAATATGTTTTTGAATAATGAATGTTTAGTAACATGGAATGCATCACATATAATACGGGTTTTTTTCTCGTGCAGAAATTATGTAAATTAGATGAACTTTGATTTATTCAGTGCTACTTATACACAGTAAGTGCACCTGTCAATACGGCTCGGGCTAGAGGCTGTATTTATGAACCGATCTTTACGAAACTTCTTGGGTACATTTGTTATCACCTTGGGACAAGAAGAAGTGTTTTTGGGTGCGGTCTGATATTCAAGATGGCTGCTGGCGGCCATTTGATACTGAAATTAGGTGCAATCAGTTTTTTGTACAGAACTTCTATATGAAGGTTCTAATTTGAATAATTTTTTGAATGCTTGTTTAGTCACATGGAACACATCACATATAATACGGGATTTTTTCTCATGTAGAAATTATGCAAATTAGGTGAACTTTGATTTATTCAGTGCTACTTATACACAGTGCACATGTCAATACGGCTCGGGTTTGAGGTTGTATTTATGAACCGATCTTTACGAAACTTCTTGAGTACCTTTGTTATCATCTTTGGACAGGAACGAGTGTTTTGGGGTGCGGTCCAAAATTCAAGATGGCTGCCGACGGCCATTTTATTCTAAGTCCCTAAGTCCCTAGAATTTAGGTGCAATCATTTTTTGTACAGAACTTCTAGGACTACGTTTGTTATCACCATGGGATGGTAATGAGTGCTTTGGGGCTCGGCCAAAAATTCAAAATGCCTGTTGGCAGTCATATTTACGGGAATTCTGTGTATTACATTTTTTGTACAAAACCTGTAAAGAAGTTTTTTTTATGTCAGTAATGTTTGCTATAAATGTATTGGGTGCCTTTGTTATCACTGTGCTATGAGAACAAATATTTTTGGGTTCAGTCAGACCCACTCTGGGACTCAAAAAGAGATAATTAAAAATGTTTTCCAAAAACACCAGACAAAATAATGTTTCTTGAATTCAGCATCCCTGGGATGTGTATATTCAAATGTGTTGAAGCCAAGTTCCTGTGTTAATATTTGTTGTTGTTTGGGGAGGGTAAACATTATTAGCACAACCCAATTTTCTATTTACAATGAGAAAAATAAAACCTCCTCACCAGTGGGAACCCTACGAGCTAACGATAAAAAAATTCAAATACCTCTATTTTAAGAAGGACTGGACAAATATTTATTAATTAGTATGAGTCAACCTTAGAAGGGTTTAAATCAAACGGGCCAAAACAGTTGCTAACATTTGGCTTATGGTGCGCCATACAAGATTCCCATTATAACATTAACCCCATGAAGATTTCTTTTCTAGTTTAGCATCTAACTGTCGCCCACCTTTACAATACTTTACATATACATTTGTTACAGGCTATGGTCAGTATTTACGTACAGACCATTACAATACTTTATATGTACCTTTGTTATCAGGTCACTACCTAGATGTGTGTCATTACTATGCCACATACTATGCATGCACATGTCTTACAAAAGTTGAGCTACAGTGTCATTGACACTTTCATTTAAAGAATAGTCCTTATATTGCACAATGTTAAAAGTTGGGATCCCACAAGGAGCCCAAATATGTCCCAAGGGGCTTGATTTGAGCAAACTTAAACCTGAACCTCCTAATGTTCCTGCACATCAAATATAAAAAAAAAATCGTACGGATGGAGGATTTCTCCATATTGTATTAAGTTGAAATTAAGGTTACCTTAGGAAGCCCAAATATGAACCCAGGGACTTGATTTGAACAAACTGGAATCTGATCCGACTTAGGATACTGCAAACCAAATATTAAAAGATTCTGACTGGTAGATCTGAAGGAGGAGGTTTTCAAAAAATATGCCTCATTTTGCACAAAGTTAAATTTTCGGCTCCCACAAGGAGCTCAAATATGACTCCAGGAACTTGATTTGATTAAAATTGAGATAGATAGATAGATAGATATTTTATTTAACGGCATATTTTTAAGTACATGTAGTTGCATTTCTTACAATGTGTAATACATATACAGAAGTAATAATCTATACCGTTGGGAGATGACATAGCCAGATTGGCTGTCTTCCTGTCATTCCCGTAATGCATCCCATAAACACTGACTACATGATCTGCGTCTTAGGCGTTGATAGAAATGATCTCAGGACAGTTATATGTAAATCTTTAACTCTAGACCTGGTGACCTTCCACATTACTTTATAGATGGACAAGATTTCCAGATTCATTAATGGAATTTAACCCCTTCGGATTAAATTGGAATCTAATCCGAAGGTGCAGGGACAGATATCCACACAAGCCACATACATTAATGTAGCCTATGTGAGTCTTCACCTCCTAAGGATACTGCATATCAAATATCAAAGATTCTGACTGGTAGATAAGAAGAATTAAGAAGATTTTTAAAGAATATTCCTCATATTGCACTAAGTTCAAGTTCAGAGTTTCAATAGGGAAGCCAAATGTGACCCCAGAGACTTGATTTGAACAAACTTGAATCTCACCCTACTTAAGGTGCTATATACCCAAAATTAAAAGATTCTGACAAATGAATTTAAAGATTTTTAAATAATGTTCCTCATATGACACAAAGTTAAAACTTGGGCTCCTACAGATTGCACAAATATGACGCCAGGGACTTGATTTGAACAAACATCAAGCTGACCCCTCTAAAGATGCAGTATACCAAATATCAAAAGATGCTGACTGGTAGACTGAAGATGAAGATTTTTAAATAAATTTTCTCATATTGCACCAAGTTAAAATACATGTTCCCATAGAAAGCCCAAATATGAACCCAGTGACTTGCTTAGAACAAACTTGAATCTGAATCTCCTAAGGATGCTGCATATCTTATATGAAAAGATTCTGACTAGTAGATCTGAAGATGATGTTTAATTAATATTACGCACATTGCACTATGTCAAAGTTTGAGTTCCGATAGGGAGACCAAATATAACCTCAGGGACTTGATTTGAACAAACTTGAATCTGGCCCCTCTAGGATGCTCTATACCAATCACCAGATTCTGACTGATGGATCTAAAGAAGAATTTTTAAAGAATATTCCTCATATTGCACAAAGTTAAAATTGGTGCTCCAGGGACTTGATCTGAACAAACTTCAAGTTGATTCCCCCCCCCCCCCCCCCCCACACTCAAGAAAAAAGAGGAAAAAAAAGATGCAGTATACCAAATATCAAGAGATTCTAACTGGTAGATCTGAAGAAGAAGATTCTTAAATATATTTCCTGATACTGCACTAAGTTAAAATTTGGGTTCCATGGGGAGCCCAAATATGAGCCCAGGGACTTGTTTCGAACAAACCTGAATCTGACTCCTCTAAGCATGTTGTTGTATACCAAGTTTCAAAATATTCTGACAGGTAATTCTGGAGATGATTTTTTTATTTTGAAAAAACAATTTGTGGGGATGCTAACAGAATAAAGTCCCTTGTGGCGCCCCACTGAGGGTGTGGCAACTTTATTTTAACAAACTAAAATTGACATATGATAAGGAACATGCATGGCAAGTTGGGTGTAATTCGGCCCAGTGGTTTATGATAAGTCTATAATGTAGAATTCATGCCAGCTGGGTGGACAGATGGAAGGCAGAAAGAAAGTGATCACTTAAGCTCCCATTGAGCTCACCCAGGGGAGTTAATGAAAGTATCAATGACCTTGTAGCTTAACTTGAATGTGTGTTGTGTTTGATGAAAAGGATAATGTTCAATGTTTATGAAAGGATTATGAAATACGACAAGAATTGTGATCATTGAGAATATGTTAATTTCTGTTCCCTGTGTGCTATGTTTTCAATAAAAGTAATTTGAGGTGTAGACTGTACTGAAGACTTGAGGGATGGGTTAATGTGGCCCTCACAGTTAATGTATGTCAACCAAAGTTACCAAGTTACAATGAAATTATTCCCAAATGAGTCATCCTATCAAGTTACAATGAAATCCCTTCATAAATACTGCCTGTAGACTGTGCTAGAAAGTTTTCGGGCTTCAGGCCTGTGTAGCCATCATGGTTGACTGATCGTAACCAAAAGGGGATGTCCTCATCTAGACATTATACTGAGTCATCTTACCAAGTTACAATGAAATCCCTTCATAAATGACCTGTAGTCTGAGCTAAAGGTTTTCGGGTTTTGGGCTCGGGCAAGGATTATGGTTGAACAATCGCGACCAAAAGGGGACGTTCTCATCTCATCTTGACATTATCTGGAGTCATCCTACCAAATTACAATGAAATCACTTGATAAATACGACCTGTAGACTGTGCTAAAGGTTTTTGGACTTTGGGCCCCTGTAGCCGTCACAGTTGACCCATCGCGACCAAAAGGGGACATTCTCATCTAGACATTACATGGAGTCATCCTACCAAGTTACAATGAAATCCCGCCATAAATAGGACCTCTAGACTGTGATAAAGGTTTTCGGGTTTCGGGCTCAGAGGCATGACATGGTTGACAGATCACGGCCAAATTAGGAAGTTCTCATCTGGACATCATACGGAGTCATCCTACCAAGTTACAATGAAATCCTTCCGTATTAAATATGACCTGTAGACTGTGCTAAAAGTTTTGGGGATTTGGGCTTGGGCAGCCATCACGGTTAACAGATCATGATCAAAAGGGATGTTCTCATCTAGATATTATACAGAGTCATCCTACAAAGTTACCATGAAATTCCTTCATAAATATGACCTGTGTAGACTGTGCTAAATGTTTTCGGGTTTTTGGCTCGGGCACCTATCACAGTTGACCAATCGCAACCAAAAGGGGACGTTCTCATCTAGACATGACCTCAAACCTACATATGAAATTTCGTGACGATCGGACCAGAACTATGGGGTGTAGCCTGTGCTGAAGGAAAATGTGAACAGACTCACGGACTTCCACACGCGTGATGGCAATAGCGTATCTTGACTTTATCAAGTTAAGCTAAAAATGAATGGATATTTGAACTAAATAAATAAATAAATAAATAAATAAATAAATAAATAAATAAATATATATTGTTTAATTCTTTCTTGTACATTTTATTCATTAGGAATCAATATTTAAGCTAAACTTAAATGAATAAAACAGAAAAGAAATGTTGCTGCAAGTGAGATATTTATAAGAAACACTTTGATCACATACAATTCACCTGCATGCATATTTTTTGTTTCATTTGTTTTGGTTGGAGCTTCGAAGGTCAATGATTTGACAATGAAAGTGTCGAAACGGAGAAACATTCAACTGTACTGTTTTCCAGGATTTTTGTCCCAAACCGATTCCCTTCAGGGAGACTGAGAACTGCACTGAATGTATGGGTTTTTTCCCCGGGCTTTCCAGGAGAGTTAACATGCCTGCTTCAAATCTGATCTCTAGGTTCTTTTCTTATGGTAGAAACAATCAAACAAGACAATTAAACATGATCATTTTATTTGAGACATCAATGGAAACAGTACTTTAAAAATAATGGTATTATAGCTACCAGCTGTTGGCGTGATTCAATCACTGAAGCACCTCTCCATCACACATTTTCTTCTTTTTTTTTTAAATTTTTTTGTAAAAACAAATTCTGTCTATTTGTCATATTAAGTTCTCACACAAAACACTGCTTTTACTTTACAGAAGACATGACTTGTGTTATAAACTGTTATAGATACAAAGATGAACAAATCTCACTGAAGGTGCAGGTTTGACCCGGTGTGATAAAATTGGATAACCTGATCCACAGAAATGCCATTTGCTCAATTCACAGGTCATGAGTACTGGCTGTGGAGCTGGAGAAGGAGAGGGGGGAGAAACAGTAAATTAATGAGTCTTGAGAACACTCAAATTATAATCATAGCTACATGTATGTTCATGCGCTAGAATGCTTGTTATTCCACTTGTCATTTTTAATACCCCAAAACCTAATTTTTGAATCCGCGATTATCCAAGTCGGGGTTGTTACCGCCCCTCTTGCGATCACATAATGTAGGCCATGACAGGCATATTGTGCAATCTGGGCAATTTTAGGGCATTACAGGACTATCAGCACCAAACTTAGTTTTATGTATTGTATTATTATATACCCAAGGGGTATTTTGTCTCAGATTTTTTGTTGTGGCAAGTGCCAGTATTACTTCCAACATTTTGATAATTCTTCATCCTAGTCTGCTGTAATGGAGACCTACAGTTCGCCAGTGTACATGCCTGAAAATAAGCAGTCTGACATTTGCAGAATGAGGTTCCCAGAGGGTGAATTTGATGATGCTATCCCATACAGTGGGCCAATTTATCTTCTGGGTACCTTTTTCTGTTTAGTTTTGAGACCCTTATTCAGATTAACGTTCACAGAGGGTAAATTTAGTGATGCTACCCTGCTGTGCAGGGTAGCATCACTAAATTCACACTCTGGGGTCCTCATTTTGCAGATGACCGTCTGCTTATTTTCTGGCTTGGCAGTGTACCAAAATTAACATTTGATACTGGTATTGGTGTGAATTCATGTATGCTGCTGACACTGAATATCGTGCCGACACATGTAAATCATTCTAAAAATATCGATACTGAAATTGAAGTAGATATTTTAATACCGCCCAGCTCTCTTCACATTATAGTTGAACAACATAAGGAAATTTGTCAGCTCCTCAACATTCTAACTCTGTTCAAGCTCCGCTCAGGCAGGGTTACAGCGGTTGAGGACGTGCACCATCGACGTGCAGTACGCCTTAGTACACAGCGTCATCGTGCCTCCATGTGGGCAACCAGGATAAAGTGACATGCCCAAGGACACAATGCGGGTCGTCCCGGACAGGGATCAAACTCGGCACCTCTAGCATAGAAGTCCAACAGTCTACCACTGGGCCACCGCGCTCCCACTTACTGAACATAGAACATATCCAACAAATCTACAGTCTTTATCAAAATTCCTAAACTTCCAGAGAGGCAGAGATGTAGGTGGGTTGGTCGGTGGTCGGTCCCAAGCCAAGGATCTGCCAGAACTTTTGGAGACTGTACTTAACTGTTGACAGAAATTATTATATGCTGTTTAACCCTTTACCCAATGCAGATGACATTAAAATTTATTATTTCAAATCTTATTTTTCAAAATTTAAAAAAAAATTTCCAACAAAACCATATCATGTGACCCCTGACTGGGACGAGCTCAACAAACTTGTTCAAATGAGGGGTCACAGGATATGGTTTTGTTGAATTTGTTTGAAAAATAATATTTTTTCATCTGCTGATTATCCATAAGTACCAGGGAATATACGACCAATTCGTTAGGTATTGGGTTAAAGTCACAGTCAGCAGGCTAGAACCCCCCCCCCCCCCCCCCCAACATCTCAATCCCCATTTATTTATTTATTTATTTATTGGTGTTTAAGGTCACATACTTATGCACAATGGCTAATCATGACAATGACAGTTTCATGGCTGGAGGAAGCCGGAGTACCTGGAGAGAACCACCGAGCATCGATGAGCAACTGTCAGCTCAACATACTAACTCTAATCAAGCTCCACTCAAGCAGGGTTACAGCGGCTGAAGACATGTGCATCACTGACGTGCATTACGCCTTAGTACATGGCATCAACATGCCCCCATGTAGGCAACCGGGATAAAGTGCCTTGCCCAAGGACACAACGTGGGTCGTCGCGGATGGGGATCGAACTCGGGACCTCTAGAATAGCAGTCCAAAAGTCTACCACTGAGCCACCGCACTCCCCTCAATCCCCATAGGTATTGTTAGGACTCTATTTTGGTTAAGTAAAGTTGTTAAGTAAAGTTATAAATAAAACCACACTATTTTTAATTTACTGGTCGTCATTTAATAGTGTAGCACTGAATGGAAAACATTTTTTCTTCCATGTTTGTATAATTTTTTTACAAATGTGTGCAAAGTTTCCAAATGGTTGCTGTGGTGTTTTTTTCATTGTTAATTTTAATGACAATTCAATAAACAAATGTTGAAATCTTATCTTTTGGTTAATCATTTTGCTTTTTAGGAGGGGTGAGGGTGGAAGGGTATCCATGGGGGATATCTTTCCTCCAGGGAAAAGACATCCTAAGATATCCCCCACGTCCTACGTGATCACGTGGTACACCAGGTCATATTTTACCTGTAAAGCAGAATTTGTTTGGCATAGTAAACAAGCACGGCTCGACTCCCGGGGAACCATGGGGATTGACAGAAATTAGAATGTCTGACAGAAAGCACTGCCACATGCATTTAGTCGCATTTGCCAGTAATATTGGTGTGTATCCCAAATTTCTGATGGAAATATTAAGGACTCAAGGAGAAAACACTTACCTATACCACTGCATTAACTGGGCTTTTTGAAATTTTTGATGAGACACTGATAATAAATAAGCAAGTTTGTTATCTGTCGGCATGGAGTTGATAGTTGCCCACTCTGGCAATACAAAAACCCAAGCACTGACAGTCAAACCCTTTTTCACAATAAAATAAATGATTGTAAATACAAGTTTATGCAACTGAATATCATATCATGTAAAACCTGAATAAACATTCAATAAAATAACTTACATGAATAATATATAACAAAATGATAAATGAATAACGTGATAAGTGAAATTATAACAACAATATTTTTATATACAAAAGCGTTAGTGATGAAGTGAATGAAAATAAACCACATAGCAAAATTATCTTCATATGTATTCTAATAATGAATTTTGTATCATGTGCATTTACAATTTGCAAAAAAAACCCAAACTACAATCAATAACCCCCAGCAATCCAAGAAATAGAGGATATCTACGGTTTTCGTTTTTGTGTCTGGAAAGAAATATGGAATTTTCGAAAGCCACGAGTGAAAATTGCTTATTTCTTTCCAGTCATGAATAAGGTGATTCAGGTATTCAAAAGAAAACCATACAGTTAAAACTAGAAGCCCTGTCACGAATAGTGCGCTTATCTAGGCTTAATTGCGCGTTGGAATTGCGCGCAATTGCCATATCGAATGGCATCCAAAGCACGGCAGGTTCTCTTGGTTACTCATAGCAAACACATGCAATGTTTCTGCCAATGGACCTCCGGGTTACCCGGAGGTCCATTGGCTGAAACATTGCTTGTGCACAGGCCATATGTACAAAATTTGATAGCTTTACTTGGGCCATAACGCGTACATTAACGTGCATATCAACGTGCTATTTGTGCGCATTTCATGACAAGACTTCTAGTTTTAACTGTAGTTATTCTTTTAATTATATACCCTGGTATTAATGATATATTTGCTATTTTTATGGCAGTTGTAATTTTTGTACTGAGAATTTCACCCAACTGATGTTTAAGACAACAATCAACTGAATGAAATCGATTCAAGTTAAATCAGCTAATCGACAGCTAAGCACTGTGAATGCCAAATTGAGTGGTTCTGTGGGACAAGATAGTTCCTTTTCATCTTCCTTAAAATGGCATTCAGACAAAAAATGTAGGTATTGATTTTTTTATATGCTCATCAATGTCGTAATACTATTTTTGTAGAAATTGCCATTGTCCAGAGAAACCTTGTTGAGAACAATGACTGATTAATTGGAAACGTATCATGGTAATCAGCGGTCGCACCGAGAGAGATATGTGATTTTTAAATACAACTTTCGTATACATTATGTCGGCCAAAGATATACATTGTCCATTTCAGCAATTTCACGGTATTTTTATGTCTACAATAATTATTATTATTATCCTTGGGTGGTGTGGGGGTGGGATGGGTAAATCTCATGCAAAGGGAGGGGGGGGGGAGATATTTAACAAAGGCACAAGGTTTGCTGAGTACCTGGGTCAAAAATCTTTCCCCTTGAGGGATATTTACCCATCCCCCACACCATTCTAGGATGATTTTTCTCCCACCACACCCTGCATGACATCATCAAAACCTAAATACTGCTTGCACAATGAAAATTCAATGTGTTCTTGTACAGTATGTGGAGAGTGTATTATCACTAAATCACCCATAGCATGGAGATTCCACCCAAGTAATAATTGCAAATTTGTTGCAAAGCATAGCAAGCACAAACAAAGTTTGTTAAATCCGGAGGTCCATAGGCTGAAACATTGCTTGTGTTTTTTGTCCATATGTACAAAATTTGAAAGTGACACTTTGGGTGATAACTACACTCCATGGGTGATTCAGTTACAATCTACCCTCCACATATTGTATTTACAGTAGAATCCTCTTAATCGAATATCCATTTTGCCAGAGAAAATTATTCAATTAACAGGAGTATACAATTAACAGGGATTTGGTCAGTTTCCTGTGTTCTGGAGGTAAACTGAGCATTTATTCTATTATATCTTGTTTGACAAAGCTCATAGAGCTCTGTCAAACAAGATATAATAGAATACATTCCTGTACTGGATGTAGTGAGGCCAAAAAGGTTGATAAATAAGGGGAATTTGGTGCGTGTCACGTAATTTTTTCGACATATTACAAAAATTTATATACAATCAACAGGAGTTTACTCTACAACTCATATGCAATTAACAGATCAAATTTGTACTAAAGGTATGGTAAATGGTTTTGTGTTTGAAAATTATATTCGATTAACAGGGATATACAAATAACAGATATCCAATTAAATGGGCTCCACTGTACTATAAAAACCAGCATTAACTCAAATCAGCGATGGGTTAAGATATTGAAGCAAGGTGAAACAGCTGACATTTCAGTGTTGTCATGTTTTAAATTATGAATTTTGATGACATCAGGTGGGGTTTGAAAAATCATCCATTGGTGGTGGGTATTTATGTATTCATTTATTGGGGTTTAATGACACTTTTGATAGCCAGGGTCACCTTGTGTCAGACAGTTTTACAGGTGGAGGAAGCCGGAGTACCCAGAGAGAACCACTGAGCAATGGTAAGCAAATGTCAGTCCCCAACATACTAACACCACACAAGCAGGGTTAAGAATGGTTGAAGACAAGTGCACCAAGTGCCTCAGTACACAGCGCAACCATGCCACCAATTCCCCAAGTGGGCAATCAGGATTAAGTGCCTTGCCAATGGACACAATGCAGAAACCCTTGGCAGAGATTGAACCATGGAGCTTTCAGTTTAACCCTTTACCCAACACATTGCCTGCATCCGCCCGCGTAATATGCAAATTCAGCAGCTGAAAAAATATTATTTTTCGAAACATTTCAACAAAACCATATCATGTGACCCCTCTTTGGAACGAGCTCATTCCAAAGATAGGTCACATGATATGGTTTTGTTGAAATTTTTAAAAAAAATTTTAAAAATAATTTTAAAATAATAAATTGTGAAATTGTCTGCGTTGGGTAAAGGGTTAAAGTCCAATACTGTAACCACTGAGCATCGGTGGTAGGTGGGGAAGGATGGGTTGTTGTATTTATGAAAATGAAGCAGGTTGACATCTTTGTTTACAAAATGTAGACCCTGAAACAGTCTAACGATTATTAAATACACAAATGAGGATGCTCATGTAGGGTGGGTAAGAAAGATCTGTCTCCTCCCAGGTGTCTCAACTGAGATACACATATCTCAAAAGGCAGGTAGTGAGAAAATTCTACAAAACATAGATCAGGGTTCTAATACCTCCTGAAATTCCTTGAACCTCCTTGAAATGAACCCTTCACCCAATGTAACGGACAAAGCCAGACAGTGCTATTCACAAAAATCACCATTCAATTTTCATTATTTTTTCATTTTTTTTGCCTCAAAAACATAGCTTATAAACTCTCATTGGAACGAGCTTGTTCCAATGATGGGTCAAAAGCTATATTTTTGAGCAAAAAAAAATACTTATTTAAAATTTTGTTTAAAAGTGTTGTCTGCCTTTCGTGTTAGATAAAGGGTTAAAGAGTTAAATAATACCATGGACCTTGATACATCTTGAATATTGTGGTAGTGTTTATACCCACATTGCTTGGGGGTGGGATTGACATTTCCAATAATAATTTTTCCAGTCAGCTGGTCATTTTCGTTTGGATGGAAATCTTAGATATTGACTACCTGTTACCAGTAACCATGACATTCTTTACTGACTAGATAGGATACTTGGACTTCAATTGCATGCAAAGTCTGCCATACAAAGGAAGACTGTAGTACCCAATTCAGCCTGTGGAGGTGGGGGTTGGGTGGGGTGGGGCCCACCATCAACACTTTGGTATGTGTTCATGAAATAAGAAGTTGCTTCATGATTACAACTTGTATGTTTTATTGATCCACAACTAATTTTCCAAGAAGTCTTGAGTTTTTTTTTAACTGTAAGCCTGACTGATTAATATTCCAACTACACCATCAGGGCACGCCTTCAGTGACTGCATGCATTGATGATGTAGTTGGAATATTTTATTACTCAGGACTAGCATCAACAAAGGCAGGGCAAATCCAGTCACCACCACTCCCCACACCCATATTCGGTCATCTGCACGACACTGTGAGGTATTAAGACATGCTGCAAGGAATGAAATAACATCCAACATTACTCCAATGAACTACTCAATGCTTTGCTGTTAACTATGAGAGAGACTATAATGGTATTCCACATGTAAAAAAATCTGGGGAATCGCCCAGTTTTTTTTTTTACCTGTGTGATGCTATTATTATGGTGTAGGGGTGGGCTGGGGAAATCCCACCCAATGGAGAAGATATTTGACTCAGACATGAGACCTATCGATTATCTGTGTTAAATATCTTTCCTGAGTGTGAGATTTTCTCATCCCACCCCAAGCCAATCGACGATGATTTTTTTCCCACCAAACACACATAACATCATTAAAATGAAAATATCACTCTTATGATGAAAATATACTGTTCCAATGAACTGCATATTTGGAAAGAGCACCGACAAGTTCCATATACATCAATGGGATATAATACAAAAAATGAGCAGTTACTAATGGCAGCTACTGGGTGTGACAACCATTACTTATCCTCAGTTCCTTATTTGACATACATCATCAACCGATGTTATCGGTTGATAAGGAATGTCAAATAAGGAACTGGGAATAAGTAATGGTTGTCACATCCACTGCAGCAATGGGTTTAACATTTTGTAGCAAATTGAAACAGCTGACATTCCACTGACATCACTTTTGAGATTACTAATTTTGATGATGTCATGTGCTGTGTGTTGCGAGAAAAATCATCCTAAATGATGGCATTGGATGGGTCACTGGGCAATTGAAGCAAGGCGGAACATTTTGTTTCATCAAAAAATGCAGACGATGACAAAATAGTCAATCATTAAATATTCAAGTGAGGACAGTCACATGGGGTGGGTCTCACTGGAACACACATATCTCAATAGTTCCCTGAAAAAATGGCACACTTTTTCAGCATCCCCCAGAAAAAATGGCACTTGTGGGTAAGAAAAGATGGCACTTGGGGAAGGAAAATATAATTTTTTTTAAATTTATTTTTATTTTATTTTGCCATTTATTTTTCAACTGTTTTGATGTATTTCATTTTATTTATTTTTTATATTATTTACTTGTCTTTTTTATTAAAAATAATACTTTCCTGTTCTCAGTAAGCTTAACATATTGATGTTAACCCTTTAGCATCAGATTAATTTTTTACGATAATTACTACCCTTTATTCTTATAATGAGCTGCAGATAACTTTAGTGTTTCTGTTCATTGCCTTGGCAGTGTTTTTATATAACTGTTTGCTGCCTTTTTATGCACCCAACAATAATGTAAAAACACTGCCAAGATAAATGCAGCCTACCAGTCAAGTTCTCAAGGATGAATGCACTTGCAACTGATTAGAATGTGACATATCAGCAATGCAATTTTTCCCCATGTGCCATTTTTTCCTACCCCTTCATAAAATGACAAATTTGCTGTGCCATTAATTCTAAGTGCCATAGTTTCCTGTGCCATATTATTCTGGTCCGTTTTCTCCTACATTCCCAATATGCAGGTGGTGATAAATGGCAATGAACAACTCATTAATTCTTGAAATTTATTTATTTATTTATTGGTGTTTAGGGTCACTTATTTCTGCACAATGGCAAATCATGACCACAATATGTCTAATCGTGACTGCATCTAGTCCAGCCAATCATTTCTACCCATTTTGCCCATTTTAGAGGACATCCACCCCAGGAATTGGTTACCAGGTCCTATTTTACCAGTAAACCAGTGATTGTTTACCATAGTAGCTTCACATACAAGGGTTCCCATGGGGACAGAGTTCTCATGGAAAAATACAATTGGAGGCAAGTTTTTTCAAAGCAATATAAAAGTTGCAGTTTGTGGCTATATGTGGACTGATGGGTTAACCCTTTACCCAACGTAACGGCCAAAACCGGCCAGCGCTATTCTCAAAAATCGCCAATTAATTTTCATTATTTTTTCATTTTTTGTCTCAAAAACATAGGTTATGACCCCTCGTTGGAACGAGCTCAGCGAGCTCGTTCCAACGAGGGGTCATAACCTATGTTTTTGAGACAAAAAATGAAAAAAATTAGTTATTCAAGAATTTTTTTTGCAAGTGTCATCTGCTTTTCATGTTAGGGAAAGGGTTAAAGCAACTTTTGTTGACATTTTATTGCTTCCAACTCACTATATAATTATAGTTTTTTGATATCACATCAGTTTTATCACATACGCTTCAGTAATAATTAATTACCAGTGGGATTGTAAATGAACATTTAGACAGGTAATTCTTCTTGAATACTCTTTGAATTTAATTTTTGCTTCAGTGGGAACTGTCAGTTAGATACTGAAATGTTTCTCACGGAAAATAAGTAGTCTGAATTTGCAGAATGGGGTTCCCAGAGGGTTAATTTGATGACACTATCCCATACAATAGGCCAATTTATCCTTTGGGTACCTCTTTCTGTTTAGTTTTGAGACCCTGATTCAGATTGAGGTTCACAGTGGGTAAATTTAGTGATGCTACCCTGCTGTGGGTAGCATCACTAACTTCACCCTCTGGGGACCTCATTTTGCAGATGACTGTCTGCTTAATTTCTGGCTTGCTGAAAACCTAACTGAGCACAGACTTTTTGTAGAGGTGATTTCTGCATTCATTTCTCCCATTTCATTTAGGAGTATCATAAAAAAGTTAAAAAATTTATAGTAATTTATATATTTTTTATACTTACCAATGACCCAGACTTAGCTGGTGCTAACTCTAACAAAACCAGGGCCAAACACAAATTTTGCCCCCCAATCCCCAAAATTTGCATCCAAAACAAAAAGAAATCATGTCCTAAAGGACCTCCATACTACGCCTCTACTGCGCATGCGCAGTGATGCAGACGTCCCGAAATTGGCGCCAATTATCATTCTTACTGGCAGTGCCTGGTCAGCGCTATGTACTCAGCGGGGAGGCAAGAGTTCCCAACTCCAGGGAGGGCCATCCCCGTCTGGGTCATTGGTAAGTATAAAAAATATATAAATTACTATAAATTTTTTAACATTTTTATACTGTACCAATGACCCAGACTTAGCTGAATAGTAAACAGGCTGGAGGGCCTAGGACATAGAGGAAAATCCAATAAGCTCAACTATATAGTAAAGAGGTAACCCCTTAAGGAGAAAAGGAGTATTAGGCTTTACATGTATCTTTCTTATTTAATATTAAATTAGAAAGATACACTACCCTTAATAATTAAGCACAATAACATTCATGTTCTCTATTAACATCCAGTATAACCCTTATACTAATTATTTTTAAAGCAAGCCAATAAATAAAGTAGTCCAGAGAATTGAGACTCTTTATAGTCATTTAAAAGTGTCCGAGTATTGTATATTAAAGCCCGTTTGACACTTGACATATACAAATGCTTCACACCGAGCTACAGTTTAAAAATAAGTCATGAATGAATTTAAACATTAATATTACACTTTAAAACCATCCCGGAAGCGACTCAGAAATACTGACTTGGAGGAGGCATTCCCTTGCTTTTCACTATAAAGCAGGTGACCTAAGGGAACACCCCCCCCCCCCCCCCCTTCCCCTTGCCCTGGGTCAAATAGCCCAGAGCGAAGAGGGCAGCTGGACGGAGTCACTGCCGGAACAGAAAGCCTGCATAACTATAGTTGCAACTGTTTAGTGGACGACATTCTGAGCAACAGATAACGGACCTAAACAATGCAGGTCTCCAGAAATGGACTCAATATTTCTGAGATAAAAATTCGTAAATGTGGATGGCTGAGACCAATAAGCAGCCTTCATTAAATCTGTAATAGCAACACTATTAGCATAAGCCCAGGAAGTAGAAAGAGCTCTTACTTCATGAGCAGAAATCTTAAGCACAGACTGCTGAGAAGAAGATAAATCTTCATAAGCAGTACGGATAGTTAACTGAATCCATCTAGCAATAGAATGGACTGAAATGTCCTTTCTATTAGGCATCAAAGACAGAAAGAAACGTTTCCGTCCCTTTCTGATAAACTGAGATCTCTGTTTATAGATACGTAATGCTCTAACAGAACAGAGTAAAGGCCTACGCCCGTCTGAAGACGGGAGAGCCTTAATAACAATAGGTTCCGGATATTTATTAGGAGCCTGATTCTTAGCTAAAAAACCCACATTAGTAGTGAAGGTGATAGTGTTCCCAACACTACGATAATGAGAATCATCCACCGATAGTGCATGAAGCTCACTGACTCTTCTAGCAGAAGAGAAAGCTAAGAGAAAAGCTGTTTTATAAGATAAGAATTTGAAATCTACTGTCCCAAGAGGTTCAAATGGCTTTTCCTTCAATTTAAGGAGAACCCAAGCTAAATTCCACTTAGGAATTAATCTAAGAGTTCTGGGTCTATTTATCGAAAAGTTTCTAACCAACTTCGATAAAGAGACATTAGATCCAATTTGTAAACTATCATGATGTGCATAGGTATCAGATAACATAGATCTATAACCCTTTATAGTAACAGGCTGCAGTTTGAGTTCGTCAAACAAGTATACTAGAAAGTTTGCAATGTCTGGTATAGAGGGATCGAATATATCTACAGAATGATCCCTACACCAACGACGAAAAACCTTCCACTTAGCCGCATAGTTTAGCGAAGAGGAGGTCCTCCTACAGTTAGAAATCGCGTCCACTGCTCGTCCTGTAAAGTGCTTGCCATGCAAGAAGGACCGCACAACGGAAAAACGTGAAGGTTGAGACCTTGCGGGTTGTGATGGAGTTGGCGCGATTTCCCCTGCGAAAGAAGATCCTCCCGTGGAGGAAGCTTCCGCGGTAGGTCCCACAACAGACACCTGAGTAGATTTATCCACGGTCTCTGTGGCGACAGAGATGCTACCAAAAGAATCTTGCATTGAGATTATTTTATCTTTAGCAATACTTGTTGAATTAACGGCGCTGGAGGATACGCATATCCTATCATTCCGTCCCAAGGGATCGACAGAGCATCTACTGCAAATGCTCTTGGATCCGGACACGGAGACACATACGTCTGCAACTGATTGTTGAGATTTGTCGCAAATAAGTCTATCATTGGCCGTTCCCACTGGTAGCAAATCTGATTGAATACTTGTTTGTTGAGAGTCCACTCCGACGGCAACAAGCGACCCTTTCGTGAAAGGGAGTCTGCTAGCACATTCAGACGACCCGGTATGTGATGGACCGAAAGAAGAACGTGATGTTCTAACGCAAACAGAAGGATTCTTTCCGTTAGATTGAACAACGGAACTGAATGAGTGCCTCCCTGATTCCGTATATACGCCACTACTGTCGTATTGTCGGATAGGATTTGGACATGAGCATCGTGAATAATGTCCATCCAGTGACGTAACGCAAGCCAAATTGACATCATTTCCTTGATGTTTATGTGCTTGCACAGGAATTGCGGATCCCAAAGACCCTGGCATCTCGAATCCGTTGGGATTAATGATGCACCCCAACCTGTTTGACTGGCATCCGTCATAACGGTAAAACTCGGATCCGGCAACTGCAGCGGAACTCCTTGAGTTAACCACTGAATGTTTGCCCAAGTCTGAATCTCTTGTTTCACTTGATCTGACAAGAGAACGTCTACATCGAGCGAATGAATTTTCACACTCCAATTCTGAGTCAGGAAAATTTGAAGAGGACGTGTGCGTAACCGCCCCATCGGAATGAGATCCGCGGCGGCTCCGCACAGACCTATCAGTCTCGTAAATTCTCTCGCCGTGACTTTGTCTGCGTGCAGACAATAGCGAGCGTAACAACTGACTAATTTCGCTCTGGTTAACGGCAGACGAACGAGATTGTTGTGCGTCTCGAAGCTCATTCCCAGATGAGTGAATGACTTGGACGGCACCAGATCCGACTTCTCCTCGTTTACTATAAAACCGAGACGTCGGAGCAATAGAAGAAGATTCTGAACATCGTTCTGAAGCGTTAACTCGTTGCCGTACCTCTGAAGAATGTCGTCCAGGTAGGCCGACGTTACCGCAGACGAATGAGCTTGGAAGTAGATCATTACCGAGTTCATTACCCGAGTGAAAGCCCAGGGTGCTAGATTCAATCCGAAGCACATCGCCCGGAATTGATACACCACTCCTAGGACTGCGAAGCGTAGATACTTTCGGAATGTCGGATGTACCATGACGTGAAAGTACGCATCTTTGAGATCTATGCTCGTTGCATAATCGTTCACCCGAATACTCGCTCTGACCGATCGAATCGTCTCCATATAAAACTTCGGAGCGACGATCAGCTTGTTTATCCAGCTCAAATCTATGACTGGACGGAACGAGCCGTCTGGTTTCGGAACCAGAAACAGATGGCTGTAGAATCCCGGAGATTCCTGGTTTTCTACGACCTCTACCGCGTTCTTCATTAAAAGAGACTGCACCTCTGATAACAGAGCGTCTCTTTTCTGTGTATTTGACGGAAGATGAGTCCACTTTGGACTTCGAGTTAATGGAGGCTTTCGTTTGAAGGATATCTTTAGACCTTCCGAAGTCACTCCTCTCACCCAAGGGTCGTCCGTAATCGACGCCCACTCTTGTGAAAAGCTTGACAACCTTCCGCCAACCGGAACGCGATAGAGGTTTAAGCCATCACCTCCTGGACCTGCGAGGTCTGCGGTAGGAGAAACCACGTCTTCCACGACCCGCACCTCGCCTCGTCGACCTCGGGGCGTCCGACCGATTGTCCCGGCCTGAACGAGAGTCGTTATCCTGACGGTCTCTCGAATAAGACCAAGAGGACGCACCGGAACC
Organism: Pictodentalium vernedei; assembly: GCA_031216915.1. Classification (NCBI taxonomy): domain Eukaryota; kingdom Metazoa; phylum Mollusca; class Scaphopoda; order Dentaliida; family Dentaliidae; genus Pictodentalium; species Pictodentalium vernedei. The sequence goes on from CM062296.1 coordinate 767,118,904, forward strand.
TCTATAGGAACCTCTCTTGGGCGCATTAGACCCAGAAGTGCCTGTCTTATTCGTGTCTGCTGTATCCGACTTCTTAGGAGCAGATCTGAACAACAGAGAATCATTAGCTTTCTTTTTAATTTTATCATAAATAGCGGAAAGCTTGCCGTCAAAGAGAAGTTCTCCTGAGACCGAAGCGACTCTAAGAGAGTTCTTCACCTTAGAATCCACTAGTGTGGATGTAGCTAGGGCTGCGTCACGTCTAACCAACTCCAGATTTGCCACTGAAAGGGCAGAGTTACACGTGGAATAAGCTACTGCCCTTGAAAGAAGTCTTAAAGAGGATTGTATATCCTGAAACTCTTTCCCCTGAAGGCGCAGTGATAACGCCTTAGTAAGGTGATCTGCGTAAGATAAGGCATCTAAATTGGCTCTGTTAGACGCAATAGCTGTTTCCAACACCGCGGTTGGAATAGAAGCTGACGACGGTAATGATAGCTCTAAGTCTTCCGCCTCGTCGTCCATACGCAGAGGAACTCTCGGTATACCCTGTCCTGCCGTATCGAATTTATTCCTTGCATTAATGAAAGGCAGGTTGAGAGTATTAGCGGACAAGAAACCTGCTTTCCCCGTCCTGGAAGCAAGTTTAAATATAGCGTCGTTCAATAATTCAAATGTTCTTGCAACATTATTGGACTGCGACGGAAACTCGGGAGCGATGTCCCTGAACCGCTCAAAAAATTCAGAGTCCAATGACGCTATAATTCTCTTGTCCGGAAGCGCAGCAGTCTGGCCCGACGGAACAACTTGAGGGAGAAAGTGCCGGATGAAGTCCACGGCAGCTTTATGTTGTTCCGAAAGGGATAGCTCCAAGTCATCCGTATCCCTTTCACCATCCGGTCGGACCTCATGATGTTCCCGGTCGTCCGCCCCCGATGCTTCGGCGGAGCGTACCGACCCAGCGCCGTCGGATAATTCTCGATCCGACACCGTTTCTGTCGGCTGCTGGGATGCTGCGATAAGCTGTGCTATCTGCACAAGAATGTCCGGCGTCGAGACCTGCGGAGGCGCAGTCTTTCGCTGCTTCGCCGAGGGCAGCTCCGCATCAGATGGTTCCCGCATACTTTTCCTATGCGAACGTCCAGAGTCCATCGGTCTCGAATCCCTGGCTGCCGGATGGTGTGACCTGGTCGCCGAAGAATCCTTCATCGGCGAAGCTGGTAATATATCGGCGGTCACGCAGCCAAGGTGCGGTCGTGTGCGCTGACGAGAAGAGGAAGCCTTAACAGTCTCTGCGGACTGCTTATACAACGGAGCGTCCCGAGCGACGGACGTATGCTCCGCTAAAGACACATTTTGTACCACAACATCTGGTCCCAGATGTTGTTGTATGAGAGAGGGGCCTCTCTCGCTCGCGGCCCGGCTGGACCTGGACGAGCTAGGAACCGGACTCAAAGGCTTCCTCCGTTCTCGCTTACTATCCGCCGTCACTGGGTGTGCATCTATTATGTTTATAGTGCTCGCATCACCCAAAATTTCCTCTTGGACCGCATCGGACGAACCCGGCTGCCGAACCATTCGGTGAATGGACGCTACACCGGGCGAGCTAACGGACGACATTTGTCTAATCTCCATGAGCACTTTTGCCGCTAGCTCTGAATTCATTTGTGACGACGGACGCACACTTGAAGAAGATAACATGGAAACATCACCCTGTTCTGGTTCCTCTGAAATAGAAACTGAGAGAGTAGAGTGACCTTGCGGAGAAAGAGCCGGAATCGCCCTTTCTCCAGAAACAATATATCGTGACACACGTTTCCAATGTTTCTCATCCCAATGTTCACATATAGGACAGGGATCAATGCGAGAACACTGACTACAATTAATACAATGATCATGAAAGTCAGAGGAAGATTTCTTCCTATTACAATTTGAACAATGTCCCTTCATTGTGAAAGAACAACAATAAGTCCTAGTTACTCGCAAAAACCCCTGACACAAAGATACATAATAACATGATCCATTAATAAATGAAAAAACAATTGCAAAACAAAATAATTTTGAAAAAATATTTTTTTTAGCGAAGCCCAAGTTGCTGAAAAGTAACGTTGAGCCCCGATGGATCCGATGGCAAAGTGTGGTCAAAAATTTTAAATTTATATTAAATAATTAATGAGACACTTTCGGATAATATAAATGTATCTTATAGTGAGATAAACTACAGCAAAGGCAAACAGCCCCCCTCAAAAAAGGCTGTTGCCAATGAAAACAAACAGTGTAAAAACACCAGAAAACATGACTCCAGGCACTGAAAAAACTGGCCCGGAATCAGTCATCAATTACACTCTATCTGATGCAAAACAGAGACTCCCAGGGGAGAATCTGTAGAACATCAGATGGAAGATGCAGAACACAAACGTTATACACCCATGGGTGAAAACGTAACTATGGGGAAAATAACAGAAAACATTCTGTAACCAAGCAACTCTCCCAGGAAATTTAGAAATGAAATTTCTCAAAAATATGCCAAAAGCATGGGAGAATTGCAAGGGGGGACTTTAGAAGGCTAGGGGAGAGGAAACACTGAATAAGCAGTGCAACAATTAGCAAGAATGACAACAAGAGGCCCATGCCTCGAAAATAGGCAACTTAACATAATTTCATCAAAAAATTTTAAGTACAGCCCTGATTATTTTTTGTCACTTCTTTTTCCTCTCCTCCTTCTATCCTCCTTAGAATCACATTTTCTCAAAAAATTACGTGTCTGGCATCCTTTAAACTGAGATTTACAAGCACAAAGATCAGTGAGATGTTGACTGATGAAGGGCCAAACAGAGAATGATAATTGGCGCCAATTTCGGGACGTCTGCGTCACTGCGCATGCGCAGTAGAGGCGTAGTATGGAGGTCCTTTAGGACATGATTTCTTTTTGTTTTGGATGCAAATTTTGGGGATTGGGGGGCAAAATTTGTGTTTGGCCCTGGTTTTGTTAGAGTTAGCACCAGCTAAGTCTGGGTCATTGGTACAGTATAAAAATATAGAGTGCTGAAATTTTAAGCAAACATTTTGCCACTGACGAGCATGTGACTGTACCGGGGCTCAGTAGCAAAAATAATACCTCAATTGTCCTTCTCTGAAAAAAACCCATACAAACCTACATTAGAAATTCTCACAAATAGAAGACTACCTTTGTTCTTTTTAAACATAATGGTACAGTGGAACCCTGTTAATTGAATAGCCACATTGACAATGGAAATTATTCAATTAACGGGAGTATTCAATTAACAGGAATTGTGTCAATTTCCTGTATTCTAGAGATAAACTTAGCATTTCTTCTATTATATCTTGTTTGACAGAGCTCCATGAGCTGTGTCTAATAAGATATAATAGATTAAATGCCTGTATTGGATGTACTAAGGCCAAATAGATCCATAAACAAAGGAAGTCAGGTTAATTTCTCAACAGGTTACAAGATTTTTTATTCAATTAACATGGGTTTACTCTATAGCCTATATTCAATTAACAGGTATGGTAAATGGGTTTGTGTTGGGAAATTATATTCAATTAACAGGGTTATAAAGTTAAGATATATCCAATTAAGTGGGCTCCACTGTACCAATTTCCAGATATTTGTTCAATAGTCCAACATTGTTCCAGTTTCAACAGACTGTGGTGGCTCAAAGCTGAAAAAGATCAGTTTACTCTTATTGAAAAAAAATTTCTAACAGAAATCAAGTACATGTTCCATAATCCACCTGCATACCCAACTGGGTTCAAAGTGACCAACCAGTTTGAAAACTAAAAATTTTACACAAGGCAAGAAAATTTGTCCCTCCATGCACAAGCCCAATTATTGCCTGAGAAACTTTCTTTGAACACCCTGAATCTTGAGCACATAAGGAAGTTGCAAACTAGATTTCAAAGCATTGCAAATGGTGGTTTATGGGAAGATTTTTGAATAATTTGGGCTTTTCAGGCACTGCTACCCAATCCATCAAGTTTAACAACTTCTTTCGAACAAAATAGACTAGATATCCCCCAAAAATAATTCCTACAAAGTTTGGATGGGTTCGATCCAGTGGTTCTGAAGAAGACAGAAATGCAAAAGTTACCGTAAGGCGTAAGCCTTCAATTATATTACATGCCTGTTCTTTGAAATCTCCATCTACAGCAACACTAAATCATGCGGAATGGAAATCATTGATGGACTATTTTTAAATAGAAGCAAAATTTAAATGGAATTTTCTACAAATCACGCAACACAATTACAATTTGAATTGCTAGCGTTAGCTGAATATTGGCCCCTGAGTTCCAATATAGTCTATGTGCCAGTAGTTTGGAACTCAGGGGACGAAATAGTAACACAGGTTCCCCTCGCAAATTTGGTTGGAGATAAAATGTGTTCTTTGTGTTGATAGTTGTCAAATGAATTGCTGAGTGTCCTTCTAGTAACTGTTTTTATAGATGTGAAGGCATGTAATAAACACAGAATGACATGAAGGCATGTAATAAACACAGAATGACATGCGCATGTGAATGAGTTAGTCAATATGGCACTTATGCCATCGCTGAAGGATAAAACTCGAGGCCTGCAGCCTCTTGTTTTATCCTTCCATGCTGGCACTTGTGCAATATCGATTAACCCATTCACATATTGTGTCGTTCTGTGTATATACTGTTAAAAATTTCTTCATTTTCATATTTAAGGTACAAACACAGAATATGAACAAAGTATTTACATAATATCAAAGAAAGTTTTAAATTTAAAGCATATAAAAACGATCTGTACAATATTACAACCTTTCGTGTTTCGTTTCTTTGGCACATTGTTTTTATGATCATCACAAACCAGCTGTGATACAATGCTGATACCAAAAAATCCATCACATACCAGCTGTGATTTTCAGTCATCCAACAACATGAGATGTTGAGATGACTATAAATGAATGATTATGAGAAAATGTTACAACACAACACACTAATCTGATCAGATAAATTAATTAAAAAATGGGTTTTATAAAATTAACCCAGGGGTAGCTCCATGCAACCATATAATATTGTACACAGAATGGCTATCACTTATCAAACCTGGAAATAAGTAATCTGTCATTTGCAGAATGAGGTCCCCAGAGGGTGAATTTGCTGATGCTTCCCCATACACTAGGCTAGAATTCCCCAATTTATCCTCTGGGTACCTCTTTCTGTTTAGGCTTGAGACCTTGATTCAGATTGAGGTTCACAGAGGGTAAATTTAGTAATGCTACCCTATGCCAAATTCACCCTCTGGGGCCCTAATTCTGGAGATGACAATTTGCTTATTTCCATCCTTGTCACTTATATCTCCCCTACTCTGGTACTTCTTGGAGCGAGGTTTGGTGACAATGTCAAACATTCTGAGTAGCTGAAATGTTTGCAGTGATTCACAACAGCCACAATACATTGATTACCATGAACCTAAGAGATCCAGACCAGGCTGGTTGGTAAGTAGTCTTTATACCTTGATAGCCACAGAGGAAAGTGCAGTTTTTATTTAACCCTTTACCCAACGCAGACGATTTCAAAATTTATTATTTGAAATATCATTTTTTAAATTTTTTCAAAAAAATTTCAACAAAACCATATCATGTGACCCCTCTTTGGAACGAGCTCGATGAGCTCGTTCCAAAGAGGGGTCACGTGATATGGTTTCGTTGAAATATTTCGAAAAATAATGTTTTTTCAGCTGCTGAATTTGCATATTACGCAGGTGGATACGGGTGATTCGTTGGGTAAAGGGTTAACTGGTCAAATGCTAAACTATTTTTCAAAGGTGATTTGCTACATAAGTATTTTTTTTCAAAGATACAATGATGCCAGTAAGGAGAGCCTTAGTTTAGCAAGATTTTGTGCACCAATAATTGTTTCGTAACTATTTATTAGCGAGTGCCTGGTGGCACTCTCCAATAGATTATAACAATACAATTTTTTATAAACATTTCTGTATCTACTGCTGCACAAACGACAAGCTAATGCACACAGTGTAAAATCACTAAAGTGGCTTTCAGCATTTTTCAGGTCTCTGATAGTGGCTTCTAGAACTCGACCAGTTAAAGAAAAACATGTGAATGTTTATGAAGATGAGAAGAAATTCTCCTGCTTCACAGAATTTTTGGCCTCAGTATTTACAATGTATGCGTTAACACCATCGAACAAGATATAAGGGATTACAAATGTAATACTCAATTGATCACTGGAGTATTGAAAGTTTCCCAAATTCTGGTTGGCTGAATATTCTTGCCGGCTGAATATTTTACACTGCCATGGTGGTTGTTCAGTCAACGAACTTTATCCGCAGTTAAGGCCAGCAAAATAGATAATTGGGGTGCCAAGGTTTCCTTCCACTTGAACTGTTCATGTTGTAACAAATCTCAGCATTTGGTGCAATCTTCATGAAATGACAATGTGTGATAAAATATCGATGACAGAATATCGTAAGAAAACTGGCCAGGCAATGGCCATATCAAAAATCACACTTTTAAAACAGATTGTAAGTCATCTGGTAAAGAACATGTGATTGTCTCCATTTGTTTTTGTAATTTTTGACAGCTCTCTTTATTCACCGTAAATGAATTTTTGGCAGCAAACTCCTAGAACAGAAAGAATAAATTTTAATACTACAAAAAAAACAATCCACTGACACATACAAATTAAGATACATCTACACAGGAATCCTGCAGTGTTTTTATCTCATTTTGGGAGAATCCATTTGGATTCTTGCAAAAATTGTTGCAAGAATCCATAACTGCTAAGAGTGTTCCATGAGGCCACAATGGTTGAACCCCTGTTGTATACCGATAACACATCATAACCCTTTAACCAACACAGCTTTTTAATTTTTAAAACATGAACTGAATTTGATAATTTAAAAAAAAATAAACAATATTTACCAACAAAACCTTACATATATGGATGTCATTGGAACCGTCTCATTGAGTCGGTTCCAATGGCAGCCATATATGTAAAAAGAAATTGACAAAAGGTCAAGAAGTTTCATGTCATGTTATCCTTGTATTGGTTAACTTGCTGCCGCTATGTTAGGTAAGGGTTAAATTGACACAATTCTTTTCATGTGAATCCTAGCAGAGGTGCAGTGAGAATCTACATGGATTTTTGCATGTAACGATTCTCAGATTCTCGTCAAAATATAAGCCCTGATCCCACTACTGAAAGTTTCATGTTGGCATAGGAAGTATTTCGAACTGGGAAGGGGATGAGAGGGGAGGTTTCACAGTATAGATCAGAAGTGGCTCATGTGCCTTAGTGACATGTTAGTAACACAAAGCTATGTTTGAGACAAACACACATTTTTGCTCTATATTTAACCCTTTATACAACATAATGGCCAAAACCGGCCAGCGCTATTCACAAAAAGTACCATTCAATTTTCATTATGTTTTTTTCCTTTTTGGCTCAAAAACATAGCTTATGACCTCTCACTGGATCGAGCTCACTGAGCTTGTTCCAACAATGGGCCATAAGTCATGTTTTTGATGCAAAAATTCAAATATTTAGTTATTCAAGAAGTTTGTTTGCACGTGTCATCCAGTTTTCATGTTAGGTAAAGGGTTAACAAATTTCCCCACTGGGCCGAGACAAGTAGAGTCTGTGCACCCACTTTCTGCTAAGTTTGAGACTTATGTACTTCTATATTGAGAAACTGAACATTTTAGGCTTCATATTTAAATTTCCCAACTGGGTGGAAACAAGAGTAAAGAGCCTGTGCATGCCCTTCCTACTAATTACCAATAAGATACTCTCTCTCTAGGGTTCATACAGACTAGTCAATTTGATTTTCTATAACTTTTCCATTTCTTTTCCATACCCCTAACATCAGATTTCTATAATACCAAAGGTTAAATGTAACTCAACAAAAATTTGATTGTTTCCTCCCCACTCACCCCTTGACAGCTCTTTTAGCATTAAAGGGCCCAATTCCAACTTTTATCACTTTGTACTGCAATAAAACTGAGATTCAAACATTGAGGCTTTAGGTAATCTTTCAAGTTATATTCTGGGTACCTTGGCAGTTGTTTCCAGGCAACAACTGTAAGGCCACTAGATGTACTCTATCAAAGTGTGGCAAAAATGTATAAAAACCACGAGGCCTTTAAGGGAAACCCTTAAGGGCCTGGAAACTGTCTTGAATTCACACCTGACCACAGCCTGTACACATCCAGTGGCTTAGCAGTGATTTCTAGTCAAGTCTTGGCTGCCTTAATAGGCAGCCAAGACTTGATTAGAAACCACTGCCTAGGTAATTTGTCTATTGTTAGCAGGATTTTCTCATGATGGCATGTTGAGAGCACCTGTTCTGAGGTCGTAAAACTCGGAAATAGGCCTTTAAGAGTTAAGAAGTCCAAACACCAATGACCAATGTAGCTATTCTTGGTGAACCCTAAAAATTGGGAGTACAAATATTTTTTGAATGGCCACATTTGCCAGGAGATATACCTATGTTACATGTATCTGTTCGTTTTCCATAACTTCTCCAAAACCCACCCCAATTTTCCATACTTTTGCATGGCTTGCAAAGCTAATTTACTGTTTTCCAAGACTTTCCAAAGCCTGTATGGACCCCATCTATCTCTCTTTCTCACCCTCTATTACAACTATTTCTGAAAGAAGTATGTGGGGGGGGGGGGGGGGGGCAGGAGGGGTAGGTGTCACTGCACCTATGGTTCCTAATCCCAGGTTTTGGCCACATGATTTTTTTAATCATATCCACATCCAAGGCATTGTACAGGCGTGGTGGAGAAGTGGGGAAGTGGGATGGGAGAATGAAGGACATGTGGTTAGTGGGAGACTCAAAGAAGAAGGTAAAAACGCTAATCAGAGAGATTGGGAAGAATGAGGTAATGGGGATGTCATCAAGCAGTTCGTATCTGAGTGTTGGGAGGAGAGAAGAAACATGGGAATAGGGAGGCAGTTGGGAGTACAGGGTAACCAAGGCCTTCTCATCCGAGAACTGCGACAAATCAGCGGCCGGCCAAAGTGTTATTATATTTTTATTATGAGAACTTCTTATGGTACAGGGAGAGTGTATCACCACTAAATCCAAGTGAGGTGGTTTTTCCACCCAACAATTCCTAGCAATATCTAAAAACCAGTACATAACGTACTCATTTATATTTCAGCACATCGATTAAAAGGCTTCATATTTTATGGATGCTCTTCATATTCTCTCAGATGTACGAATAATTTTTATTCAAATGAATCTGTCTTATCACAAATTATTTGGGAGTCTCCAATAAACTGTAACAAGGTAAAACCATATGAAGTTTGTATTATTGCAACAAACAGTGTCTGAGATACAGTCTGCTAATAAATCTCTAATTATTTATTTATTTATTGGTGTTTAAGGTCACATACTTATGCACAACGGCTAACCATGACCGTGACAGTTTTATGGGTGGAGGAAGCCGGAGTACCCTAAGGAAACACCGAACAATGATGAGCAGCTGCCAGCTCCTCAACATTGTAACTCCGCACTGCAGCACAGGCAGGGTTAGATTGGTTGAAGACATGCGCACCATCGACGTGCAGTACGCCTTAGTACACGGCATCATCGTGCCCCCATGTGGACAATTGGGGTTAAGTGCCTTGCCCAAGGTCACAACGCGGGAGTCTGAATCGATCGCTCAGACGGTCACCCACCCGAGGACTAACCGGGCTCGACGTTGTTTAACTTCGGTTATCTGACGAGAAACGGTTACCGCAACGCCACCGTGCCCCCAATAAATCTCTAACAGGCAAATTACAAATATATGGGCACACAATATCATACCACCACACAATCCATCGGTGACATATACATAAATAAATATTAACAAAAACTAGAATGAACATGAGACTCAAATGTCCAAGCCAACCTGCCCTCGAGCTCTATGGGGAAACTCCAAAATAATTAAAGCCTGGACCATTTATTATATGCCTGTTCTATTATATCCCCATCAACAGCAACACAATGTGGAAAATGCAAATCTGTTCCACACACATGTGCAGAACGGAAATCGTTGACAGACTATTTTTTATAAAGAAGCAAAATTTCATTGGGATACTTTCCACAAATTGTGCACCGCAATTACAATTTGAATCACTAGCGATAGCTAAAAATCGTCCCCTGAGTTCCAATGTGTTCTATGTTCCAGTAGGCACATAGAACACATTGGAACTCAGGGGATGAAATAGTAACACAAGTTCCCCTTGCAAATTTGGTTGGTGATATGTTCTTTTTGTCGATAGTTGTCATATGAATTGTTGGGTGTCCTTCTAATAATTTTTTTTATAGACGTGAAGGCATGTAATAAACACAAAATGACACACGTGTGTGTGAATAGGTTAATCGATAAGGAACTTGTGCCATCATGGTAGGATAAAACTCGAGGCCTGCGGCCTCTCGTTCTGTCCTTCCACATTGGTACTGGTGCCATATCGATTAACCCATTCACAGACGTTTTGTGTATTTATGGGTAAAAACTACCACATTACTTACACAAAAAGCTGAAAATGAAACTTGGCCTTCATTTTGTAATGACAAGTACAACTGCTAAAATTGAGATCATTATTCCAAAAAAGTCCCAAAATGTATTGTTTGAAAATCCCAAATAACCAAATTATTGCAAAAACAAGAACCATAACAAATATTCTTCCTGTAAGAAAAAGTGAAAATCAATCTTGGCCTTCCTTTTCTACTCATGAAGGGAAACTTTAAAGTTTCCAATCATTATTATAAGGAGAAACCTCAAAGTTATCATTCAAAAACTCCGAAATTACAAAATTTTTTGCAAAATCAAGAGCAATAAATTTCAAATTACAATCTCTAAAAATCTGAAAATTATACTTGATTTTCAATTTGTGATCATAAGAAAAACTGTCAAATTGTTTGCTCAAAGGAGAGTACAATTATCGTGAGGAAATTAAAAAAAACTAGATATCACAGAGATGGAATCCATCTCTGCGGGCCCCGCAGCAACTAACCGATGTTAGGTATAAACTGATGTGAACCGTAATACTAAAATATTTCAAGCAATAGATAAAATTTGATTAAAATCCCTTCCCGGACACGAACTTGTCAGAAAAAAAACCCAAATTCTGAATAATTTGATCTTGAGGTCAAAGTTCAAGGTCAAAGCATGGCAACCATGGTAAGCGGCACATTGTCTTGAGATAATCTACCCACATACCAAATATCAAAACCCTATCTATTAAGGGAAAAAAGTTACAGCCTGGACATGAACTTGTCAGAAAAAAAAATGAAAGTGTCAATGACACTGTAGCTCAACTTGTCAAGACATGTACATGTATAGTTTGTGACACAGCAATGACAAACATCTAGGGAATGACCTGATAACAAAGGTACATATAAAGTATTGTAACAGTCTGTACATAAATACTGACCATAGCCTGTAACAAATGTATGGGTAAAGTATTGAAAAGGTGGGTGACAGTCAGATGCTGAACTAGAAACAAGAGGCCCCAGGGGGCCTGAGGGCACTCACCTGACATGGTAGCCTAAATATCAACCCAGAGAATTGATTTCCACATGTTGCATCTGCTCCTCCTAATAAAAGCTGAAACCAAATATCCAAATATTCTGACCAGTGGATCTAAAAAAGATTTTTAAAGAATATTCCTCATATTGAACTAAGTCATAATTCGGGCTCCCACAGGGAGCCCATATATGAACCCAGGGACTTGGCTTTAACAAACCTGAAACTCACACCCCTAACGATTCTGCACACCAATTATCAAAACATTCCGACTGCTGGATCTGAAGAAGAAGATTTTTAAAGAAAATTCCTCATTTTGAACCAAGTTACAATTCGAGCTCCCACAATCAGCCCAAATATGGACCTAGGGACATGGCTTGAACAAACTTGAATCTTACCCCCTAAGGATGCTGTATAAAAAATATCAAAAGCATTCATCTGCTGGATCTGAAGATTTTTAAAGAAAATTCCTCATTTTGAACTAAGTTGTCATTCAGGCTCCCATAGTGAGCCCAGATATGAACCAAGGGACTTGGCTTGAACAAACTTGAATCTCAGCCCCCTAAGGTTGCTCCATGCCAAATATCAAAACATTCCAACTGCTGAATCTGAAGAAGATTTTTAAAGAAAAATTCCTTATATTGACTACGTTATAATTTGGGCTCCCACAGGGAGCCCAAATATAGACCCATGGACTTGGCTTTAACACACTTGAATCCCCCCCCCCCCCCCCCTCCCGGATGCTACTCACCACATCAAACCATTCCGACTGCTGGATCTGAAGAAGAAGATTTTTTAAGAAAATTCCTCATTTCGAACAGTTACAATTCAAGCTCCCACATTGAGCCCAAATATGGACCTAGAGACATGGCTTGAACAAACTTGCATCTCACCCCCCTAAGGATGCTGCATACCAAATATCACAAGATTCTGCCTGCTGGATCTTGAGAAGAAGATTTTCAAAGAAATTTGCCTGAAATGCACTAAGTTCAAATTTGGGCTCCTATACTGAGCCCAAATATAAATCCAGGGGGCCGATTTGAACAAACTTGAATCAGATCCACCCCACAATGTTGCATACCAAATATCACAAGATTCTGCCTGCTGGATCTTGAGAAGATTTTTGAAGAAATTTGCCTGAAATGCACTAAGTTTGAATTTGGGCTTCTATAGTGAGCCCAAATATGAATCCAGGTGGCCGATTTGAACAAATTGGAATCAGATCCACCCCACAATGGTGCATACCAAATATCAAAGATTCTGCCTGCAGGATCTGGAGAAGAAGATTTTTGAAGAAATTTGCCTGAAATGCACTAAGTTCGAATTCGAGCTTCTATAGTGAGCCCAAATATGAATCTAGGGAGCCGATTTGAACAAAATAGAATCAGATCCACCCCACAATGATGCATACCAAATATCAAAAGATTCTGCCTGCTGGATCTGGAGAAGAAGATTTTTTAAGAAATTTGTCTGAAAAGCACTAAGTTCAAATTTGGGTTCCTATACTGAGCCAAATATAAACCCAGGGAGCCAATTTGAACAAACTTGAATCAGATCCACCCCACAATGTTGCATACCCAATATCAAAAGATTCTGCCTGCTGGATCTTGAGAAGAAGATTTTCAAAGAAATTTGCCTGAAATGCACTAAGTTCAAATTTGGGCTCCTATACTGAGCCCAAATATAAACCCAGGGGGCCGATTTCAACAAACTTGAATCAGATCCACCCCACAATGTTGCATGCCAAATATCAAAAGATTCTGCCTGCTGGATCTGGAGAAGAAGATTTTTTAAGAAATTTGTCTGAAATGCACTAAGTTCGAAATCGGGCTCCTATACTGAGCCCAAATATGAACCCAGGGGGCCGATTTGAACAAACTTGAATCAGATCCACCCTACAATGTTGCATACCAAATATCAAAAGATTCTGCCTGCTGGATCTGGAGAAGAAGATTTTTTAATGTTTTTCCTATTGCCTACAGTGTTAAAAAGTGCTGACTCAGCACTTTTTCAAAGTCCCGAAACTGTACCCTATGATAAAACCGATGGCAATTTTTTTTTACCAATTCTTTCTGTTGGTCCTAAGGAAGCTTCACACCAAATAAAAATTCTCGGTGCCGTGCAGTTTTGGAGATATGGGCGTTTTAATTTTTTTCTATTTTTAGCTCCTGCGGTTCCCATGGGGCTACGGAAAAAAAAAATCAGCATAAATTAGGTACTTATGACCCAATAAGCCCTCACATAAAATTTGGTTCAAATCAGCCTCTCGGTTTGGAAAATAGAAATTTTGGGTGGGGCAAAAAATTTTGCCCCTCCCATAACGACGCCAAGTATAGCCCCACAAACTTCTCTTGAACAAATCTGAGTCTACACCTCAAAAGGAAGCTGCACACCAAATATCAAGTCTCTGCTACTGCTGGTTCATAAGAAGAAGATTTTTTAAGATTTCAGCACACTTTTTGGGTGTGGCCCTACCCACGGGCGGGGCAACTTGATTTGAACAAAATCAAATTGCGATGTCATAACAAACTATTATCTCAAATATCAATTAAATTGGTTCAGCGGTTTGGGAGGAGAAGACGCAAACACCATGTTCACGGACGACGGACGACAGACGACGGACGGTGAGTGATCACTATAGCTCTCCTGACTGAAAGTCAGGTGAGCTAAAAAAATCTTTGAGTCCTAGAGTGGGTCTGACTGAACCCCAAAATATTTGTTCTCATGGCACACTGATAACAAAGGCACCCCAAAACACACTCATTCCTGTCCCAAGGTGAAAACAAAGGTAACCAAGAAGTTTCGTGAAGATCAGTTCATAAATACGAGCTGTATAGAAGTTGTGACAAAAAACTGATTGGACCTAATTTCAGTACAAAATGGCCACTGGCAGCCATCTTGAATTTTGGACCGCACTCAGAAACACTCGTTCTCGTCCTGAGGTGATAACAAAGGTACCCAAGAAGTTTCGTGAAGATCGGTTGATAAATACAGCCTCTAGCATGAGCCATATTGACATGTGCACTTACAGTGTATAAGTAGCACTAAATAAATCAAAATTCATCTAATTTGCATAATTTCTGCACGAGAAAAAAACCTGTACTGTATGTGATGTATTCCATTTTACTAAATATTCATACAAAAAGTTATTCAAATCAGAACTTTCATACAGAAGTTCTGTACAAAGGACTGATTGCACTAATTTTGGTACAAAATTGCTGCTGACGGCCATCTTGAATTTCGGACCACACCCAAAAACACTCGTTCTCATCCCACGGTCATAACAAAGGTACCCAAGAAGTTTCGTAAAGATTGGTTCATAAATACGGCCTCTAGCCCGAGCCATAGCAGCTTGGCACTTACAGCTCTGAAAGTAACACTAAATAAATCAAAGTCAGTCTAATTTGCATAATTTACGCAAGAGAAAAAAACCTGTATTATATGTGATGTATCCCATGGTACTAAACATTTATACAAAACTTTATTCAAATCAGAACTTTCATACAGAAGTTCTGTACAAAAAGTTAAAAAATTTATAGTAATTTATATATTTTTTATACTTACCAATGACCCAGACATAGCTGGTGCTAACTCTTAAAATATAGGGCCAAACACAAATTTTGCCCCCCAATCCCCAAAATTTGCATCTAAAACTAAAGAAAACATGTCCTGAAAGGCCCTCCACACTTCGCCCCTACTGCGCATGCGCAGTGTCAAGGACGTTCCGAAATTGGCGTCATTTATCATTCTAATAACCAGTGCCTGGTAAGCGCTATGTACTCAGCGGGGAGGCAAGAGTTCCCAACTCCTGGGAGGGCCATCCCCGTCTGGGTCATTGGTAAGTATAAAAAATATATAAATTACTATAAATTTTTTAACATTTTTATACTGTACCAATGACCCAGACATAGCTGAATAGTAAAAAGGCTGGAGGGCCAAGGACATAGAGCAAAATGGAATACGCTCAATAAAATAAAATAGAGTCATCCCCTGTAGGGAAAAAGAAGTAATAGGCCTTACATGTATCTTTCTTATTTATGATAAATTAGAAAGATACAACACCTTCCAAAATTGAGCTTCATACATCCATGTACTCTATTAATATCCAATATAATCCTTATACTAATAATTTTTAAAGTAAGCCAATAATAAAGTAAGTCTAGAGAATAGAGACTCTTATACTCCTAAAAGTGTCTGAGAATTGCATAATCATGTCCGTTGACATATGCAATATTCAAAAGCTATACTTTAAAAACTAAGACTTGAATGAATTTTATAGACTTAAACTTCTCACTAAACAACCATCCCAATAACAGCTCAGAATTACTAACTCCGGAGGAGGTATCCCCTTGTTTTCATAGTAAAACAGTGACCCAAGGGAACACCCTCCCCCCCCCCCCCCCTTTTTCTTGCCCTGGGTCAAATAGCCCAGAGCGAAGAGGGCAGCCGAACGGAGACACTGCCGAAACAGACAGCCTACCTAGCTATAGTAGCAACTGTTAAGAGAATGACATTCTGAGCAGTAGATAATAGACCTAACAAAAGAGGCCTCAAGAAATTGACACGATATTTCTAAGATAAAATTCATGAATGTGGATGGCTGAGCGCAATGAGCGGCCTTCAAAAATCTATAATAGCGACACTATTAAAGTAAGCCCAAGAAGTAGAAGAACTCTTACTTCATGAGCCGAAATCTTAAGCACAACTGCTAAGTCAATGATATACCATAAGCAGTACGCTAGTTAATAGAATCCATTAACAATAAAATGGAGCGTAACGTCCTTCTACTAGACATCAAAGACAGAAGAAGCTTACGCCCTTGTAATAAACAGATATCTGTTTATAAATACATAAACTGTACCCGGAAAGAGTAAAGGCCTATGCCCATACGAAGACGGAAGGACCTTAAAATAATAGGTTCCGGATAATAGGAGCCTAACTCTTATGCAACAATCCAACCTAAATAGTAACGGAAGTATTGATTCCGAAACTATGAAAGTGAAAATCCTCCATCGATAGTGCATGAAACTCACTGACTCTACAGTAAAAGAGAAACCAACAGAATTACTGTCTAAAAGGTCAGAATTTGAAAACTACTGTTTCCAGAGGCTCAAATGATTACTTAGCTAAATAAGAACCGAAGTTAAAATCCGTATAGGAATTTAATCTAAAGATTCTAAGTCTATTTATCAAAAAGTTACTAACTGACTTAGATAAAGAGACAAAAGACTCAATTGTAAACTATCGTAGAGTGCATAGGTATGAGGTAACATAAACCTATAACCTAAATAATAACAGGCTGCAGTAGATCTTGTGAAACAAGTATACTAAAAAATAGCAATGAGTAGTATGGAGGGATCAACAATATGAACATAATGATCCCTACACCACGACGGAAGAGCCTCCACTTTAGTCGCATAGAATAGCGAAGAAGAGGATCTCCTATAGTAAGAAATCGCGTCCAAAGCTCGTCCAGTACAGTGCTTACAATGTAATACGGACCACACAACGGAATACATGAAGGTTGCGACCTTGCTGGTTGTGATAAAGATGACACGATTTACCCAGTTAAAAAAGATCCTCACATAGAGGAAGATTTCACGTTAAGATCCACAGTAGACAAGAGAGTAAATTACTCATGATCTCTGTGAAGATAGAGATGCTATCAACAGAAATGTATTGTGGTTGTTTATCTTAGCAATACCTGCTAAAACAACAGCGCCGGAGGATACGCGTATCCTATCATTCCGTCCTATAGATCAATAGAGCGTTAACACTATTAGCTCAGAGATCTGGACAAGCCAACACATACGTCTGCAATTGATTAGCAAGCTGTGTCATAAATAAAACATCATTGGGCGCTCCCATAGATAGCAAATCTGATTGAATACTTGTTTGTTGAGAGTCCATTCTGACAGCAACAAGCGACCCGTAAGAGAACGGGAGTCCGATAAAACAATCAGACGACCCAGAATATGACGGACCAAAACTGAACTTGGTGTACTATAACCAACAGACGGATTCTTTCCATTAAATTGAATAACGGAAACGAAAGAGTGCCTCCCTGGTTCCGGAGATACGCCACTACTGTCGAATTAAAGGACAGGAATTTGGGCATGCGTTTCTGAATAATGTTCATGCAATGACATAAAGCAAGCCTAAAAAACATTATTCCGCGGAAGTTAAACTGATAGCTAAAAGACTGCGGAACCCAAAGACCCTGGCACTTCGAATCCGTAGGGATCAGTATATATCCCAATCTGTTTGACTGGCAACCGTCATAACAGCCACACTCGGGTCCGGCAACTGCGGCGGCACTCTCTGAGTCAACCACCGAATGTTTGCCCCAGTCTGAATCTCTTGTAAAACTAGATAGACAAGAGAATGTATAAATCGAGCAATTCATGGATTGCCGGAAAGTTGCCGTCGAAGAGAAGCTCCTCGGAGAACGAAGCGACTCTGAGAGAGTTCTTAACCTTACTATCCACGCGTGTGAATGTAGCTAGGGCTGCGTCACGTCTAACCAACTCCAATCAGCCACTGAAGGGCGGAGTTATACGTGAACAAACTACTGCCCTCAAAAGAAATTACATTGAGAATAATATCCCGTAAATCTTTTCTTGAAGACGTAATGATAACGCCTCAGTAAGGCGGATTACGTATAATAAAGCGTCTAAGTTAAGTCTACTATACATAATGTCGTTCCCAACATTGAAATTGGAAAAGACATAAACGGCGAAAAAGAATATATGCAGTCTTTAATCACACCGTCTAGATGCATATGAACTCTCGGTATGCCCTGCTCTGCCAAAATAAACTATTTGTAAAAATTATAAAATGGCAGAAATGAGCCACGCGGACAAGAAACTAAACTATCATGCTTAGTAGCAGGCTTGTATATATATATAAATATATAGCGTCGAAAAATAAAACACATGTTGTAATGACAATATTGGACTGCGTCGGTAAGTCAGGGACAATGTCCCTGTACCGATCGAAAAATCCGAGTCCAATGACGCTATAAGTCTCTTATCCAAGATCGCAGCAATGAAGTCCGAAAAATAATCACTGGAAGAAATGCCAGAAGATATGAAAGGCATCTTCCGATACTACTAAAGGGAAAACTCGAAATCTTTCGAATCCCTTTCGCCATCCTGTCGGACCCTATAAGCGTTCGGTCGTCCGTAGCTGATGCAACCGCGGACCGCACCGACCCAGCGCCGTCGGATAATTCCTGATTCGACCGAGAAACTGTCAATTGCTGGGATGCTGCGAAACAACTGTGCTAACTCGGATAGCACGTCCGTCACTGAGGCCTGAGGAGAAGCGGTCTTACGATGCATTGCCGCTGGAAGCTCCGTGATCGTTACCCCGTGCATACTTCCAATATGCGAGCGAACGGAGTGTATAGGCCTCGTGTCCCTTGGCTACCGGATGGCGCGACCTATTCGCCGTGGAATCACTGAATGCCGAAACTGATCGGATACTCGAGGTCACGTAGCCAATGTGCGGTCGTGTGCCCTGCTGTGAGGATGAGGAAGCATTAAAGACAGTCTCTCGGACTGTCAATATAACGGAGCGTCCCGAGCAACGGACATATGCTCCGAATGTAAAATATCTGAACCACAACATGCGGTCCCCTATGTTGTTGGCTTCCTCCGATCTGTCCTCAATCTGCCGTCACTGGGTGAGTACTAAAGTAATTAAAGTGCTCGCATCACCCAAATCTCCTTCCTAGACCGCAACGGACGAACCCGGCAGCCGAACCATTCGATGAATGTACGCTACACCGGGTGAGCTAGCGAATGTCACTCCGTAAGCGATAGACATATTCCATGAGCACTTATTGCCGCTAACTCTTCATTAACTATGACGACAGAGGCACACTTTTGAAAGACATCTCCATAACTCTTCGAACAAGAAACCAGAAATGCTTGGATAGCAAGCATAAAATAATAATATATATAGCGTCGTTCAATAATTCGAAAGTTTGTGTGACATTATTGGACTATGTCGGAACTGAGGGACGATGTCCCTGAACCGAACCAAAAATTTCTAAGTCCACCGACGCTATCAGTTTCTTATCCGGCATCGCAGCATATGTTGTTCCGAAAGGGAAAGCTTGAAATCCTCCGAATCCCTTTCGGTATCCCGTCGGACCGGATGAAACTTTCGGACGTCCGTACCCGCTTCCGCGGAGCGTCCCGACCCAGCATCGTCGGATAAAATATATGCGACAGATTCAGTTGATGCTGGGATGCTGTGATAAACTGTGCTATTAAGGAAAGCACGTCCGTTCCCGAGGCCTGTGCAGTAGCGGACTTACGATGCATTGCCGCCGGAAGCTCCGTGTACGTTGACTCCCGCACACTTCCTATGCGAACGTCCGGAGTCTGCAGGCCTCGAGTCCCCGGCTACCGACCCAGCGCTGTCGGATAATTCTCGATCCGACACCGTTTCTGTCGGCTGCTGGGATGCTGCGATAAGCTGTGCTATGTGCACAAGAATGTCCGGCGTCGAGACCTGCGGAGGCGCAGTCTATCGCTGCTTCGCCGAGGGCAGCTCCGCATCAGATGGCTCCCGCATACTTTTCCTATGCGAACGTCCGGAGTCCATCGGTCTCGAATCCCTGGCTGCCGGATGGTGTGACCTGGTCGCCGAAGAATCCTTGATCGGCGAAGCTGGTAATATATCGGCGGTCACGCAGCCAAGGTGCGGTCGTGTGCGCTGACGAGAAGAGGAAGCCTTAGCAGTCTCAGCGGACTGCCTATACAACGGAGCGTCCCGAGCGACGGACGTATGCTCCGCTAGCGACACATTTTGTACCACAACATCTGGGGCCAGATGTTGTTGAACGAGAGAGGGGCCTCTCTCGCTTGCCGTCCGGATGGACCGGAACGAGCTATGAACCGGACTAAAAGGCTTCCTCCGTTCTCCCTCCGATCCGCCGTCACTGGGAGTGCATTAAGTTAATTTTATAGTGCTCGCATCACCCCAAAATTCCTTCTAGACCGCAACGGACGAACCCGGCTGCCGAACCATTCGGTGAATGGACGCTACACCGGGCGAGCTAGCGGACGTCAAAGGCCGTCGAACCTACTAGGGTCCTCTTAGGCAATTGGCGTATAACATGAGCACTTTTCCGCTAGCCCTTCATTAATAGTGACGACGGAGGCACACTGTTGGAAGACATCACAGATACATCACCCTAATCTTGATCGTCTGAAATAGAAATTGATAAAGTAGAGTGACCCTGCGGGGAAAGGACCGGAGTGTCCAAATCCCCTACAACATACCGTGACATACGCTTCCCATATTGTCATCGAAATCATACGATACAGAACAGGAGTTAATGCGAGTACACTGACCACATATAGAATGATAATAAAGTCAGAGGAAGACTTCCTCTTAAAACAATTGATCAATATCCTTTCAATGTGAAAAGAAAACAAGTCCTGGTACTCGCACTAACCCCTGGCAATCAAAATACATAATAATAATATGATCCATTAATATAGAAAAAATAATTGAAATCAAAATATTTTGAAAAAATATTTTTTCAGAACAGCCCAAGTTTCTGAAAAGTAACGTTGAGCCCCAATGGATCCCAAGCCTAAGTGTGGACAAAAATTTTAAAAATATTTTAAACAATTTATTCAACACTTACGAACAATAATAATGTATCTAGTTATGATTAAAATAACATAAAGATATTATTTATTAGAAATCCCCCCCTCACACAGAGGGCTGTTGTAAATGTAAACAATGAGTGTAAAAACACTAAAATAAGACTCCAGGCACCCAGGCCCGAAATCAGTTACCAAAAATACACTATCTGATGCAAAACAGAGACTTCCAGGGAAGAAACTGCAGAACATCAGATGGTAGATGCAGAACACAACGCCTAACCACCCGTAGGTGAAGACGTAAACATGGGGAAAGAACAGAATTCATTCTGTTATTCAGCTAAAACTCCCAAGAAATTTTAGTAATAATAATTACAGAAACTATGCCAAAAGCATGGGAGAATAGCAAGGGGGAACTTAAAGGACAGGGAGAGAGGAAAACACTTGTAAAAACAGTGTAACTAATAATCAGAATGACAACAAAATGGCTGCTGCCTTGAAAATAGGTAACTTAACATAATTTCATTAAAAAATTTTAAGTTACAGCCCTGATAATATTCTGTCACACATTCTTTTCCTCTCCTCCTTCTCTATCCTCCTTAGAATCACCATTTCACTAATATTTATGTGTCTGGCATCATTTAAACTGAGATTTAAAAGCACAAAGATCAGTCAGATGTTAACTGATGAAGGGCCAAACTTAGAATGATAAATGGCGCCAATTTCGGAACGTCCTTGACACTGCGCATGCGCAGTAGGGGCGAAGTGTGGAGGGCCTTTCAGGACATGTTTTCTTTAGTTTTAGATGCAAATTTTGGGGATTGGGGGGCAAAATTTGTGTTTGGCCCTATATTTTAAGAGTTAGCACCAGCTATGTCTGGGTCATTGGTACAGTATAAAAATATTGATTTTTGCATCATTGGTACAAAATGGCCACTGGCAGCCATCTTGAATTTCGGATCACACCTAAAAACACTTGTTCCCGTCCCAGGGTCATAACAAAGGTACACAAGAAGTTTCGTAAAGATCGGTTCATAAATACGACCTCTAGCCCGAGCCATAGCCAATTGTTGATGTATGGACAGACGGACAGACGGACAGACGGACGACGGGCCATGACAATAGCTCAAATTTGACTTCGTCAAAGTTGAGCTAAAAATCAGAATAATTTGACCTTGAGGTCAAAGTTGAAGGTCAAAAGCATGGCAACCTTGGTACGCGACACGTCGTCTTGAGATAATCTATCCACATACCAAATATCAAAACCCTATCTATTAAGAGAAAAAAGTTACAGCCCGGACACGAATTTGTCAGAAAAGAACCCCGAATTCGGAATAATTTGACCTTGAGGTCAAAGTTCAAGGTCAAAGTATGGCAACCGTGGTACGCGACACATTGTCTTGAGATAATCTACCCACATACCAAATATCAAAACCCTATCTATTAAGGGAAAAAAGTTACAGCCCGGACACAAACTTGTCAGAAAAGAACTCCGAATTCGGAATAAGTTGACCTTGAGGTCAAACTTCAAGGTCAAAGCATGGCAACCTTGGTACGTGACACGTCGTCTTGAGATAATCTATCCACATACCAAATATCAGAACCCTATCTATTAAGGGAAAAAAGTTACAGCCCGGACACGAAAAGAACCCCGAATTCGGAATAATTTGACCTTGAGGTGCATTAGAAATCTGAAAATCAAAGTTAGTCTGTAGAAAAATTTGTCAAATTAACCTGCCTAAGGAAACCAAAAAACAGTTGAAGCTTTTGCGCAGTTAAAGATCATAATTATGAAATTACATGAGCTAGCAATCTGAAAATCAAACACAACCTTTGTTTTATAACTAGCAGAAAAACTTGTCAATTTTCAAATCATTCTGAAAAAGGGTGGTAAAGATATGCAGAAACCCTGAATACAGAGCAGCAGAGTTTTTGAACAATGAAGGGCCATAACTCTGAAACTACTTGCATAAACATTCTGAAAGACAAAATGAAACTTGACCTTCAGGATATGGTCATAAGTATAGTTATAAATTTAAAAACATTCTGCCAAAGGAGATGTAAAGTTTTCATGCAGCATACAGATGGATGGATGGATGGATGGATGGATGGATTGGATGGATGGATGGATGGACAGAAGGGTAGATAAACAAATGGATGGATGGACTGACAGACAGACAACATAGACAGGTATATAAGAGAGAGAGAGAGAGACAGACAGACAGACAGACAGAAGGGGTAACAATGCACCCTTTCATATTAATGAACAGGAGAACCACAAAAAAGATAAACACACCGAGACAAGAAAGAAAATTAGGATTAATATCATACCAGTTTCCCTCGAAGTCGAAGAATCAAATCGACAATCTCCACTTCTTCTTTATCTGCTATCCATTCTGTAAGATTCTAAAACAGCATGAAATAACTATTACTGCAAATGTATATGTCAGGCCAGAAGAATAAGAAAAAAAATTGGTTCTCAAGCAATTAATCTTTCAAATGAATGGGGATGGGCTGGCTTTTATTTTTATTTCTATCATTCGTTGAGTGGAGGAAGACCATATTTGTGCGCCATTCTTAAGTGCAGGTATCACAACCTAAGGGTTTTATAGTCTGTGGATTTGAATTTATTTCATCTGTATGGATTTGTCTTGTTACAATTAATGGGAGAGTCCCTTTAGGCACTCTGCCATAAATTGTAACAAGGCAAGGACATGTGAACAAATTTTGACAATCTACAACAAGAGCAACACCAGGCATGGCTAAATATGCCTGTTGAGTGTAAAAAGTTTCCTCCCAAGAGTAGTGAAACATCCAAGTCCACCTGGCCGAAACTTTGACGGTGTTAATTGAATGAGCCTCCAAAGTGCAGCTTTACAGGTACTTATTGTGATTATTATTCATTCCAAGTTTGGAGATGATTGGTTAAAACACAACTGAGAAAATCAACGGACAAAATAAGGTTTACAGATTTCTGAGAGCAGTGAAAATTACAAGTGCATAGGACTATAACTTTGGAAGGGTTAATCCGATCACCCTCAAAATCACAGTTGCACAGGGTCCTATTATGGTTATTATTCATGCCAAGTTTGGAAAAGATCCGCTGAAAGACAACTGAGAAAACTTCCCGACAAAAAACAAACTTAAGGATAGACAGACAGATGGATGGACTGACAGAGACAGATGGATGGACAGATCAATCACATAACACATCCCGTTTATCAATGGGCACATAAAAATGTAACTCTCTACCAGCTACTAAAGAAATACAAAAAACTTTTGTGTTCAGTTATATTTTTATTCACCATTTTCCAAAAATAAATACTACCCACTTAATATTGGAGATATTTTCTGCAAAACAAGAGTAAACTGTATACAGCGGAACCTTGTTAATTGAGTACCCACTTTGCCAGTGAAAATTATTCAATTAACAGGAGTATTCAATTAACAGGGATTGTGTCAATTTCCTGTATTCTAGAGATGAACTTAGCATTTATTCTATTATATCTTGTTTGACAGAGCTCCATGAGCTCTGTCAAACAAGATATAATAGATTAAATGCCTGTATTAGATGTACTGAGGCAAATAGGTCCATAACCAAAGGAAAACTGGGAAGGATCAGGGTAATTTTTCGACATGTTACAAGATTTTTTATTCAATTAACAGGAGTTTACTCTATAACTTATATTCAATTAACAGATCAAATTTGTACTGGAGGTATGGTAAATGGTTTTGTGTTGGGAAATTATATTCAATTAACAGGGATATACAATTAAGAGATATCCAAATAAGTGGGCTCCACTGTATTTACAAAACAAATATAATAAATAGACACTGTATTTTAATCATGCTTTGTTGTTGTAGTTAGATGCAGTTAAACATTCAATCAAAACAGATCAAATTTTTATGTCTCACGATTTCATACGAATCTTTTTTGGAAGATCCTGCAAGCCAGTTCAACAAGGGAGTTTAAATTCAATGAGGGATTGCCTGAGAGCCCAAAAAAAAGTTTTTGGGGAGTCTTATTGTCAATTCAAAATAATGGCACAAAAAACCTGCTTTTGATAAACTCTTTTCAGATGAGAAACAATTCCAAGCTTTTCCATTTTATCCCACTAAGAAAGATTTAACATGCAAATTTACCTGAAAATATACTTCAATCTCATACTCCATCATTGAGAGTACAAGAAACTGGAGATTTAAAAAAAGACTCTTAGAGAACACATTCCAAGAAGTTCATCATCTGACATTGCCAAGAGAGATGAAATTGGATTAGAATTTTGAAATGGTTGAATAAGGCCCCACAAAAGTATATCTTGTTTCTCAGGTCATTTGTTTTTAAAACTGCATGCAGGCAGGTTGGCATTTTTTTATTTATTTAATTTTATTTTGTAATTATTTCTTTGCCATCAAAAGTTCATCTTCTTGGTTTGTTTTATGTTCTAGGTCTCATAATCTACAGAATAGCATGGGTGGTGGTGTACTTCATCCCTTGAGTGAAAGAAGACTTTGCAATGCTAAAGAATTGAAAATCCTTCTTGCACTCAAGGGCCAAATTTATCAATTTTATTAACTTGAGTAAAATATCAGACATAAACCATTTAATTTTTATTTTTTTAAAGTTTGCATTGGTTATAAAAAGACAGCATGCAACAGATAAAAGGATCATGTGGGAGGGCCTGAGAAACAGAATAATTTTTTTAGGCCTAATCAGACAGAACACAGTGAGGTGGAGTACGGGGACACGAAACAACTAGAATATACAAAATACTTGAACAAGGGTCATTGATTCCTGTCCCCAATACTCTACCTGAGTTGTGTTCTGTCTTTATACCACAATTAAACTTGAATTAAGTGAATGAAGACTAGATTTTTAAAGTTAAAGAGAAAAATCACCTGCGGTGGCCAGTTCACTTTCTTGCATGATGCTGTTTTGTGTCACAGCATTTCATTCACATCATAATATCAATCAGATGGTTAATGACCAATCAGATGCATTCTTACATGACATTCTTACACATAGGCTGGATTTCATGCATGGTGTATCTAGCACATTTCTCAATATCTTGATTGTATCGGGAACATTGAATACACAGAAAAATCGTGGTATAAGAAACTATTTTAATATTTAACAGACTGTGTAGAAAGCAGTTCATGGCTTGTAGCACACATTTAGGTTGTTCTGAAAATTGGGGGCACACACATTTTGGTTTTAACTCCTTATGTGCTGCTGGCAGATATGTGTTCCCGGGACAGGCAATCTCTTCCCACTAAAATAAGATTAATTTGTGCACTTTAACCACATTGTCCTCAGTCAATTGTATCAACTTTTTTTTTTTTATTAAATTGTACTGAATTTTCCATCAAAACTAGTCATGGCTGATATGAAGCAGCCATGACTAGATTTTATGGAAAATACTTACAATACCCAGAGGGTTACAAGTTAAAGCATTATTCATTCACTTGGTTTAACTGAGTCAAAAACTTGTAGTGACTCACAAATTCCTTTGTCCTGCTGAGCATTTAAATATGAGTATTTTTATCGATTATATCTTGTTTTAACCCCCTGAAGACTGATATTGAAATATCAAAGCTTCAAGCTGCAACTTTTTCCCATGATACAACAAGGAATTTATCAAATTCGAGCTTATTTGAGAGAACTCATTGACAAGATCAAATCGGTTAAATTCCCAGTTGCATGATGAAATGTCAGTATTTCAAAATCAGTTATGTTGAATTAATTGAGTTCTTTATCAGACAAGTTCTAACAATTGAGTATTTATTTATTTATTGGTGCTTAAGGTCACATACTTATGCACGATGGCCAATCGTGATTGTGACAGTTTTACAGGTGGAGGAAGCCGGAATACCCAGAGAGAACCACCGAGCATCAACGAGCAACTGTTAGCTCCTCAACATTCTAACTCTGTGCAAGCTATGCTCAAGGAGGGTTACAGCGGTTGAAGACAAGTGCACCATCGACGTGCAGTACACCTCAGTACACAGCGCCATTATTCCCCCATGTAGGCAACTGGGATAAAGTGTCTTGCCCAAAGACACAACACAGGTCGTCCTGGACAGGGAACGAACTCAGGACCTCTAGCATAGACGTCCAACAGTCTACCACTGAGACACTGCACTCCCGGGGGTTAAGCGTTAAACCCCTCAGTGCAACATTCTCAATGACGAGACACAAGCTACATTTTGAAAATAGTAATGAAATATGAATGATGATTTTTGTGAATATTAGTCTTTATTAAATGTCTATTACTTTTCCTCCAGTTCCTTATTTACAAATCCATACAGAACACGCTCCATGTGGATTTCCAATGACAGACTATTTCTCCACTCGACATTATGGATCCATCAAAAGAACTAAACTCTGCCAATTTTCATAATTGGCCAAATGAAACAGTGCATTCTGATTCAGATCCGGGTAAATTTGGAAGGCACAGTGACAGCCGATAAATCGAATATCAACTGGAAAATGATAAATTTTAAGTAATTTATATATTTTTTATACTTACCAATGGCCTAGACTAACTGGTGCAAACTCGAAATTATCAAGGGCCAAACACAAATTTTGAACCCCCCCCCCCCCCCCCCCTCCCATTCCCAAATTTTGCATACAAAACTGAAAATTAAAAGTCCTATCTGGCCCTCCATACTTTTACTCTCTGAGCATGCACAGTGGTCAGGAAGAGACTGGAATTGGCGGCAACATCATTCTTTGTAGATGAGCGTACTAATAATAACTCAGCGGGGAGGTATGAGTGCCCACTCATGGGAGGGCCATCTCCATCTGGGCCATTGGTAAGTATAAAAATATACAAATTACTTTAAATTTATCATATTTTTATACTATAAACCAATGGCCCAAACTAGCTGAATCATAAAAAGGTCGAGGGCCTAGGAATTCAGAATTAGTAGACCAACATAGTTCCAAGCCTGTAATCCAAGGTGAAAGGAAATTAAATTTAAAAGGAATTACATGTATGTCTCTCTATACAGTAATAGAGAAGACATATCATAAATAAGGAGCCAAATTCAAGTAATTCCATATTCTTAGCTTGAAGACTATGCTAATTGGATGTAACGAGTTACCAATTTTTAAGGCTAGTCCGGACTAAGCCCCAAAAATTAGGATGGCATATTTGAAAATGAGAGGTTCCCCCCCCCCCCCAAACATACGCCATGTACAATAATACACAAGCTGTATCCAGGATATAATCTGCAGACAAAACACTCATAGTTACACACTTATCAAGCCAGAGGAGAGGTAAAAAGAATCTTCTTCAAAAACAAAGAGGGGATCGCTCTGAAATCAGTAAAAGCGGTACCAAATAACAATATATATTCGTCGAACAGGCATCCAGGTATTAAATATTATTAATAAATTGGTGCTTAACCCCACTTCAGACACTAAGGCTATCGCACGATCACAATAATTAATATCACCCGCTTGTAACGTATACTGGAGTCGGCATGCGTAGATAGGTCGAAAACCGGTGATATAATATATAACATACACATATCCAATAAAATCACAATGGACGATCCCTGGAGAGTAAACACACTTTCGAGGTAACCCACATGTGACCCCATTCAGGTGTACAATAAATTCCAATAAATAACTCTCCCAGACTTGTTCTATCCGATAGCTATGCTCCCAGAAATGTGCGAATATACGAGAATGTAAAGACAAGTTGTATTCGATTGAGTACCGAAATTAATAGAAACCTGGATTTAGAAATGGATGGAACTATGATTAACAGACTCATCATGGACCACCCCCGAAATAATTGTTTCTAAGGTCCATAACATACAATAATGTGTCTGCCTAATAATTCATTTATTATGCGCGTGAGCATTGAATCCTGCATGAAATCATCTAATATCAGTTAACTGACTAGACAGCCTTACAGGTACCTAAAGGCTAGCAATTTATTGATGAATCATATGCTCGTATATGACATATAGACGAACAACCACAGGAAACCAACCAACTAAAAAGTGGATGTGCCCATGAGGTCGCCATAGAACATGACCCAGCTGCCAATCAAGAAGTTATGAAATGCATGTATATACTTAAATGCATACAAGGCTTACGGGAAGAAAACTATGTCTTGCCCGGTAATCGCCTCTTAACACATTGGCGGTGGGAGAGGGGGGTGGGGGGGAATTCAAAATCATATCGAACCCCCTCACCCACATTACTTGAATCGTTCTTGTGTTAGTCATCAAATAGTATAGGAACCGCAAGGCTCCCTCACGTCTGACTGACTCCATAATGCCACTAAGGGTGGAGAAGGATGTGATGAACAAATACACCGTATTTACATAATAACTCACACCAAATCATACTGGCTTGAATAGAATAACCTCCTCTAACAAACGGAATCAAGTTCGATAGGACAACTAACTCAGCCTGGATGAAGCAGCTAAAGGTCTTCCTGTACGTGAAGACCATTAAAAGCTGATAACTGAGGCCCTAGAAGCTCACTAGGGAGACTTACAATGCTAGCCTATGTGAAGACAGATATATCGGTGTAAGTTGCGACCCTGAAGGCTCACTTAATGGAGACTTACAGTTATCATAGCGTAAGGTAGGGAATGAAGAGCCGCTATATAAACAGCCTAGAATTCACGAAGAGACCGCATTCCCAAGAGATAATAAATTCAGTTATGCCACTGCATAATACTGAAAAAATCTCACTCAAAATTTAGCTAGGCTACTGTGGTGTAACAATATATCTATGCACTAGATTCATCTGGATTCAGGACAAGAAAAAGGTGATAATAAAAAACTGGAGAATAATTTCGACAACGTCTAATGCTTTTCTTCAATAGGAAAGCTTATACCTCCAGAAGGAAAGCCTCTCTTGGAAGATTTGTCTAACAAGTATTCTTGTAACTGGAGTTTGCTCGGAATGATAGCCGCAGGCCTGCCGAGACTACATTCTCATCCACTAATCTTCCACAATTTATCCAATTTGCGAGGTTTGTAACCTACCGCCAAGTGGCAAGCAACCAAAATCTATTCTCAACGACCTCAATTGATCCCTTCAATAAGAGAGCCTTCACCTCCACTAGGAGCGACTCTCTTTGAAAGGAACTTCCGTGATTAACGTCCAGTTTCTTGTGAAGTTGATAATACTCTGTCAACTGGCAAGCAATAGAGGTCATGTCCATCAACTGTATGACTTACGATGCTTACAGGGGGTGAAACTACGTCCTCCCCACGAAGCTTGTCTCATCGACCTCAATTGTTCCCTTCAATAAGAGAGAGCCTTTATCTCCAACAGAAGCGACTCTCTTCGAAAGAAACTTCCGTGATTAACGTCCAGTTCTTGTGAAGCTGATAATCCTCTGTAAATTGCCAAGCAATAGGGGCCATGTCCATCACCTGTCTGACTTACAATGCTTATGGGAAGAGAAACTACGTCCTCCCCGCGAAGAAGCTCGTCTCGTCGACATCAATTCTTCCTTTCAATAAGAGAGCCTTTATCTCCACTAGAAGCGACTCTCTTTGAAAGAAACTTCCATGATTGATGCCCAGTTTTTCGTGAAGATGATAACCTTCCGTTAATCGTCGGCCTAGGGGTGTCTAATCCATAGCCTTGATCAGAC
The DNA here is from genome assembly GCA_031216915.1 of Pictodentalium vernedei. Taxonomy (NCBI): domain Eukaryota; kingdom Metazoa; phylum Mollusca; class Scaphopoda; order Dentaliida; family Dentaliidae; genus Pictodentalium; species Pictodentalium vernedei. The sequence goes on from CM062296.1 coordinate 767,149,667, forward strand.
CTATACCCCTTTCACGAGGCGCTATAATGACGACTTCTAGAGTAAATATAAGAGGGTTATTGTACCCTCGCGACACATTCTCATGATGCTTACTTAGAAGCAGAACAGCCTTGCTTACCCCGGTCTGCTGAAGTGTGTTGATGAGACAGCAACTTCAATAGCAGAGCACTGAAGCTTCTTGTAGCCTGCACATATATCAACGCAAGCTTGTCAACAAATAGTATATTTCCGATAACCAGAGCGACTCAGAGAGAGCTTTTCACCTTGTCATCTATAAGTGATGATGACGCAAGGGCAGCATCACGTCTGATCAACTCCAAATTCACTGTCCGTGCGGAATTGTACGTGGCATACATGACTGCCCTGGAAAGAACTCTTAGCAAGGAACCATGTTCTCATATTTCTTTCCATTGAGACGTTGCACCATAGCTCTACCCATATTTACATTTCCTTCGACCACAATGGACTTACGCTGTGTCACGGCTCCCATGGACGGAGTAACCGCTTCACCAGTCGAGCTAGCTGCTCGCAAGAGATTAAGAACTAGAGGCCTTATCCCTTGCATATCATGAGCACTGCAGCCAGCTTTATTTGCGCAACTGTAGCACACTTGGATGGGTGTCAGAATATCATCACCATGTTCATGTTCCTCTGAAATAAAAACTGAAAAAATGAATTATAACGTGGCGAGAGGCCTGGCCTCGGAAAATCACGGCCAACAACGTATCGCGACACCTGTCTCCAACATTAGTCATCCCAGTGAACACAAGAATGACAAGAGTCTGCAGGAGTGCATCGACTAAAGTTGATATCAGTCCTCCAAACTCCACAACAAAATATATAATTAAGATACATGAATAATAGCAATCAAAATAAAATTCAAAATTTTTTTTTTTTTTTATCTTTTCTTAAAAAACGCCTATGTTCCCAAAGGGAACATTAAGAGCCCAAGGGCATCCCGATAGAGCCTATGTGTGGACAAAATACAAATTTATTGAGCTACACTACCAGAATAATAATCCAAGTATCCTACAGTAATTCTACAATAATAGAAAATAAAATACTACCTATATATGAGGACGACGTCAAAGTAAACAACGTCAGTGAAAAAAATGGAAACAAGACATCAGGCACACAAAAAAGGCCTAAAGTGAGAAACCAATTTAAATGCTACCAGATGCAAAGCTAGATCTTCATACGAAGAAAAAACGATACATGGGATAGAAGATGCAAGACTAAATGACCTAACACCCCTAGGATGAGGACGTAATGCTGGGGAAAAACAGAATAAATATTCTGTAATACATGTTAAACTCCCAAGAAATTTAATAAAAAATTTCAACAAAAAATAGCCAAAAAGCTTAAGAGTTTAACAGGAAGGGTTCATGGAAGAATAGGGAAGGAATACTTAACAAACAGTGGAATAATCATTATCAAAAATGATGATGTCAGGCGTATGTCCCGAAATTTGGAAACATAAAATAATTTTATAATTATTATAAAGTTACAGCCCTGAATGTCAAAAACCACCGTTGAACACTTCCAACATACAATAACAGCCTTGGATCCACCAATTCTTCCATTGATTTGTGTCTGGCATCCTTAAAAAAGGAGATTTTAGAGCACAGATGTCAGTTCATTGTTGCTGACTTTAGGGTCAAAGAAAGAAGAATGTTGCGTCAATTCCAGTCACTTCCTGACTGCTGTGCATGCGTGGAGAGTAAAAGTATGGAGGGCCAGATAGGACTTTCAATTTTCGGTTTGCAAGCAAACTTTGGGGATTGGGGGTTCAAAATTTGTGTTTGGCCCTTGATAACTTTGAGTTTGCACCAGCTAGTCTGGGCCTTTGGTTTATAGTATAAAAATATTCTGACTGGAGGATATGAAGAAGAAGAGTTTTGAAGATTATTCCTCATATCAAAATTCATGCTCCCTTAGAGAGCCTAATTATTAACAAATGGATTTCAGTTGAACAAATAGAATCCAACCCCTGTAAGGATTCTGTATGCCATATATTAAAAGATTCTAACTGGTATTTCTGGAGAAGAAGAGTTTTAAAGATTATTGCTAATTTTGGATTAAGTTAAAATTCAGGCTTTAATAGGGAGCCCAAATATTAACCCAGTGACTTGGTTTGAACAAAATGAGATCTAACCTCCCAAGAATGCTGAAAATCAAATATCAAAAGATTCTGACTGGTGGATCTAAAGAAGATTTTTAAAGATTATTCCCTATATTGCACTAAGTTAAAATTCAGGCCCCATGGGGATCCCAAATATTAACTGAGGGACTTGCTTTGAATGAACTTGAATCTGACCCCCATAAGGATACAGTATACTTAACCCTTTACCCAATGCAGACGATTTCAAAATTTATTATTTTAAATATCATTTTTAAAATTTAAAAAAAAAAATTCAACAAAACCATATCATGTGACCCCTCTTTGGAACGAGCTCGATGAGCTCGTTCCAAAGAGGGGTCACATGATATGGTTTTGTTGAAATTTTTCGAAAAATAATATTTTTTCAGCTGCTGAATTTGCATATTACTTGGGCGGATGCGGGCGATTCGTTGGGTAAAGGGTTAATATCAACAGATTCTGAGTAGTGGATCTGAAAAAGATTTTCCCCACATTGCTTTAAGTTAAAATTCAGGCTCCCAAAGAGAGCTCAATTATCAACCAATGGACTTGATTGGAACAAACTTGATACTGATTCCTGTAAGGATTAGTTATACTATATTATAAAAAGATTCTGACCAGTGGTTCTGGAGAAGAAGAGTTTTAAATATTATTCCTCATACTGGATTAAGTAATAATTCAGGCTTCAGTAGGGAGCCCAAATATTAACCCAAGGACTTGGTTTGAACAAACTTAGATCTGAACTACCTAAGAATGCTGTATACCAAATATCAAAAAATTCTGACTGGTGGATCTGAAGATTATTTCCCATATTGCGCTAAGTTAAATTTCAGTCTCCCATAGAGAGCCCAATTATTAAGCAACGGACTTGAGTAGAACAAATTTAAATCCAACTCCTGTAAGGATTCTGTATACCACATTGAAAGATTCTGGCTCATGTTTCGGGAGAAGAAGAGTTCAAAAGATTATTGCTCTTATTGGACAGAGTTAAAATTTGGACCCCATTAAGGAGCCCAAATATTAATCCAGGAACTTGATTTGAACAACATTAGATCTAGCCTCCATAAAGATGCTGTATACCAAATATCAAAAGATTCTGACTGGTGGATGTGAAGCAGATTTTTAAAGACTATCCCCCATTTTGCACTAAGTTAAAATTTGGGCCCCCATAGGAAGCCCAAATATTAACCTAGACACTCAAATTGAACAAACTTGAATCTGACCCCCATAGAGATGTTGTATTCCAAATATAAAAGGCTTCCGACTGTTGGATCTGAAGAAGAAGATTTTTAAAGAAATTTCTTCCTATTGCACTAAGTTTAACTTTCGGCTCCAACAGAGAGTCCAAATATTAACCCAGGGACTCAATTTGAACAAACTTGAATCTGACCCCCTAGAGATATCTGGGCAAACCCATCTTGGGCTAAAATAAATAAAACATCCTTCAAAATGCATTTCTGAGCAAAGAAAAACAAGATCAATCTTGCAGAACTTTAGTTATAGAGCGAAAACCAATTTCAAGTGTGTATTTAACATTGGAGGTCAATGTGACCTTGACCTTTGGCATGTGATGGTCAAAATAAATAGGCTTCTTCAACTCATCATACCTAACCCACATATGAAGTTTGGTAAAGATCCAGCTAGTAGAACTTTGCTTAATTGACGGAATGCAGCAGAAATGTGTTTCAAGTACATTTAATGTTGATGATCACAGTGACCTTGTCCTTCGGCACATCAACATCAAAATGAATAGGGTTCTACCTCACACCACACCTAACCTCCATCCTGACTTATATCAAGATCAGTCTTGCAGAACTTTAGTTATAAAGCCGAAACCAATTTCAAGTGTGTTTAACATTGGAGGTCAGTGTGACCTTGACCTTTGGCACATCATGGTCAAAATAAATAGGCTTCTTCCACTCATCATACCTAACGCACATATGAAGTTTGGTAAAGATCCCGTTGGTAGAAGTTTAGTTAATTGATGGGATGCAAAAAGTTAACAGATGGACGACGACGGACATGGTGATAACATAATGCCCCCTCCTCAAAGAGGCTTGGCCATAAAAAGAAAGGATGTTCTATGTTTATGAAAGGATTATTAAATAAGACAAGAAATGTGACAATTGACATTATGTTAAGTTCTGTACCTTATAGTTTATGCATTCAACAAGAATAATAAGAGGTGTAGACTGTGATACAGGAATTTAGACTCGAACTTGTGTGGCCCTCATGGTTGGCCGATCTCAACCAAAACAGGGCTACAGGATGAAATAACTAGACATCATACCGAGGCATCCTATGAAGTTACAATGAAATTCCTTCATAAATACGACCTGTAGACTGTGCTAAAGGATTTCAGGTTTCAAACCCACACAGCTATAATGGTTGACTAATTGCGACCAAAATGGGACATTCTTATCTAGACATGACCTAGAACCTGCACATGAAATTTAGTGATGATGGGACAAGAACTACAGGGTGTAACCTGGACTAAACAAAATGTGAACAGACTTCCGCACGCGTGATGGCAACAGCTTATCTTGACTTTGTCAAGTTAAGCTAAATATAAGTCTTTCTGTGGATTTCAGAAATACGAGAAGCAGTCACAGCCTCGAGCAACATGAAATTCAATTTCATTTTCCTGGTAATGCTGCCCAGCGAAACCACTAAAAAGACCAAAATCAGTTCTCCTTGGGCATTTATCAGTAGTAAATAAATGCCCCTTGGGAGGAAGGGTGCAGGTATACAACAACCAGGGTCTGTGACTTTCAACCTTGATGAAATGAAAAGAATTGACCACCTATAAATGAAATAACCCCCAAATACTTACAGCTTCTGACAGAACTTCTAAGTGAAGAACTTGAAGTTTTTGGTTAACCTCTTGCTGTCGCTGGTTATACCAACCATAAAAATTCACAGACCGGAAAAACTTCCTAAAAAAATATTAAAACAAATTAGTATCATCTTTTTTTGATAGTGGGAAACATTATAATAGAACACTTGATAGTGGGAAACATTATATCAGAACACAAATATTTAAAGCCTCATTTCCTTGACCAAATTTGTGATAAAAGACATACTGTCATACCAGGCGGTGTACAAGTTGCACCATTGTATATGTCATACCCCCAATTTTCAGATGAACTGCCCCATTTTACATGTAACTGTTGTATAAATTGTAGTGACACTGAGCCAGTGACTGATATTCTATACAACAAAGAATTAGATAAAACCTGGAGCGTGGTTGGTCAATGTTTCTATCAACATTGTCATTGTGAACATATGAATATCGACAAGCTTTTCATGGCAATGAAGATGTGGTGAAGACTTTCCCTGTCATTTTTGGAACCATTTTCAAGAAATGACATCCAGTGATCTCAAACTGAGCATTTTTTAAAACACTTCAGATATTTTTTTTTACAGATGCAGTGGAGCCCACTTAATTGGATATCTCTTAACTGAATAACCCTGTTAATTGCATATAATTTCCCAACATAAAACCATTTACTATACCTCCAGTACAAATTTGATCTGTTAATTGAATATAGGTTATAGAGTAAACTCCTGTTAATTGAATAAAAAATCTTGTAACTAGTCGAGAAATTACCCAGACTCTCCCCAGTTTTCCTTTGTTTAAGATTAAGATTAATTAAGATTAATTTTATAAGCCTTATATCGAAGTGCTCTTTGGCTATACAAATTGAAAGGTAGAGAGCTAAAGGTTACAGCGCCTATGTCATCAAGTTTCTAGTCTTTTTGATCGAGGAAAGTTAGTTGGTAGATGTGTGTCTTCAAGCTTTTTTTTAATTTATCAAGTGTTTGTGGTGTTTTTAAGTGGGGTGGAAGAGCATTCCACAATTTAGGGGCAATGACCGAAAAAGCTCTGTCGCCTGCTGTAACCAATTTAGACCTCGGTTGGATGAGATTAAGAATATCTTGAGAGCGGAGAGGTCTTCCAGGTTTGTAAGCACTTACAAGTTCAGACAGATAGGATGGTGCCATAGCATTCAGACATTTGAATGTGAGTAGAATGATTTTGAACTGGATTCTTTTTTCTACTGGGACCTATTTGGCCTTAGTACATCCAATACAGGTATTTAATCTATTATATCTTGTATGGCAGAGCTCATGGAGCTCTGTCAAACAAGATGTAACAGAATAAATGCTAAGTTTATCTCTAGAATACAGCAAAGGGACACAATCCCTGTTAATTGAATACTCCTGTTAATTGAATAATTTTCATTGGAAAAGTGGCTATTCAATTAACAGGGTTCCACTGTATTATCCAAGCAATTAATTATGCATTCACATAAACATAAAATTTCATCTCAAGCCTCCAAGAACTGCGTTACCCACACATCCAATCAGATTTTGCTGGAATGACCTCAGTAATTATCACAAAAAATTGTGTGTTTTTTAGAATCAGTATAAACAGATTTGAATACTGTGCTATCGAATCTCATCGAAGCGATTCTAAAAAAATTCAGAATTTTCAGGAAAACTTGAATTTTCAGGCTAGTTTTGTGACAGCAAAAGACTGCTGAGGCATGTGCATTAACAAGACGGAGAAAGGAAACAAAGAGAAATAGAAGCCTGCAGAACAATAAATCCATTCAGACATTAATTATGACTGCTATGTGTCCATTAATAATTAATGTAAACATAGTAATTGGCATATCTATTAATACTAATGAAAGTGTCAATGACACTGTAGCTCAACTTGACAAACTTGAACTTGGTAAGTTATAAATGAAATGGCAAAATTGAAGATCATTGGTACCAATGTTATTTGATGAAATTTCGACATAACAGCATTGTGTGTGCACAACATAAGAGTAATCCATGCATTTTAAATGTAATCTGCAAGACTGGCTAAAGGAGGAATGTTGATACACAAATGCAGTATGTTCAGAGGTTATTGTAAATGGTAACTTTTTTCACAGGAATGAATGCTAATTAATAGCTCTTATCTAAAGGTCTTGCCTAATGAGCACACCAAGTTCAAAAACAATCCTATGATAAATGTGGCCTGTAGGCCATGTCAAAGAATGTTGATGCACAGATGCAATAAATTCAAAGATTGTTGCTAACAGCAACAGTTTTTGATGGAAATGAAAAGAAAATCAATAGCTCCTATCTTTGTCACCCTGCATAAGCAAACAAAGTTTCAAAACAACCTGATAATGAATGTGCCCTCTGAGCCATGCCAAAGGAAGATGTTAATGCACAAATGCTTTAAGTAGAAGGTCATTGCTTGTGGCAATGGGTTTTTTTTGTTTTTTTATGGAAATTCATAAATATACCCTGCAGAGAGTGCAAAAGGGATAAGTTGATGCACAAATGCAGTAAGTTCAAAGGCTGGTGATAACGACAATAATTTTTTATGGACATGAAAAAACGCAATAGCTCGCATCTAGAGGTCACCCCGAACACACATACCAAGTTTCAAAGTGATCCAATCATAAATGTGCCCTGAAGGGTGTGTTAAAGGGAAATATTGAGGTTTGACTAAACTAAGTTCAAAGGTCAGCGGCAACATTTTTTGACAGAAATGGAAGAAAATCGACAGCTCCCATATAGATGCCACCCCACACAAGCACACCAAGTTTGCAAGCGATCCAATCATAAATGTGCCCTACAGGGTGTGTCAAAGGGAAATATTGATGCTTAACTGCACTAAGTTTTTACTAAGTTCATCGAAGGGCATTGCCAGTGGCAACATTTTTTGACGGGAATCGATGAAAATCGATAGCTCCCATCTAGAGGTAACCCCAAACAAGCATACAAAGTTTCAAACTGATGTGATCATAAATGTGCCCTGCTGTAGGACATGCCTATTACAACCGATGTTACAATGCCACATAATGTTACACCAACGCATAATGTTACAAAAAATGTAGTAAACAGCCGATAATGTTATAAACTCCGCATAATGTTATAACTTTTTTCAACCCGTTATGTTATAAAAATTGACACATAATGTTATAACTTTTTTTCAACCAGTTATGTTACAACAAATTAACTGATAATGTTAAAACTTCAAATAAACATATCTTTTGTAATTTATACTGTCATGGCATCAGTTTCAGGTGGAGACCGTCGGTCTGTACTTGAGGGAACTTTTCAGATCTCAGTGTAGAATTGGACCATTCTGACTTTAAGTAATATATACCATTATTGTAATAAACCCTCTTCTGTGATAAATTACGCGTCCATTATTTGGTCGGTCATAAGGTAAGGATACTATCGTATATTTTAAGGATACTAAACCAACGGATTCCCCCTTTTCGTCGTATGAAGCAATGAAAGCTATGGAAATGAGCACGATGCGCGCAAAATCATACGTCACAAAATGAAAGCTATGAAAATGAGTGCAATGAAAACCTCATCACACGTCTCACACCCTCATTAAGGATACTATCCTACCTTTATTTGGGAGTGTTTTCGGGAGTGTTTGGGTCAGTTTTCTGAAGATTGTCGGGTTGTTTGGATTAATTCGATATCTATTGTCGGGTTGTTAGGGGTGAGAAGGAGCATGTGTCCTCATAACAACACGCGCTGGCCATACGTACTCCTACCACCTATTATCATGATAATGACGTCACAACATGGCCTCCCGTGTGCACTATCATGACAACCCAACGCGGTTGCCCAGTCACGTGACATGACGTCACTTGCGGGGTTCTGGTCTGGGGTCCTACAAAATGGCTCGTTTTCAACATACATAACTACTCAACACCAACACCGCCACAACACTAACATCAACACAACTCCTCCTCCACAATCTCCCCCTTCTCCCTATACTGCCTGTTCTAGTGATTCCGCCTTTTCCAGAACCTGTAATCCCAAATTCATCACTAACTGTCTTCCACTTCTTCCAACATCTCCACCATCTATATTATCATACCGTCTAGCACTACTCCATTATAGCATTCTCAGATAGCCTTCTCTGCACAATCACCCTGAAGCGGAGACTACGCATGTTGGTAAACGGTCCAACCGGATAAAATAGCACCCCTCCCCAACCACCCCCGCCTTCACCATGTTTGGTACTGGATGATCATGGTAATGACGTCACACGATTGAGTTACCAGGATAATCGGCGTCTATGTAATGTGACTGGGTCATTCTATGATAAATCCTCGGGAGTTGGGGGTGGGGGTCTCCCCGCCTTAACCAGAACAGAAACTGTTAGTATAAATATCACATACCTTTATGCGGCAATAAATGGTAAGTGGTAAAGTCCATCTACAATAGCTGTAACTGGAATTAGGATACAAAAGTTATAACATTATCGGGTAATTTGTTATAACATAACGGGTTGAAAAAAGTTCTAACATTATGCGTCGATTTTTATAACATAACTGGTTGAAAAGAGTTATAACATTATGCAGAGTTTATAACATTATCGGTTGTTTACTACATTTTTTGCAACATTATGCGTTGGTGTAACATTATGCGGCGCTGTAACATTATCAATTGTAACAATGCCAAAGGAATATATTGATGCCTGGCTAAACTAAGTTCAAAGATCGTTGCCGGCAGCAACATTTTTTGACGGACGGAAATGGAAGAAAATCGATAGCTCCCATCTTGAGGTCACCCCAAACAAGCATGCCAGGTTTCAAAGTAATCCGATCATAAATGTGCCCTGTAGGGTGTGCCAAAGGTAAATATTGAGGTCTGACTAAACTAAGTTCAAAGGTCAGCGGCAACATTTTTTGACAGAAATGGAAGAAAATCGACAGCTCCCATATAGATGCCACCCCACACAAACACACCAAGTTTGCAAGCGATCCAATCATAAATGTGCCCTACAGGGTGTGTCAAAGGGAAATATTGATGCTTAACTGCACTAAGTTTTTACTAAACTAAGTTCTAAGAACGTTGGCTGTGGCAACATTTTTTGACAGAAATGGAAGAAAAATCGATAGCTCCCATCTAGAGGTCTCCCCAAATAAGCATGCCAGGTTTCAAAGCAATCATATCATAAATGTGCTCTGTAGGGTGTGCCAAAGGGAAATATTGAGGTCTGACTAAACTAAGTTCTAAGAATGTTGGCCGTGGCAAGATTTTTTGATGGAAATGGAAGAAAATCGACAGCTCCCATCTAGAAGTCACCCCAAACAAGCATGCCGGGTTTCAAAGCAATCTGATCATAAATGTGCTCTGTAGGGTGTGCCAAAGGGAAATATTGAGGTCTGACTAAGCTAAGTTCTAAGAACGTTGGTCGCGGCAACATTTTTTGACGGAAATTGAAGAAAATCGATAGCTCCCATCTAGAGGTCACCCCAAAGAAGCATACCAAGTTTCAAAGCGATTTGATCATAAATGTGCCCTGTAGGGTGTGCCAAAGGGAAATATCGAGATCTGACTAAACTAAGTTCTAAGAACGTTGGCCGTGGCAACATCTTTTGACGGAAATTGAAGAAAATAAATCGATAGTTCCCACCTAGAGGTCACCCCAAATACGCATACCAAGTTTCAAAGCGATCTAATCATAAATGCGGTCTGCGAGGTGTGCCAAAGGAAACTGTGGACTACGCCGACGGATGAGAAGTGATGGCAATAGCTCAGCTTAACTTTGTCAAGTTGAGCTAAAAATACAATAGCTCATAAGAGGAACTAAACAATGGAGAACAAAACACAGGACATGAATTGCCTACACTCCAAAACAGCTGTTTTAATTAATATTCATGAACACCTGAAACTGAAGACTGCAGTGATGAATTGTGGGATACTGTAATCGAAGGATAGGTCATGGAAATTGTTTTTTCCTCATGCATGAAATGTTCATATATTGTGATTTCAAATCAAAATAATAAAATAACCCTAAGAAGGTTTATAAAAAAAAGCTTTATTAACTGGTTGAGTGCTAGAAGCCACTATCAGGGCTTTCAAAAAAAATGAGGGTCCCAGAGTAAAAGCCAACATTTTCCTTGCTTGTGTTTCATATTCAGTCAAACGTGAATAATATTTTGTTTAGATAAATTTGTGTTATCACAAATTATTGAAGAGTGCCTATTGGCACTCTTCAATAATTTGTAATAAAACAAATTTTGATGAACAAATTCAGACCACCAAAAATAATGTAGCCCTCAACCAGTTAAAGGTAGTGGTTTCAAGTTCAAATGAACAAGAGTTAGTGAGTACGTAAATATATTTTGTTCAATTGTGAATCACCAAAATATAACAGGTGTACGAAGTCAGTTGCCCAGTACATCACCAACATATCTCCCCCAAAATATTGGATAATCCATCTTACCAATATGTAAGATGTACCCTTATTTGGGGGTGAGGGGGATTTTTTTTTTTAGGGAAAAAAGTGTGACGTCTACACCGGCCGGTACGGTAGTTATTATGCAAAGTAATTCCTGATGTCATGAATAGAAACTTGCCAAAAGTATTTTGTAAAGATGTTGAAAAAAGAAGACAAATTACAAAAAAAACCACCAAACTTGGATGGAAGAAATAAAGGTTGCAATACCTTTTCCATTTCAAAAAGATTTTACCTTTAACCCTTTGAAGCTGAGTGGCTGCTTTTCCGGCCAGGAACATGATATGTCAAAACTTCATTAAATAGGATGGCTATTCAGTAAATGTGTGGGGTAGACCACTTAATATATTTGGGCTGCATGTTGAAAATATTAATTGGTGTACCCCAAATAATGAAAATGGACTCTTCTAATTGCTGTCACTGAACTGGCATGGAAGATACCACTAGAGTTCAAAGGGTTAAATGCCTAATTCCTACTATGATCACTTTTTACAGCAACAGAACAGGTGCCCCAACATGCAGTCGTCTTTGCGCAAACTCAAAACTTTTATTCTATGCAGTTTGGCAGTTGTTTCTTTGTGACTATGTAGGCAGCCAAGACTTGCCTTGAAATGACTGCAAAGGCACAGCAAGTAGACACTTAAAGTGAAGCAAAACTGAATAAAAATCGCCAAACTCTTTAGGATTAACCCATAACAATAGCTCAGTCAAACTTATGCAAAAAGTTGTACCTTTTTACAATTTCCACATTTCCTTAAAATCTTTAGTGCTGTGACCTATTCTTTGAGTGTCTTAGCTTTTGTCAAACAATATATTACTATAAAGTGATACTCTGTTTGACAGGCCTCTCATCTTTGTCCAGCTGCTTCGGTGGGTTATCAAGAAACTTCTTTTCTCTCACCACTAAGGTATTGAAACATATATAAAGTCATGTGAGATAGCTGGGAGAGATATGTCTGTCTCACCCCACCCACGTGACAGCTATATCACCCCACCCACGTGACCAACCTATATTGGCTTATTAGCATATTTAATGTATTTATTTATTGGTGTTTAAGGTCACATACTTATGCACAATGGCTAATCGTGAGCGTGACAGTTTTACGGGTGGAGGAAACCAGAGTACCCGGAGAGAACCACCGAGCCTCGACGAGCAACGGAGCATATTTAATGAGCACAGGACTATTCAATCACCACACGTTCTTCTATAAACAAACGACATGGTTTCACGTTTTGGAAATATTAGCAGACAAACATGTGTCAAAGAATATAGAAATAAAAACACAGACCGCAAAACCAAAATACTTGACTTTATCTCAATTTTTTTATGAAAGCCATTAAGGTTGGAGTGAGTTGCATGAAATTCCTGCCGAAAAGTTATGCGAATATATTGCAGAATTCATAATATGATGTCATCGGAATGTGTCAATGTTCATTTCACTGTAAATCTTTAATCCCTATTTTGCCGGAACTGGGATTTAATTTTTGTGGTATGTACCTGTGGAATATACAGAACTTCTGTGCGTTCTTTCTGATAAGCAAATCAGTTTTCTTCAGAAATGGACCACAAAATTGTTTGATATAGCTGCACGTGCCTCTGAATTACTTTTGATGACTTCATAATTTGGTCCAGATATGAGGCTTGGGCTCGGGTGAGATCCCAATCTCACATCCTCACCCACCAGGGATAATAATAGTCTCACAAGTTGCGCATAAACTGAATTCAAGCAGTTTTCAAAGGAGGTGGTAGAATATCAAATACTTTCCAAAGATAGAAAGACATTCACAAACTTTTCAAGGAAGTGGGCCTAAATTCTAGGAGGGGGGGGGGGAGGGGGGGGGGAGGCTGAATGATTCTGCCAGATTTTGCTAGTGCCCCCGATATTGGGCATTGTGAAACAGAAAAAAAATACATAGCAAAATACCACTTAACCCTTTACCAAATGCACACGATATCAAAATTTACTTATTTTTTTCAATTTAAAAAAAAATCCCACAAAACCATATCATGTGACCCCCCTCACTGGAAGCAGCTAGATGAGCTTGTTCCAACGATGAGGGAGGGGAGAGGGGTGGGAACATGGTATGATTTTGCTGAAATATTGTTTTAACTGCCCAATTTGGCAATTATACAGCTGATTCGCTAGGTAATGAGTTAAATTACTCCATGAGTTAAAGATACAAACAAAAAAGATGCACTATCAGTAGGATGGACAATTACATGCATCCAACTTAAAGAATCAAGTAAATGTTACACTGAACCCTCAATAACGACCACCTAACAAATCTCAGTATTGTTCTTTCCATGATCAAGGCCAAGCAACTTGAAATATTTATAATTATTGTGCATTAGCAATTTTAAAGTCTGATCAACTGTGATCTTAAGCTTAAACATAGTGGCCATAAAATAAACAAGATTCTTTTTTTCCAATTCCCATTTATTCATTGTAGCACAGAATACAAAGCTTTCTTCCTTCCCAATACTGGCATGTTTATTAAATTTCACAAATGATGATTCAAGCCTTCTCAAATTATTGCACTTAAACTGTAAAGGTTAGGCCACACAAAGTAGATCTTCTGTTTCTCAGGCCATTATTTGTGAAATTGCATGTGGGCGAGCGGTTTTTTATTTTATTTTTTATTTCAGTAATTACTTCTTAGCCATCAAAAGTTCATGTTCTTGGTTCAAGTTTTAGGCCTCATAATCAACAGAATAGCATGGGTGGTGGTGTATTTTATCCCTTGAGTGCAAGAAGGCTTTGCAATGCTAAAGCATTGCAAAGCCTTCTTGCACTCAAGGGACAAATTCATCAATTTTTTTAACTTGGGTAAAATATCAGACCTAAACCATTTAATTTTAATTTTTTTAAGTTTAAATTGGTTATAAAAAGAGAGCATGCGGCAGCCAAAAGGACCATGCGGGAGGGCATGAGAAACAGATTTTTTATTTTTTTAGGCCTTAAATGAAATCTTTAACCAAAAGGGAGGAGGACATAAAAAATATCGGAAGAGAAATTAAAAAAGAAATCCAAAAGAAAATGATGCGGTTTACCTGTATAATCCTACCCAATCTCCTTTGATACCAGATGTGAGCTGTGGTCCTGATTCTTCTACTTTTCGGAGAAATTCATCAGGATCGAATGGTCGCAATATTGGTGGCGCCTAGAATTTAACATTCAAATACTGGAGTGAAAAAAGTCTTTCATTTGAAAACCTGCATATTAAAACTTGATAAATAATTTTTTTTTTAAAGATTTTTTAAAATCAATTCAGTCAGTCAAATGAATTTCACTCTAAACAATCTTCTGAAGCCAGAAGACAGCCAAATATTGCTTTGATTGAATAACATAAATATTAGAAAAAAATGTTAAATTTGAGAAGCATTCAAAGATTTTGGAATTATTATTCAACGATGTCTTGCAAAATTTACCATGTTATAAAAAAATTCATGCTGTTTTTAATTACAAACAACACCTAGAAACATACATATATCAGGGTTTCTGCTAGGTTAAAAATGTTGGGGCTGGCAATTTGGGGAAAATGGGGCAACCAAGAGTCATCGCTACAACAGGCCGACCATGGTCCATCCACGTTAGGCAAAATTTAAATTAAGGGATCCCCAAACCCCCATTTCATTGCATCTGATGAATATTGTGAGGTTTCACTGCGATATTTATGAAGGTTTTCACATTCCGAGAGCTGGTAATTGCGGAAGAATAAGGACAAATGAGGAGAAACTTGGGTGAAAAATCATTCATACAGATTACAGTACTTGCCAACAATACCAGTCCATGGCGGCATTGATGATCCAGTTCAACAATGATTGCATGTACAGGGGTGTCAACAACCGTTATATGTCGCAAAAGTTTACTCAGAAGCATGCAGTTGTGACATCAGCAACTGATTGACCTGAAGTTTGCCTCTCATACACTGTCGCACGACCTGCACATGGTCTTTGCCAACTTGAAGAGTGCCACTGATTGATCTCTGACCGACATTTCAGTATAATTTTACAATGCGTTTCCTGCTCCTGTTTGGTGTAACCCGTGATTATCACCGTCGAATGAATTGAGTTGTTAGCATGAGAGTTTTATTTCATGTTTTCCCCGATGTCAAACTTCTTGTAGCAATTTATATCAAGTATGGAATGCAGGGTTAGGGGAATTTAGGGCGAGGGGAATGGAGCTGTTCAGGGGATCCCATGTCCCACTAGCGGAAACACTGCATATATATTTATCACATAATCACCATCAAATAACTCATTATAGAAAATATCATTCACAACACATTTAATATGGGAATGAAGTCAGAAGTCAACACTGACATGGTAACGTTGTGAGTTGCTTTCAGAAGTAGAATTGAATAAATTTTCTCTAATTTGTCATTAACTGTCTACCTAATACAAATAGCAGATAATATTTGCAGAAAACATTTCCTTAACTAAATATTTTCATTTATTACTTTCCAAAGTGTGATTTACTGAGATTTCCGGGTTTGATTATAAATGATAACTTCACAAGTGAATTATGCAATCAACAATTGGGCCATGTATCCATGTGAACAAACGAAGATGCTTTGGCATGGGTGTAATGGGAACTTCATTGTTTTTGTTTTTTTTAACCCTTTACCTAACATGAAAAGCTGACGACACTTGCAAAAAAAATTCTTGAATAACTATTATTTTCATTTTTTGTCTCAAAAACATAGGTTATGACCCCTCATTGGAACGAGCTCAACAAGACAAAAACTGAAAAAATAATGAAAATTAATTGGCGATTTTGGAGAATAGCGCTGGCCGGTTTTGGCCGTTACGGTAGGTAAAGGGTTAAGTAATATAATTATCATTATTAATGAAAAGTAATAAACAGAGTAATGGCTTGACTGGACTGGTTATAAATAAATTGTAAATATAAATAAATGGTGAAATAATTCATTCGAGGCAAGGGACTATATTGTAAAACACTTGTGCGCATTCGCGCACTTGTGTTTGTACAACGTCCCTCACCTACCATGAATTATTTCACGTTACCAGTCCAGTCAAGAGATTATTCTCTATTTCTTGTTCTGGAATCACTGCTAACGTCCCCTCGTTGGAACAAGCTCAACATGCTCATCCACTGAGGAGTCATGAGCTATGATTTTTAGGTAAAATTTGGAAGAAAAAAAAAATTTGGCTAGCGATTTTTGTGAACAGTGTTGCCCAGTATTAGTTATAACATTAGCTACAAGGTTAAATTACACATTACGTGATAAAAAGAATCTCAAATTGTCATGATCTGACACGAAATTTCTGAACTTTATTCACTAAAATCAACATGAGCCTCAGTTGACTCTTTCAACAGAAGAGACTGCTTTTCCGGTCCAGCAACACGATACATCATAATTTCATTAAGTAGGATGGCTGCTAAGTGAACAAGTGTGGTAGAGCAATTAATATTTTCAACGTGCAGCTTTGAAAATATTAATTGCTCTACCCCAAATAATGGGTATGGACTCTTCCAATTTCTGCCATTTAACTGGCAAGGAAGATACCACTAGTGTTAAAAGGGTTAACCTTGGCTCAGATCGATTTTAGTTAACCCGGTACATATATTTCATATCATTAGAGATCCTCTGGATATCACAATCAATTTTTCTTATATGTGGTCATTCAGCTGAACAAAAGAACAGCTTTTATTCATACTGAACATTTAATAAAAGTCCGCTCGGCCACATGTCCCCTGCAAAAATCAAGTTGAAAAAGGGGCAAAACTCTAGTAAAAATGATTGGTCCAAACCCATATTCGAACTTGACCTGCATTATTACCCCAGAAAGTCACATACCAAAATTCTTTCCGATCAAATAATCCTAACTGGAGTTATCATCCGGACACCGCAAATCTTGAAATTTCTAAGTCGAAAAAGGGGTATAACTCTAATAAAAATGATCTGGCCGAACACATATTCAAACCTGACCTGTGGTTTGGGCTAAGAAGGTCACATGCCAAAATTGGTTCCAATCAAATGATCCAAACTGGAGTTATCATGGGGACACCAAGTGGGATGGATGCACAGACGGATGGATGGATGACACCGCTGATTTCTATAGTCCCCCCCAAATTTTTTCGGGGGACAACTATAGAAGAAAGACAATTTTAGGCTAAAAAAAGTTAAAAAATTTATAGTAATTTCTATATTTTTTATACTTACCAATGACCCAGACATAGCTGGTGCTAACTCTTAAAATATAGGGCCAAACACAAATTTTGCCCCCCAATCCCCAAAATTTGCATCTAAAACCAAAGAAAACATGTCCTGAAAGGCCCTCCACACTTCGCCTCTACTGGGCATGCACAGTGTCAAGGACGTTCCGAAATTGGCGCCATTAATCATTCTAATAACCAGTGCCTGGTAAGCGCTATGTACTCAGCGGGGAGGCAAGAGTTCCCAACTCCTGGGAGGGCCATCCCCGTCTGGGTCATTGGTAAGTATAAAAAATATAGAAATTACTATAAATTTTTTAACATTTTTATACTGTACCAATGACCCAGACATAGCTGAATAGTAAAAAGGCTGGAGGGCCAAGGACATAGAGCAAAATGGAATACGCTCAATAATATAAAATAGAGTCATCCCCTGTAGGGAAAAAGAAGTAATAGGCCTTACATGCATCTTTCTTATTTAAGATAAATTAGAAAGATACAACACCTTCCAAAATTGAGCTTCATACATCCATGTACTCTATTAATATCCAATATAATCCTTATACTAATAATTTTTAAAGTAAGCCAATAAATAAAGTAAGTCTAGAGAATAGAGACTCTTATAGTCCTAAAAGTGTCTGAGGATTGCATAATCATGTCCGTTGACATATGCAATAATCAAAAGCTATACTTTAAAAACTAAGACTTGAATGAATTTTAAAAACATAAACTTCTCACTAAATAACCATCCCAATAACAGCTCAGAATTACTAACTCCGGAGGAGGTATCCCCTTCTTTTCATAGTAAAACAGGTGACCCAAGGGAACACCCTCCCCCCCCCCCCCCTTTTTCTTGCCCTGGGTCAATTAGCCCAGAGCGAAGAGGGCAGCAGAACGGAGACACTGCCGAAACAGACAGCCTACCTAGCTATAGTAGCAACTGTTAAGTGAATGACATTCTGAGCAGTAGATAATAGACCTAACAATAGAGGCCTCCAGAAATGGACTCGATATTTCTGAGATAAAAATTCATGAATGTGGATGGCTGAGCGCAATGAGCAGCCTTCAAAAATCTATAATAGCGACACTATTAATGTAAGCCCAAGATGTAGAAGAACTCTTACTTCATGAGCCGAAATCTTAAGCACAACTGCTAAGTCAATGATATACCATAAGCAGTACCGATAGTTAATAGAATCCATTAACAATAGAATGGAGCGAAACGTCCTTCTACTAGGCATCAAAGACAGAAGAAGCTTACGCCCATAGTAATAAACAGATATCTGTTTATAAATACATAAACTCTACCCAGAAAGAGTAAAGGCCTATGCCCGTACGAAGACGGAAGGACCTTAATAACAATAGGTTCCGGATATTAGGAGCCTAACTCTTATGCAAAAATCCAACCTAAATAGTAACGGAAGTAGTGATTCCGAAACTACGAAAGTGAAAATCATCCATCGATAGTGCATGAAACTCACTGACTCTACAGTAAAAGAGAAACCAACAGAATTACTGTCTAAAAGGTCAGAATTTGAAAACTACTGTTTCCAGAGGCTCAAATGATTACTTAGCTAAATAAGAACTGAAGTTAAAATCCATATAGGAATTTAATCTAAAGATTCTAGTCTATATATCAAAAAGTTACTAACTGATTTAGATAAAGAGACATAAGACTCAACTGAAAACTATCGTAGAGTGCATAGGTATGAGGTAACATAAACCTATAACCTTACTAATAACAGGCTGCAGTAGATCTTGTGAAACAAGTATACTAAAAAATTGCAATGAGTAGTATGGAGGGATCAACAATATGAACATAATGATCCCTACACCAACTACGGAAGAGCCTCCACTTTAGCTGCATAGAATAGCGAAGAAGAGGATCTCCTATAGTAAGAAATCGCGTCCAAAGCTCGTCCAGTACAATGCTTACAATGCAATACGGACCACACAACGGAATACATGAAGGTTGCGACCTTGCGGGTTGTGATAAAGATGACACGATTTCCCCAGTGAAAAAAGATCCTCACATTGAGGAAGATTTCACGTTAAGACCCACAGTAGACAAGAGAGTAAATTACCCATGATCTCTGTGAAGATAGAGATGCTATCAACAGAAATGTATTGTGGTTGTTTATCTTAGCAATACCTGCTGAAACAACAGCGCCGGAGGATACGCGTATCCTATCATTCCGTCCTATAGATCAATAGAGCGTTAACAACATTAGCTCAGAGATCTGGACAAGCCAACACATACGTCTGCAATTGATTAGCAAGCTGTGTCGTAAATAAATCATCATTGGGCACTCCCATAGATAGCAAATCTGATTGAATACTTGTTTGTTGAGAGTCCATTCTGACAGCAACAAGCGACCCGTAAGTGAACGGGAGTCCGGTAAAACAATCAGACGACCCGGAATATGACGGACCAAAACAGAACTTGGTGTACTATAACCAACAGACGGATTCTTCCCATTAAATTGAATAACGGAAACGAAAGAGTGCCTCCCTGGTTCCGGAGATACGCCACTACTGTCGAATTAACGGACAGGATTTGGGCATGCGTTTCTGAATAATGTTCATGCAATGACATAAAGCAAGCCTAAAAAACATTATTCCGCGGAAGAAAATTGGTTGCTAAGAGACTGCAGAACCCAAAGACCCTGGCACTTCGAATCCGTTGGGATCAGTATTATATCCCAATCTGTTTGACTGGCAACCGTCATAACAGCCACACTCGGGTCCGGCAACTGCGGTGGCACTCTCTGAGTCAACCACTGAATGTTTGCCCCAGTCTGATCTCTTGTAACACTAGATAGACAAGAGAACGTGTAAATCAAGCAATTCATGGATTGCCGAAAAGTTGCCGTCGAAGAGAAGCTCCTCCGAGAACGAAGCGACTCTGAGAGAGTTCTTAACCTTACTATCCATGCGTATGGATGTAGATAGGGCTGCGTCACGTCTAACCAACTCCAATCAGCCACTGAAGGGCGGAGTTATACGTGAACAAACTACTGCCCTCAAAAGAAATTACATTGAGAATAATATCCCGTAAATCTTTTTTTGAAAACGTAATGATAACGCCTCAGTAAGGCGGATTACGTATGATAAAGCGTCTAAGTTAAGTCTACTATACATCATGTCGTTTCCAACATTGAAGTTGGAAAAGACATAAACGGCGAAAAAGAATATTTCCAGTCTTTAACCACACCATCTAGACGCATATGAACTCTCGGTATGCCCTGCTCTGCCAAAATAAACTATTCGTATAAATGATAAAATGGCAGAAATGAGCAACGTGGACAAGAAACTAAACTATCATGCTTGGTAGCAGGCTTGTATGTATATATAGCGTCGAAAAATAAAACACATGATGTAATGACATTATTGGACTGCGTCGGTGAGTCAGGGATAATGTCCCTGAACCGATCGAAAAATCCGAGTCCAATGACGCTATAAGTCTCTTATCCAAGATCGCAGCAATGAAGTCCGAAATAACAATCACTGGAAGATAATGCCAGAAGATATGAAAGGCAGCTTCCGATACTACTAAAGGGAAAACTCGAAATCTTTCGAATCCCTTTCGCCATCCTGTCGGACCCTATAAAGCGTTCGGTCGTCTGTACCTGATGCAACCGCGGACCGCACCGACCCAGCGCCGTCGGATAATTCCTGATTCGACCAAGAAACTGTCAATTGCTGGGATGCTGCGAAACAACTGTGCTAACTCAGATAGCACGTCCGTCACTGAGGCCTGAGGAGAAGCGGTCCTACAATGCATTGCCGCTGGAAGCTCTGTGATCGTTACCCCGTGCATACTACCAATATGCGAGCGAACGGAGTGTATAGGCCTCGTGTCCTTTGGCTACCGGATGGCGCGACCTATTCGCCATGGAATCACTGAATGACGAAACTGATCGGATACTCGAGGTCACGTAGCCAATGTGCGGTCGTGTGCCCTGCTGTGAGGATGAGGAAGCATTAAGGACAGTCTCTCGGACTGTCAATATAACGGAGCGTCCCGACCGACAGACATATGCTCCGAATGTAAAATACCTGAACCACAACATGCGGTCCCCTATGTTGTTGGACGAGAGAGAGACCTCTCTCGCTCACAGCCCGGACGGACCTGGACAAGCCAGGAACCGGACTAACAGGCTTCCTCCGATCTGTCCTCAATCTGCCGTCACTGGGTGAGTACTAAAGTAATTAAAGTGCTCGCATCACCCAAATCTCCTTCCTAGACCGCAATGGACGAACCCGGCAGCCGAACTATTCGATGAATGTACGCTACACCGGGTGAGCTAGCGAATGTCACTCCGTAGGCGATAGACATATTCCATGAGCACTTATTGCCGCTAGCTCTTCATTAACTATGACGACAGAGGCACACTTTTGAAAGACATCTCCGTAACTTTGCGAACAAGAAACCAGAAATGCTTGGTTATAGCAAGCATATAATAATAATATATAGCGTCGTTCAATAATTCGAAAGTTTGCGTGACATTATTGGACTATGTCGGAACTGAGGGACGATGTCCCTGAACCGAACCAAAAATTTCTAAGTCCACCGACGCTATCAGTTTCTTATCCGGCATCGCAGCATTCTGGTCCGACGAAAGAAGCTGTAGAAGACCAAGTCAGATGACATACACAACAGCATATGTTGTTCCGAAAGGGAAAGCTCGAAATCCTCCAAATCCCTTTCGGTATCCCGTCGGACCGGATGAAATATTCGGACTTTAGTACCCGCTTCCGCGGAGCGTCCCGACCCAGCATCGTCGGATAAAAAATATGCGACAGATTCAGTTGATGCTGGGATGCTGCGATAAACTGTGCTATTTAGGAAAGCACGTCCGTTCCCGAGGCCTGTGCAGTAGCGGTCTTACGATGCATTGCCGCCGGAAGCTCCGTGTACATTGACTCCCGCACACTTCCTATGCGAACGTCCGGAGTCTGCAGGCCTCGTGTCCCTGGCTACTGGATGGTGTGACCTGGTCGCCGATGAATCTCTGACTGGCGAAGCTGACTGGATATCCGTGGTCACGTAGCCAAGAGCGGTCGTGTGTGCAACTATGAGAATGAGGAAGCCTTATTGACAGTCTACTCCAAACTGACTATATGTCGGAGCGTCCCGAGCGACGGACGTATGCTCCGAATGCGAAACATTTTGTACCACAACATCTGGGGCCAGATGTTGTTGAACGAGAGAGGGGCCTCTCTCGCTTGCCGTCCGGATGGACCGGAACAAGCTATGAACCGGACTAAAAGGCTTCCTCCGTTCTCCCTCCGATCCGCCGTCACTGGGTATGCATTAGGTTGATTTATAGTGCTCGCATCACCCCAAAATTCCTTCTAGACCGCAACGGACGAACCCGGCTGCCGAACCATTCGGTGAATGGACGCTACACCGGGCGAGCTAGCGGACGTCAAAGGCCGTCAAACCTACTAGGGTCCTCTTAGGCAATTGGCGTATTTACATGAGCACTTTTCCGCTAGCCCTTCATTAATTGTGACGACAGAGGCACACTGTTGGAAGACATCACAGATACATCACCCTAATCTTGATCGTCTGAAATAGAAATTGATAAAGTAGAGTGACCCTGCGGGGAAAGGACCGAAGTGTCCAATTCCCCAATAACATACCGTGACATACGCTTCCCATATTGTCATCGAAATCATACGATACAGAACAGGAGTTAATGCGAGTACACTGACCACATATAGAGTGATTATAAAGTCAGAGGAAGACTTCCTCTTATTACAATTGATCAATATCCTTTCAATGTGAAAAGAAAACAAGTCCTGGTACTCGCACCAACCCCTGGCAATCAAAATACATAATAATAATATGATCCATTAATATAGAAAAAATAATTGAAATCAAAATATTTTAAAAAAATATTTTTTCAGAACAGCCCAAGTTTCTGAAAAGTAACGTTGAGCCCCAATGGATCCCAAGCCTAAGTGTGGACAAAAATTTTAAAAATATTTTAAACAATTTATTCAACACTTACGAACAATAATAATGTATCTAGTTATGATTAAAATAACATCAAGATATTATTTTCCAGAAATCCTCCCCTCACACAGAGGGCTGTTGAAAATGTAAACAATGAGTGTAAAAACACTAAAATAAGACTCCAGGCACCCAGGCCCGAAATCAGTTACCAAAAATACACTATCTGATGCAAAACAGAGACTTCCAGGGAAGAAACTGCAGAACATCAGATGGTAGATGCAGAACACAATGCCTAACCACCCGTAGGTGAAGACGTAAACATGGGGAAAAGAAACAGAATTCATTCTGTTATTCAGCTAAAACTCCCAAGAAAATTTAGTAATAATAATTACAAAAACTATGCCAAAAGCATGGGAGAATAGCAAGGGGGGACTTAAAGGACAGGGAGAGAGGAAAACACTTAAAAAACAGTGTAACTAATTAATCAGAATGACAACAAAATGGCTGCTGCCTCGAAAATAGGTAACTTAACATAATTTCATTAAAAAATTTTAAGTTACAGCCCTGATAATATTCTGTCACACATTTTTTCCTCTCCTCCTTCTCTATCCTCCTTAGAATCACCATTTCACTAATATTTATGTGTCTGGCATCATTTAAACTGAGATTTACAAGCACAAAGATCAGTCAGATGTTAACTGATGAAGGGCCAAACTTAGAATGATTAATGGTGCCAATTTCGGAACGTCCTTGACACTACGCATGCGCAGTAGAGGCGAAGTGTGGAGGGCCTTTCAGGACATGTTTTCTTTGGTTTTAGATGCAAATTTTGGGGATTGGGGGGCAAAATTTGTGGCCCTATATTTTAAGAGTTAGCACCAGCTATGTCTGGGTCATTGGTACAGTATAAAAATATAAGGGTTTTGGTTCAAAGGCAATCCTTCACTGAAACTGAATCCCCTCGGAACATTTTTATTGGCTTGCAATGTCGTCCAAAATTACTTTGAGATTGTGATAGTTTAGAATTTAACATTTTTTTATTTATTTATATCTATATCCATGTGAGTGCAACAAAAGCATACTTTAAATGCACTTTAGTAATTATATTTTGTAAAATATACACATATCATGTTAATAAAGACATACTTAATTAGATATCTTTTAACTGAATGACCCTGTTAATTGAATATAATGTCACAACACAAAACTATTTACCATATCTCCAGTACAAATTTGATCTGTTAATTGAATATAGTTTATAGAGCAAACTCCTGTTAATTGAATAAAAAATCTTGTAACCTGTTGAGAAATTACCCTGACTTCCTTTGTTTATAGACCTATTTGGTCTAAGCACATCCAATACAGGCTTTTAATCTAATACATCATGTTTGACAGAGCTCATGGAAACAGATTTTTTATTTTTTTAGGCCTTAACTGAATAATTTTCAATGACAAAACAGCTATTCAATTAACAGGGTTCCACTGTACTTACTTACTCACTTATTTATATTTGTTATGAAAACATCCAGTTCGCTCTGTTTTGCAGAAATAACTCCAATATTATGTGGGCAGTATTTATTTTTTTCGAAATTTTTTTTTTTTTTTTTCGAAATTGGTGAAAAAAAATAAAATAAAAAATATAAACCTCCCCACACCCCACCACCCATCTCATTGAATTGAAAAATGAATTTCTTGTGAACCAAATATATTTATTTGTTTGGCCTTATGGAAAAGTTTAGCCAGAATTGATATCTATAGAAATCCGAAGCAATGTTTCAGAAACTGACATTTGCCTTTTAAAATCTCTTGTAGATCAATTCTTCATACTTAATGTTACACGACAATTCAATGTATGCTGAAATGCCTGTTGACAGCAGATTAATCTCTTAACATTTCAAATCTGAAACTGTCAACAAAGCCCACAACTAGTTTATAAATTCACACTCATGCAAACAGATGTTGTGGAATAGGCTTGATTATTAACACTTCACCTAACATGTTAACCCTTAAGTCCTCAGATTAATTTTAAAGTATTTATGGCCTTTTTCTGCTTACATAGTTATTGATGACTTGGCAGTGGTTCTACATCACTGCTGGCTGCCTATACAGGCAGCCAGCAGTGATGTAGAACCACTGCCAGGGAAAATTCTGTCTACATACAAGGGTAATAAAAAAGATGACACAAGGGAGCACCTGCTTCAATGCAATATAAAAGTGGCGGTTTGGGGCTATATGGGGGCTTAAGGGTTAAGACAAGACCAAAAAGTTAAAAGTTAAAAAATTTATAGTAATTTATATATTTTTTATACTTACCAATGACCCAGACTTAGCTGGTGCTAACTCTAACAAAACCAGGGCCAAACACAAATTTTGCCCCCCAATCCCCAAAATTTGCATTCAAAACAAAAAGAAATCATGTCCTAAAGGACCTCCATACTACGCCTCTACTGCGCATGCGCAGTGACGCAGTCGTCCCGAAATTGGCGCCAATTATCATTCTTACTGGCAGTGCCTGGTCAGCGCTATGTACTCAGCGGGGAGGCAAGAGTTCCCAACTCCAGGGAGGGCCATCCCTGTCTGGGTCATTGGTAAGTATAAAAAATATATAAATTACTATAAATTTTTTAACATTTTTATACTGTACCAATGACCCAGACTTAGCTGAATAGTAAACAGGCTGGAGGGCCTAGGACATAGAGGAAAATCCAATAAGCTCAACTATATAGTAAAGAGGTAACCCCTTAAGGAGAAAAGGAGTATTAGGCTTTACAAGTATCTTTCTTATTTAATATTAAATTAGAAAGATACACTACCCTTAATAATTGAGCACAATAACATTCTTGTTCTCTATTAACATCCAGTATAACCCTTATACTAATTATTTTTAAAGCAAGCCAATAAATAAAGTAGTCCAGAGAATTGAGACTCTTTATAATCATTTAAAAGTGTCCGAGTATTGTATATTAAAGCCCGTTTGACACTTGACATATACAAATGCTTCACACCGAGCTACACTTTAAAAATAAGACATGAATGAATTTAAACATTAATATTACACTTTAAAACCATCCCGGAAGCGACTCAGAAATACTGACTTGGAGGAGGCATTCCCTTGCTTTTCACTATAAAGCAGGTGACCTAAGGGAACACCCCCCCCCCCCCCCCCCCCCCTTCCCCTTGCCCTGGGTCAAATAGCCCAGAGCGAAGAGGGCAGCCGGACGGAGTCACTGCCGGAACAGAAAGCCTGCATAACTATAGTTGCAACTGTTTAGTGGACGACATTCTGAGCAACAGATAACGGACCTAAACAATGCAGGTCTCCAGAAATGGACTCAATATTTCTGAGATAAAAATTCGTAAATGTGGATGGCTGAGACCAATAAGCAGCCTTCATTAAATCTGTAATAGCAACACTATTAGCATAAGCCCAGGAAGTAGAAAGAGCTCTTACTTCATGAGCAGAAATCTTAAGCACAGACTGCTGAGAAGAAGATAAATAAGCAGTACGGATAGTTAACTGAATCCATCTAGCAATAGAATGGACTGAAATGTCCTTTCTATTAGGCATCAAAGACAGAAAGAAACGTTTCCGTCCCTTTCTGATAAACTGAGATCTCTGTTTGTAGATACGTAGTGCTCTAACAGGACAGAGTAAAGGCCTACGCCCGTCTGAAGACGGAAGAGCCTTAATAACAATAGGTTCCGGATATTTATTAGGAGCCTGATTCTTAGCTAAAAAACCCACATTAGTAGTGAAGGTGATAGTGTTCCCAACACTACGATAATGAGAATCATCCACCGATAGTGCATGAAGCTCACTGACTCTTCTGGCAGAAGAGAAAGCTAAGAGAAAAGCTGTCTTATAAGATAAGAATTTGAAATCTACTGTCCCAAGAGGTTCAAATGGCTTTTCCTTCAATTTAAGGAGAACCCAAGCTAAATTCCACTTAGGAATTAATCTAAGAGTTCTGGGTCTATTTATCGAAAAGTTTCTAACCAACTTCGATAAAGAGACATTAGATCCAATTTGTAAACTATCATGATGTGCATAGGTATCAGATAACATAGATCTATAACCCTTTATAGTAACAGGCTGCAGTTTGATTTCGTCAAACAAGTATACTAGAAAGTTTGCAATGTCTGGTATAGAGGGATCAAATATATCTACAGAATGATCCCTACACCAACGACGAAAAACCTTCCACTTAGCCGCATAGTTTAGCGAAGGGGAGGTCCTCCTACAGTTAGAAATCGCGTCCACTGCTCGTCCTGTAAAGTGCTTGCCATGCAAGAAGGACCGCACAACGGAAAAACGTGAAGGTTGAGACCTTGCGGGTTGTGATGGAGTTGGCGCGATTTCCCCTGCGAAAGAAGATCCTCTCGTGGAGGAAGCTTCCGCGGTAGGTCCCACAACAGACACCTGAGTAGATTTATCCACGGTCTCTGTGGCGACAGAGATGCTACCAACAGAATCTTGCATTGAGATTGTTTTATCTTTAGCAATACATGTTGAATTAACGGCGCTGGAGGATACGCATATCCTATCATTCCGTCCCAAGGGATCGACAGAGCGTCTACTGCAAATGCTCTTGGATCCGGACACGGAGACACATACGTCTGCAACTGATTGTTGAGATGTGTCGCAAATAAGTCTATCATTGGCCGTTCCCATTGGTAGCAAATCTGATTGAATACTTGTTTGTTGAGAGTCCACTCCGACGGCAACAAGCGACCCTTTCGTGAAAGGGAGTCTGCTAGCACATTCAGACGACCCGGTATGTGACGGACCGAAAGAAGAACGTGATGTTCTAACGCAAACAGAAGGATTCTTTCCGTTAGATTGAACAACGGAACTGAATGAGTGCCTCCCTGATTCCGTATATACGCCACTACTGTCGTATTGTCGGATAGGATTTGGACATGAGCATCGTGAATAATGTCCATCCAGTGACGTAACGCAAGCCAAATTGACATCATTTCCTTGATGTTTATGTGCTTGCACAGGAATTGCGGATCCCAAAGACCCTGGCATCTCGAATCCGTTGGGATTAATGATGCACCCCAACCTGTTTGACTGGCATCCGTCATAACGGTAAAACTCGGATCCGGCAACTGCAGCGGAACTCCTTGAGTTAACCACTGAATGTTTGCCCAAGTCTGAATCTCTTGTTTCACTTGATCTGACAAGAGAACGTCTACATCGAGCGAATGAATTTTCACACTCCAATTCTGAGTCAGGAAAATTTGAAGAGGACGTGTGCGTAGCCGCCCCATCGGAATGAGATCCGCGGCGGCTCCGCACAGACCTATCAGTCTCATAAATTCTCTCGCCGTGACTTTGTCTGCGTGCAGACAATAGCGAGCGTAACAACTGACTAATTTCGCTCTGGTTAACGGCAGACGAACGAGATTGTTGTGCGTCTCGAAGCTCATTCCCAGATGAGTGAATGACTTGGACGGCACCAGATCCGACTTCTCCTCGTTTACTATAAAACCGAGACGTCGGAGCAATAGAAGAAGATTCTGAACATCGTTCTGAAGCGTTAACTCGTTGCCGTACCTCTGAAGAATGTCGTCCAGGTAGGCCGACGTTACCGCAGACGAATGAGCTCGGAAGTAGATCATTACCGAGTTCATTACCCGAGTGAAAGCCCAGGGTGCTAGATTCAATCCGAAGCACATCGCCCGGAATTGATACACCACTCCCAGGACTGCAAAGCGTAGATACTTTCGGAATGTCGGATGTACCATGACGTGAAAGTACGCATCTTTGAGATCTATGCTCGTTGCATAATCGTTCACCCGAATACTCGCTCTGACCGATCGAATCGTCTCCATATAAAACTTCGGAGCGACGATCAGCTTGTTTATCCAGCTCAAATCTATGACTGGACGGAACGAGCCGTCTGGTTTCGGAACCAGAAACAGATGGCTGTAGAATCCCAGAGATTCCTGGTTTTCTACGACCTCTACCGCGTTCTTCATTAAAAGAGACTGCACCTCTGATAACAGAGCGTCTCTTTTCTGTGGATTTGACGGAAGATGAGTCCACTTGGACTTCGAGTTAATGGAGGCTTTCGTTTGAAGGATATCTTTAGACCTTCCGAAGTCACTCCTCTCACCCAAGGGTCGTCCGTAATCGATGCCCACTCTTGTGAAAAACTCGACAACCTTCCGCCAACCGGAACGCGATAGAGGTTTAAGCCATCACCTCCTGGACCTGCGAGGCCTGCGGTAGGAGAAACCACGTCTTCCACGACCCGCACCTCGCCTCGTCGACCTCGGGGCGTCCGACCGATTGTCCCGGCCTGAAGGACGTCCCGAACGAGAGTCGCTATCCTGACGGTCTCTCGAATAAGACCAAGAGGACGCACCGGAACCTCTATAGGAACCTCTCTTGGGCGCATTAGACCCAGAAGTGCCTGTCTTATTCGTGTCTGCTGTATCCGACTTTTTAGGAGCCGATCTGAACAACAGAGAATCATTAGCTTTCTTTTTAATTTTACCATAAATAGCGGAAAGCTTGCCGTCAAAGAGAAGTTCTCCTGAGACCGAAGCGACTCTAAGAGAGTTCTTCACCTTAGAATCCACTAGTGTGGATGTAGCTAGGGCTGCGTCACGTCTAACCAACTCCAGATTTGCCACTGAAAGGGCGGAGTTACACGTGGAATAAGCTACTGCCCTTGAAAGAAGTCTTAAAGAGGATTGTATATCCTGAAACTCTTCCCCTTGAAGGCGCAGTGATAACGCCTTAGTAAGGTGATCTGCGTAAGATGAGGCATCAAAATTGGCTCTGTTAGACGCAATAGCTGTTTCCAACACCGCGGTTGGAATAGAAGCTGACGACGGTAATGATAGCTCTAAGTCTTCCGCCTCGTCGTCCATACGCAGAGGAACTCTCGGTATACCCTGTCCTGCCGTATCGAATTTATTCCTTGCATTAATGAAAGGCAGGTTTGAGAGTATTAGCGGACAAGAAACCTGCTTTCCCCGTCCTGGAAGCAAGTTTAAATATAGCGTCGTTCAATAATTCAAATGTTCTAGCAACATTATTGGACTGCGACGGAAACTCGGGAGCAATGTCCCTGAACCGCTCAAAAAATTCAGAGTCCAATGACGCTATAATTCTCTTGTCCGGAAGCGCAGCAGTCTGGCCCGACGGAACAACTTGAGGGAGAAAGTGCCGGATGAAGTCCACGGCAGCTTTATGTTGTTCCGAAAGGGATAGCTCCAAGTCATCCGTATCCCTTTCACCATCCGGTCGGACCTCACGATGTTCCCGGTCGTCCGCCCCCGATGCTTCGGCGGAGTGTACCGACCCAGCGCCGTCGGATAATTCTCGATCCGACACCGTTTCTGTCGGCTGCTGGGATGCTGCGATAAGCTGTGCTATCTGCACAAGAATGTCCGGCGTCGAGACCTGCGGAGGCGCAGTCTTTCGCTGCTTCGCCGAGGGCAGCTCCGCATCGGATGGCTCCCGCATACTTTTCCTATGCGAACGTCCGGAGTCCATCGGTCTCGAATCCCTGGCTGCCAGATGGTGTGACCTGGTCGCCGAAGAATCCTTCATCGGCGAAGCTGGGAATATATCGGCGGTCACGCAGCCAAGGTGCGGTCGTGTGCGCTGACGAGAAGAGGAAGCCTTAACAGTCTCTGCGGACTGTTTATACAACGGAGCGTCCCGAGCGACGGACGTATGCTCCGCTAAAGACACATTTTGTACCACAACATCTGGTCCCAGATTTTGTTGTACGAGAGAGGGACCTCTCTCGCTCGCGGCCCGGCTGGACCTGGACGAGCTAGGAACCGGACTAAAAGGCTTCCTCCGTTCTCGCTTACTATCCGCCGTCACTGGGTGTGCATCTATTATGTTTATAGTGCTCGCATCACCCAAAATTTCCTCTTGGACCGCATCGGACGAACCCGGCTGCCGAACCATTCCGTGAATGGACGCTACACCGGGCGAGCTAGCGGACGACATTTGTCTAATCTCCATGAGCACTTTTGCCGCTAGCTCTGAATTCATTTGTGACGACGGACGCACACTTGAAGAAGATAACATGGAAACATCACCCTGTTCTGGTTCCTCTGAAATAGAAACTGAGAGAGTAGAGTGACCTTGTGGAGAAAGAGCCGGCATCGCACTTTCTCCAGAAACAACATATCGTGACACACGTTTCCAATGTTTCTCATCCCAATGTTCACATATAGGACAGGGATTAATGCGAGAACACTGACTACAATTAATACAATGATCATGAAAGTCAGAGGAAGATTTCTTCCTATTACAATTTGAACAACGTCCCTTCATTGTGAAAGAACAACAATAAGTCCTAGTTACTCGCAAAAACCCCTGACACAAAGATACATAATAACATGATCCATTAATAAATGAAAAAACAATTGCAAAACAAAATAATTTTGAAAAAATATTTTTTCAGAGAAGCCCAAGTTGCTGAAAAGTAACGTTGAGCCCCGATGGATCCGATGGCAAAGTGTGGTCAAAAATTTTAAATTTATATAAAATAATTAATGAGACACTTTCGGATAATATAAATGTATCTTATAATGAGATAAACTACCACAAAGGCAAACAGCCCCCCTCAAAAAAGGCTGTTGCCAATGAAAACAAACAGTGTAAACACACTAGAAAACATGACTCCAGGCACTGAAAAAACTGGCCCGGAATCAGTCATCAATTACACTCTATCTGATGCAAAACAGAGACTCCCAGGGGAGAGTCTGTAGAACATCAGATGGAAGATGCAGAACACAAACGTTATACACCCATGGGTGAAAACGTACCTATGGGGAAAATAACAGAAAACATTCTGTAACCAAGCAACTCTCCCAGGAAATTTTAGAAATGAAATTTCTAAAAAATATGCCAAAAGCATGGGAGAATTGCCAGGGGGGACTTTAGAAGGCTAGGGGAGAGGAAACACTGAATAAGCAGTGCAACAATTAGCAAGAATGACAAGAGGCCCATGCCTCGAAAATAGGCAACTTAACATAATTTCATCAAAAAATTTTAAGTACAGCCCTGATTATTTTTTGCCACTTCTTTTTCCTCTCCTCCTTCTATCCTCCTTAGAATCACATTTTCTCCAAAAATTACGTGTCTGGCATCCTTTAAACTGAGATTTACAAGCACAAAGATCAGTGAGATGTTGACTGATGAAGGGCCAAACAGAGAATGATAATTGGCGCCAATTTCGGGACGACTGCGTCACTGCGCATGCGCAGTAGAGGCGTAGTATGGAGGTCCTTTAGGACATGATTTCTTTTTGTTTTGGATGCAAATTTTGGGGATTGGGGGGCAAAATTTGTGTTTGGCCCTGGTTTTGTTAGAGTTAGCACCAGCTAAGTCTGGGTCATTGGTACAGTATAAAAATATCTGCTTGTGAAGACCCCCCACAAGGTGCTTTTGGCTGCTGCATGCTCTCTTTTTATAACTAATGTAAATTTAAAAAATAATAATTAAATGGTTTATGTCTGATATATGACTCAAGTTAATTGATAAATTTGTCGCTTAAGTGCTCGAAGGCTTTGCAATGCTTCAGCTTTTGCACTCAAGGGACGAAAAGGCACCACCAACCATGCTATTCTGTAGATTATGAGGTCTAAAACATAAAAGAAACCAAGAACATGAACTTTTGATGGTAAAGAAATAATTACAAAAATAAGCAAGAGCAACGCAAAGCGCGGCATATGCCCCCGACGGTGTCATAAAAAGGTAGGTAAGTCTCTTGGGGGCATAACCAAAATCAAACGGAAGCTTCCTCTAGACACCAACAGAGGCCTGCAATGTAAAGCACTGCTAATCCCCCCCCCTCATCCAGGGATTCAATAAATTCGCCGGATAATATCGCTTCACAATAGTTTATTCCTTTACCTTATATATCGGATAAATTGACCTAGGAGAATAAATGAAAATCACCAGTCAAATTTTTGTTAACTCTTTCAACATTGAGACCCTGAATGGTATTGTTCTAAAAAAACAAAAATATAATTAACATCCATATGGGCGTATCTGTTTTCTATTCATAGGGAGATTCAACAAATCATTGCCGATCCTCCTCAATGGCTTGTGTATTCTGTCATCAAAACCTACTATTTCTTTGTGTACAAATTTTAAAAAAACGTGTTGATAAGGCAAAAATTTTCGCTTTAAAAACAGCATATAATTTCTTTTTGGAATGAGCTTGAACCAGTAAGAAGCTGAATTTTTGCAGCAAAATATACTACTCAAAGTTTGCTAAGCACCAAATATTTGACACATCATTGTGAAATTTGCTTGTGACATATTTGTGATATTTTGGGTGGATATGATTGAGAGATGTATTGAGATGGTCCCCAGTGTTTACATTAGCTCTCTTGACAGGCAGACGTTTCGTGATAGTCATGGAAAGCATGTACCCCTTGATTTTCATGATGTTTTCATGTACTGTCCACATGTACATCACATGTGTAGGGTATTCAATCTTCATTTCAACACAAACCCCTGTGATTTAATGATTGAATATGGCAAATACAAAAAGATATTTGTCTGAAGCAGAAATGTGGCGGGCTGTAGGGATGGTGGAGCAAGGGGCTACCCATCATCAGGTTGGTGAAGCCCTTGGTGTGCACCATACGGTGATCACCAGAGCCTGAGCAAGATTTCAGCAGTGTGACACACCAGTAAGACGGCATGGTGGTGGCAGAGACAGGGCAACATCTGCAGTTGAAGACGGGTTTTTGATCATTCAGGCCCATAGGAACTGCTTTGCCACAGCAACCCAGCTTCGCAATCACCTTCAGAATGCATCCAGGGTGAATGTTTCGACGCAGACTATCCAGGCAAGGTTGCACCAAGGTGGTCTCCGATCAAGAAGACCATGTATTCGCATTCAGCTGTTCCAGAACCTCTGTCAGGTACAAAATGAATAGGCCATGGATCACGTTGGATGGACCAGAGAAGATTGACAACCTGTCCTTTTTACAGATGAGTCAAGGTACTGCCTAGACAACACAGATAGGCTTTCTGGGTATGGAGAAGACCAGGAGAGCGATTCCAAGCAGCCAACATTGCTGAGCATGACCGCCATGGTGGAGGGTCAATCATGGGCTGGGGCGGCATCAGCAGGAATGGACGTACAGAGCTCTGTGTCCTTGAACGTGGTCCATTGACTGCACAGTGGTATATTGATGAAATCCTGGATGTCCACGTCAGATTGTATGCAGGTGCAGTGGGTGATAGATTCATTCTGATGGACGATAATGTCTGTCCTCATGTTGCCAATGCTGTCGGGGAGTTCCGACAGAGGGAGGGGATTGAGTGTATAGACTGGCCAGCAACATCCTCTGACCTCAATCCAATCGAACATGTCTGTAATAAGTTGCAGCTTGCAATTTCAGCCCGTCCAGTCCAGCGAAGAAGTCTCCAGGAGCTTGGTGCCATGCTGGTCCAAGAATGGAACAACATCCCACAAAGGACCACCAGGAACCTGATTGGGAGCACGAGAAGGCATTGTCAAGCTGTAATTAACAGTAATGGGTCTCATACTCGATATTGAACCCATACCAGCTCGCTTCGTCAACTTTGCGGTAAATTGAAAAATTTCCCCTTTTACCAATAATATCCATTTTCCATGGTTATAGTATTCAAAAGCTAAAAAATAATGTCAAACACAAATAAAAATAATAATCTTAATTTCTGTACTTAAATCATTAAAGATATAATTAACTAAAACGTAAAACAGGTAGTTGCATATATTTGGTGCTTAGCAAACTTTGAGTAGTATATGAACAATATTTTAGGGTCAGAAATTTTGGGCTTGCCCAACCAACTGGCAAAGAGCTATCTACGCACATGCTTATGGAGTC
Source organism: Pictodentalium vernedei (assembly GCA_031216915.1). NCBI lineage: Eukaryota > Metazoa > Mollusca > Scaphopoda > Dentaliida > Dentaliidae > Pictodentalium > Pictodentalium vernedei. The sequence goes on from CM062296.1 coordinate 767,185,102, forward strand.
ACTACAGTGGCTACCTGCTCTTCACTATGGCTAATAGTTTCAACATATACATAATTATTTAACCCTTTACCCAATGTAATGGCCAAAACTATTTTTTGGTAATTTCAAGCTAAGTAAGCAACAACCTTTTAGCAAGGTTTCCTATGAAGATGTTTACCAATGTCTTTGCTTGTTTTACCATGATTCTAATACCACAAACAGTCAATTTATTTATTTATTGGGGTTTAATAACACTTTCGACAGCCATGGTCACCCTGTGTCACACAGTTTTATGGGTGGAGAAAGCCAGAGTACCTGGAGGGAACCACTGAGCAGCAGCAAGCATCTGTCAGACTCCCCAACGTAATAACTTCACACAAGCAGTGTTGGTATTGGTTGAGGACAAGTGCACCAACGATGTGCAGTATGTCATAGTACACAGTGCCATCATGCCCCTGTTGGGCAATTGGGAATAAGTGTATTGCCCAGGGACACAACTTAGTTAACCCTGATGGAGATCGAACCATGGACCTTTCGGTTTGGAGTCCGATGTCGTAACCACAGGTCTACTGCACTCCAGCTGGAAGGAAGAATTGGTGTGAATTTAATTTAATGCTATTCCTACCAGTACAACCAAAATAGATTCACTCATGTGCATCCAGTGTTATTTTAAGGAACAAAAACATTCAGGATCTTGGGTGTGACAGAGGTGAATTCAGAGAACTTTACAAAGACTTTGCGAAACATTGTAACTTCTGGTTTCAGTGGCAATTAAATTTTCTTTTCCTCTTCAAGAAATTTCAGAGAAGAAGGCAAACCCTTGTAATTTTACTCCAAATTACAATTACCTTCACACGTCTAAAAATATATTTTTACCTTATGTGGACAAATATTTCTCTGTAAAGGCATCAAACTTGCAACATACCGTTCCTGTAAAACAAATTAAAAAATAATTTAAGTACCCATTAAACAAATGATTAGCATCTTGCAAATGTTCACAAAATATAATTGGGTCTTTGGTTCCGAAACAATGCAGGTGCATGCTATAATGCATATCTACAACAGACTTCACCCACTGGATTTTCTCGGGTACACAGTTTAAAATAAATAATGTACAGTACGGCCGGCATGGACTGATCACTTTTCACGGGTGGGCAATATTTCCCCAGACACATTAATATTAGATTCCAAACACTAATTATAGGAATAATCATCAAAAATTTAATTAATGAAGCACCGGGTACAACCCAGTGCTTCATTTTTAAAAATTTTGCTGCTGATGATTTTTATTACCTGGGAAACGAAGGCGTGGAGATCGTTCCCACGTGTGGATTTTGAATAGTCCACATCGACTGTAATGTAAACAATTAGTCACACAAATGTTCTGACCAATATACATTACTGACATCTTGAGAACAAGTGTGCACGTAACTGCTATATTCAGGTAATTATAAAATAATAACTATATATAAAAAATGGTGTGGTATATGGTCTATCAGATTCCTATTAGTATGAAAACAAATGTTACTGTAATTCTGAGATGTTCCTATTTGTAAGCCATCAGGTGATGGTGGTGTAAGGTAATCAGTGTACCCCTAATTATTTTAAGACACTTCTCTTCTTCAAAACAGAGGATCAAGTGATCCCAAAATGCTCACTTGGATCAATTTGTCTACAAGGAATAAGGGTACTGGTGTTGAGAGATCAGAAAAACCTAGGCAAAAAGGAAGTGTCATCTTGTACATGTGCACTTAGTAATGATGGTCACCAAGAAGGCCCTGAAAAATAACGTCTGTTATTCTGACCCCCCCCCCCCCCCCCTCCGACACACTAACATCCTACGTTAGGCTGGAGATTATTCTTACAAATGAAAAAAAGGGCTTCCCTCTGAAAGACCACTTAGGATGGTTCAAATTTTTGGTTCAAATTTGGTGAAATGATAAATTTAATCTAATTTGTATATTTTTTATACTTACCAATGGCCCAAACTAGCTGGTGCAAACTCAATAATATCAAGAGCCAAACACAAATTTTGAATCCCAAAATTTGCATACAATACCGAAAATTAAAAGTCCTATCTGGCCCTTCATACTTTTACCATCTGCACATGCACAGTAGTCAGGAAGAGACCAGAATTGGCGCCAACATCATTCTTTGTAGATGAGTGTACTAAATAATAACTCAGCGGGGAGGTATGTATGCCCACTCATGGGAGGGCCATCCCCGTCTGGGCCATTGGTAGGTATAAAAAATATACAAATTACTTTAAATTTATCATATTTTTAAACTAATAACCAATGGCCCAGACTAGCTGAATCGTAAAAAGGCAGAGGGCCTAGTACTTAAGAATTAGCAGACCAAATGTAGCTCCCAAGCCTGCATTCCAAGGTGAAAGGAGATTAAATTTAAAAGGAATTACATGTATGTCTCTCTATACAATAATAGAAAAGACATATAAATAAGGAGCCATATCCAAGTAATTCCATAATGTTAGCATGAATGATTATGCTAATTGGGTGTAACGAGCTAGTCCGGACTAAGCCCCTTAAATTAGGATGGCGTATTCAAGAGTGACAGACTAATTCCCACAAATGCCATATATAAATAATAAACAAGCTGTATCTAGGATCAGTAATAACCTACAGACAAAACAGCTTCACTCATTTTTACACACTTATCAAGCTGGAGAGGATGAAGAAATATCACCCCCTCCCCTTTTTTGAAGGAATATTCTTCAAAACAAAGAGGGGAGCGCTCTGGAATCAGTGAAAAGCAGTACCAAATAAACAAAATATATTAGCCCAACAGGCACCCAGTTATTAATTATTATTAATTATTGGTGCTTAACGTCACTTCAGAAGCTAAGGCTATCGTGGGATCCCGGTAATTAATATCGCATGCTTCCAACATATACCGGAGCCGGAATACGTGGATAGGTTGAAAACCAGTGATATAACTTGTACAACCATACATTTGTCCAATTGGATCCCGATGAAAAGTATCTAAGGAGCAAACACGCTTCTTAGGCAACAAACAGGCGACCCCGTTCTGGTGTACAATTAATTCCAATAATAAAACTCCAACTGAACTGTGTGAATATATGAGAATGTGTACTGAATCTCGTAGAAACCTGGATACAGGACATGGAATGAGCTATGATTAACAGACTCGTCACGGACCGTCCACGAAATAAAACATTGTTTCCTAGGTCCGTAGCAACCAATGACTGTTCGGAGAAAGATGAAATCTCACATGCACTCATCTGAATACAGCCTGCATCCACAGTATGACCGAGTGATACAAGTGTAACCAGGATCTGAAAGGAATCATATGCTCGTATATGACTTATAAATGAACAACCACAGGAAACAAACCAACTAAATAGTGGATGTGCCCATGAGGTCCCCGTTAGAACACAACAAAGCCGCCATGAAAAGCATGCATATACTTGAATGCATACAAGGCTTACAGGAAGAAAACTATGTCCTGCCCTATAATCGCCTCTTAACAGATTGGCGGGGAGGGGGGGGGGGGGGGGGGGAGAGGGGAGTTTCAACAAATAATTCCTATCAAATCCCCCTCACCCACATTACTTGAATCGCTCTTGTGTTAGTTATCAAATAGTATAGAAACTGCAGGGCTCCCTCATGTCTGACCGACTCCATAATGCCACTAAGGATGAAGAGGGGCATGATGAACAAAAATACACCATATTGACATAATATCCAGTCTCTAAGGTGGAAGTATAAGTCACAGTAATAGATTGGATAGAAATGAAAAGGGAGACAAAACAATGTTCTGACACACGATCATAAAAATCTATATGAACTCCTTACATTCAGTCTGATATCAAGAAATATGTTCCTGAGAAGAAGTTAAGTATAGGCGTTTGAAGAAACACTCATTAATCACACTAGGTAAATATGGTGTCAACAATAAAGCTTATCGCCTAATATAACTAACACCAAACCATACCAGTAGGAAGAGAATAACCTCCTCTAACATATGGTATCATGTCCGATAGGACAACGAACTCAGCCAAGCTGAAGCAGCTAAAGGTCTTCCTATACGTGAAGACAATAAAAAGGCTGATAACTGCGGCCTTAGAAGCTCACTAAGGAGACTTACAATGCTAGCCATAGCTTATAAGTCTTCATCTCGATGAAGACAGATATATCGGTGTAAGTTGCGACCTTGAAGGCTCACTGAATGGAGACTTACAACTGTCGTCGCTCAAGGTAGGGAATAAAGAGCTGCGATTTTAACAGCCCTAAATTCCCAAAGAGACATGAGTCCCAAGAGATAATAAATTCAGTTATGTCACTGCATACTTACTGAAAAAACATCGCTCATGATTCCAGCTAGGCTACTATGGTGTAAACAATAAGACTCAAGTCTATGACACCTAGGAAAACAAACCAAAAAGCACTCTACCTTTATCGGTTTTATTCCCAAAAGACAGCAGTCAGAGCTTAGCTAACGTAGCTTAGAAGTCTTCCTCTCCTTGAAGACAGAGATCTTGGTGTAACTAGCGACCTTGAAAGCTCACTAAACGGAGACTTACAAAAATCGGTACGCAAGGTAGGGAATGAAGATCCGCTATTCTAACAGCCGTAATTCCCAAAGAGACAGTAATTTCAAGGTAGCTACGCAGTTATGGGTATTCTTCTGCGTGAAGACATATCTCTGTCACATGCGGCCTTTGAAAGCTCACTAAATGGAGACTTACAACACTAGCCACTAATTATAAGAAAAGACCGCTGTAACAGTACATAAGGCTACTATGACATCCACAATGGTATTAAATGTCCTGACGTCAAGGAATACAACACCGAGAGGGAAAAGACGTACTTATTCCCTCTAATGGCTCTATTCCAAACAAGACAGCTGTCTCAGCCTATCTATGCGCTATCCGTCTCGCTTCAGGACGAGAAACAAGTGACTTGAAAAACCAGGAGAATATTTCGACGACCTCTATTGCTTTTCTTCAATAGGAGAGCCTTACCTCCGCAAGGAGAGACTCTCTAGGAAGATTTGTCCAACATGTACTTCTTGTAAGTGGGGCTTTGCTCAGACTGATAGCCGCAGGCCTGCCGAGACTACATTCTCATCCAATAATCTTCCGTAATTTTCATCCACTTTTTGCAAGGTTAATAACCTTCCGCTAAGTGGAAAGCAACAGAAGTCTTTTTCTCAATGACCTCTATTGCTTCCTTTAACAAGAGAGCCTATACCTCCGCTAGGAGAGACTCTCTTTTGAAAGGATCCACCGGAAGATTTGTCCAACGCGGACATCTTGTAAGTGGGGGCATTGCTAGGAATGATAGCCGTAGGCCTTCCGAGACTACACTTCTCACTTGAGAGGTTGAATATGGAGGAGTTAACATGGCTGAAGGCCTCCAACACCTGTCAAGACAGTTTCGGGAAGAAAAGAACATCCTCTTTCCTCCACACAAAATCTGCGTCCAGACACGACAGAGGTTTCTCTCTGGAAGTCGCAGCTTGCTGATCAGGTGGAACAAAGTCAGGATAGCATTGATGAATAAAATTCATCGCTACCATATGCTGTTCCGAAAGGGAAGGGTAATCCTCTTCCTTGTCCCTTTCACAATCCGACTGATTTAGCTGTAACGTTCGGTCCATCCCATCTGCATGTGCAGATTACTGGACCAACCCAGCACCGTCCGACAGCTCGCCACCGGAGTCTGCAGAAGCCTGCTCTTGCACTTGCTGGGATGCTGCGATTATCTGCGCAATCTGTGACAGCAAGTCTGTTACCGAGGCTTGAGGAGCAGCGGTCTTCCATATTTATGTCACTTGCTGCTCCTGGGTCGAAGATCCGGACGTAGATCTCTACTCCGAATGTCCCACTGATTGAAGCCTCGGATGGGACGACTTCACAGGCGAAGACTGGATACTTCTTATGGCTGCCTGGATATCCAAAGTCAGGTAGCTAGTATACGTCATGCGTGCTATATCTGCCTGAGGAAGAAGCCGGCTGCAGTTTAGATGGAGCGTTCCGAGTGGCGAATGTGGATGTTAGCTCCTACACAGGTAAGTTTATCAAACAACATTGGGCCCTAAATGTTGTGGGTTAGAGAGAGGGCTCTCCCGCTTGCTGTCCTTTCAGACCTCTCCGAGCCTCCCTAAGATAAACTTGCAGGTTCGTACACAGGCAAGTCTTTCAACAACATTTGGCCCCAAATGTTGCTGGGTTAGAGAGAGGGCTCTCCCACTTGCAGTCTTATCTCCCTTTGAGAAACTTGCAGGCTTCCTCCCTATTTCCGTCGTCGCTGGGTGAGCTTTAGTTTTTGAGGTGCTCACTCTTCCCAAATCTGCATTTCCCTCGACCGCAACAGACTTACCCGGTGTCACGGCTCCCACGAATGGAGTAACTGCTTCACCGGTCGAGCTAGCTGCTTGGAAAGGTTTAAAAACACAAACCAGAGGCCCTATCCCTTGCTTATATTCATGAGCACCTTGCAGCTAGCTCTATATGCTCATCAGAGCGCGGCGACGGTAGCACACTTGGATGGGTGTCATAATACAATCACCATGTTCTTGTTCCTCTTAAAAAAAAATTGAAAAACTAGAATTATGCCAACAACGTATCGCAACACCCGTCTGCAATGTCTGTCATCCCAATGTACACAAGTAGGACAAGAATCCGCAGGAGTGCATCAACTACAGGCAAGGCAACGAGCATGTAAATCCGAGGAAGACTTTCTCGCCTTGCATTTAGAGTAGTAACCTTTGATAATTACAATCAAAAGACAAAGTCGAAAGCACTCCTACAAACTCCACAACAAAATATATGATAAAGATACATGAAAAATAGTAATCAAAATTAAATTAAAAAATTTATAAAAAAATGTTCAAATTTTTTTTTGAGAAAATGCCTCAGTTCCCAAAGGGAACATTATGAGCCCAATGGCATCCCGATAGAGCCCAAGTGTGGACAAAATCCAAATTTTATGAGCTACACTACTGGAATAATAATCAATGTATCCTACAGTAATTCTACAGTAATATAATATAAAATACTACATATATTTGAGGACATTGCCAGTGTAAACAAAGTCAAAGGAAAAAAACGGAAACAAGACATCAGGCACACAAAAAGGCCCAAAGTCAGTAACCAATTTAAATGCTACCAGATGCAAAGCTAGATCTTCATACGAAGAAAAAACAGGAAGACCGAAACGACCTAACACCCCTAGGGTGAGGACGTAGCCATGGGGATAAACAGAATAAACATTCTGTAAAACACGTTAAACTCCCAAGAAATTTAATAAAACATTTCAATAAAAAATGGCCAAAAAGCTTAGGAGTTTAACAGGAGGGGTTCATGGAAGGATAGGGAAGGAACACTTAACAAACAGGGGATTAATCTTATCAAGAATGATGATGTCAGGTGTATGTCCCGATAATGGGAAACATGAAATAATTTTTATAATTATTATAAAGTTACAGCCCTGAATGTTTGAAATCACCATTGTTCACTTCCATCATCCATTTACAGCCTTGGATCCACCAATTCTTGCATTGATTTGTGTCCTCAAGAAAGGAGATTTTACAGCACAGATGTCAGATCATTGTTACTGACTTTAGGGCCAAAGAATGATGTTGGCACCAATTCCGGTCTCTTCCTGACTACTGTGCATGCGCAGATGGTAAAAGTATGGAGGGCCAGATAGGACTTTTAATTTTCGGTACTGTATGCAAATTTTGGGGATTGGGGGGTTCAAAATTTGTGTCTGGTCCTTGATAATATTGAGTTTGCCCCAGCTAGTCTGGGCCATTGGTTATTAGTATAAAAATATATTCAGTGTTCCTGGAAGCCCTCAGCTGCGGAGTAAAATGACAGTCAACAAGGGCATGATTGAGAGAGGGTTTTTTGGGACAAATTGGTGCTTTCTGGCTGTGTCCTTATGCACTCACAAACATACGTAATCAATAATGAAAACATAACATTCAATTGAAATAATTTTTTTTTTTCTTACCACATATCAATAGATTCTGTCAGGTGGAACTGAAGAAGAAGACTGGATCCACCGAAGGATGTTGTATACCAAATAAGGAAAAATTCTAATTGGTTGTTCAGGAGAAATGTTTTTTCATTTCTGAAAAGTGCCGACTCAGAATTGATCCATTAATCCCCTCCCCCTCCCACTGGCACCCCAGGATATAACCGATTGAGGTTTTTTTAGCCCTTTCGATTCGAATGGTCCTAAGGATACTGTATACCATATAATGATCCATTCTTCTGTGGAGATTGGGAAATAAGGACATTTTAATTTGTTTTCTATTTTTAGCTCCTGGGGTTCCCACAGGACTGTGATTTTTTTTTTCCGGCATCAATCAAGTACGAGTCCCAAATACTACTGCATACCGATTTCAGTCCACATTAGTGCACTGGTTCATGAAAATATAGGCAGGTCCAAATATACTGCCACTCCTAGCACTACTATACCAAATATTGCCCGAAAAACTTTTTTTGAACAAACTTGAATTTACAGAATATAAGGAAGCTGAATACCAAATTTCAAAGAATTGTGACTGGCGGTTGATTAATAAGATATTTAAAAAAAAAAAAAAAAATTGGGGGGGGGGGGTGGGGGGGAGGGGGGGGGGGACTGCCCACAGCCCACTACTACTATTAAACAAACTTGGAAGGGTATCTCCAAAGATAATTTATGTTAACCCTTAAAGGCCCATTTCAGACTTTTACGTCCCCAGAACAGGTACCCTTAATATACAATGAGAACCTGATGAAATTAGACATATTACCTATTACCATGGAAGTGGTTTCTAGTCATGTCCTGGCTGCCTAAATGGGCAGCCAAGACTTAACTAGAAGTCACTGCTTAGCTACGGGAAATGCACAGGTGGTGTTCTAGGGGAATTTTAAGAAGTTTGTCTAGGCCTTTAAGGGTTAAGTTTGGTTGGGTTCGGTCCAGTGGTCCTGAAGGAGACTGAAATGCAAAGTTAACAGAAGTCAGATGCCAAATGATGGAAACAGCTCACCCTGACTTTCAGTCAAGTGAGCGAAACAGAACAAATAACAAAAACAAAACAAACACAAATTGCTAATTCAATAGGCAAGCTTACCAATGGAATCATAAAACTCTGCGTTAGCTCAAGAAAGTACCTTCTGAGTATTGCATTTTGTGCTTCTACTGGCCTTTTCGATTGCATGCCCTGTAAAAAAAAAAAAATTAAATCAACATAGCTTATAGCATGGTCATTATTTAAAGTTTTATAATCATTTCACTGTGACAGCAATAATATCACAGAATTTGTATACTCTTGAAAGGAGACTTTCAAGTACTTGTCTAGGGAGGGAACATGGTGGCACTGTAGTTACAGCATTAAACTTTAACCCAAAATGTAAACAGTTTAATTGACCAGTGGTAGCCAAGATGAGTCCTTGGAAAAGATACTTAATCCTGACTGTCCATGTGGGGGAGTTCAGTGGAGCTAAGTACTGAGCTGCAATGAAGTTCAATGCCGTAATCACTAAGCCACCATACTCTATTACCAGTTAATTATGAACACTCAAACATCAATGAGACAACAAGAGGGATGTTACATCCCAACGCTCACCTACATTCGCGCTTGATAATGTCGTTCCAATGTAACATGCCTAATATTTAGTTAATATAAATCATTAACTAGGCATCAAATGATTAATGTGGTTTATGTGATGGCTTTGGAAAGTCTATATTCTGCATTTATTATATATCAATTCAACATAGAATCATTGGATACATCTTTTAGAAATGTTTATGATTAAGAATATGAATCGTGAGGCCAGATATTAAATCATAAATAAGAATTAGGAAAGGCTTTCATAAATCACTGAAATTTTAATTGAAGTACATTCATTGGTTAAAGAGGAGTTGCGGAAAAACATTCGTTCAAGAAAGTGACTATAAGTCCCAACAAAAATACATCACATCAACAACTAAAATAAGCCTTAATGTTACTAGTAACAAGTATGAGAAAGTATTAAATAATAAAAAAAAAAAAGTTCAAAATTTTTTTTTTTAAAGAAAGTGAATATAAGTCCCAAAAATCCCCGTCAAATTCCTCAAATATGCATGTAATAAGGGCGCAACATTACCGCAATGTAGTTCAGTAACCCATGCGTACAATATCAATTGCTTGGAAAGACACATAGAAACAGAACTCACCTTAACACCTCACCTTAACACAAACTTTTAGAACTTAAAATTGAGTAAGTCAGACAAAAACGTGAACATTGTGACTGAAAAAAAGAAAAGAAATCAGTTAAATTTCTGCATACAGTAGGGTTAATACCTACAGTTGTTATTAAAATGAGAAAATAAACAGTAATGAGAGGTGAAGGCACCACAATCTGCACAAAAGCTGATTTTAACGCAAATTCTTACAACACCTAAACGCTAATTCTTACAACAAGTTTTGGCAGAAAATCAGCCTCAAATTCCTCAAATATGCATGTAATGAGGGTTAAATATTACTGCAATGGAGTTCAAAAACCCAAGTGCAGAATATTAATCGCTTGGAAAGACACATAGAAACACAACTCACCTAAACACAAAGTTTACAAAGTTTTACAACTTAAAATTTACTAAGTCCGAGAAAAACATGAAAATTTTGACTGAAAAAAAGAAAATTTCCGTTAAATTTCTGCATACAGTAGGGTTAATACCTACAGTTGTTATTGAAATATGAAAATCAACAGTAATGAGAAGTTAAAGCAGCACAATCTGCACAAAAGCTGACTTTAACGCAAATTCTTACAACACCTAAATGCAAATTCTTACAACAACTTTTGGCAGAAAATTTTAGGTGAAATTTGGAAAATGTCATAGTATCAGGGTTAAATACTGTTCTGATAGTCCCCTACAACCTACATATGCAATATCAAAGGCCTGAGCCCACTGATCTTTGAGAACTCACCTTAACACCTCACCTTAACACAAACTTTTAGAACTTAAAATTTACTAAGTCCGAGAAAAACATGGAAATTTTGACTGAAAAAAAAGAAAATTTCCATTAAATTCCTGCATACAGTCGGGTTAATACCTACAGTTGTTATTGAAATATGAAAATGAAGAGTAATGAGAAGTTAAAGCACCACAATCTGCACAAAAGCTGACTTTAACACAAATTCTTACATCACCTAAACGCTAATTCTTACAACAAGTTTTGGCAGAAAATCAGCCTCAAATTCCTCAAATATGCATGTAATGAGGGTTAAATATTACTGCAATGGAGTTCATTAACCCAAGTGTAGAATATTAATCGCTTGGAAAGACACATAGAAACACAACTCACCTAAACACAAAGTTTACAAAGTTTTACAACTTAAAATTTACTAAGTCCGAGAAAAACATGAAAATTTTGAGTGAAAAAAAAGAAAATTTCCGTTAAATTTCTGCACACAGTAGGGTTAATACCTACAGTTGTTATTGAAATATGAAAATCAACAGTAATGAGAAGTTAAACCAGCACAATCTGCACAAAAGCTGACTTTAACACAAATTCTTACAACACCTAAACGCAAATTCTTACAACAACTTTTGGCAGAAAATTTTAGCTGAAATTTGGAAAAAAGTCGTAGTTTCAGGGTTAAATACTGTTCTAATAGTCCCCTACAACCTACATATGCAATATCAAAGGCCTGAGCCCACTGATCTTTGAGAAATTCACCTTAACATTAAATCTTACAATATTGGACACGCCGGACGCCGACGCTGACGCCCGAGGTTATCACAATAGCTCACCACATCTTACAGATGTAGGTGAGCTAAAAACAAATCTAAATGTAAATATGTTCAGGATAGATAATATTTTTGGACCCTTTCAGCAAAAAGAATGTCCAAGAACAATGCCATGTTTTCATGCATGAGAAGTAAAAACGATGTTTTGTAAAATGTTTGATTTTCATTGTTAATGATAACAAAATACCCATTCAAATCTGCTAACTGTAAACTTACCTTCATAAGTCTTTTCAGAATAGTTTTTTCCTTACTGAGGAAGCATTTGTACTGTGTATAGACACCTGAAATTCACAAAATAAAAAAAAATTCATGAGAAACAGATGCTATAAGGCATGTCATGATCAGACGATGAAAATTCATAAAAATTTATCGAAGAAAATCACTGGTGGGAAAGCTGACTCAATTTACAGAGGGAAATTTGGTGCCCATATTATACTTATTTTAATAAGATGTTACATGTACCTGTATTGGGCAAGAAAATTTGCTAGTAAAGGAGTTCAGTTATCACAGGCATGAAGAACCAAAAAGAATGCAATGATTTCTGTAATAACAGTTGCTCAGAATGAGAAGCCAAAAAGTAGAAAAATGTTGTATTTAAAGCTGCACATCTGTTTCTCAAGCCATTTTTTAAAACAAGAGGCCCCAGGGGGCCTGAGGGCGCTCACCTGACATGGTAGCCTAAATATCAACCCAGAGAATTGATTTCCACAAGTTGCATCTGCTCCTCCTAAGAAAAGCTGAAACCAAATATCCAAATATTCTGACCAGTGGATCTAAAAAAAAGATTTTTAAAGAATATTCCTCATATTGAACTAAGTCCTAATTCGGGCTCCCACAGGGAGCCCATATATGAACCCAGGGGCTTCAACAAACCTGAATCTCACACACCTAAGGATTCTGCACACCAAATATCAAACATTCCGACTGCTGGATCTGAAGAAGAAGATTTTTAAAGAACATTCCTCATTCTGAACCAAGTTACAATTCGAGCTCCTGCAATCAGCCCAAATATGGACCTAGGGACATGGCTTGAACAAACTTGAATCTTACCCCCCTAAGGATGCTGCATAAAAAATATCAAAAGCATTCATCTGCTGGATCTGAAGATTTTTAAAGAAAATTCCTCGTTTTGAACTAAGTTGTCATTCAGGCTCCCATAGTGAGCCCAAATATGAACCAAGGGACTTGGCTTGAACAAACTTTAATCTCAGCTCCCTAAGGTTGCTCCATGCCAAATATCAAAACATTCCAACTGCTGAATCTGAAGAAGAAGATTTTTAAAGAAAAATTCCTCATATTGACTAAGTTATAAATATATATATATAAATATGGACCCATGGACTTGTTTTTAACACACTTGAATCCCCTCCTCCCCCCCCCCCCCCCCCCCCCCCCCCAAGGATGCTACTCACCACATATCAAACCATTCCGACTGCTGGATCTGGAGAAGAAGATTTTTTAAGAAAATTCCTCATTTGGAACAAAGTTACAATTCAAGCTCCCACAGTGAGCCCAAATATGGACCTAGGGACATGGCTTGAACAAACTTGAATCTCACCCCCCTAAGGATGCTGCATACCAAATATCAAAACATTCCGACTGCTGGATCTAAAGAAGATTTTTAAAGAAAGTTCCTCATTTTGAACTAAGAACCCCCCCCTCCCCCCCCCCCCCCCCCCCCCCCCCCCCCCAAGCATGGTGCATACCCAATATCACAAGATTCTGCCTGCTGGATCTTGAGAAGAAGATTGTCAAAGAAATTTGCCTGAAATGCACTAAGTTCGAACTTGGGCTTCTATACTGAGCCCAAATATGAATCCAGGTGGCCGATTTGAACAAACTTGAATCAGATCCACCCCATAATGTTGCATACCAAATATCAAAAGATTCTGCCTGCAGGATCTGGAGAAGAAGATTTTTGAAGAAATTTTCCTGAAATGCACTAAGTTCGAATTCGAGCTTCTATAGTGAGCCCAAATATGAATCTAGGGAGCCGATTTGAACAAAATAGAATCAGATCCACGCCACAATGTTGCATACCAAATATCCAAAGATTCTGCCTGCTGGATCTGGAGAAGAAGATTTTTTAAATAATTTGCCTGAAATGCACTAAGTTCAAATTTGGGCCCCTATACTGAGCCCAAATATAAATCCAGGGAGCCGATTCGAACAAACTTGAATCAGATCCACCCCACAATGTTGCATACCCAATATCAAAAGAGTCTGCCTGCTGGATCTTGAGAAGAAGATTTTCAAAGAAATTTGCCTGAAATGCACGAAGTTCAAATTTGGGCTCCTATACTGAGCCCAAATATAAACCCAAGGGGCCGATTTGAACAAACTTGAATCAGATCCACCCCACAATGTTGCATACCAAATATCAAAAGATTCTGCCTGCTGGATCTGGAGAAGAAGATTTTCAAAGAAATTTGCCTGAAATGCAGTAAGTTCAAATTTGGGCTCCTATACTGAGCCCAAATATAAACCGAGGGGGCCGATTCGAACAAACTTGAATCTGATCCACCCCACAATGTTGCATACCAAATATCAAAAGATTCTGCCTGCTGGATCTTGAGAAGAAGATTTTCAAAGAAATTTGCCTGAAATGCACGAAGTTCAAATTTGGGCTCCTATACTGAGCCCAAATATAAACCCAAGGGGCCGATTTGAACAAACTTGAATCAGATCCACCCCACAATGTTGCATACCAAATATCAAAAGATTCTGCCTGCTGGATCTGGAGAAGAAGATTTTCAAAGAAATTTGCCTGAAATGCACGAAGTTCAAATTTGGGCTCCTATACTGAGCCCAAATATAAACCGAGGGGGCCGATTTGAACAAACTTGAATCAGATTCACCCCACAATGTTGCATACCAAATATCAAAAGATTCTGCCTGCTGGATCTGGAGAAGAAGATTTTCAAAGAAATTTGCCTGAAATGCACGAAGTTCAAATTTGGGCTCCTATACTGAGGCCAAATATAAACCCAAGGGGCCGATTTGAACAAACTTGAATCAGATCCACCCCACAATGTTGCATACCAAATATCAAAAGATTCTGCCTGCTGGATCTGGAGAAGAAGATTTTCAAAGAAATTTGCCTGAAATGCAGTAAGTTCGAAATCGGGCTCCTATACCGAGCCCAAATATGAACCCAGGGGGCCGATTTGAACAAACTTGAATCAGATCCACCCTACAATGTTGCATACCAAATATCAAAAGATTCTGCCTGCTGGATCTGGAGAAGAAGGTTTTTTAATGTTTTTCCCATTGCCTACAGTGTTAAAAAGTGCTGACTCAGCACTTTTTCAAAGTCCTGAAACTGTACCCTATGATAAAACCGATGGCAATTTTTTTTAACCAATTCTTTCTGTTGGTCCTAAGGAAACTTCACACCAAATAAAAATTCTCGGTGCCGTGCAGTTTTGGAGATATGGGCGTTTTAATTTTTTTCTATTTTTAGCTCCTGCAGTTCCCATGGGGCTACGGGGAAAAAAAAATCAGCATAAATTAGGTACTTATGACCCAATAAGCCCTCACATAAAATTTGGTTCAAATCATCCTCTCGGTTTGGAAAATAGAAATATTGGGCGGGGCCAAAAATTTTGCCCCTCCCATAACGATGCCAAGTGTAGCCCCACAAACTTCTCTTGAACAAATCTGAGTCTACACCTCAAAAGGAAGATGCACACCAAATATCAAGTCTCTGCTACTGCTGGTTCATGAGAAGATTTTTTAAGATTTCAGCACACTTTTTGGGTGTGGCCCCACCCACGGGCGAGGCAACTTGATTTGAACAAAATCAAATTGCGATGTCATAACAAACTATTATCTCAAATATCAATTAAATTGTTTCAGCGGTTTGGGAGGAGAAGACGCAAACACCATGTTCACGGACGACGGACACCGGACGACGGACGGTGAGTGATCACTATAGCTCTCCTGACTGAAAGTCAGGTGAGCTAAAAATGAATGCAGGCAGGCATTTTTTTTATTTTATTTTTTAGTTTGTAATTATTATTTCGTGACCACCAGAGGTTCATGTACTTGGTATGTTTTAGGCACACTGATGTCATATTATCGAAATTTCAATCAACAATTGTTTCCTGTAATACAACAAGAAATTTAACCAATTCTTTGACCTAAACCCCCTCAACTGGTCCCCATTTGGGCATACATTAATCTTATTTATTACACACCTGTATCTGTATTTGTCACGATCACATGGATTTTAGGGGCATGCGGTAATTTTAACCACAAAGCTCTAGTGCAATCCGATAAAAAGTACCCTTCACGTGCACAAGTTCTGTCGTTAGACTGGTTCTTATAGTTTGCAGCGTTCAGTGGAATATAACCAATGAGAACCATCGGCTATATTTTATCTGTCGGAATTACCGATTCCCATTACAAAATGTTTGATGCACAACTATGCTAAAAACTGTTGAAAGTCACGAAAGACACACAATCTCTGCCAAGAAATTGAACAGTGAAACTCAACCTTTGCTTTCGTTATTGAAAATCGAGGACAACTTAATTAATTTTAGTGCAAAAAAGTCCAATTGGGTACGATATTGCAGCCAGCCACTTGTACAGTTCCTATAAAACTTTGTTACAATGTTGCCCTCAGCACTGCGTGCTGCCAGCGAGTCGACACGAGGCCTAATGTGTAACTGTAATCTTATTCGATTCACACTTCGGCAATGAAGCAGCACGTTTGCCAACGCAAACATACTTTGAAAAGCATGTTAAGTTGAAGTAGTTCTCAGGAAGCAAGACTAAAGGAATCTTGAATACTGGTTACCAGGAAGTGGAAAAACAGACGCCGGCACGTCGACAGTGCCTGGCCGGAGATGTTTGACAGCTAGTACATGCAGTTACTAATTAACTATCTCCAATTCCACCCCTTACTAGATGACCACTTCCCCCCCTCCCCCCCCCCCCCCCCCTCCCACACACACACACACACACCAGCTGAATAAAGAAAATAAATTTGGAAGAATGAAAAGCCTGGTTTTATAAAAAAAAAAACTCGGTATTTTACATTTGTGGAACCAATGTTTTTTACGTGCTAGTGGGTGTTAGCGCAACAGGTTTATTTTATTTAATTTTTTTTTGTGGGGACAGGGGGGAAGGGCATTTTAGGGGGATATAGTATTGCTAAAATATGACTTTCTGGAGTTTGTACTGGGGAAATTAAAAAAATGTTTCCAGCTGCCCACTACAGAAATTCTGAAAAGTCTCAAGTAGGCTGAGAATGAGACCATGAAGAGGGGAGGGGTGGTAAATACATGTGGTCTGATGAATGCAATTGTCAATTTTATGAGATGACTTCCATGAAATTCAAAAATAATTATTAGAATATTTAAAACACAGACAATATGACAATATTTTCCAGACACAGATTGATGTGTATTTTTAAATGACTAATTTACGATTTTTGCTAGTATTTCTGTTTTATACAAGGATATTGATTATTTTGCTTTAATTCTCAGCAACAAAACTTAAATCGAATGCCACCTATGTGACTTACCTACATGGGTGTATGAGATGGGGAGGGGGTTGAGGCACTCTCACCCCCTTCACCAATAAGCAGTTAATTTTGCAGTTTTCATTGAAAGGGACTGATATTTTCAGAACAGATTGTTCAGAGGGAAGGGGTATTTTTTATAATTTTGGCAAATATCAGGGCAGTGGGAAGAGCATTTTCATAGGCAAATTTGAGGCAAGGGCCTGCATTTTCATTTTTAAACAAAAGTTCAGGGCAGTTTGATTGGTCAGCCCCCATCCCCAAGAAAATGTTCTCCAAAAGCCTATCATTTTAGCCACATTCTATCAGTCCTCTTTAAAACTACTTACTAAATGCAAATTCAGAATACCAAATTCCAAATTAAGACTGACAAGATATTGGAGCAGACACATAAAAAATTATTTTGTTTTGAACCAGATACCAAGAAAAAAATATTGACAGAACCGTTCAGATAAAAAACTAGTGAAGTATAGTACTAGTACAAAATAATGTAAACATTAATCAATCTTTGAAAATATTATCAACCAAAATAAGTTGGAGCTTACTGGTGAGAACAACCCCAACCCCCCCCCCCCCCCCCCCTCCTTCTTTCTCTTTCAGCCTCTTTCTAAGAGTAAAACTGTTGGATACTCATTTCGTGAACTTTCAAGAAAATGCTGACAGGTTATAGATGGGTGTGGGGTTGTAAAAAAGGTGTACAAAACTAAATTACTTGTGGAGACATGACATTTTCTTGCAGTTATCATGCAATATATTTCTCCCTTTGTATATCTGTAGTATTAATTATGTGGACAACCAAAAGCTTTTATTTGCAAGTGCAGCCCATTTCAAACAAATGTTATCAAGACTTGAGGTAAAATAAAAAGAAGGCTAAATTTCAAGTCAGAAACTTTAATGTCTTTATAATGTTGAAAAATAAAGTGCAAACTTACCAAGACTGCAGAGTTCACTCAGAGTCAGAATGGAATCTCAAACTGCCTCAGGCTCAGTTACTCCAAATGATCGAATGAATGAAAGCCCGGAAGGTTAATTACTGCACAAAATGTCAATTCTCGTCCAGTGTGTACGTTTGTTACAGTGCAGAACAGAAATGACCGATGTCCACATACGATAGCCTTGTGGCAGTACTGCCAGTAGTGCATGTATCGTCAAGCCGAGTTCAAACTTCTATTTTTAGTTTCAGTTTAAAAAGCACGAAATTTAAACAGAGTGGCCAGTTCGCACCGTATTCAAATTAAAATCCTTGCCTACATTTTCCATCCTCCAGATATAATGATGCCTGCACACACAATTTTGAAAACACATTGGAGACCTCATAATTTGTGACGTCTAATATGCTGAACGCAATCTTTTGAGTTTTGAGTGTTCGGATCGACATTTGTTTGCGAATAAAATGAATCAACAGCGATTCTACAGGTTGCAAGGTCAAAGACTTAAGACTGGTTCTCTCCCAAAATTGCCCATTTCTCTCTAAAATTCTTTCAACCGTTCAAATTGTCGACTATTTAATTAAACTGGCGATTAATTACAGTGAATTCTTTTTCATGGTTGGGTTTGTAATAAATACAGAACCACACTTATGCTTGAATGGGTTAACGATTACTGGAGTCGAGCGTGTGGCGCTGGGATAACCACTCGAGCCTACCGGCTCTCGTGGTATCCCTGCGCACTCGCTCTCGTCCAGTAATTGTTAACCCATTCAAACATAAGTGTGGTTCTGTATATGTATCCACATACATCTAACTAAAGTTTACAACAGTCAGCTCTGTCATGTGTGGGCACAATTTATTTAAATCAAACAAACAGTATATTCTCCATTGGGTTCTGTGTTAAATTTTAAACCCCTCTGGTGCCCACCACAATCAGTCAAGCATAACACTTTGAACAAACTTTAATCTAGGAGTTGTAGAATTGCTATAACAAAATACAAAAAAATTTTGCCTGGTGGATCTGAAGAAGATCTTTTATGAATATTCCTCATATTGCATCAAGAATATATTTGAGTTCCCATAGGGAGCCTAAATATGAAACTAGGGACTTGTTTCGAACAAACCTGATTCTGACCCTCTAAAGATGTTGTATACCAAGTATCAAAAGATTCTAATTGGCAGTTCTGGATAAGAAGATTTTTTAAATTTAAAAAAAAAATTTGTGCATTTTCATAGAATTATGCCCCTTGAGGGTGAGGCAACTTTATTTGAACAAACTTGAAATGACATATGATAAGGAAGATGCATATCAAATTTGGTTCAATTCAGCCTAGTAGTTTATGAGAAGCTGATAATGTAAAGTTCACATCGGACAGATGGACTACACATGGAAAATGAAAGTGTCAATGACACTGTAGCTTAACTTGTCTGTGTGTTGTGTTTGATGAAAAGGATAATGTTCAATGTATATGAAAGGATTATGAAATAAGACAACAATGGTGATAATTGGGAATATGTTAATTTCTAAAACCCTGTATGCTATGATGCTATGTTTTCAATAAAAATAATATGAGGTGTAGACTGTAGTAAAGAATTGAGGGGTGGGTTAATGTGGCCCTCACAGTTAATGTATGTGGCCCTTACAGTTAATGTTTGAAATGAAAGTTACCAAGTTACAGTGAAATCATTCCAAAACGAGTCATCTATCAAATTACAATGAAATCCCTTCATAAATACGGCCTGTAGACTGTGCTAAAGGTTTTCGGGCTTCGGGCCTGTGTAGCCATCACGGTTGAGCGATCACAACCAAAAGGGGATGTCCTCATCTCGACATTATACTGAGTCATCCAACCAAGCTACAAATAAATCCCTTCATAAATACGACCAGTAGTCTGTGCTAAAGTTTTTCGGGTTTTTGGCTTGGGCAGTCATCATGGTTGAATGATCACGACCAAAAGGGGATGTTCTCATCTGGGCATTATTCAAAGTGATCCTACCAAGTTACAATGAAATCCCTTCATAAATATGACCAGTAGACTGTGCGAAAGGTTTTCGGGCTTCGGGCCCCTGTAGCCATCACAGTTGACCAATCATGACCAAAAGGGGACATTATCATCTTGACATTGTATGGAGTCAACCTATCAAGTTACAATGAAATCCCTCCATAAAGACGACCTGTAGACTGTGCTAAAGGTTTTCCGGTCACAGCTGAATGATCATGATCAAAAGGGGACGTTCTCATCTAAACTTTATTTGGAGTCATCCTATCAAGTTACAATGAAATCCCTTCATAAATATGACCTGTAGACTGTGCTAAAGGTTTTCGGGCTTCAGGCCTCAGTAGCCGTCATAGTTGACCAATCGCGACCAAAAGGGGACGTTCTCATCTAGACATTATATGGTCCGTGAGCTGCGAAAAGGGACCTTAGAGGTCAAAAATTCGAAATTGAATTAGAGTTACATCTCTACTCTCCTGAAATCGAGGATTCCAACAAAGTTTACTTTAGGTTCATCCGACATTTATAAATGGGTCAACGCGACGTGTAAAGTGGGATGTCCAAGCGCTCCACAACTTGAATCGACCGTTTGACGTTTCAACGTAATACTTATACGACGCATGTGTGCAACGTTATCTCTCGTGAAAATGTGAACGTTTAGCGAACAGTAACAAGTTATTTCTTTTTCGAAAAAATGAAATATTTAAGAATGAAGGAAGATAACAAACTACCATCTGAGCGTTAATTCACTGTGGATATGGTTTAATTCACGGTGAGAGGGGAGCAATCTGCAAAGAATGTTTTGAAAAATATTTGTTTCCCCGAGCTGTCAGGTTTTTCATTTTTGTTTATTTCTTGTTCATTTAATGTTTGTTTTTTTGTTTGTTTGTTTTTTTTTGTTGTTGTTGGGGGGTGGGGGGGTGGGGGAGCGGGGGTGATGCTTTTTGCACGTTTTCGGCTGCTTTGCATGCATCGGCAAAACTGAATATAGAAAATCTATTAACACTCGACCCTCCTCACCAATATAACTAGTAGGCTGAAAACAGACAATAATAACAACAACAACAAAAAAAAACAAAAAAAACAAAAAAAAACAGAGGAAGAAGAAACGGGACGACCAGAAATTTTATAGTGCCATCTCCAATAATGGCAATATGGGCCAATTTGCACAACGTCGCAAAGGCATCAGAGCACGGCGGACAATTTTTTCTCGAGAGAACTAACACCGAATCTCCAACCAATGGTAGTACGTACTCACTCCCACCCACGCCAGCCAGCGTGATATTTTATGCCTATAACATATCCTGTCCCCTTAATGACGACTTCAGGAAAACAATTCTTAGAGTTTTATTCATAGATGGATTCACATACAACAGTACTGCATTAAAATTCACCCTGATAATTTTGTGGTAAAATGTTATTATTCCCTATGCAGTACCCGTGACTCTTAAGTCTTCCATTTGCATAGCTCTGTAGAGAGAATTATCTAAATGTACCACCCCAGCATACTACACATACATTCGATCGTATATTTTGCACCCCCAATCAAAAATCCTTGCTACGCCAGTGAGTATTTATCCCCCCCCCCCCCTTTCCCCATGCACATGCGTACAGGCCTATTCTCTGACCACTGTAAAAATTATTAAACAAATACAGGCTGGGGGATTTTGTTTGTTTTTTTGCTAAATATTAATGTGTTCATTAATTTTAAATTGTTATTTTCTCTTATGTTTTGTCCCCTAACAAGCTTTGGATTAATTGATATTCACAAGACAAAGACATGATTTCTGAGTGTCAAAGCACGTATTGTGGTTTGTAATTTAAACACCAAAATGCTTACAAAATCTCGTATTCAATTTCTAAGCACCTCTGAAGTGCAAGGATTACGTACAAAAGTGTTTTTTCTCGTCAGTTTGTGTCCAATTCGGGAACGTGTTAAGATGTTCAGTTGCTTCAAAACGCAACTTATAGTTTGGAATTTCTAAACACATTTAGTTGTGGTGAAGCCTAACTCTAAAATGTGTCTCGATTTTAAACATAACATTGAAACACGTTTGGGTCTGAACATGTAGGCCCTATATAATTCGTGGAGCGGGCCATCAAACTGAACAATTTCAATTTTAAAACGTCTTGAAATCAAATGTAGATTCAGCCAAGACCTATGTGAGTTTCCTTCGAAAGTTGCCTGATTGTCATTAGTCTCAATCTTTGCCGGGAGGGATTATCAAGGTCAGTGTGGGGTATGTGTGTTGGTGATATCAAACTCATCAATATCAATCTCAAAACTTCTTCCCGTGGGACGCCCAGGTAAAATAGGACTTGGTAACCAACACCGCTTGGTGCCAACCCTCAGTAAGTGGGAAACGTTGGCATAAATGATTGGCAAGAATTGACTTTATAGTTATGTTGTGTCTAGCCTTGATGCTGGCACCAATAAATAAATACATAAATCGCAAATTATATTTAAATAAAAGTTAGGTTCAGCTAATGGCCGCATGAGTCTTCTATACAAGAAACCTAAAAATGTGACTGATATATATTGTCACAAGTTTTACTCCTTTTATCGGGAGAGGCTGTTATAGGCCACAAATAGGTCATATATCCCTTTATTCGATGAGAAAAACCGACACAAATATTCCCAGAGCAGTCAGGTAACCTTAGGGCCGTATTTAAGAATGGGCAGACTGGGCGGACGCACAGGGCCCCCACATTTGAAGGGCCCCCACATTTGGCAGGGAGTTTTGTCATGTTGTTCGAAATTCCCATTTTCCTGTTGAAATGTTAAAAAATTTATAGTAATTTATATATTTTTTATACTTACCAATGACCCAGACTTAGCTGGTGCTAACTCTAACAAAACCAGGGCCAAACACAAATTTTGCCCCCCAATCCCCAAAATTTGCATCTAAAACCAAAAGAAATCATGTCCTATAGGACCCCCATACTTTGCCCTTACTGCGCATGCGCAGTGTCAAGGACGTTCTGAAATTGGCGCCAATTATCATTCTTACTGGCAGTGCCTGGTCAGTGCTATGTACTCAGCGGGGAGGTAAGAGTTCCCAACTCCTGGGAGGGCCATCCCCGTCTGGGTCATTGGTAGGTATAAAAAATATATAAATTACTATAAATTTTTTAACATTTTTATACTGTACCAATGACCCAGACTTAGCTGAATAGTAAAAAGGCTGGAGGGCCTAGGACATAGAGGAAAATCCAATAAGCTCAACTATATAATATAGAGGTAACCCCTTAAGGAGAAAAGGAGTATTAGGCTTTACATGTATCTTTCTTATTTTATGTTAAATTAGAAAGATACAATACCCTTCATAATTGAGCACAATAACATTCAGGTTCTCTATTAACATCCAGTATAACCCTTTATACTAATTATTTTTAAAGTAAGCCAATAAATAAAGTTAGTCCAGAGAATTGAGACTCTTTATATTCTTTAAAAGTGTCCGAGGATTGTATATTAACGCCCGTTTGACACTTGACATATACAAATGCTTCACACCGAGCTACACTTTAAAAATATGACATGAATGAATTTTAACATTAATATTACACTTTAAAACCATCCCGGAAACGACTCAGAAATACTGACTTCGGAGGAGGCATTCCCTTGCTTTTCACTATAAAGCAGGTGACCTAAGGGAACACCCTCCCCCATCCCCCCCCCCCCCTTCCCCTTGCCCTGGGTCAAATAGCCCAGAGCGAAGAGGGCAGCCGGACGGAGTCACTGCCGGAACAGAAAGCCTGCATAACTATAGTTGCAACTGTTTAGTGGACGACATTCTGAGCAACAGATAACGGACCTAAACAATGCAGGTCTCCAGAAATGAACTCAATATTTCTGAGATAAAAATTCGTGAATGTGGATGGCTGAGACCAATAAGCAGCCTTCATTAAATCTGTAATAGCAATACTATTAGCGTAAGCCCAAGAAGTAACAAGAGCTCTAACTTCATGAGCCGAAATCTTAAGCACAGACTGCTGAGAAGAAGATAAATTCTCATAAGCAGTGCGGATAGTTAATTGAATCCATCAAGCAATAGAATGGACCGAAATGTCCTTTCTATTAGGCATCAGAGACAGAAAGAAACGTTTTCGTCCCTTTCTGATAAACTGAGATCTCTGTTTATAGATACGTAACGCTCTAACAGGACAGAGTAAAGGCCTACGTCTGAAGACGGAAGAGCCTTAATAACAATAGGTTCCGGATATTTATTAGGAGCCTGATTCTTAGCTAAAAAACCCACATTAGTAGTGAAAGTGATAGTGTTCCCGACACTACGATAGTGAGAATCATCCACGCCCAGTGCATGAAGCTCACTGACTCTTCTAGCAGAAGAGAAAGCTAAGAGAAAAGCTGTCTTATAAGATAAGAATTTGAAATCTACTGTCCCAAGAGGTTCAAGTGGCTTTTCCTTCAGTTTAAGAAGAACCCAAGCTAAATTCCATTTAGGAATTAACCTAAGAGTTCTCGGTCTATTTATCGAGAAGTTTCTTACCAACTTAGATAAAGAGACATTAGATCCAATTTGTAAACTATCATGATGTGCATAGGTATCAGATAACATAGACCTATAACCCTTAATAGTAACAGGCTGCAGTTTGATTTCGTCAAACAAGTATACTACAAAGTTTGCAATGTCTGGTATAGAGGGATCAAAAATATCCACAGAATGATCCCTACACCAATGACGAAAAACCTTCCACTTAGCCGCATAGTTTAGCGAAGAGGAGGTCCTCCTACAGTTAGAAATCGCGTCCACTGCTCGTCCTGTAAAGTGCTTGCCATGCAAGAAGGACCGCACAACGAAAAAACGTGAAGGTTGAGACCTTGCAGGTTGTGATGGAGTTGACGCGATTTCCCCTGCAAAAGAAGATCCTCCCGTGGAGGAAGCTTTCGCGGTAGGTCCCACAACAGACACCTGAGTAGATTTATCCACGGTCTCTGTGGAGACAGAGATGCTACCAACAGAATCTTGCATTGAGATTGTTTTATCTTTAGCAATACTTGCTGAATTAACGGCGCTGGAGGATACGCATATCCTATCATTCCGTCCCAAGGGATCGACAGAGCGTCTACTGCAAATGCTCTTGGATCCGGACACGGAGACACATACATCTGCAACTGATTGTTGAGATGTGTCGCAAATAAGTCTATCATTGGCCGTTCCCATTGGTAGCAAATCTGATTGAATACTTGTTTGTTGAGAGTCCACTCCGACGGCAACAAGCGACCCTTTCGTGAAAGGGAGTCTGCTAGTACATTCAGACGACCCGGTATATGATGGACCGAAAGAAGAACCTGATGTTCTAGAGCAAACAGAAGGATTCTTTCCGTTAGATTGAACAACGGAATTGAATGAGTGCCTCCCTGATTCCGTATATACGCCACTACTGTCGTATTGTCGGATAGGATTTGGACATGAGCATTGTGAATAATGTCCATCCAATGACGTAACGCAAGCCAAATTGACATCATTTCCTTGATGTTTATGTGCTTGCCCAGGAATTGCGGATCCCAAAGACCCTGGCATCTCGAATCCGTTGGGATCAATGATGCACCCCAACCTGTTTGACTGGCATCCGTCATAATGGTAAAACTCGGATCCGGCAACTGCAGCGGAACTCCCTGAGTTAACCACTGAATGTTTGCCCAAGTCTGAATCTCTCGTTTCACTTGATCTGACAAGAGAACGTCTATGTCGAGCGAATGAATTTTCACACTCCAATTCTGAGTCAAGAAAATTTGGAGAGGACGCGTGCGTAACCGCCCCATCGGAATGAGATCCGCAGCGGCTCCGCACAGACCTATCAGTCTCATAAATTCCCTCGCTGTGACTTTGTCTGCGTGCAGACAATAGCAAGAGTAACAACTGACTAATTTCGCTCTGGTTAACGGCAGACAAACGAGATTGTTGTGCGTCTCGAAGCTCATTCCCAGATGTGTGAATGACTTGGACGGCACCAGATCCGACTTCTCCTCGTTTATTATAAAACCGAGACGTCGGAGCAATAGAAGTAGATTCTGCACATCGTTCTGAAGCGTTAACTCGTTGCCGTACCTCTGAAGAATGTCGTCCAGGTAGGCCGACGTTACCGCAGACGAATGAGCTCGGAAATACATCATTACCAAGTTCATTACCCAAGTGAAAGCCCAGGGTGCTAGATTCAATCCGAAGCACATCGCCCGGAATTGATACACCACTCCTAGGACTGTGAAGCGTAGATACTTTCTGAATGTCGGATGTACCATGACGTGAAAGTACGCATCTTTGAGATCTATGCTCGTTGCATAATCGTTCACCCGAATACTCGCTCTGACCGACCGAATCGTCTCCATATAAAACTTCGGAGCGACGATCAGCTTGTTTATCCAGCTCAAATCTATGACTGGACGGAACGAGCCGTCTGGTTTCGGAACCAGAAACAGATGGCTGTAGAATCCTGGAGTCTCCTGGTTTTCTACGACCTCTACCGTGTTCTTCATTAAAAGAGACTGCACCTCTGATAATAGAGCATCTCTTTTCTGCGGATTTGACGGAAGTTGAGTCCATTTTGGACTTCGAGTTAATGGAGGCTTTCGTTTGAAGGATATCTTTAGTCCTTCCGAAATCACCCCTCTCACCCAAGGGTCGTCCGTAATCGACGCCCACTCTTGTGAAAAACTCGACAACCTTCCGCCAGCAGGTACGCGATAGAGGTTGAAGCCATCACCTCCTGGACCTGCGAGGCCTGCGGTAGGAGAAACCACGTCCTCCACGACCCGCACCTCGTCCCGTCGACCTCGGGGCGTCTGACCGGTTGTCCCGGTCCGAAGGACGTCCCAAACGTGAGTCGCTACCTTGACGGTCTCTTGAATAAGACCAAGAGGACGTACCGGAACCTCTATAGGAACCTCTCTTGGGCGCATTAGACCCAGAAGTGCCTGTCTTACTCTTATCTGCCGTGTCAGACTTCTTAGAAGCAGATTTGAACAGCAGAGAATCCGAAGCTTTCTTTGTAATTTTATCGTAAATTGCAGAAAGCTTGCTGTCAAAGAGAAGTTCTCCGGAGACCGAACCGACTCTAAGAGAGTTCTTCACCTTAGTATCCACGAGTGTGGATGTAGCTAGGGCTGCGTCACGTCTAACCAACTCCAGGTTTGCCACTGAAAGGGCGGAGTTACACGTGGAATAAGCAACTGCCCTTGAAAGAAGTCTTAAAGAGGATTGTATATCCTGAAATTCTTTCCCTTGAAGACGCAGTGATAACACCTTAGTAAGGTGATCTGCGTAAGATAAGGCATCTAAACTGGCTCTGTTAGACGAAATAGTTGCTTCCAACACCGCGGTTGGAATAGACGCCGACGACGGTAATGATAATTCTAAGTCTTCCGCCTCGTCGTCCATACGCAGAGGAACTCTCGGGACACCCTGTCCTGCCGTATCGAATTTATTCCTTGCATTAATGAAAGGCAGGTTGAGAGTACTGGAGAACAAGAAACCTGCTTTTCCCGTTTTGGAAGCAAGTTTGAATATAGCGTCGTTCAATAATTCAAATGTTCTTGCAACATTATTGGACTGAGATGGAAACTCGGGAGCGATGTCCCTGAACCGCTCAAAGAAATCAGAGTCCAACGACGCTATAATTCTCTTGTCCGGAACCGCAGCAGTCTGGCCCGACGGAACAACTTGAGGGAGAAAGTGCCGGATGAAGTCCACGGCAGCTTTATGTTGTTCCGAAAGGGATAGCTCCAAGTCATCCGTATCCCTTTCACCATCCGGTCGGACCTCATGATGCTCCCGGTCGTCCGCCCCCGATACTTCGGCGGAGCGCACCGACCCAGCGCCGTCGGATAATTCCCGATCCGACACCGTTTCTGTCGGTTGCTGGGATGCTGCGATAAGTTGTGCTATCTGCACAAGTACGTCCGACATCGAGGCCGAGGGCAGCTCCGCATCTGATGACTCCCGCATACTCTTCCTATGCGAACGTCCGGAGTCCATCGGCCTCGTGTCCCTGGCTACCGGATGGTGTGACCTGGTCGCCGAAGAATCCCTGATCGGCGAAGCTGGTAAAATATCGGCGGTCACGTAGCCAAGGTGCGGTCGTGTGCGCTGACGAGAGGAAGAAGCCTGAGCAGTCTCCGCGGACTGCCTATACAATGGAGCGTCCCGAGCGACGTACGTGTGCTCCGCTTGCGACACATTTTGTACCACAACATCTGGTCCCAGATGTTGTTGTACGAGAGAGGGGCCTTTTCTCCACTAACAACATATCGTGACACACGTTTCCAATGTTTGTCATCCCAATATTGACATATAGAACAGGGATTAGTGCGAGAACACTGACTACAATTAATACAATGATCATGAAAGTCAGAGGAAGATTTCTTCCTATTACAATTTGAACAATATCCTTTCATTGTGAAAAGTCAACAAGTCCTAGTTACTCGCACAAACCCCTAACACAAAGATACATAATAACATGATCCATTAATAATGAAAAAACAATAGAAAATCAAAATAATTTTTGAAAAATGCCGCTCAGGATCACCGATCCAATGTCGAGTTGTGACAACAGTTCCTCGCACCAAGGCCAACACACCTATGAAGTTTCATGACTCTAGGTTGAACCACTATCAAGTTCTCATCCGGAAACCAATTGTTGCGATATACTATGTTCAAGGTCACTGTGACCTTGACCTTTGACCTGGTGAGTCCAACATCAATAGGGTTCTTCCTCACACCAAGGCCAACACGCCTATAAAGTTTCATGACTCTAGGTTGAACCACTATCAAGTTATCATCCGGAAACCAATTGTTGCGATATACTATGTTCAAGGTCACTGTGACCTTGACCTTTGACCTGGTGAGTCCAAGATCAATAGGGTTCTTCCTCGCACCAAGGCCAACACACCTATGAAGTTTCATGACTCTAGGTTGAACCACTATCAAGTTATCATCCGGAAACCAATTGTTGCGATATACTATGTTAAAGGTCATTGTGACCTTGACCTTTGATCTGGTGAGTCCAAGATCAATAGAGTTCTTCCTCGCACCAAGGCCAACCCACCTATGAAGTTTCATGAATGTAGGTTGCACTACTATCAAGTTATCATCCGGAAAGGAATTGTTGCGATTTACTATGTTCAAGGTCATGTTGACCTTGACCTTTGACGTAGCGAGTCCAAAATCAATAGGGTTCTTCCCCTCACCAAGGCCAATCTACCTATGAAGTTTCATGAATGTGAGTTGAACCATTATCAAGTTATCATCCGGAAACCAATTGTTTAAGATTTACTATGTTCAAGGTCACTGTGACCTTGACCTTCGACGTAGCATGTCCAAAATCAATAGGGTTCTTCCTCCCCCCAAGACCAACCTACGTATGAAGTTTAATGAATGTGAGTTGAACCACTATCAAGTTATCATCCGGAAACCAATTGTTTACGCCCGCCCGCCCGCCCGCCCGCCCGCCCGCCCGCCTCCCAGGGGAGAATCTGCAGAACATCAGATGGAAGATGCAGAACACAACGTTTATACACCCATGGGTGAAAACGTAACTATGGGGAAAATAACAGAAAACATTCTGTAACCAAGCTAACTCTCCCAAGAGAATTTAGAAATGATCTTTCTCAAAAATATGCCAAAAGCATGGGAGAATTGCAAGGGGGGACTTAGAAGACCAGGGGAGAGGAAACACTGAATAAGCAGTGCAACTTTTTAGCAAGAATGACAACAACAGGCCCATGCCTCAAAAATAGGCAACTTAACATAATTTCATAAAAAATTTTAAGTACAGCCCTGATTATTTTTTGTCACTCCTTTTTCCTCTCCTCCTTCTATATCCTCCTTAGAATCACCATTTCTCCAATAATTACGTGTCTGGCATCCTTTAAACTGAGATTTACAAGCACAAAGATCAGTGAGATGTTGACTGATGAAGGGCCAAACAGAGAATGATAATTGGCGCCAATTTCGGAACATCCTTGACACTGCGCACATGCACAGTAAGGGCAAAGTATGGAGGTCCTATAGGACATGATTTCTTTTGGTTTTAGATGCAAATTTTGGGGATTGGGGGGCAAAATTTGTGTTTGGCCCTGGATTTCTTAGAGTTAGCTCCAGCTAAGTCTGGGTCATTGGTACAGTATAAAAATGTTACACATTTTGGAGCTCAGAGTGCTTTCAGGAACTTCCTGAGAGCCTCCAGAAATCCGAATTTACCTCCACCCCCCACAGGACCCCAATTAAGCCGCTCGTCGGCCAGACCACTTTGGGATCTGCTTGTGATGAGCGTAAGAAAAAATTGAGCTTCTACTCGAGGCTGCCCAGGCCCTCATATTTCTGAATCCAGCCCTTGGTAACCCGACGTCTCTGGACAGTTTTTTTTTTCACTGACACTGACTCTAAAGTTAGAAGCAATGTGTGAGAATGAGCAATCGCGTATCTCATCTTGGTGACAACATTTCTTCTATTAATTTCCCAGTATCAGCCAATAAATTAGTAGGAAAATAACTGGAGGCGTTATGATTTTTCAGTAAGCGTATTTGTCGGAGGCTCTAAACTCGAATCTGAAAGTGGATCGAGGGGTCAGAATCAACCACTACACGCATAGAAGTGTATGCACAGAGAGGCACCTGTAATATTTTGTTGCATAGGTAAAACGCTGGCTGACAAACGCAATCATTTTCTTGGAAAGGAAATGGCGTGAAAAGAAATCTTGAAGACAACATAATTTTAAGCACATCACAAAAACTGATTTATTTATTTCCATTAACAAGTTATCTTGAAGTACAATGTACTGCAAGATTGTCTTCCCAATTCTAAATTTTGTTGCCTTTCAGTACTTTTCGACACCACCATTAACACGTTTTGCAGAATCACAATTCACATGTACAGTCGAAACTCAAAGTTTACGGGACCGGCCGATAACTTCGACTTATCCCGGTTAGGCACTTGAGATGTATTTGAGGGATTTGGAAGCCTTGAACACAAGAACACAGAAACTTGTAATCTGGCCAAAGGTACCACCTCCACACCTCCCAGTAAATATAGAACAGCGATGGTCTATATTTCCTGGGAGGGGTGGAGGGGGACTGCTAGTCCCTGATTGCTAGGACCGATAGCCAACTTCGAGTTATCTCATATATTCGAATCATCCGATTTCGAGTTATCGATTGCCGACTGTAGTTTCTAGTTTTTCAAGACAACTCCCATTCCCTACCACCTCTCGCTCCTGCCAGGAGAAAAAGGATCAGTGAACAAAAAACCCAAACAAGCAAACAAAAACAATACTCTGCAAAATAAGTTATTTTACACGATAACGGGGTAAGTATTGTTTTTGTTTTTGTCTCTCGGTATTCCGGGGTGGGGTGGGGAGGAGGGGGGAGGGGTGGATCAGTTGTAAAAAGTAAATAAATAAATAAAAACACGATTTGTTGAGGGAGGTGGCAGGTAAAAACTGCAAGACACAGGGTCCCGGGGAGAGGGGGTCCGCCGAGGCCGAAGCATTTTTTCAAATCTACTTTTTTTACATTCAGTAATAGAAAACTTTTGAGCATTGTCATGCATGTCATTAGTGGTCACTTAAGAACATGACAGTTTCATTTGCCTTGAAAGATATTTTTTTAAAGGTTGTCGTACACCAAAATTGAAAAAAAAAAATTGCCCCCCCCCCCCCCCCCCCCCAAAAAGACAATTTTTTTATGCTCAAATTGTTTTTCCAGATATAGTCCAAGGCAGAACATTGCTTTTCGGACCTAGTGTATTATTTTTACAGCCCACCCCCCCCCCCCCCCCCCCCCACCCCACCCAGCATCCACCCCCACCGCTCACAGGTATTCCCTTATGTGTTGTTGTGTATGCGTGTTTGTGATATTGGCATCATGATGCAGTGAAATTACATTATCTAATTATTTCAAGCTTACATGCAGTCTACCACCCAACCAATCATTCAAACAAAATTATTCTTTCATGTTTCATCAGAAAAAAGAACTCAATTGTCACGAAGGGACTTCAGTTCATGAGGACTAGTGGGAGGTCAGCTGTAAAAAAAAAAAAAAAAAAAAAAGTACACGAGGCCGAAAAAGCAACATTCTGCCCCTGGACAACCTAAAAACAAAATTTGAGCCATTTTTTGTGTGTGTGTGTGTGTGTGTGTGTGTGTGTGTGTGTGTGTGTGTGTGTGTGTGTTGTGTGTGTGTGGTGTGTGTGTGTATGTGTGTGTGTGTGTGTGTGTGTGTGGGTTTGTCTTACCAACTTGACGAGGTAACTAGACAAAAGAGTTTGCGTGTTTTGCCTTACCGAGGTACAAAAGACAAAAGAAACCCTTTACCTCGGTTGTTTTCCCAGAACTGTACCGGCAAAATGAGGTAGAAACCGTTAGTCCACACAAAGGACAAACAATGGGGTACCTCGATATGTAGGGAAGACAAGACTGTGTGTGTGTGTGTGTGTGTGTGTGTGTGTGTGTGTGTGTGTTTTTTCAAATGACACAATCATGTTTTAGAGGAATTTTGAATGTTGGTTTCTGATCCCCCGCCGGGATTCGAACCCTCGGCAACACCGCCTGGCAATCAGGAGTTCAGCGACTAAACCACTAGACCATTGCACACCGTCAAAAACGATGGCTGGAATCTAGCATTTTAGATGAAGTCCTCATGATTACTTGGTTCATCTTCCTTTCGGCAGCAGCATGAAAGTGTGGAACGCGCTGGCTACAGTACGATGAAAGTGCTGTGGATGGCCTCAGACGAAGACTGGCACGGGCTTGTGTGTGTTTTTTCAAATGACACAATCATGTTTTAGAGGAATTTTGAATGTTGGTTTCTGATCCCCCGCCGGGATTCGAACCCTCGGCAACACCGCCTGGCAATCAGGAGTTCAGCGACTAAACCACTAGACCATTGCACACCGTCAAAGACGATGGCTGGAATCTAGCATTTTAGATGAAGTCCTCATGATTACTTGGTTCATCTTCCTTTCGGCAGCAGCATGAAAGTGTGGAACGCGCTGGCTACAGTACGATGAAAGTGCTGTGGATGGCCTCAGACGAAGACTGGCACGGGCTTGTGTGTGTTTTTTCAAATGACACAATCATGTTTTAGAGGAATTTTGAATGTTGGTTTCTGATCCCCCGCCGGGATTCGAACCCTCGGCAACACCGCCTGGCAATCAGGAGTTCAGCGACTAAACCACTAGACCATTGCACACCGTCAAAAACGATGGCTGGAATCTAGCATTTTAGATGAAGTCCTCATGATTACTTGGTTCATCTTCCTTTCGGCAGCAGCATGAAAGTGTGGAACGCGCTGGCTACAGTACGATGAAAGTGCTGTGGATGGCCTCAGACGAAGACTGGCACGGGCTTGTGTGTGTTTTTTCAAATGACACAATCATGTTTTAGAGGAATTTTGAATGTTGGTTTCTGATCCCCCGCCGGGATTCGAACCCTTGGCAACACCGCCTGGCAATCAGGAGTTCAGCGACTAAACCACTAGACCATTGCACACCGTCAAAAACGATGGCTGGAATCTAGCATTTTAGATGAAGTCCTCATGATTACTTGGTTCATCTTCCTTTCGGCAGCAGCATGAAAGTGTGGAACGCGCTGGCTACAGTACGATGAAAGTGCTGTGGATGGCCTCAGACGAAGACTGGCACGGGCTTGTGTGTGTTTTTTCAAATGACACAATCATGTTTTAGAGGAATTTTGAATGTTGGTTTCTGATCCCCCGCCGGGATTCGAACCCTCGGCAACACCGCCTGGCAATCAGGAGTTCAGCGACTAAACCACTAGACCATTGCACACCGTCAAAAACGATGGCTGGAATCTAGCATTTTAGATGAAGTCCTCATGATTACTTGGTTCATCTTCCTTTCGGCAGCAGCATGAAAGTGTGGAACGCGCTGGCTACAGTACGATGAAAGTGCTGTGGATGGCCTCAGACGAAGACTGGCACGGGCTTGTGTGTGTTTTTTCAAATGACACAATCATGTTTTAGAGGAATTTTGAATGTTGGTTTCTGATCCCCCGCCGGGATTCGAACCCTCGGCAACACCGCCTGGCAATCAGGAGTTCAGCGACTAAACCACTAGACCATTGCACACCGTCAAAAACGATGGCTGGAATCTAGCATTTTAGATGAAGTCCTCATGATTACTTGGTTCATCTTCCTTTCGGCAGCAGCATGAAAGTGTGGAACGCGCTGGCTACAGTACGATGAAAGTGCTGTGGATGGCCTCAGACGAAGACTGGCACGGGCTTGTGTGTGTTTTTTCAAATGACACAATCATGTTTTAGAGGAATTTTGAATGTTGGTTTCTGATCCCCCGCCGGGATTCGAACCCTCGGCAACACCGCCTGGCAATCAGGAGTTCAGCGACTAAACCACTAGACCATTGCACACCGTCAAAAACGATGGCTGGAATCTAGCATTTTAGATGAAGTCCTCATGATTACTTGGTTCATCTTCCTTTCGGCAGCAGCATGAAAGTGTGGAACGCGCTGGCTACAGTACGATGAAAGTGCTGTGGATGGCCTCAGACGAAGACTGGCACGGGCTTGTGTGTGTTTTTTCAAATGACACAATCATGTTTTAGAGGAATTTTGAATGTTGGTTTCTGATCCCCCGCCGGGATTCGAACCCTCGGCAACACCGCCTGGCAATCAGGAGTTCAGCGACTAAACCACTAGACCATTGCACACCGTCAAAAACGATGGCTGGAATCTAGCATTTTAGATGAAGTCCTCATGATTACTTGGTTCATCTTCCTTTCGGCAGCAGCATGAAAGTGTGGAACGCGCTGGCTACAGTACGATGAAAGTGCTGTGGATGGCCTCAGACGAAGACTGGCACGGGCTTGTGTGTGTTTTTTCAAATGACACAATCATGTTTTAGAGGAATTTTGAATGTTGGTTTCTGATCCCCCGCCGGGATTCGAACCCTCGGCAACACCGCCTGGCAATCAGGAGTTCAGCGACTAAACCACTAGACCATTGCACACCGTCAAAAACGATGGCTGGAATCTAGCATTTTAGATGAAGTCCTCATGATTACTTGGTTCATCTTCCTTTCGGCAGCAGCATGAAAGTGTGGAATGCGCTGGCTACAGTACGATGAAAGTGCTGTGGATGGCCTCAGACGAAGACTGGCACGGGCTTGTGTGTGTTTTTTCAAATGACACAATCATGTTTTAGAGGAATTTTGAATGTTGGTTTCTGATCCCCCGCCGGGATTCGAACCCTCGGCAACACCGCCTGGCAATCAGGAGTTCAGCGACTAAACCACTAGACCATTGCACACCGTCAAAAACGATGGCTGGAATCTAGCATTTTAGATGAAGTCCTCATGATTACTTGGTTCATCTTCCTTTCGGCAGCAGCATGAAAGTGTGGAACGCGCTGGCTACAGTACGATGAAAGTGCTGTGGATGGCCTCAGACGAAGACTGGCACGGGCTTGTGTGTGTTTTTTCAAATGACACAATCATGTTTTAGAGGAATTTTGAATGTTGGTTTCTGATCCCCCGCCGGGATTCGAACCCTCGGCAACACCGCCTGGCAATCAGGAGTTCAGCGACTAAACCACTAGACCATTGCACACCGTCAAAAACGATGGCTGGAATCTAGCATTTTAGATGAAGTCCTCATGATTACTTGGTTCATCTTCCTTTCGGCAGCAGCATGAAAGTGTGGAACGCGCTGGCTACAGTACGATGAAAGTGCTGTGGATGGCCTCAGACGAAGACTGGCACGGGCTTGTGTGTGTTTTTTCAAATGACACAATCATGTTTTAGAGGAATTTTGAATGTTGGTTTCTGATCCCCCGCCGGGATTCGAACCCTCGGCAACACCGCCTGGCAATCAGGAGTTCAGCGACTAAACCACTAGACCATTGCACACCGTCAAAAACGATGGCTGGAATCTAGCATTTTAGATGAAGTCCTCATGATTACTTGGTTCATCTTCCTTTCGGCAGCAGCATGAAAGTGTGGAACGCGCTGGCTACAGTATGATGAAAGTGCTGTGGATGGCCTCAGACGAAGACTGGCACGGGCTTGTGTGTGTTTTTTCAAATGACACAATCATGTTTTAGAGGAATTTAGAGGAATTTTGAATGTTGGTTTCTGATCCCCCGCCGGGATTCGAACCCTCGGCAACACCGCCTGGAGGGGAAGGGGAGGTGATTCAATTTTTCTCGAGCTCCCAGACCCCTCCTCCCAGATAAAAAAAAGAAACAGACAAAAAAATGTGCTTTTGGACTATTCTTGTGGCTTTTAAAGGTTTACAGTTTTTGAACATTGAAAATAATGAGGTAGGGCCTACGACCCATATTTTGAGGGCAAGATTCAGAATCTGTGTTGGCTAACTGCATACGAGCTTGTGGTTCTTTACTGGATAAGTTCATCGGCAGGGTGTGTAATGGGAATAACAAAAAAAAGCAGAGTCAATGTTTGTGAGAGAGAGGGGTGTGTGAATGTGTATGTGATGAATGGGAGAAAGGGGATGGGATGGCTGGCAAAATCTATGTTTGGGGACGGGGTAAATGCCCTTCACCTCACCCCCATCCGTAGCATCGACACTGGTCACAAGTTACTGCGCTTGACATGAGATGTTGCGGCTTTTGAATTTGAGGTTGTAACATAGACATGCTGTATCCAGGGCTGTAGAAAACAAATCACATTCAATTTCACAGTCCATCTATGCTGTTAGAAAATAGAACACCGCAAGGCTTTGTCAGTGTAGTATGATCTGTAGATGTGTACTGTATTGACTAGTAGTGATGGAGAGCAGAGCTTGAATACAGAACAGACAACTTTACTAGTCATTTTTACGCCACAGGGGAACTTCAAATAAAAACAGAAACAGCAACAACAAAAAAAAAAACCTTCCTACGTTAAAAATCATTTTATTCCAGGCACATAAAATTTGTAACTTGTAACTGGTTTTCAGAAGGTATTACTGCATGAACATGATGAATTCATGTTAGAACAAGTGTCGGAAGCAAAGATGATTTTTAAACCTGAGTTCTCGGCAACTTTCTTTTCGATGTCACGCCGTGATTTAAAAATAGAAACATTCGTTGATGTAAAAAATTCAGCGAGTGCGAAACGTCATTCTAAACAGGTCAAACAGAGTGAAGCGAAAAATCAGTCGTTTCACGTCTGCTGACAGCCCATCGAACTCTCTTGGAAAACAATGAAATCGGCGTGTTTTTGTCAATATATCTTTTGTGTGTGTCAATTTTCATCAGACAATGCTGTGTGCCTTGAAGTTTTATGACATTAATGTCATCGATTAATAGGAAACATGTAAAGTCATATGGAAACAACCAAACAATTGGATACGCCTGAAGCTGGTTTGCTACACAGTAGACAACACGTCTTCTTGAAAGTCAAGAACATGTATTGCACTGTCGCCTCGGATATTTAGTTGGCAAAGAACTGTTCAATTCATCAGAATTCAAGAGAATGTTTTGAGAGTCTGATTCTATCTCTGACATAAAACATTTATTTAGTTATGGTAACCAGTTTTAATTTATTAAATACATTAAATCTGTGCGTTCCTCGTGTGGAAAGAAAAAAAATAAAAAGCCGTGTGTGTTTATAAAACTTATTTGATCACGCCCACAATTTTTACGTCGTTCGTTTTTGATGTCTTTCTCTGTTTTCATTGGATATCCTGTAAGGTCCCTTTTCGCAGCTCACGGCCCATATGAAGTCAACCTACCAAGTTACAATGAAATCCCTCCATAAATACGACCTGTTTTGGGCTCAGGCAGTTATCACGGCTGACAGATCGCAACAAAATGGGGAAGTTCTCATCTAGACATCATACGGAGTCATCCTACAAAGTTACAATGAAATCCCTCCATATTAAATATGATCTGCAGACTGTGCTAAAAGATTTTGGACAGCCATCACGGTTGACAGATCATGACCAAAAGGGGACGACCTCATCTAGATATTATGCAAAGGCATCCTACCAAGTTACAATAAAATCCCTTCATAAATACGATCTGTAGACTGTGCTAAACGTTTTTGGATTTTGGGCTCGGGCAGCCATCACGGTTGACTGATTGCAACCAAAAGGGGATGTTCTCATCCAAACATGACACCAAACCTGCATATGAAATTCTGTGACGATCGGACAAGAACTGCAGGGTGTAGCCTGTGCTAAAGGACAATGTGAACAGACTCACAGACTAACATACATCTGCATGCGTGATGGCAATAGCTTATCTTGACTTTGTCAAGTAAAGCTTATGATCACTAAAACTCCCTTTCAGCTTCGGTCATGTGAGCTAACAAGAGGCCCCATGGTGCCTGAGGCACTCACCTGACATGGTAGCCTAAATATCAACCCAGAGAATTGATTTCAACAAGTTGCATCTGCTCCTCCTAAGAAAAGCTTATACCAAATATCCAAAGATTCTGACCAGTGGATCTAAAAACAAATGATTTTTAAAGAATATTCCTCATATTGAACTAAGTTATAATTCAGGCTCCCACAGGGAGCCCATATATAAACCCAGGGACTTGGCTTCATCAAACTTTAATCTCTCCCCCCCCCCCCCCCCCCCCCCCCCCAAGGATGCTGCACACCAAATATCAAAACATTCCGACTGCTGGATCTGAAGAAGAAGATTTTTAAAGAAAATCCCTCATTTTGAACTAAGTTAAAATTCAAGCTCCCACAGTGAGCCCAAATATGAACCAAGGAACATGGCTTGAACAAACTTGAATCTCACAACCCTAAGGATGCTGCATACCAAATATCAAAACTTTCCAACTGCTGGACCTGAAGAAGAAGATTTTTAAAGAAAATTCCTCATTTTGAAGTAAGTTATAATTCGGGCTACCACAGTGAGCCCAAATATGAACCCAGGGACTTGGCTTGAACAAACTTGAATCTCACCCCCCTAAGCATGCTGCATACCCAATATCAAAAGATTCTGCCTGCTGGATCTTGAGAAGAAGATTTTCAAAGAAATTTGCCTGAAATGCACTAAGTTCAAATTTGGGCTCCTATACTGAGCCCAAATATGAACTCAGGGGGCCGATTTGAACAAACTTGAATCAGATCCACCCCACAATGTTCCATACCAAATATCAAAAGATTCTGCCTGCTGGATCTGGAGAAGAAGATTTTTAAAGAAATTTGCCTGAAATGCACTAAGTTCAAATTCGGGCTTCTATAGTGAGCCCAAATATGAACCCAGGGGGCCGATTTGAACAAACTTGAATCAGATCCACCCCACAATGTTGCATACCAAATATAACAAGATTCTGCCAGATGGATCTGGAGAAGAAGATTTTTAAAGAAATTTGCCTGAAATGCACTAAGTTCGAATTCGGGCTCCTATACCGAGCCCAAATATAAACCCAGAGGGCCGATTTGAACAAACTTGAATCAGATCCACCCTACAATGTTGCGTACCAAATATCAAAAGATTCTGCCTGCTGGATCTGGAGAAGAAGATTTTTTAATGTTTTTCCCATTGCCTACAGTGTTAAAAGGTGCTGACTCAGCACTTTTTCAAAGTCCAGAAACTGTACCCTATGATAAAACCGATGGCAATTTTTTTGACCAATCCTTTCTGTTGGTCCTAAGGAAGCTTCACACAAAATAAAAATTCTCAGTGCAGTGCAGTTTTGGAGATATGGGCATTTTAATTTTTTTCTATTATTAGCTCCTGCGGTTCCCACAGGGCTATGGGAAAAAAACATTCAGCATAAATTAGGTACTTATGACCCAATAAGCCCTCACATAAAATTTGGTTCAAATCAGCCTCTCGGTTCGGAAAGTAGAAATTTTGCCCCTCCCATAACGACGCCAAATATTGCCCATCAAACTTCTCTTGAACAAATCTGAGTCTACACCTTAAAAGGAAGCTGCGTACTATATATCAACTCTCTGCAACTGCTGGTTCATGAGAAGAAGATTTTCAAAAATTTGGCCATTTTTTCCCCACCCCTCTACTCAATATGAGCCGAAACCTAATTTTCATAAAAATCAAAATGCCCCTATATAACCACTACTTACATGAAATTTAATTAAAATGTGGCCAGTGGTTTAGGAGAAAGAGGCTCAAACACCACCTTCACGCAGGACAAAGGATGACAGACGACGGACGAAGAGTGATCAGAAAATCTCACCCTGACTTTCAGTCAGGTGAGCTAAAAATCAATGTTCAAGAGATAAGATGAAAATTGTCACAAACTGAAAATATAGGAATATCACATGTATGCTTGTCTATGATCTTGCATAAGAAGCTACATCCAATTAGTTCATAATCCTACAAGCAATTCATACAAGAACAGGGGTGGGGTGGGGGGGAGGTGCATACAGGAGAATTAAACTAGGTTCAAGAGGAGATAATTCACCTAAAATCTATTGCAGCTGGAATTGGAGAAGAATACATCTGTCTGCTTCATGTAAGACGTTTCAGAAAATTAATCCACAAACTTATGAGTGGTTATACACAAGAATTTCATACAGAAATACATGAAGAAAATTAAGTTCAAGAGGAGAGAATCAGTTTAAGACTGTTGCAACTTTAAAATGGGGGAGTGTGCTTGCCAATAATCGTGTAGGAGAGATTTCATCAAAATCGTTTTAGAAATCTAGGAGCAATGAACACAAGAACAAAATGGGATGGACAGAAATTCAGATGTTTCCTGCATAGTCACCTCCATTTGAAACGAGTGACCCCAGGGGCCTGAAGCACTCACCTGAGAGAAAGTGGGGTGTTCCCATCGGCCCAATTATTTACTTTTTTGGGGTACTATAAAATAAGTTTTTGAGGGATTGTGAGTGATTTAGTGAAGAAAAAATATTTGTTTTCAGCCAACAGGTACTACCTGGGGAATGGGGAAGGGGAGGGGGTGGGGGCAGTTGGTAGACATTTTTTGTTTTTACACGAAATGACTCAAAAATGTCCAAAAAACATTTTAAAGCAAAAGTAACAAAATTTCGCCCAAAGGACTCCACCCAATAGGGTCAACTGGGTGAATTTTTTATTTTGGGGCATAAATCACTCAAAATCCTACAAAACCCATTTCGATGCCAAATGAAAGTGTCAATGACGCTGCAGCTTAACTTCACAAAGAAGGGACTGAACTAAATAACTAACTGTAGGGTTTGCTATAGTTATTGCAGACAATTTAATAGCAAAATCTAAGATGGCCGCTGATGGCCATACTTTTTAACAAAATTAAAAAAAAACATGATAGCTCCATGTAGACATCATCCTAAAGCCACATAAGATAGTTGAAAGAGATTGAGTGAGATGCATCCCATAGGTTGTGAGTGCTAAAAGAATTGTTGACAATCTATATATCAAATCCAAGATGGATGCAGGCAGCCATGTTTTTAGAACAAAAATTAAAAAAAAATCTACAGCACCCATTTAGACATCACACCAAAGCTACATATGAATTATGAATGAGAGGTGAGGCCTGTATGGGGTGCTAATGAAATTGTTGACAATTTATATGCCAAATCCAAGATGGCCACTGATGGCTATCTTTTCCAACAAAATTCAGAAAAATTAGATAGCTGCCATCTAGACATCACAACAAAGCTACATATGTAATCTGAAAAAGATTGGGCGAGGGATGTGGAATTGTTGACAATTCATATGCCAGATCAGATCCAAGGTGGCCAGTGGGGGCCATGTTTTCAACAAATTTCAGAAATGTTTGATAACTGTCATCTAGACATCACACCAAAGCCACATATAAAATTTGAAAAAGATCGGTTGAGAGGTGCGGCATGTAGGGTGTGTTAATGGATTTGTTGACAATTTATTAGGAAAATCCAAGGTGGCCACTAGTGGTCATGTTTTCAACAAAATGTGGAAAAATTCAAGAGCTCCTATTTGGACATCACATCAAAGATGTATAAATTCAGCAAAATTTGATAGCTCCCACTTAAACATTACCCCAAAGCCACATATGCAATTTGAAACTGATCAAGTGAAAGATGCGGCCTGTAGAGTGTGCTAAAGGAGTTATGGGTGGAGAGAGGTGCGGATGTATGCATGGATGTACAAATGTACAGACATACAGACTTACGGACTGACGACGGATCTCAACCCAACCCAATAACTCTTACTTGCTGTTGTCAAGTTGAGCTAAAAAAAAAAAAAATCACCCACTGGACCTCCCCCAACACAAGGGCCTCATGCAGTCTGATGGGCCCTATTTGAACAAACATTAATCCACACACAATTACATCTGACAGAGTTGGCAAGGTCACTTGTGTGTAGATTCATTTACACAAATGTATAATAAGTTCTTAATAATCAGCTGCATGTAGCACCTTGAACAAACTTTAATCTTGGAGTCATGGCATCAAATATCAAAAGAGTCTGTCTGATGGATCTGAGAGGATCTTTGAAGAACATTTCATTTCTACTGCACTATGTTAAAATTCGGTCTGACATAGGGAGCCAGAGTCATATTGTGTCTGACAGTTTTACAACTGGAGAAAGACAGCTGGAGAGAAGCACTGAGTAGTGGCGATATGCTGTCAGAATCTCCTCTCTAACTTACCCCATACTAGTAGGGTTAAAATCGTCTAAAGGTAGGTTTACCATCAGTGTGCAATACATCTTGGCCAATTGGGTGTAAGTGTCTTCTTGTCTAAGTCGTCAATGCAGATGATGAGGGTCAGGATCAAACTTTTGACCTTTTGATCTGAAGGACAATGCTCTAACTGAGGAACTACCATACTCGCAGGTTAGGAGTTGGCAAGAGAAATCAATAAGAATTTAAATGTATTCCTACAACTCTCTGATTTTATTTATTTTTTTAATTGGTAGAGTGCTAAATTATTTTTCATAGATAATTTGTATCATGGGTAATTTTTTCAAAAGATACCATGCTATTAGCAAGTATAACCTTAGCTTGGCGAAATTTTGTTCACGCTTGTTTTGTTGCACTTTATTGGAGATCACCTAGTGGCACTCTCCATTAAACTGTTACAAAAATTTTATATCCACATCTATAGTTAACTGCTGTGCAAGCACCAAGCTGATGCATACAGTGTAAAGTCACTAAAGTGGCTTTCAGCACTTTTCAGTAGAGCCGTGACTTCCACCACACAACCAGTTAATGGCTTGCTCTTCTTCACTAACATATTGGACTGTAACTCTGAAATAACAAAGGCAGAATTTAAACTTCAACTTGCAATGTTCTTGTCAAGAAGTATCAATATGCATACTGAATTCTTTGTTAGTCATATACCTGCCATCTTCCTTTGCACCTGCACCATTTAAATAATGAATTGTTTATTGATGTAGGGTGAGGCTATTTATAGGCATAGCCTTTTTGCCAAACCTTTTCTGTTTACAGAAATAAAATATTTATTAAAAAAAAGGAAAGTAAAGAAATATAAAAGTAGCAAGGAAAGCCAAAGGAAGGATGTAATAAAGTTCAATAAGAAATTAAAAATACCCACCTGGTTTGGAATCAAGTGTTTTTAAACTGGACGCTTTCTTTAATTTATTAAAACCTTTTGGAGATCCAACTGTAATTAAAATAAGCAAAGCATCTAAGCAGAAGCTGAAGGAGAACAGACTTAATGCTTTTGGAATCAGACTGGAGTTTCACAGCTTGAGTGACTTGAGTTCCATTTCAAATTCAGCATCTGATGTTATCCCGTAGCAAATCATGAGAGAACCCAACAAAAGTATATGCTTTATTGTTGTTTCATACACCAAACTTAATCATCAATATCTAGAAACTAACAAATGTTGAGCTACATCCATGGTTTCCACTGAAACAAATACATCTAAATGTATGTGTTATGGCACATATAAAACTCGGATATGACATCCATTACTATAAGAACCCTGTGAGTTCTTCCTATAAGAATGTACATGAAGATATACTGGTAAATTTTGTCTGTAAAAAAGAGCTCGCGTATCGCTGAAGAAATACAATGTCCCCTACCGGACTAATGAGCATTAATAATTATACAAATGTTATAACCTAG
Source organism: Pictodentalium vernedei (assembly GCA_031216915.1). Taxonomy (NCBI): domain Eukaryota; kingdom Metazoa; phylum Mollusca; class Scaphopoda; order Dentaliida; family Dentaliidae; genus Pictodentalium; species Pictodentalium vernedei. Next base: position 767,229,304 of record CM062296.1, read on the forward strand.
ATATGATCAGCATGAATTCTGTTGAAGCATTTCCAAAAAAGTCTGGAAAACTGATATTTTGGCGCTTTTCGATATTTCCAAGGACCATAACCCACACAAGAATAATGCAATCAGCATGAAACTCAAACATGATCTGTAAGTCATCGTTCTATAGTAGGTTACCAAGAATGAAATCATTCGGTTGAAGCATTTCAAAAAAAAATCTGGAAAACTAAAGTGTGACTGACAGACTGACTGACTGACAAACTGACGGATGGGCAGAGTGCAAATAAAACTTGATTTGTAAGTCATCGTTCTATAGTATGTTACCAAAAATCAGATCATTCCGTTGAAGCATTTCCCAAAAAAAGTCCGGAAAACTGATATTTTGGCGCTTTTCCATATTTCCAAGGGCCATAACTCACACAAGAATAATGCAAGCAGCATGGAACTCAAACTTGATCTGTAAGTCATCGTTCTATAGTAGTTTACCAATGAAAGTGTCAATGACACTGTAGCTCAACTTATCAAGACAAAGACATGTACATGTATAGTATGTGACACAGCAATGACAAACATCTAGGTAATGACCTGATAACAAAGGTACATATAAAGTATTGTAACGGTCTGTACATAAATACTGAGCATTGCCTGTAACAAATGTATAGGTAAAGTATTGTAAAGGTGGGTGACAGTCAGATTCTAAACTAGAATTGAGTCCCAGAGTGGGTCTAACTGAACACCAAAATATTTGTTCTCATAGCACAGTGATAACAAAGGCACCCCAAAACACACTCATTCCTGTCCCAAGGTGAAAACAAAGGTACCCAAGAAGTTTCGTGAAGATCAGTTCACAAATATGAGCTGTGTAGAAGTTGTGACAAAAAACTGATTGGACCTGATTTCAGTACAAAATGGCCACTGGCAGCCATCTTGAATATTGGACCGCGCCCAGAAACACTCGTTCTCGTCCCAAGGTGATAACAAAGGTACCCAAGAAGTTTTGTGAAGATCGGTTGATAAATACAGCCTCCAGCCCGAGCCGTATTGACATGTGCACTTACAGAGTATAAGTAGCACTGAATAAATCAAAGTTCATCTAATTTGCATAATTTCTGCACGAGAAAAAAACCCGTACTATATGTGATGTATTCCATGTTACTCAACATTCATACAAAAATTTATTCAAATCAGAACTTTCATACAGAAGTTCTGTACAAAAGACTGATTGCACTAATTTTGGTACAAAATGGCTGCTGGTGGCCATCTTGAAATTCGGACCACACCCAAAAACACTCGTTCTCATCCCACGGTAATAACAAAGGTACCCAAGAAGTTTCGTAAAGATCGGTTCATAAATACGGCATCTAGCCTGAGCCGTATAGAAGTTGTGTACAAAAAACTGATTAGACCTAATTTCGATACAAAATGGCCACTGGCAGCCATCTTGAATTTTGGACCGCACCCAGAAACACTCGTTCTCATCCCAAGGTGATAACAAAGGTACCCAAGACGTTTCGTGAAGATCGGTTCATAAATACAGACTCTAGCCCGAGCCGTATTGACATGTGTACTTACTGTGTGTAAGCAGCACTGAAAAAATCAAAGTTCATCTAATTTGCATAATTTCTGCACGAGAAAAAAACCTGTATTATATGTGATGTATCCCATGGTACTAAACATTCACACAAAAAATTATTCAAATCAGCGCTTTCATATGGAAGTTCTGTGCAAAAATCTGATTGCACCAAATTTCGTACAAAATGGCTGCCATCGGCCATCGTGAATTTCGGACCGGACCCCAAAACACTCGTTCTCGTCCCACGGTGATAACAAAGGTACCCAAGAAGTTTCTTAAAGATCGGTTCATAAATACGGCCTCTAGCCCGAGCCGTATTGGCATTTGCACTTACAGTGCTGAAAGTAACACCAAAAAACATCAAAGTTAGTCTAATTTGCATAATTTACGTACGAGAAAAAAACCCGTATCATATGTGATGTATCCCATGGTACTAAACATTCATACAAAAAATTATTCAAATCAGAGCTTTCATATGGAAGTTCTGTACAAAAAGTTAAAAAATTTATAGTAATTTATATATTTTTTATACTTACCAATGACCCAGACTTAGCTGGTGCTAACTCTAACAAAACCAGGGCCAAACACAAATTTTGCCCCCCAATCCCAAAAATTTGCATCCAAAACAAAAAGAAATCATGTCCTATAGGACCTCCATACTACGCCCCCACTGCGCATGCGCAGTCAAGGACGTCCCGAAATTGGCGCCAATTATCATTCTTACTGGCAGTGCCTGGTCAGCGCTATGTACTCAGCGGGGAGGCAAGAGTTCCCAACTCCTGGGAGGGCCATCCCCGTCTGGGTCTTTGGTAAGTATAAAAAATATATAAATTACTATAAATTTTTTAACATTTTTATACTGTACCAATGACCCAGACTTAGCTGAATAGTAAACAGGCTGGAGGGCCTAGGACATAGAGGAAAATCCAATAAGCTCAAATATATAATAAAGAGGTAACCCCTTAAGGAGAAAAGGAGTATTAGGCTTTACATGTATCTTTCTTATTTAATATTAAATTAGAAAGATACAATACCCTTAATAATTGAGCACAAAAATATTCATGTTCTCTATTAACATCCAGTATAACCCTTATACTAATTATTTTTAAAGTAAGCCAATAAATAAAGTAGTCCAGAGAATTGAGACTCTTTATAGTCATTTAAAAGTGTCCGAGTATTGTATATTAAAGCCCGTTTGACACTTGACATATACAAATGCTTCACACCGAGCTACACTTTAAAAATAAGACATGAATGAATTTTAACATTAATATTACACTTTAAAACCATCCCGGAAGCGACTCAGAAATACTGACTTGGAGGAGGCATTCCCTTGCTTTTCACTATAAAGCAGGTGACCTAAGGGAACACCCGCCACCCCCCCCCCCCCCCCCCCCCTCCCCTTGCCCTGGCTCAAATAGCCCAGAGCGAAGAGGGCAGCCGGACGGAGTCACTGCCGGAACAGAAAGCCTGCATAACTATAGTTGCAACTGTTTAGTGGACGACATTCTGAGCAACAGATAACGGACCTAAACAATGCAGGTCTCCAGAAATGGACTCAATATTTCTGAGATAAAAATTCATGAATGTGGATGGCTGAGACCAATAAGCAGCCTTCATTAAATCTGTAATAGCAACACTATTAGCATAAGCCCAAGAAGTAGCAAGAGCTCTTACTTCATGAGCGGAAATCTTAAGCACAGACTGCCGAGAAGAAGATAAACTCTCATAAGCAGTACGGATAGTTAATTGAATCCATCTAGCAATAGAATGGACCGGAATGTCCTTTCTATTAGGCATCAAAGACAGAAAGAAACGTTTCCGTCCCTTTCTGATAAACTGAGAACTCAGTTTATAGATACGTAACGCTCTAACAGGACAGAGTAAAGGCCTACGCCCGTCTGAAGATGGAAGAGCCTTAATAACAATAGGTTCCGGATATTTATTAGAAGCCTGATTCTTAGCTAAAAAAAACCCCACATTAGTAGTGAAGGTGATAGTGCTCCCGACACTACGATAGTGAGAATCATCCACCGACAGTGCATGAAGCTCACTGACTCTTCTAGCAGAAGAGAAAGCTAAGAGAAAAGCTGTCTTATAAGATAAGAATTTGAAATCTACTGTCCCAAGAGGTTCAAATGGCTTTTCCTTTAATTTAAGAAGAACCCAAGCTAAATTCCATTTAGGAATTAATCTAAGAGTTCTGGGTCTATTTATCGAGAAGTTTCTAACCAACTTAGATAAAGAGACATTAGATCCAATTTGTAAACTATCATGATGTGCATAGGTATCAGATAACATAGACCTATAACCCTTAATAGTAACAGGCTGCAGTTTGATTTCGTCAAACAAGTATACTACAAAGTTTGCAATGTCTGGTATAGAGGGATCAAAAATATCTACAGAATGATCCCTACACCAACGACGAAAAACCTTCCACTTAGCCGCATAGTTTAGCGAAGAGGAGGTCCTCCTACAGTTAGAAATCGCGTCCACTGCTCGTCCTGTAAAGTGCTTGCCATGCAAGAAGGACCGCACAACGGAAAAACGTGAAGGTTGAGACCTTGCGGGTTGTGATGGAGTTGACGCGATTTCCCCTGCGAAAGAAGATCCTCCCGTGGAGGAAGCTTTCGCGGTAGGTCCCACAACAGACACCTGAGTAGATTTATCCACGGTCTCTGTGGCGACAGAGATGCTACCAACAGAATCTTGCATTGAGATTGTTTTATCTTTAGCAATACTTGTTGAATTAACGGCGCTGGAGGATACGCATATCCTATCATTCCGTCCCAAGGGATCGACAGAGCGTCTACTGCAAATGCTCTCGGATCCGGACACGGAGACACATACGTCTGCAACTGATTGTTGAGATGTGTCGCAAATAAGTCTATCATTGGCCGTTCCCATGTGAAAGGGAGTCTGCTAGCACATTCAGACGACCCGGTATGTGACGGGCCGAAAGAAGAACCTGATGTTCTAGCGCAAACAGAAGGATTCTTTCCGTTAGTTTGAACAACGGGACTGAATGAGTGCCTCCCTGATTCCGTATATACGCCACTACTGTCGTATTGTCGGATAGGATTTGGACATGAGCATTGTGAATAATGTCCATCCAATGACGTAACGCAAGCCAAATTGACATCATTTCTTTGATGTTTATGTGCTTGCACAGGAATTGCGGATCCCAAAGACCCTGGCATCTCGAATCCGTTGGGATCAATGATGCACCCCAACCTGTTTGACTGGCATCCGTCATAATGGTAAAACTCAGATCCGGCAACTGCAGCGGAACTCCCTGAGTTAACCACTGAATATTTGCCCAAGTCTGAATCTCTTGTTTCACTTGATCTGACAAGAGAACGTCTACGTCGAGCGAATGAATTTTCACACTCCAATTCTGAGTCAAGAAAATTTGGAGAGGACGCGTGCGTAACCGCCCCATCGGAATGAGATCCGCAGCGGCTCCGCACAGACCTATCAGTCTCATAAATTCTCTCGCTGTGACTTTGTCTGCGTGCAGACAATAGCGAGCGTAACAACTGACTAATTTCGCTCTGGTTAACGGCAGACGAACGAGATTGTTGTGCGTCTCGAAGCTCATTCCCAGATGAATGAATGACTTGGACAGCACCAGATCCGACTTCTCCTCGTTTACTATAAAACTGAGACGTCAGAGCAATAGAAGTAGATTCTGAACATCGTTCTGAAGCGTTAACTCGTTGCCGTACCTCTGAAGAATGTCGTCCAGGTAGGCCGACGTTACCGCAGACGAATGAGCTCGGAAATACATCATTACCGAGTTCATTACCCGAGTGAAAGCCCAGGGTGCTAGATTCAGTCCGAAGCACATCGCCCGGAATTGATACACCACTCCTAGGACTGCGAAGCGTAGATACTTTCTGAATGTCGGATGTACCATGACGTGAAAGTACGCATCTTTGAGATCTATGCTTGTTGCATAATCGTTCACCCGAATACTCGCTCTGACCGACCGAATCGTCTCCATATAAAATTTTGGAGCGACGATCAGCTTGTTTATCCAGCTCAAATCTATGACTGGACGGAACGAGCCGTCTGGTTTCGGAACCAGAAACAGATGGCTGTAGAATCCCGGAGTCTCCTGGTTTTCTACGACCTCTACCGCGTTCTTCATTAAAAGAGACTGCACCTCTGATAACAGAGCGTCTCTTTTCTGCGGATTTGACGGAAGTTGAGTCCACTTTGGACTTCGAGTTAATGGAGGCTTTCGTTTGAAGGATATCTTTAGGCCTTCCGAAGTCACTCCTCTCACCCAAGGGTCGTCCGTAATCGACGCCCATTCTTGTGAAAAGCTCGACAACCTTCCGCCAACCGGTACGCGATAGAGGTTTAAGCCATCACCTCCTGGACCTGCGAGGCCTGCGGTAGGAGAAACCACGTCTTCCACGACCCGCACCTCGTCCCGTCGACCTCGGGGTGTCCGACCGGTTGTCCCGGCCCGAAGGACGTCCCGAACGAGAGTCGCTACCCTGACGGTCTCTCGAATAAGACCAAGAGGACGCACCGGAACCTCTATAGGAACCTCTCTTGGGCGCATTAGACCCAGAAGTGCCTGTCTTATTCTTGTCTGCTGTATCTGACTTCTTAGAAGCAGATTTGAACAACAGAGAATCCGAAGCTTTCTTTGTAATTTTATCATAAATAGCCGAAAGCTTGCCGTCAAAGAGAAGTTCTCCGGAGACCGAAGCGACTCTAAGAGAGTTCTTCACCTTATTATCCACGGGTGTGGATGTAGCTAGGGCTGCATCACGTCTAACCAACTCCAGGTTTGCCACAGAAAGGGCGGAGTTACACGTGGAATAAGCTACTGGCCTTGAAAGAAGTCTTAAAGAGGATTGTATATCCTGAAATTCTTTCCCTTGAAGGCGCAGTGATAACGCCTTAGTAAGGTGATCTGCGTAAGATAAGGCATCTAAATTGGCTCTGTTAGACGAAATAGCTGTTTCCAACACCGCGGTTGGAATAGAAGCCGACGACGGTAATGATAGCTCTAAGTCTCCCGCCTCGTCGTCCATACGCAGAGGAACTCTCGGGATACCCTGTCCTGCCGTGTCGAATTTATTCCTTGCATTAATGAAAGGCAGGTTGAGAGTATTGGCGGACAAGAAACCTGCTTTCCCCGTCTTGGAAGCAAGTTTAAATATAGCGTCGTTCAATAATTCAAATGTTCTTGCAACATTATTGGACTGCGACGGAAACTCGGGAGCGATGTCCCTGAACCGCTCAAAAAATTCAGAGTCCAATGACGCTATAATCCTCTTGTCCGGAACCGCAGCAGTCTGGCCCAATGGAACAACTTGAGGGAGAAAGTGCCGGATGAAGTCCACGGCAGCTTTATGTTGTTCCGAAAGGGATAGCTCCAAGTCATCCGTATCCCTTTCACCATCCGGTCGGACCTCATGATGCTCCCGGTCGTCCGCCCCCGATGCTTCGGCGGAGCGTACCGACCCAGCGCCGTCGGATAATTCTCGATCCGACACCGTTTCTGTCGGCTGCTGGGATGCTGCGATAAGCTGTGCTATCTGCACAAGAATGTCCGGCGTCGAGACCTGCGGAGGCGCAGTCTTTCGCTGCTTCGCCGAGGGCGGCTCCGCATCAGATGGCTCCCGCATACTTTTTCTATGCGAACGTCCGGAGTCCATCGGCCTCGTGTCCCTGGCTGCCGGATGGTGTGACCTGGTCGCCGAAGAATCCTTGATCGGCGAAGCTGGTAATATATCGGCGGTCACGCAGCCAAGGTGCGGTCGTGTGCGCTGACGAGAAGAAGAAGCCTTAGCAGTCTCCGCGGACTGCCTATACAACGGAGCGTCCCGAGCGACGGACGTATGCTCCGCTTGCGACACATTTTGTACCACGACATCTGGTCCCAGATGTTGTTGTACGAGAGAGGGGCCTCTCTCGCTCGCGGCCCGGCTGGACCTGGACGAGCTAGGAACCGGACTCAAAGGCTTCCTCCGATCTCACTTACTATCCGCCGTCACTGGGTGTGCACATTGAATGTTTATAGTGCTCGCATCACCCAACATTTCCTCCTGGACCGCATCGGACGAACCCGGCTGCCGAACCATTCGGTGAATGGACGCTACACCGGGCGAGCTAGCGGACGACATTTGTCTAATCTCCATGAGCACTTTTGCCGCTAGCTCTGAATTCATTTGTGACGACGGAAGCGCACTTGCAGAAGATAACATGGAAACATCACCCTGTGCTTGTTCCTCTGAAATAGAAACTGAGAGAGTAGAGTGACCTTGCGGAGAAAGAGCCGGCATAGCCCTTTCTCCAGTAACAACATACCGTGACACACGTTTCCAATGTTTGTCATCCCAATATTGACATATAGAACAGGGATTAGTGCGAGAACACTGACTACAATTAATACAATGATCATGAAAGTCAGAGGAAGATTTCTTCCCATTACAATTTGAACAATATCCTTTCATTGTGGAAAGTCAACAACAAGTCCTAGTTACTCGCACAAACCCCTGACACAAAGATACATAATAACATGATCCATTAATAAATGAAAAAACAATTGCAAATCAAAATAATTTTGAAAAAATATTTTTTCAGCGAAGCCCAAGTTTCTGAAAAGTAACGTTGAGCCCCGATGGATCCGATGGCAAAGTGTGGTCAAAAATTTTAAATTTATATTAAATAATTAATGAGACACTTACGGATAATATAAATGTATCTTATAGTGAGATAAAGTACACCAAAGGCCAACAGCCCCCCTCAAAAAAGGCTGTTGCCAATGTAAACAAACAGTGTAAAATACCAGAAAACATGACTCCAGGCACTGAAAAAACTGGCCCGAAATCAGTCATCAAAATTACACTCTATCTGATGCAAGACAGAGACTCCCAGGGGAGAATCTGCAGAACATCAGATGGAAGATGCAGAACACAACGTTTATACACCCATGGGTGAAAACGTAACTATGGGGAAAATAACAGAAAACATTCTGTAACCAAGCAACTCTCCCAAGAGAATTTTAGAAATGAACTTTCTCAAAAATATGCCAAAAGCATGGGAGAATTGCAAGGGGGGACTTAGAAGGCTAGGGGAGAGGAAACACTGAATAAGCAGTGCAACATTTTAGCAAGAATGACAAGTGGCCCATGCCTCGAAAATAGGCAACTTAACATAATTTCATAAAAAATTTTAAGTACAGCCCTGATTATTTTTTGTCACTTCTTTTTCCTCTCCTCCTTCTATATCCTCCTTAGAATCACCATTTCTCCAAAAATTACGTGTCTGGTATCCTTTAAACTGAGATTTACAAGCACAAAGATCAGTGAGATGTTGACTGATGAAGGGCCAAACAGAGAATGATAATTGGCGCCAATTTCGGGACGTCCTTGACACTGCGCATGCGCAGTGGGGGCGTAGTATGGAGGTCCTATAGGACATGATTTCTTTTTGTTTTGGATGCAAATTTTGGGGATTGGGGGGCAAAATTTGTGTTTGGCCCTGGTTTTGTTAGAGTTAGCACCAGCTAAGTCTGGGTCATTGGTACAGTATAAAAATACAGATTTCTGCATCGTCGGTACAAAATGGCAGCTGGCAGCCATCTTGAATTTCGGACCGCACCCAAAAACACTCGTTCTCGTCCCACAGTCATAACAAAGGTACCCAAGAAGTTTCGTAAAGATCGGTTCATAAATACGACCTCTAGCCCGAGCCGTATCCAATTGTTGACGGACAGATGGACAGACGGCCAGACGGACGGACGGCCAGACGGATGACGGGCAATGGCATAAGCTCAAATTTGGCTTCGCCAAAGTGGAGCTAAAAATGAAATCACCCCGTTGAAGCGTTTCCCCAAAAAAGTCCGGAAAACTGATATTTTGGCACTTTTCCATATTTCCAAGGACCATAAGTCATACAAGAATAATGCAATAAGCATGAAAAAAACTCAAACTTGATCTGTAAGTCAACGTTCTATAGTAGGTTACCAAAAATAAAATCATTTGGTTGAAGTATTTAAAAAAAAAGTCTGGAAAACTAAAGTATGACTGACAGACTGATGGACTAACAGACTGATGGACTAACAGACTGATGGACTGACAGACTGACGGATGGACAGAGTGCAAACCTATAGTCCCCTCCGGTGATGATGGTAGGGGACTAATAATGAACAGGTTAAATAAAACTTGACAATTATCTTATTTAATGACACTGGAATCATGAAATCAATGCAAATTCTACTTCCATGTGAACTAATATCACACTCATTCACCTTCAACAGAATACCTCATTAAATGAGTTGTTGGATAACTGCAAGAAACTTAATGTTATATTTTCCCTTCACTGATATTTAAAACCCTTGAAATAGCTCTCGAGGAAAAAAACTTTCTCAAAATTGATTTCAAGATTTGGAATTATGAACAGCGGAAAAATGTGCTAAAAATTCATGTGGCTATTCTACAACTCACAAGTTTGTTGGTTGATTGGTGAAGACCATTTTCAGCATCTATGACTATATCATGACTAGAGCACAGGTAACTAGAGGTGTCCACTGAGGGTGGTTAACCCTTTACCCAACAGACAACATTAAAATTTATTATTTTAAATATCATTTTTTCAAATTTATCAAAAAATTTCAACAAAACCATATCATGTGACCCCTCATTGGAATGAGCTTCTTGAACTCGTTCCAAGGAGGGGTCACATGATATGGTTTTGTTGAAATTTTTTGAAAAATAATATTTTTTCAACTGCTGAATTTGCATATTACGCGGACGGATGCGGCAGATTCCTTGGGTAAAGGGTTAATATCCCAAAATAATGCCCCCAATACAACAACCTTACTAATATCTAAAGTTATGCAGCAGACACCAATTCAATGTTGAAGTCAATGTGACCTTGATCTTCAGCACAATGACCCCAAAATATTTGAGAGCTCTTCACCTCATCATACACAATCCACAAGTCAAGTTTAGTTTCGATCAGCAGAGCAGAACTTAAAGTGGAGTGCAGAAATTAGAAAAATATTCAAGTTAAAGGTCACTGTGAGCTTGACCCTTGGCATAATGATCTCAAAATATTGAGGGTTCTTCCTCTCATCATACCTAGCCCACATACCAGGTTTGGCTTAGATCAGCCCAGTAAAATTTTAATTGGGATACACAAACAAAGAAAATTTGTAAGTTAAAGATTACTGTAGCCTTGACCTTTAACACAATGGCCACAAAATGAATAGGGTTTTCCTCTCATCATACCCAACTCACATGTCAAGTTTGCTTTTGGTCCGCCAAACACTACTTTAATTTGAGAGCAGAAAGCAGGAAAATTTGTAAGTTAAACATCATTGTTACCTTGACCTTTGGCATAATGGGAGGAGATTCAAAGTGCAGATTGTCTATGAATTAGCAATTTTCAAGGTCAGTCATCATTTCTGTGATTGTATACTCACAACCCACTTATAAAAAGGTCATGTTCGCCCATCACAGTTCAAATCATGATCTTGTTCAAAAGAACAGAGATGGACTAGCCTCAACTTTTATCCAAGTTATTGATTTTTTGCTATCTAGTGATGTCTAGGGTACACAATAGGTTTATTTACTAAATTTGTTATTGTTAAAGTTGCCTTGATCACTGAAGTTGCCTTGAACATTTCATGGTATGGGTTTTGGACTTTGGGTAGGGTCTTAATTGAACATATACGTTGTTATTATGATGAATTGATGCTAACATGGTCTGAGGCTCGGAGTGTATCTTCAACCTTGATGCTTTGTGACTCGGTTGAACATAAGTTCCGAGCCGCAAACCTCAGACCATGTTACCATAAATTCATCACAATAACTTCTAATGTTTTAGAGTAAGCAGTGTCTTTCTTGATCTGATAATGATAAACGGACACAAATGGGATGGGTCAGGATTTCATAAATAAATAATCAAGAAAAACAAATGAAAATAACATCTGATATTGAATTCTCTTGCAATTTTTTTTTAACATGCAAGATTCCATAGTGTTGTTGTGGAGGAAAGCGGACAGAGAACAGAGCTGGGAGGTTTGGATTTTTCAGATTCAGATTCTGTTTAGTTTCAAGAGAAAAGCTCAGTTTTATTTCAGTTTTTTCTACGTGCTAAGAATGAGGGGTTCTCAATTTGCCGACATCTATTGTTTTCTAAGTAGGAGTCTGTAATGCTTGTTGATTGTTAAAACAACACTTGTAGGGGAAGTTAAAGACAGATTACTGTTATAGTCTAGTTCTAATAAGTACAATAAACTGTACAAAGAAACTTCATTGATAAAGGTTTCATTAAAATATACAGTCAAAAAGCCATAAAACATCAATACCTAGATTATCCGTCAGAATTTTTTTTAAATTGGGGCAAAATGAGGAAGGGGAGAATTTTAATTTTTGTTATTAATTTTCTGGCAATCAAAAGATGAGCAATAAACACCCTCTCTGCGTGGGTAAGTGCCTTAATTTGGGTTCTCAATCATTGTCAGTCGTCAAAATATGTTCATTTTTGTTTGCCTTGTTTCAATATATGGGAGACAAGCCAGAAAATAAGCAGAGCAAATGAGGTCACCAGAGGGTGAATTTAGTGATGCTACCAAGCATAGCAGGGTAGCATCACTAAATTTACCCTCTGTGAACCTCAATCTGAATCAGGGTCTCAAAACTAAACACAAAGGGGTACCCAGAGGATAAATTGGTCCACTGTATGGGATAGCATCAACAATTTTACCCTGTGGGGACCTCATTCAACAAATGTCAGACTGCTTATTTTCAGGCCTGATGGGAGAGTGCTTGTAGGCACTCTCCCATAAATTGAGACTAGTTAAATCCATACAGACAAATTACATAGATAATATGAAGCACATGGATAGAATATGAAGTCTTTAAGTCGTGTTACCGGCACTCCAGAATATAGTGCAAACTAACTTCACATGTTAATTGAAGTACAGTCTTGAGAGACGACTGTGACCATGTACCATTTGATTGCTTTACTCTGCAATGGACCTGTCATGAGAGACCACCTGCCAGGCAAAAAGGGTGGTCTCTCAAGACAGGTTCTATTGTAATAGCATTAATATATAGTAATTACTGATCTTATTAAGCTGTGGGCACACCGCGAAATTAATTAATTAGCTTGCGGTCAGATTGAGAATTTTTAATGTTGGGCAGCCATCAAATATAGACAAAACCTTAAGAACATACAGTAAATAACGCTTCAAGCTCCTTAACTTGGAAAAAATCATCAACAGTATGTAGATCACCACTCACCACAAAAAGACCTGTCTGTGAGTATCTCCACTGAGTTCAGCTTAACTTTCCTTTCATCATTCTTAGGAGTTCCAGGGGATCAATTGCTAAGTCTATTGAGTCAGAAAGAAACATAAATAGGGTAACAAATGAATGAAGTTCATGAAATATATGTTGTGATTTCATTGTCAACTTTTCTCCCTTATTGACTCGTCTGATGGACGAGTCAATAAAGGAGAAAATGTGACAATGGGAACATGACACATTCACCCTTTTGAAGGAGAGACTAAGTCACAAGAATCCATAGTCTCCCCCGAGTAAGATGGTTTGATCAGTTTATGCACAAACAGTTTATGCTGTTTTCAGCTGGGTCTTATGGTTTGTTTTCCAGTTTCCCTAAAAAATCAGAACCAAGCAAGAACACCCCCCACCCCACCCAAACAGCCCACTCGTGGTCTGGATGATATACTCTTGTCTGCATTTATAATCAATACTTGAATTTTTTAGAAAAAAATCCCCATTTTCAGTGTCATTTTGAAGTCCTGTTAAGTGAAAGAGTTAATAGTAACAGTGATGCAGATGTACAGTTAAAACTAGAAGTCCTGTCATGAGATGCGCACAAATAGCACGTTGATATGCGCATTAATGTACGCGTTATGCCCCAAGTAAAGCTATCAAATTCTGTACATATGGCCTGTCCACAAGCAATGTTTCAGCCAATGGACCTACGGGTAACCCGGAGGTCCATTGGCAGAAACATTGCATGTGTTTGCTATGAGTAACCAAGAGAACCTGCCGTGCTTTGGATGCCATTCGATATGGCAAATGCGCGCAATTCCAATGTGCAATTAAGCCTAGATAAGCGCACTATTCGTGACAGGACTTCTAGTTTTAACTGTATTTGCTTATGGGGTAGGGAGGAGGGTCAAGTCAGGATGCAAAGGGTGAGAAGAATGCCAAGAAACAACAATTAGAAAATGCAGAGCATGCTCTTGAAAGAAGACATTTTATTATTTAGTAATAGAGATGTTATGGGCATTCTGTGCATTGGCAAAATATTTTTCCCAAAGAGGACATCTTTTTCATTGGTAATACTGGACATAATGAGTTAGAGCTTCAGTCTATTGAAAGTGGACTACCACTAAAACACTCATGGAATGGAACTTCCACCCCAAATAATAACTCTCAAATTTTGTGTACAGGCATAATGTAATCATTGGTCATGTTTTTATGGCCAAACTTTAAAATTTTTTTTTTTTAAATTTCTGTGAGAAAGCTGCCAGAAATGAATGTTACATTAGATAAAGGGTTAAGCCAAAGGACTGCTGCAGAACCACAGTTTGAAACATTGCTAGTGCTTCTTAACATAAACATCACTCCACAGATGTTATATTGCTCATTAACTCTCCACTTACTGTATTTTTCAAAATGTAGAAATATAAAAATTCAAAACAACTTTATTACCATGAACTCAAATTAAACGATATAGTATATTCCCAAATGTTAAATGAAATTTTATATATTCATCTGTGAATACATATGTTTCTTCATTCACTTGTGAACTACTTTTGGTGTATGAAAAAATAATCAGACTTTCAGATTGCGGCTCTGTGGATTTCTGGAGTGTTCAGGTGTCCTTTGTGGGATAATAAACAAAAAACACTGTCCAAATTTAATACCATAGAACCATGTTAATTGAATAGAAACTTCACCAGTGAAAAATACACAGTTAACATGAGTATTCAATGCACAGGAATTTTGTCATTTTCATATTGTTCAGGGACAAATTAGGCATTTATTTAGTTATTTCTTGTTTGACAGAGCTCATGGAGCTCTTTCAAACAAGATATACAAATTGAATGTTCATACTGGATGCCCTGAAGCGAAAGTTTAACTAACATGGGGAATTTAGTTGTTGCCAGTGCAATTCTTGGAGATATCGCAAGATTTCATATTAAATTGACAAACGTTTACTCTTTAACTTGTATGCAATTTAAGGGTCAAATCTGAACAGATGGTGTGGTTTGGTGTTTTTAACCCTTTACCCAACGTAATGGTCAAAACCGGCCAGTGCTATTCTCAAAAATCGCCAATTAATTTTCATTATTTTTTCATTTTTTGTCTCAAAAACATAGGTTATGACCCCTCATTGGAACGAGCTCGTCGAGCTCGTTCCAATGAGGGGTCATAACCTATGTTTTTGAGACGAAAAAATGAAAAAAGTTAAAAAATTTATAGTAATTTATATATTTTTTATACTTACCAATGACCCAGACTTAGCTGGTGCTAACTCTAACAAAACTAGGGCCAAACACAAATTTTGCCCCCCAATCCCCAAAATTTGCATCCAAAACAAAAAGAAATCATGTCCTAAAGGACCTCCATACTACGCCTCTACTGCGCATGCGCAGTGACGCAGTCGTCCCGAAATTGGCGCCAATTATCATTCTTACTGGCAGTGCCTGGTCAGCGCTATGTACTCAGCGGGGAGGCAAGAGTTCCCAACTCCAGGGAGGGCCATCCCCGTCTGGGTCATTGGTAAGTATAAAAAATATATAAATTACTATAAATTTTTTAACATTTTTATACTGTACCAATGACCCAGACTTAGCTGAATAGTAAACAGGCTGGAGGGCCTAGGACATAGAGGAAAATCCAATAAGCTCAACTATATAGTAAAGAGGTAACCCCTTAAGGAGAAAAGGAGTATTAGGCTTTACATGTATCTTTCTTATTTAATATTAAATTAGAAAGATACACTACCCTTAATAATTGAGCACAATAACATTCATGTTCTCTATTAACATCCAGTATAACCCTTATACTAATTATTTTTAAAGCAAGCCAATAAATAAAGTAGTCCAGAGAATTGAGACTCTTTATAATCATTTAAAAGTGTCCGAGTATTGTATATTAAAGCCTGTTTGACACTAGACATATACAAATGCTTCACACCGAGCTACACTTTAAAAATAAGACATGAATGAATTTAAACATTAATATTACACTTTAAAACCATCCCGGAAGCGACTCAAAAATACTGACTTGGAGGAGGCATTCCCTTGCTTTTCACTATAAAGCAGGTGACCTAAGGGAACACCCGCCCCCCCCCCCCCCCCCCCTTCCCCTTGCCCTGGGTCAAATAGCCCAGAGCGAAGAGGGCAGCCGGACGGAGTCACTGCCGGAACAGAAAGCCTGCATAACGATAGTTGCAACTGTTTAGTGGACGACATTCTGAGCAACAGATAACGGACCTAAACAATGCAGGTCTCCAGAAATGGACTCAATATTTCTGAGATAAAAATTCGTAAATGTGGATGGCTGAGACCAATAAGCAGCCTTCATTAAATCTGTAATAGCAACACTATTAGCATAAGCCCAGGAAGTAGAAAGAGCTCTTACTTCATGAGCAGAAATCTTAAGCACAGACTGCTGAGAAGAAGATAAATCTTCATAAGCAGTACGGATAGTTAACTGAATCCATCTAGCAATAGAATGGACTGAAATGTCCTTTCTATTAGGCATCAAAGACAGAAAGAAACGTTTCCGTCCCTTTCTGATAAACTGAGACCTCTGTTTATAGATACGTAGTGCTCTAACAGGACAGAGTAAAGGCCTACACCCGTCTGAAGACGGAAGAGCCTTAATAACAATAGGTTCCGGATATTTATTAGGAGCCTGATTCTTAGCTAAAAAACCCACATTAGTAGTGAAGGTGATAGTGTTCCCAACACTACGATAATGAGAATCATCCACCGATAGTGCATGAAGCTCAATGACTCTTCTGGCAGAAGAGAAAGCTAAGAGAAAAGCTGTCATATAAGATAAGAATTTGAAATCTACTGTCCCAAGAGGTTCAAATGGCTTTTCCTTCAATTTAAGGAGAACCCAAGCTAAATTCCACTTAGGAATTAATCTAAGAGTTCTGGGTCTATTTATCGAAAAGTTTCTAACCAACTTCGATAAAGAGACATTAGATCCAATTTGTAAACTATCATGATGTGCATAGGTATCAGATAACATAGATCTATAACCCTTTATAGTAACAGGCTGCAGTTTGATTTCGTCAAACAAGTATACTAGAAAGTTTGCAATGTCTGGTATAGAGGGATCAAATATATCTACAGAATGATTCCTACACCAACGACGAAAAACCTTCCACTTAGCCGCATAGTTTAGCGAAGAGGAGGTCCTCCTACAGTTAGAAATCGCGTCCACTGCTCGTCCTGTAAAGTGCTTGCCATGCAAGAAGGACCGCACAACGGAAAAACGTGAAGGTTGAGACCTTGCGGGTTGTGATGGAGTTGGCGCGATTTCCCCTGCGAAAGAAGATCCTCTCGTGGAGGAAGCTTCCGCGGTAGGTCCCACAACAGACACCTGAGTAGATTTATCCACGGTCTCTGTGGCGACAGAGATGCTACCAACAGAATCTTGCATTGAGATTGTTTTATCTTTAGCAATACTTGTTGAATTAACGGCGCTGGAGGATACGCATATCCTACCATTCCGTCCCAAGGGATCGACAGAGCGTCTACTGCAAATGCTCTTGGATCCGGACACGGAGACACATACGTCTGCAACTGATTGTTGAGGTGTGTCGCAAATAAGTCTATCATTGGCCGTTCCCATTGGTAGCAAATCTGATTGAATACTTGTTTGTTGAGAGTTCACTCCGACGGCAACAAGCGACCCTTTCGTGAAAGGGAGTCTGCTAGCACATTCAGACGACCCGGTATGTGACGGACCGAAAGAAGAACGTGATGTTCTAACGCAAACAGAAGGATTCTTTCTGTTAGATTGAACAACGGAACTGAATGAGTGCCTCCCTGATTCCGTATATACGCCACTACTGTCGTATTGTCGGATAGGATTTGGACATGAGCATCGTGAATAATGTCCATCCAGTGACGTAACGCAAGCCAAATTGACATCATTTCCTTGATGTTTATGTGCTTGCACAGGAATTGCGGATCCCAAAGACCCTGGCATCTCGAATCCGTTGGGATTAATGATGCACCCCAACCTGTCTGACTGGCATCCGTCATAACGGTAAAACTCGGATCCGGCAACTGCAGCGGAACTCCTTGAGTTAACCACTGAATGTTTGCCCAAGTCTGAATCTCTTGTTTCACTTGATCTGACAAGAGAACGTCTACATCGAGCGAATGAATTTTCACACTCCAATTCTGAGTCAGGAAAATTTGAAGAGGACGTGTGCGTAGCCGCCCCATCGGAATGAGATCCGCGGCGGCTCCGCACAGACCTATCAGTCTCATAAATTCTCTCGCCGTGACTTTGTCTGCGTGCAGACAATAGCAAGCGTAACAACTGACTAATTTCGCTCTGGTTAACAGCAGATGAACGAGATTGTTGTGCGTCTCGAAGCTCATTCCCAGATGAGTGAATGACTTGGACGGCACCAGATCCGACTTCTCCTCGTTTACTATAAAACCGAGACGTCGGAGCAATAGAAGAAGATTCTGAACATCGTTCTGAAGCGTTAACTCGTTGCCGTACCTCTGAAGAATGTCGTCCAGGTAGGCCGACGTTACCGCAGACGAATGAGCTCGGAAGTAGATCATTACCGAGTTCATTACCCGAGTGAAAGCCCAGGGTGCTAGATTCAATCCGAAGCACATCGCCCGGAATTGATACACCACTCCCAGGACTGCAAAGCGTAGATACTTTCGGAATGTCGGATGTACCATGACGTGAAAGTACGCATCTTTGAGATCTATGCTCGTTGCATAATCGTTCACCCGAATACTCGCTCTGACCGATCGAATCGTCTCCATATAAAACTTCGGAGCGACGATCAGCTTGTTTATCCAGCTCAAATCTATGACTGGACGGAACGAGCCGTCTGGTTTCGGAACCAGAAACAGATGGCTGTAGAATCCCAGAGATTCCTGGTTTTCTACGACCTCTACCGCGTTCTTCATTAAAAGAGACTGCACCTCTGATAACAGAGCGTCTCTTTTCTGTGGATTTGACGGAAGATGAGTCCACTTTGGACTTCGAGTTAATGGAGGCTTTCGTTTGAAGGATATCTTTAGACCTTCCGAAGTCACTCCTTTCACCCAAGGGTCGTCCGTAATCGACGCCCACTCTTGTGAAAAACTCGACAACCTTCCGCCAATCGGAACGCGATAGAGGTTTAAGCCATCACCTCCTGAACCTGCGAGGCCTGCGGTAGGAGAAACCACGTCTTCCACGACCCGCACCTCGCCTCGTCGACCTCGGGGCGTCCGACCGATTGTCCCGGCCAGAAGGACGTCCCGAACGAGAGTCGCTATCCTGACGGTCTCTCGAATAAGACCAAGAGGACGCACCAGAACCTCTCTTGGGCGCATTAGACCCAGAAGTGCCTGTCTTATTCGTGTCTGCTGTATCCGACTTCTTAGGAGCCGATCTGAACAACAGAGAATCATTAGCTTTCTTTTTAATTTTATCATAAATAGCAGAAAGCTTGCCGTCAAAGAGAAGTTCTCCTGAGACCGAAGCGACTCTAAGAGAGTTCTTCACCTTAGAATCCACTAGTGTGGATGTAGCTAGGGCTGCGTCACGTCTAACCAACTCCAGATTTGCCACTGAAAGGGCGGAGTTACACGTGGAATAAGCTACTGCCCTTGAAAGAAGTCTTAAAGAGGATTGTATATCCTGAAACTCTTCCCCTTGAAGGCGCAGTGATAACGCCTTAGTAAGGTGATCTGTGTAAGATAAGGCATCTAAATTGGCTCTGTTAGACGCAATAGCTGTTTCCAACACCGCGGGTGGAATAGAAGCTGACGACGGTAATGATAGCTCTAAGTCTTCCGCCTCGTCGTCCATACGCAGAGGAACTCTCGGTATACCCTGTCCTGCCGTATCGAATTTATTCCTTGCATTAATGAAAGGCAGGTTGAGAGTATTAGCGGACAAGAAACCTGCTTTCCCCGTCCTGGAAGCAAGTTTAAATATAGCGTCGTTCAATAATTCAAATGTTCTAGCAACATTATTGGACTGCGACGGAAACTCGGGAGCGATGTCCCTGAACCGCTCAAAAAATTCAGAGTCCAATGACGCTATAATTCTCTTGTCCGGAAGCGCAGCAGTCTGGCTCGACGGAACAACTTGAGGGAGAAAGTGCCGGATGAAGTCCACGGCAGCTTTATGTTGTTCCGAAAGGGATAGCTCCAAGTCATCCGTATCCCTTTCACCATCCGGTCGGACCTCACGATGTTCCCGGTCGTCCGCCCCCGATGCTTCGGCGGAGCGTACCGACCCAGCGCCGTCGGATAATTCTCGATCCGACACCATTTCTGTCGGCTGCTGGGATGCTGCGATAAGCTGTGCTATCTGCACAAGAATGTCCGGCGTCGAGACCTGCGGAGGCGCAGTCTTTCGCTGCTTCGCCGAGGGCAGCACCGCATCAGATGGCTCCCGCATACTTTTCCTATGCGAACGTCCGGAGTCCATCGGTCTCGAATCCCTGGCTGCCGGATGGTGTGACCTGGTCGCCGAAGAATCCTTCATCGGCAAAGCTGGTAATATATCGGCGGTCACGCAGCCAAGGTGCGGTCGTGTGCGCTGACGAGAAGAGGAAGCCTTAACAGTCTCTGCGGACTGCTTATACAACGGAGCGTCCCGAGCGACGGACGTATGCTCCGCTAAAGACACATTTTGTACCACAACATCTGGTCCCAGATGTTGTTGTACGAGAGAGGGACCTCTCTCGCTCGCGGCCCGGCTGGACCTGGACGAGCTAGGAACCGGACTAAAAGGCTTCCTCCGTTCTCGCTTACTATCCGCCGTCACTGGGTGTGCATCTATTATGTTTATAGTGCTCGCATCACCCAAAATTTCCTCTTGGACCGCATCGGACGAACCCGGCTGCCGAACCATTCGGTGAATGGACGCTACACCGGGCGAGCTAGCGGATGACATTTGTCTAATCTCCACGAGCACTTTTGCCACTAGCTCTGAATTCATTTGTGACGACGGACGCACACTTGAAGAAGATAACATGGAAACATCACCCTGTTCTGGTTCCTCTGAAATAGAAACTGAGAGAGTAGAGTGACCTTGCGGAGAAAGAGCCGGCATCGCTCTTTCTCCAGAATCAACATATCGTGACACACGTTTCCAATGTTTCTCATCCCAATGTTCACATATAGGACAGGGATTAATGCGAGAACACTGACTACAATTAATACAATGATCATGAAAGTCAGAGGAAGATTTCTTCCTATTACAATTTGAACAACGTCCCTTCATTGTGAAAGAACAACAATAAGTCCTAGTTACTCGCAAAAACCCTGACACAAAGATACATAATAACATGATCCATTAATAAATGAAAAAACAATTGCAAAACAAAATAATTTTGAAAAAATATTTTTTCAGAGAAGCCCAAGTTGCTGAAAAGTAACGTTGAGCCCTGATGGATCCGATGGCAAAGTGTGGTCAAAAATTTTAAATTTATATAAAATAATTAATGAGACACTTTCGGATAATATAAATGTATCTTATAATGAGATAAACTACCACAAAGGCAAACAGCCCCCCTCAAAAAAGGCTGTTGCCAATGAAAACAAACAGTGTAAACACACTAGAAAACATGACTCCAGGCACTGAAAAAACTGGCCCGGAATCAGTCATCAATTACACTCTATCTGATGCAAAACAGAGACTCCCAGGGGAGAATCTGTAGAACATCAGATGGAAGATGCAGAACACAAACGTTATACACCCATGGGTGAAAACGTAACTATGGGGAAAATAACAGAAAACATTCTGTAACCAAGCAACTCTCCCAGGAAATTTTAGAAATGAAATTTCTCAAAAATATGCCAAAAGCATGGGAGAATTGCAAGGGGGGACTTTAGAAGGCTAGGGGAGAGGAAACACTGAATAAGCAGTGCAACAATTAGCAAGAATGACAACAAGAGGCCCATGCCTCGAAAATAGGCAACTTAACATAATTTCATCAAAAATTTTTAAGTACAGCCCTGATTATTTTTTGCCACTTCTTTTTCCTCTCCTCCTTCTATCCTCCTTAGAATCACATTTTCTCCAAAAATTACGTGTCTGGCATCCTTTAAACTGAGATTTACAAGCACAAAGATCAGTGAGATGTTGACTAATGAAGGGCCAAACAGAGAATGATAATTGGCGCCAATTTCGGGACGACTGCGTCACTGCGCATGCGCAGTAGAGGCGTAGTATGGAGGTCCTTTAGGACATGATTTCTTTTTGTTTTGGATGCAAATTTTGGGGATTGGGGGGCAAAATTTGTGTTTGGCCCTGGTTTTGTTAGAGTTAGCACCAGCTAAGTCTGGGTCATTGGTACAGTATAAAAATATTAGTTATTCAAGAATTTTTTTTGCAAGTGTCGTCTGCTTTTCATGTTAGGTAAAGGGTTAAGTCAACTGCAATTAACCAGATTATGTCAATATTAGAAATATCCCCTTAAGTGGGCTCACTGTTTTTGAATAAACACATCATTACCAAACTTGCTTTAGTCTTTGAGAACCTTCACCATAGAGAAGAGAATATTTTGAAAAGTAACACTTCATAATACTTACTTGAACCAGCCATGTCCCCTATCCTTATTATATGTGGCCAATGCTGCAATGTTTTTGTAAAGAAAGGATTCGTAACACCCAGTATAACTGGAGGCCTGAAAGATATACCATGAGAAAATGATTTATAATTCAATAAAACTGATAACAAGATTTGCAAAATTCAAATATATGTAAACCTCCAATACCAATTTCGATACAAATTGGCTAGTTCCAATTTTGATACAAAATTGTGAACAACAAGAAGAAAAACATGCTGTACAAAGGATTGCATGGATATCTTCTTTTTATATGTTGAAATAACCCTCTCAACAAAACAAGAATCCAAACAACTTTACAAAGGACAGGCAATGCGGATTGCAAGTGAAAAATACTTTTTCACCCAAAGAATGACTGCAATTTCTCAGCAAATATGTGAGAAGGACTAAGGCTAAAGAAAATTAATCGTTTGATTCTCAGGCACCGGCGCATTTATTTTTTCAGCCAGTGTTCACCATATTTATTTTGGAGGCAAATGTCAAAATGTATAAAACTATCACAGAGTGTGATTTTAGTGGTATCACATCGCGATTTGTGATGCAATTTGTCCTATACATTAATACAGTATTGTTATTCTCTTCGCAGAATGCGACACGATTCTCATATGTATGTACAAAATCAATTTTTATTTAACTGTTTGAGAGCCAGATTAGTAGTTTTAGTGGTCTAAATTTGTTCATCAAAAATTGGTTTATTACAAATTATTGGAGAGTGCCAAAGGCACTCTCCAATAAATTGTAATAGAACAAATTTGTATAAATCTTTCTCTTGCAAAAAAAGATTATGCGTATTATTAGTAGGAAAAATTATACCTCACACACAGATCCTCTTTTTCGTAAGAGCAGCATTCTAAAATTTAGTGACTTTTATAAACTTCATGTGCAACTATTCATGCATAACAGGTGGAATAAAAGATTACCAGCATTCTTCGAAAATGTCTTCACAGTATACAATAATCCCTCTGATATAGATACCAGACAATCAGCGAAAATACAAACATCAAAACCAAGAACTAAATTTTCCTCTGATCTCCTTCTTCACACTTTTCCTCGTTATTGGAATGAAATCCCGCAAGTTATACAACGTTATAGCAGACAACAGTTTAAGAAAACCGTAACTGACAATCTTCTGAATTCTTACTCTACGCATGTTGAGTGTGGGCACACAGGGTGTACTGACTGCAACCCTCTGACACGGTTATTGCATGCTAGGCATGATGCATGTGATTGGCGTACTCAGTCAAAGATTAGTGGTTTGCAATTACGGTGCATCTCACCCTTTATACGTATATGTGTCATTTATATCGGGCTCGGTGTGGAGTGCTCTTGACCAAAGATACCTAAATTATAGTGCAGTTAGAATGCACGTGCGCTCGCGTTGGGACTTGACTCAAGTGCGTGTTTTTGTCTGACAGAGCTCCTTGTGCCCTGATCGACAGGACATGCACTTGATTGAGTCCCACCAAAAATATTAAGATTTGTCAAATCCCCTCCATTCTGGTATCTTATCAAATCTCATCATCCTCATCTGAATATTTTGCTTTGGAACCTGACTCAAGTTCATGTTTTGTCTGACAGAGCTCCTCGAGCTCTGATAGACAGGACATGCAATTGACCGAGTCTCGCCAGAAATATTAAGATATGTCATATCCCTTCCATTCTGATATCTTATCACTTCTCATTATTCCCATCTGAATATTTCATTATTGAATTGTTCACTGAATCACTGAATGGCTTCAAACTCTGCTGTCTTGACCGTTTTTCTATTTTTTTCCTTTCTATTTTCTTTTATGGGGAATAGCAGGAAGACAGCCAACAATGCTATGCTGTTTCCCACAATACACATATTAGGCCACACAAAGTAGATCTTTTGTTTCTCAGGCCATTATTTGTGAAATTGCATGCGGGCGAGCGTTTTTTTATTTTATTTTTTATTTCAGTAATTATTTTTTTGCCATCAAAAGTTCATGTTCTTGGTTCAAGTTTTAGGTCTCATAATCTACAGACTAGCATGGATGGTAGTGTATTTCATCCTTTGAGTGCAAGAAGACTTTGCAATGCTAAAGCATTGCAAAGCCTTCTTGCACTCAAGGGACAAATTCATAAAATTTTTTAACTTGGGTAAAATATCAGACATAAACCATTTAATTTTTATTTTTTTTAAAGTTTAAATTGGTTATAAAAAGAAAGCATGCGGCAGCCAAAAGGACCATGCGCGAGGGCCTGAGAAACAGATTTTTAATTTTTTTAGGCCTTAGATCAGTGTTATTTTTGTACAATAATTATACTGCAAATAAAGATTTCAATTTCAATTTCAAATTAAACAAACTATATATATATTATTTACGTTTGACTGAATTAGGGCTGTCATGATTTTTTAATTTAGGAATCGATTAATCATCGCAAATAATCGATGATAATCGATTGATCGTACCTAGATGACCCTCATCTCCTTCGCTTTGAAGTCGATAAAAATGAAGTTTAAGTCAGTTGACCTACCTCTAGTAAACAACGAAGACGATCCTCTTTTAGTTACATTCAAAGCTTTGATGTTCTGAACTTTTGAACCGTCAGTGTAATAATTAAGACCGGTTGGCAGTTGCGAACTTCGCAACTGCCGACTGGTCTTGATTATTACACTGACGGTTCAAAAGTTCAGAACATCAAAGCTTTGATGAATGTACCTGAAAGACAAATGCTTCCAATAGCTTCTTGGGGTTTAACATCGATGTTCTTAACTCTTTCCCTTTAGAAACAATAGTTTTTTCAACATATTTTCTTTAAATTATTAAACGTCTAAAACGGGATATAATTTACCGATTATTCGACAACGAAAAATACTAATTGATTTTGCCGTGACCGATCAACAATCGATTAATCGATCAATCGTGACAGCCCTAGACTGAATATGAAACATGAATGAGGAAAATGTTGGCTTTTGCACTGGTATCCTCATTTTTTGGAAAGGTCTGATTCTGGCTTCCGGCACTCAAGTTAAAATACTCATTATTTTTGATCTCCATTTTAGTTGTTCTATATTGATTTTGTGTTGTATGATCACTGTTACAAAAAAAATTATCAGTGAAATCAACATGGAAGCTCTAATATTTAATTTTAGGCTCTCACAACTGGATTTTAGACATCAGTGACCATTCATTCCATCGGGAATAAAAAATAAAAATAAAAACTGCCCTCCATCATTCATTTTAAAAAAAAATTGACTGAGAATCAATTATTAAATTTTGTTTGGCCTAAGAATCTATTTATAAATTTATTTATTTATTCATTTTTTGGTATTTTAGATCAGATATTTCTGCAGAATGGCTAATCCTAACCACAACATTGAGATAAAATCATGTTTAGTCAATTGTTTATACCCATATTGCCCATGTTAGAGGACTGCCACCTCAAGCATTAGAGACTGGGGTCTATTTTACCAGTAAAACAGAGCTTACCACAGTAAACAAGCACTGTTTCATTTCCCAGAGTTCTTACAGGGGAACCGATGAACTACAACATTTCAAAATTCTTTACTGAGTACTATACTGATCATGTTTTTAATCTGTTTAAGGTAACAAGAAAATGCAAAGGCATGGCCATTCCCTCACCCTTGAACCAACCAAATTTTATGTTAAAGAAGACTGGCATTGCACAAAAAAAATATCCAAGATATAGACGCATTAAAGTGACAAAATGTCATCAAAAAGCTTGATATAAAATCTCAGCATGAATCAATGAACAGTCCTCTCTGTAACTTGATGACAAACTGGAAACATCAATGAAAATCAATGATACCCCTACCACTGGCTTCTCAGAATGCACTTCTGAAAATGGAACTTCAAACTTTTGGAATGTACTGACACTCAATTGCTTGTTGGCTGAACTTTCATTATTTTAACCCTAAAATCTCAGATTAATTTTCTGATAATAATGACCATATACACATGTACTCAGCTGCAGATGGCTTAACAGTGTTTCTACATTATTGTTGGCTGCCTGCACAGGAAGTCAACAATAATGTAAAAACAATGTCAAGATACACGCAGTCTACCATTATACTTCTCCAGGAAATATATACTTGGGACAACTTGGTCAAAGTAATATAAATGTAGCAGTTTGTGGATCAATAGGAACACAAGTATTAATGCTTTGATCTGTGCAGGTGAGTGAACAATATTATTGGCCAGCATTTTCATTTTGGACTTCCCACAGTAACATCATTTTCTAGAGAGTGACAAATAAAGCAAAACTGTGAAAAATATCTAAAGAAAAATTGAAGGGAAGGGGGCTCATATGTTCTCTGCATGTTTTTCCAATAACTTCTATGTATCCCCACCCCTACCTTTAAAGTTACCATTTAGGACACTCTCTTCACATGATGTTTTGGAATTTGAACAGAAAATGATAAATTTAAAGAAACTTGTATATTTTTTATACTTACCAATGGCCCAGACTTAGCTGGTGAAAGCTCGATATTATCAAGGGCCAAACTCAAATTTTGAACCCCCCAATCCCCAAAAGTTGCATACAATACCAAAAATTAATAGTCCTATCTGGCCCTCCATACTTTTACCATCTGCGAATGCGCAGCAGTCAGAAAGAGGACAGAATTGGCGCCAACATCATTCTTCGTAGATGAGCATACTAAATAATAACTCAGCGGGGAGGTATCAGTGGCCACTCACTGGAGGGCCATTCCCGTCTGGACCATTGGTGAGTATAAAAAATATACAAACAAGAGCTATTGCTGAAGGCAATTATACCCCCACTGCAGTGCTGGATTGATGAAGCATAAATGAATTAAAAACAAGTTCCATAATAATTTACTAAAGTTATGAAAGTTATGAATATTCTCGGACGGACTCACACATGGACGGACGCATGTAATCCAGTATGCCCCCATTTTCTTTGAAAGTGGGGGTATAATTACTTTAAATTTATCATATTTTTATACTAATAACCAAAGGCCCAGACTTAGCTAAATCGTAAAAAAAGGCATAGGGCCCAGGACTTAAGAATTAGCAGACCAAATATAGCTCCTAAGCCTGCATTCCAAGGTGAAAAGGAGATTAAATTTAAAAGGAATTACATGTATGTCTCTCTATACAATAATAGAGAAGACATATCATAAAGAAGGAGCCATATCCCAAGTAATTCCGTAAACTTAGCATGAAAGATTATGCTAAATGGGTGTAACAAGCCCCCAATTTAAGGCAAGTTCAGACTAAGCCCCTTAAATTAGGATGGCGTATGCGAGAGTGAGAGACTAACCCCCACAAACACACGCCATATATAAATATTAAACAAGCTGTATCTAGGATCAGTAATAATCTACAGACAAAACAGCTTCACTCATAGTTACACACTTATCAAGCTGGAAGAGATGAAGAAAATCCCCCCCCCCCTTTTTTTGAAAGAATATTCTTCAAAACAAAGAGGGAAGCGCAAATAATTCCTATCGAACCCCAATCACCCACATTACTTGAATCACTCTTGTGTGAGTTACCGAATAGTATAGGAACCACAGGGCTCCCTCACATCTGACCGACTTCATAATGCCACTAAGGACGGAGAGGGACATGATGAACAAATAATACACCATATTGACATAATATCCAGTATCTAAGGTGGAAATATAATCCACAGTAATAGATTGGATAGAAATGAAAAGGGAGACGAAAGTTAAAAAATTTATAGTAATTTATATATTTTTTATACTTACCAATGACCCAGACATAGCTGGTGCGAACTCTTAAAAATCTAGGGCCAAACACAAATTTTGCCCCCCAATCCCCAAAATTTGCATCTAAAACCAAAGAAATCATGTCCTGAATGGCCCTCCATACTTTGCCTCCACTGCGCATGCGCAGTGTCAAGGAGGTCTCGAAATTGGCGCCAATTATCATTCTTACAACCAGTGCCTGGTCAGCGCTATGTACTCAGCGGGGAGGTATGAGTTCCCAACTCCTGGGAGGGCCATCCCCGTCTGGGTCATTGGTAAGTATAAAAAATATATAAATTACTATTAATTTTTCAACATTTTTATACTGTACCAATGACCCAGACATAGCTGAATAGTAAAAAGGCTGGAGGGCCTAGGACATAGAGGAAAATCCAATAAGCTCAACTATATAAAACAGAGTCATCCCCTCGAGGAGAAAAGGAGTATTAGGCTTTACATGTATCTTTCTTATTTTATGATAAATTAGAAAGACACAATATCCTCCATAATTGAGCATAATGACATTCATGTTCTCTATTAACATCCAGTATAACCCTTTATACTAATTATTTTTAAAGTAAGCCAATAAATAAAGTTAGTCCAGAGAATTGAGACTCTTTATACTCCTTTAAAAGTGTCCGAGGATTGTATATTAACGCCCGTTTGACACGTGACATATACAAATGCTTCACACCGAGCTACACTTTAAAAATATGACATGAATGAATTTTAAACATTAACTTTACACTTTAAAACCATCCCGGTAACGACTCAGAATTACTGACTCCGGAGGAGGTATCCCCTTGCTTTTCACTATAAAGCAGGTGACCTAAGGGAACACCCTCCCCCCCCTCCCCTTCCCCTTGCCCTGGGTCAAATAGCCCAGAGCGAAGAGGGCAACAGGACGGAGTCACTGCTGGAACAGAAAGCCTGCATAACTATAGTTGCAACTGTTTAGTGGACGACATTCTGAGCAACAGATAATGGACTTAAACAATGCAGGTCTCCAGAAATGGACTCAATATTTCTGAGATAAAAATTTGTGAATGTGGATGGCTGAGACCAATATGCAGCCTTCATTAAATCTGTAATAGCAACACTATTTGCGTAAGCCCAAGATGTAGAAAGAGCTCTTACTTCATGAGCCGAAATCTTAAGCACAGACTGCTGAGTTGAAGATAGATTATCATAAGCAGTACGGATAGTTAATTGAATCCATCTAGCAATAGAATGGACCGTAATGTCCTTTCTATTAGGCATCAGTGACAGAAAGAAGCGTTTTCGTCCCTTTCTGATAAACTGAGATCTTTGTTTATAAATACCTAAAGCTCAAACCGGACAGAGTAAAGGTCTATGCCCGTCTGAAGACGGAAGGGCTTTTATAATAATAGGTTCCGGATATTTATTAGGAGCCTGATTCTTAGCCAAAAATCCAACATTAGTAGTAAAGGTAATAGTGTTCCTGACACTACGATAGTGAGAGTGAGAATCGTCCATCGATAGTGCATGAAGCTCACTGACTCTTCTAGCAGAAGAGAAAGCTAAGAGAAATGCTGACTTATAAGACAAGAATTTGAAATCTACTGTCCCAAGAGGCTCAAATGGCTTTTCTTTCAGTTTAAGAAGAACCCAAGCTAAATTCCATTTAGGAATTAATCTAAGGGTTCTAGGTCTATTTATCGAGAAGTTTCTAACTAATTTAGATAAAGAGACATTAGATCCAATTTGTAAACTATCATGGTGTGCATAGGTATCAGATAACATAGACCTATAACCTTTAATAGTAACAGGCTGCAGTGTGATCTCGTCAAACAAGTATACTAGAAAGTTTGCAATGTCTGGTATGGAGGGATCAAAAATATCAACAGAATGATCCCTACACCAACGACGAAAGACCTTCCACTTAGCCGCATAGTTTAGCGAAGAGGAGGTCCTCCTACAGTTAGAAATCGCGTCCACTGCTCGTCCTGTAAAATGCTTGCCATGCAAGAAGGACTGCACAACGGAAATACATGAAGGTTGAGACCTTGTGGGTTGTGATGAAGTTGACGTGATTTCCCCTGCGAAAGAAGATCCTCTCGTGGAGGAAGTTTTCGTGGTAAGTCCCACAGCAGACACCTGAGTAGATTTATCCACGGTCTCTGTGGAGACAGAGATGCTACCAACCGAATTTTGCATTGAGATTGTTTTATCTTCAGCAATATTTGCTGAATCAACGGCGCTGGAGGATACGCATATCCTATCATTCTGTCCCACGAGATAGATAGAGCGTCTACTGCATATGCTCGGGGACCCGGACATGGCGACACATACGTCTGCAACTGATTGTTGAGTTGTGTCGCAAATAAGTCTATCATTGGCCGCTCCCATTGGTAGCAAATCTGATTGAATACCTGTTTGTTGAGAGTCCATTCTGACGGCAACAAGCGACCCTTCCGTGAAAGGGAGTCTGCTAATACATTCAGACGACCCGGAATATGACAGACCGAAAGCAGAACTTGGTGTTCTAGAACAAACAGAAGGATTCTTTTCGTTAAATTGAATAACGGAACGGAATGAGTGCCTCCCTGATTCCGGATATACGCTACTACTGTCGTATTGTCGGACAGGATTTGGACATGTGCTTTCTGAATAATGTCATCCAATGATGTAGTGCAAGCCAAATTGACATCATTTCCTTGATGTTTATGTGATTGCCTAGAAACTGCGGATCCCAAAGACCCTGGCACTTCGAATCCGTTGGGATCAATGCTGCACCCCAACCTGTTTGACTGGCATCCGTCATAATCGTAAAACTTGGATCCGGCAACTGCAGTGGGACTCCCTGAGTCAACCACTGAATGTTTGCCCAAGTCTGAATCTCTTGTTTCACTTGATTTGACAAGAGAATGTCTATATCGAGCGAATGAATCTTTACACTCCAATTCTGAGTCAAGAAAATTTGGAGAGGACGAGTGCGAAACCGCCCCATCGGAATGAGATCCGCAGCGGCTCCGCACAGACCTATCAGTCTCATGAACTCTCTCGCTGTGACTTTGTCTGAGTGAAGACAATAGCGAGCGTAACAACTGATTAATATCGCTCTGGTTAATGGCAGACAAACGAGATTGTTGTGCGTCTCGAAGCTCATTCCCAGATGAGTGAATGACTTGGACGGCACCAGATCTGACTTCTCCTCGTTTATTATAAAACCGAGACGTCGGAGTAATAGAAGCAGATTCTGCACATCGTTCTTAAGCGTTAACTCGTTGCCGTACCTCTGAAGAATGTCGTCCAGGTAGGCCGACGTTACCGCAGACGAATGAGCTCGGAAATGTATCATTACCGAGTTCATTATTCGAGTGAAAGTCCAGGGTGCTAGGTTCAAGCCGAAGCACATCGCTCGGAACTGATATACAACTCCTAGGACTGCGAAGCGTAGATACTTTCTGAATGTCGGATGTACCATGACATGAAAGTATGCATCTTTGAGATCTATGCTTGTAGCATAGTCGTTCACTCGAATACTCGCTCTGACTGATCGAATTGTTTCCATATAGAACTTCGGAGCGACGATCAGCTTGTTTATCCAGCTCAGATCTATGACTGGACGGAACGAGCCGTCTGGTTTTGGAACCAGAAACAGATGGCTGTAGAAACCCGGTGATTCCTGGTCTTCTACGACCTCTACCGCGTTCACTTCTGATAAAAGAGCATCTCTTTTCTGCGGATTTTACGGAAGCTGAGTCCATCTTGGACTTCGAGTTAATGGAGGCTTTCGTTTGAAGGATATTCCTAGTCCTTCCGAAATTACCCCTCGAACCCAGGGGGTGTCCGTAATTGACGCCCACTTGTTTATAAAACTCGATAATCTTCCGCCTACCGGAACACAGTAGAGGTTCAAACCATCACCTCCTGGACCTGCGAGGCTTGCGGAAGGAGAAACTACGTCCTCCACGACCCGCACCTCGTCCCGTCGACCTAGGGACGTCTGACCGGTTGTCTCGGCCAGAATAACGTCCCGTACGTGAGTCGCTGCCTTGACGGTCTCTAGAATAAGACCTAGAGGACGTATAAGAACCTCTATAGGAACTTCTCTTGGGCGTACTTGTCCCAGAAGTGCCTGTCTTACTCTTTTCTGCTGTATCCGACTTTTTGGAAGCGGATTTGAATAGCAGAGAATCAGAAGCTTTCTTAGTTATCTTATCATAGATTGCTGAAAGCTTGCCGTCGAAGAGAAGCTCTTACTATCCACGCGCGTGGATGTAGCTAGGGCTGCATCACGTCTAACCAACTCCAGGTTTGCCACTCAAAGAGCGGAGTTATACGTGGAATAAGCTACTGCCTTTGAAAGAAGTCTTAATGAGGAATGTATATCCTGGAATTCTTTCCCTTGAAGACGTAATGATAACGCCTTAGTAAGGTGGTCTGCGTATGATAAAGCGTCTAAGCTAACTCTGTTAGACATTATTGTCGTTTCCAACGTCGTGGTTGGAATTGACACAGATGACGGTATAGACAATTCCAAGTCTTCAGCCTCGTCGTCTAGACGCAGAGGAACTCTCGGTATGCCCTGTCCTGCCGTTTCGAATTTATTCCTTGAGTTGATGAAAGGCAGATTTAGAGCATTTGCGGACAAGAAACCAGACTTGCCTGTTTTGGTAGCAAGCTTATAAATAGCGTCGTTCAATAATTCGAATGTTCTTGTGACATTATTGGACTGTGTCGGAAACTCAGGGACAATGTCCCTGAACCGATCAAAAAATTCTGTGTCCAATGACGCTATCAGTCTCTTATCCGGCATCGCAGCATTCTGGTCTGACGGAACAACTTGTGGAAGATAATGCCGGATGAAATCTACGACAGCTTTATGTTGTTCCGAAAGGGATAGCTCCAAATCCTCCGAATCCCTTTCGCCATCCTGTCGGACCCTATGAAGTTCTTGGTCGTCCGTACCTGATGCTTCAGCGGAGCGTACCGACCCAGCGTCGTCGGATAATTCCTGATCCGACAGAGATTCTGTCGTTTGCTGGGATGCTGCGATAAGTTGTGCTATTTGGGATAGCAAGTCCGTCACTGAGGCCTGTGGAGTAGCGGTCTTACGTTGCTTTGCCGCTGGAAGCTCCGTGTACGTTGACTCCTGCATACTTCTCATATGCGAACGTCCGGAGTCTACAGGCCTCGTGTCCCTGGCTACCGGATGGCGTGACCTGGTCGCCGTGGAATCCCTGATTGGAGAAGCTGGCTGGATATCCGTGGTCACGTAGCCAAGGTGCGGTCATGTGCGCTGCCGTGAGGATGAGGAAGCCTTATCGACAGTCTCTCCGGACTGTCTATATAACGGAGCGTCCCGAGCGGCAGACGTATGCTCCGAATCCGAAACGTTTTGTACCACAACATCTGGTCCCAGATGTTGTTGTACGAGAGAGAAACCTCTCTCACTCGCAGCCCGGATGGACCTGGACGAGCTAAGAACCGGACTAATAGGCTTCCTCCGTTCTCTCCTCTGATCCGTCGTCACTGGGTGTGCACTTTGTCTATTTATAGTGCTCGCATCACCCAAATCTCCTTCCTGGACCGCAACGGACGAACCCGGCTGCCGAACCATTCGATGAATGGATGCTACACCGGGCGAGGTAGCGGACGTCAACGCCGTCGATCCTACTAGGGACCTCTTAGGCAATTGATGTATTTCCATGAGCACTTTTGCCGCTAGCTCTTCATTTAACTGTGACGACGGAGGCACACTTTTGGAAGACATGACGGAAACATCACCCTGTTCTTGTTCCTCTGAAATAGAAATTGATAAACTAGAGTGACCCTGCGGAGAAAGGACCGGCATGGCCTTTTCCCCGCTAACAACATACCGTGACACACGCTTCCAATGTTTGTCATCCCAATTGACACATACTGAACAGGAGTTCAGTACACTGACTACAATTAATACAATGATTATGAAAGTCAGAGGAAGATTTCCTCTTATTACAATTTGAACAATATCCTTTCATTGTGAAAAGAATACAAGAAGTCCTAGTACTCGCACCAACCCCTGAAAACAAAGATACATAATAACATGATCCATTAACATAGAAAAAATAAATAAAAAAACAAATAAAAAAAAGCCAAAGTTTCTGAAAAGTAATGTTCAGCCCCAATGGATCCCAAGAAGCCTAAGTGTGGACAAAAATTTTAAAAATATTTTTAAAAATTAATGCAACACTTACGTATAATAATAATGTATCTTGTTATGATTAAGCTAATACAAAGACAAGAAATCCCCCTCCACAGAGACTGTTGTCAATGTAAACAAGAAGTGTATAAACACCAGAAACATGACTCCAGGCACTGATAACCATGGCCCGAAATCAGTTACCAATAACACACTATCTGATGCAAAACAGAGACTTCCAGGGAAGAAACTGCAGAACATCAGATGGTAGATGCAGAACACTACGCCTAAACACCCATGGGTGAGGACGTAAACATGGGGAAAAGAACAGAATTCATTCTGTTACCCAGCTAAAACTCCCAAGAAATTTTAGTAATAATATTACAGAAAATATGCCAAAAGCATGGGAGAATAGCAAGGGGGGGGGGACTTAAAGGAATTGGAGAGAGGAAACACTGAACAAGCAGTGTAACTTTAGAGCAAGAATGACAAATGAAATTAGACAACTTATCATAATTTCATAAAAAAATTTTAAGTTACAGCCCTGATTATTTCCTGCCACTCATTTTTCCTCTCCTCCTTCTATTTCCTCTTTAGATCCACCATTTCTCTAATATTTATGTGTCTGGCATCAATTAAACTGAGATTTACAAGCACAAAGATCAGTCAGATGTGAACTGATGAAGGGCCAAACAAAGAATGATAATTGGCGCCAATTTCGAGACCTCCTTGACACTGCGCATGCGCAGTAGAGGCAAAGTATGGAGGGCCATTCAGGACATGATTTCTTTGGTTTTAGATGCAAATTTTGGGGATTGGGGGGCAAAATTTGTGTTTGGCCCTAGATTTTTAAGAGTTAGCACCAGCTATGTCTGGGTCATTGGTACAGTATAAAAATATAATGTTCCGACACCCGATCATAAAAATCTAGATGAACTACTTACGTTCGATCTGATATCAGGAAATATGTTCCTGAGAAGGAGTTAAGTATAGGCATTTGAATGAAGAAATGCTCATTAATCACACTAGGTAAATATGGCGTCATCATTAGAGCTTATCGCCTCATATAACTAACACCAAACCATACCAGTAGGAAGAGAATAACCTCCTCTAACATACGGTATCATGTCCAATAGGATAATGAACTCAGCCTAGCTGAAGCAGCTAAAGGTCTTCCTCTACGTGAAGACAATAAAAAGGCTGATAAATGTGGCCTTAAAAGCTCACTAAGGAGACTTACGATGCCAGCCATAGCTTATAAGTCTTCATCTCTGTAAGACAGATATATCGGTGTAAGTTACAACCTTGAAAGCTCACTGAACGGAGACTTACAACTATTGTCGCGCAAGCTAGGGAATGAAAAGCTGCTATTTTAACAGCCCTAAATTCCCAGAGACAGTAGTCCCAAGAGATAATAAATTCAGTTAGGTCACTGCATAATTACTGAAAAAAACATCACTCATGATTCTAGCTAGGCTACTGTGGTGTAAACAATAAGACTCAAGTCTATGACACCTAGGAAAACAAACCGAAAAGCACTCTACCTTTATCGGTTTTATTCCCAAAAGACAGCGGTCAGAGCTCAGCTAACGGAGCTTAGAAGTCTTCCTATCCGTGAAGACAGATATCTCGGTGTAACTAGCGATCTTGAAAGCTCACTAAAGAGAGACTTACAACCATCATTGCACAAGGTAGGGAACGACGAGCCACTATTCTGACAGCCGTAATTCCCAAAGAGACAGTAGTCTCAAGGTAGCTATGCAGTTATGAGTCTTCGTCTATGTGAAGACATATCTGTGTCACTTGCAGCCTTTGAAAGCTCACTAAATGGAGACTTACAACACTAGCCATTAATTATAAGAAAAGACCGCTGTAACAGTACATAAGGCTACTATGGCGTCCACAATGGCATTAAATGTCTTGACACCAAGGAATACAACACTGAGAGGGAAAAGGCGTACTTATTCCCTCTAATGGCTCTATAAGGGTAACTGCTTCACCGGTCGAGCTAGCTGTTGCCAAAGGATTAAAACCACCGGCCAGTGGCATTATCCCTTGCCTAATATTCAGGAGCACCTTAGCAGCTAGTTCTGTTTGCTCATCAGAGCGCAACAACGGTAGCACACTTTTGGTAAGTGTCACATAACCATCACCATGTTCTTGTTCCTCTGAAAAAGAAACTGAGAAACTTGAATGACTCTGCAGTGAGAGAACCGGCATTGGTCTCTCACCGTTAACAACATATCGTGACACCCGTGTCCAACGTTTGTCATCCCAATCAACACATTTAGGACAAGAATTTGTGGGAGTACATCGTCTACAAACAAGGCAATACAAATCGAAAAATTAATTTAAAAAAATCTTTCGAAAATTTTTTGACAAAAGCCCAAGTTCCCAAGGGAACTGGAAGAGCCCAAGAGTATCCCGATAGAGCCTAAGTGTGGCCAAAAATCCAAAAATTATTGCTACACTACCGGAGTATTAAAACATGTATCTTACAACAATCCTACAGTAATAATAAGTAGATACTACATATATTTTAAGGACGTTACCAATGTAAACAACGTCAAGGAAAAAAACGGAAACAAGACCTCAGGCACTGAATAAAAAAGCCTCAAAGTCAGTAACAGATTTTGAAGCTACCAGATATAAAGAAAGATCTTCAGATGAAGAAAAAAACGATACATCGGATAGAAGATGCATGACCCAAACTACCCAACACCCCTAGGGTGAGGACGTAACCATGGGGATAAACAGAATAAACATTCTGCAATACACGTTAAACTCCCAAGAAATTTAATAAAAAATTTCAATAAAAATAAGCCCAAAAGCTTGGGAGTTTAACAGGAGGGCTTCAAGGAAGGATAGGGAAGGAACACTTAACAAACAGTGGATAAATCATTAGCAAGAATGATGACGTCAGGCACATGTCCCGAAATTGGGAAACATAAAATAATTTTGATAAAAATTATAACGTTTCAGCCCTGAACGTTTCTAACCACTGTTGTTCACTTCCATCATCCAATTATGTCCTTGGATCCACCAATTTTACCATTGATTTGTGTCTGGCATCCTCAAAAATGAGATTTAAAAGCACAGATGTCAGTTCATTGTTACTAACTTTAGGGCCAAACAAAGAATGGTTGGCGCCAATTTTGGTGTCTTCCTGGATACTGAGCATGCGTAGATCTGAAAAGTATGGAGGACCAGATAGGACATCAATTTTTTGGTTTTGCATGCAAATTTTGGGGATTGGGGGCAAAATTTGTGTTTGGCCCTGGATTAATTTTTGAGTTAGCACCAGCTAGTCTGGGCCATTGGTTGTATAAAAATATTGTCAAAAGACTCACACTTTAGTTTTCCGGACTTTTTTTTGAAACGCTTCAGTTCACTTGTAACTTGTGGTGTTTCCATTTCACCTCACACATTCAAACATCGTCAGTTTTAAATTTGTTTTGTATGTGTATTAAAGATTGTTTTTTGAATTTATGGGAAAAGACTATTCATCGACTAACCTTCGATTAATACTGGCGATTAGTCAACAATGAAAACTGATAGTCACACAGCCCTACACCTAACCATCATGGATGATTATATTATGGAAGCTAGTCCACAAGAATAATGCTTTTGTGTTGAATCTTAACTGAGTATCGTCTGTCAATTTGTTGCTAAATAAAGTTACCAGGCAATACTGAAAGTAAACCTCCACACCAGCTAGATTTAAGCCTTTACTCAATGCGCAAGATATCAAAATTGATTTCAGGCCATATAAAAAAAATACTTCATTTCTCAGGAATTGCCACGTCCGGAAAAAAAACGTGCACTTCTAACATATTTATTGCCTCCCATAAATAAAAAATATATAAAATCTGCAGCACACAATCTTGGGTCAATGACTTCATGTGTATCGAAAAATATGATGGGAGAAAAACTGCATTTCTAAACATTTTAACGATGGAAGAAAAGACTGAACCAAGAAATTATTAAATGCAAAACGAAAAAAAAGTAGATTAGCAGTCTCGCAAGATTTCAAAGGTCACAGACACTCAAAATGTCAGCCCTCATAAATGTTTCTCTTGTGAAAAATTCTGCACAAGAAACTGTACCGTGGACCATCATATTGGTCGATAATATTTTGACAGTGAAGGAAATGGCTAACGATTTCATCAAAGGCAAAATGAATACGGATGTTAGAGACAACTTTACCGTTTACGTTGCCAAAAACAAAAATGGGGACTTCAACTGAGTTTCAGGGGAACTTAATGTTTCGGAAATTACAAGTGTGTTCAAAATTGAAATGCGAAGGGAGACACCCGAAAAACCACCTATGGTTTCTGATGAGTTTGTGCTCATTATGTCGACAGCAAGGAATTTGTTCTTCCCGGACAGGTGAACAAAAAAACAAAATGGGATGAATTGACAAACCACTTCAGAGACTGGTTGGATAGGGAAAATGTTGGTTTTAGAAAGGCTACTGCTGACACTGTAGGTTGTAATTTTATAGCATGTTTTAGTGTCTTTCCTGAAAATGAAAAATATTTTATATATAAATAGCTGCCTCCCTTCCCCCAAAACTTGCCATAAATAATAAATAAAAATATCTGCTTTCCAGATCACTTAAAAAAATTTATTATATGGTCTTGTTGTCTTTTCAAAATTTTTGGAAGAAACCATATCATGAGATCCCTCACTGGAATGAGTTTGATGACCTCGTTCCAATGAGGTGGTCACATGATATGGTTTTGTTGAAACTTTTTGAAATTTTTTTTTTTTCAACCGCTAAATTTGAAAATTATGTGGGCGGATGCGGATGATTCGTTGATAAAGGTTTAAAATAGATGCATTTTGTACAAACTCATTATTGAAATCAGTTCACGTTTTTGGACTGCATTTTGATGAAACAATTTCATTATGTTTGTGGTGTGCACAATTGGCCTTTATTATTTATTTATTTATTGGAGTTTAACGACACTTTCAACAGCCAGGATCACATTGTGTCAGACAGTTTGACGGGTGGAGAGATCCGAAGCACCCAGAGGGAACCACCGAGCATGTCAGACTCCCCAATGTACTAACTGCACAAAAGCAGGGTTAGCATTGGTTAAAGACAGGTGCACCATCGACATGCAGTATGCCTTAGTATACAGCGCCACCATGACCCCATGCCGGCAATCAAGATTAAGTGCCTTGCCCAAGGACACAAAACAGTTACCCTGATGGGGATCGAACCGTGGCCCTCTCGGTCTGAAGTTCAATGCTGTAACCAAGGAGCCTTAATCGCTCACCGGCCAAAGTGGTTCAAAGAAGTATTTGGGCTCACATTCAGTTAGACATGGTTCATCAACACTACAAAGGAATGAAGTCAGGAGAGGCAAATTTTATGGAAAAACACTAAGGAATGGATTTGAACAAACTTGAACCTAACATGCCCACCTGCCACCCCACCCCAGCCTCGCCCATAGAGCCCAAATATTAAGTCAAGGAGTCAAAATGAACAAACTTGAATCTGATCCCCCTTGAGATGTCATATACAAAATAGGAAAGAATTCTGACTGGTGGATATGAAGAAGGTTTTTAAAGAAATCACCTCACGTTGCACTAAGTTAAACTTTGGGCTCAAATAGGGAGTCAAAATATTAATCCAGGGTCCTGATTTTAACAAACTTGAATCTGACCCACCTAGAAATATTGTATACCAAATATGAAAGGATTCTGATGGGTGGATCTGAAGAAGAAGATTTTAAAAGAAATTTCCTCATGTTGCCCTTTGTTAAAATTCAGGCTCCCATAGGTAGCCCAAATTAAGAAGAGCTCACGTATCGCTGAAGCAATACAATGTCCCCTACCGGACTAATGAGCATTAATAATTATACAAATGAATAATGCAATCAGCATGATACTCAAACTTGATCTGTAAGTCATCGTTCTATAGTAGGTTACCAAGAATGAAATCATTCGGTTGAAGCATTTCCAAAAAAAGTCTGGAAAACTAAAGTGTGACTGACAGACTGACTGACAGACTGACAGATGGACAGAGTGCAAATGAAACTTGATTTGTAAGTCGTCGTTCTATAGTAGGTTACCAAAAATGAAATCATTCCGTTGAAGCGTTTCAAAAAAAAGTCCGGAAAACTAAAGTGTGACTGACAGACTGACGGACTGACAGACTGACGGATGGACAGAGTGCAAACCTATAGTCTCCTACCAGCATCGTAGGGGATTAATAACCCAGGGACCAGATTTGAACATTCTTGAGTCTTACCCTCCAAGAGATGTTGTATACCAAATATGAAAGGATTCTGACTGGTGGATCTGAAGAAGATTTTTAAAGAAATTTCCTCAAATTGCACCAAGTTAAACTTTGGGCTCCAATAGAGAGCCCAAATTTTAACCCAGTGACTCGATTTGAACAAACTTGAATCTGACCCCCCTAGAGATGTTGTATAACAAATATGAAAAGATTCTGACTGGTGGATATAAAAAAGATTTTTTAGAATTTTTTATGCCCCCTGAGGGTGCGCCAAATTTATTTGTACAAACTTGAATTGACATATGATAAGGAACATGCACACCAAATTTGGTTCAATTTGGTCCAGTAGTTTGTGAGGAGAAGTCGATAATGCAAAGTTGACGACGGACGGCGACGACGGACGGCAAGTGATAAGTTAAGCTCCATTCGGTAAGCTAAAAATAGAATAAAAACCAATTCACATATTTTGGGACTGTATTATAATGAAACAATTTCATTACGTTTGTGGTGTGCACAATTGGCCATTAAAACTAAAGAGAATGATTTGTCATCTTTGCAACATTCAGTCAAAAGGATAAAAATTTTGATGTCCTCCAACTTTGTATACTGTTGCAAGAAGCTGCAAGCCAATAAAGTATTCAATACAGGTGTTCAATTTCAGTGAAGAGACACTTTTTGGTTTGTTTTCTTTTTTTTTTGGAGGGGGGGGGGTGGGGCCTTTTTCATGATAAAAATACTAAAAGTGTTGTCATCAGTTCATGTTGTGTAAAAAATTAAAAAAGGCAATAGTAATTAGTACTTACGGTGCTTGAGTCCTTGTTGTGTACTCTTTAAATTCACTATCATGTATTGTAAAGTATGGTCGATAATCTGAACAATATTTAAGTGGAGATATTAAGCTGGAAATAAAATAATCAACATTAACCAAGCAATGTCTTTATCAACTTATGATGCAGGCATTACTATAAAAATAAAGGTAATAAGCCCCAAGGGGGTTTAATAACTCACCGGTTTAACCCTTTACCTAACATGAAAAGCAGACGACACTTGCAAAAAAAATTCTTGAATAACTATTTTTTTTTCATTTTCTGTCTCACAAACATAGGTTATGATCCCTCATCGGAACGAGCTCATTCCAACGAGGGGTCATAACCTATGTTTTTGAGACAAAAAAAATGGAAAAAAACAATGAAAATTAACTGACGATTTTTTAGTATTGCGCTGGCCGATTTTGGCCATTACGTTGGGTAAAGGGTTAAAGAAGGATTTAATGTCACACTCAGCATCTATGGGTAGTTAACACTGCAAAGCCCAAACATGAACCCAGGCACTATAAACAAGCTTGAATCAGGCACACACACACACACTCCAAGGATGCAGCATATACCAAATATCAAAAGATTCCGACTGGTAGATATTTAATTATTTATTTATTTGTGTTTAGGGTCACGTATTTCTACACAATGGCTAATCATGACCACGACAGTTTTATGGGTGGAGGAAGCAAGAGTACCCAGAGAGAACCCCCGAGCAACGGTGAACAACTGTCAGCTCCCCAACATACTGACTCCACACAAGCAGGATTAGCACTGGTTGAAGGCAAGTGCACCATCGACGTGTAGTACGCCTTAGTACACAACGCCACTGTGCCCCCACGTGGGCAATGGGGATGAAGTGTCTTGCCCAAGGACACAACGCAGTTGTCGCAGGTGGGATTCGAACCGAGGACCTCTCGGCTTGCAGCCTGCACCTCTACCTACTGAGCCACCACACCCCATCGACTAGTAGACAAGAAGACAAAATTTTTTAAAGGATATTTCACATATTGCTCTCCATTAAAATCTGGGCTCTCATAAAAAGCCCAAATGTGAACTGCAGGTCTTGATTTGAACAAACTTGAAACTGACTCTCATAAAGATGGAGGATACCTACCTCCAAAAGATTCTGATTGGTGGATCTAAAGGAGAAGAATTTCCAAGACTATTCACCATATTGCACTAAATTAAAATTTGTGCTTGTATAGGTTGCCCAGTTATCAATCCACGGTCTTGATTTGAACAAACTTGAATCTGCCCCCCTCCCCCAGGATGCTGATTATGAAATATTACAGCATTCTGAAGGGTGGATCTGAAGAAGAGGATTTTTGATGGGTATTTATAAAGAATATTCCTCATATTGTACTAAGATATGTGGATCTGAAGAAGCTGCGCAAATATGAAGTCAGGGACTTCATTTGAATAAACTTGAATCGGACTCCCACAAGGATGTTGTATACCGGATATCAAAAATTTAAATAAAACCATATCATGCAACCCCCTCAATGAGCTCGTTCCAATGAGGGGTCAGATGATAAAGTTTTGTTGATAATTTTTTTCTTCAACTGGTTAATTTATAAATTACAAGAGCGGATGCGAGCAATTTGTTAGGTAAAGGGTTAAAGAATTTTTCTCAAACTGCACTAAGTTAACCCTTTACCTAATGAATCAGTTGCATCTGCCTGCGTAATTTGCAAATTTGGCAGCTGAAAAAATATTATTTTTCAAAAGATTTCAATAAAACTATGTCATGTAACCCCTCATTGGAACAAGCTCGTCGAGCTTGTTCAATGAACTCGTCGAGCTTGTTCAATGAGTCACATGATATGATTTTGTTGAAATTTTTGTTTGAAAGTTTTGGCAGAAAATCAGCCTCAAATTCCTCAAATATGCATGTAATGAGGGTTAAATATTACTGCAATGGAGTTCAGTAACGCAAATTCTTACAACAACTTTTGGCAGAAAATTTTACGTGAAATTTGGAAAAAAGTCGTAGTATCAGGGTTAAATACTGTTCTGATAGTTCCCTACAACCTGCATATGCAATATCAAAGGCCTGAGCCCACTGATCTTTGAGAACTCACCTCAACACCTCACCTTAACACAAACTTTTAGAACTTAAAATTTACTAAGTCCGAGAAAAACAT
This sequence comes from Pictodentalium vernedei, assembly GCA_031216915.1. Lineage (NCBI taxonomy): Eukaryota > Metazoa > Mollusca > Scaphopoda > Dentaliida > Dentaliidae > Pictodentalium > Pictodentalium vernedei. The sequence continues at coordinate 767,272,803 of CM062296.1, forward strand.
GAAAATTTTGACTGAAAAAAAAGAACATTTCCGTTAAATTTCTGCATACAGTCGGGTTAATACTTACAGTTGTTATTGAAATATGAAAATCAACAGTAATGAGAAGTTAAAGCACCACAATCTGCACAAAAGCTGACTTTAACGCAAATTCTTACAACACCTAAACGCAAATTCTTACAACAACTTTTGGCAGAAAATTTTAGGTGAAATTTGAAAAAAAGTTGTAGTATCAGGGTTAAATACTGTTCTGATAGTCCCCTACAACCTACATATGCAATACCAAAGGCCTGAGCCCACTGATCTTTGAGAACTCACCTTAACACCTCACCTAAACACAAACTTTTAGAACTTAAAATTTACTAAGTCCGAGAAAAACATGAAAATTTTGACTGAAAAAAAAGAAAATTTCCGTTAAATTTCTGCATACAGTTGGGTTAATACCTACAGTTGTTATTGAAATATGAAAATCAACAGTAATGAGAAGTTAAAGCACCACGATCTGCACAAAAGCTGACTTTAACGCGAATTCTTACAACACCTGCACGCTAATTCTTACAACAAGTTTTGGCAGAAAATCAGCCTCAAATTCCTCAAATATGCATGTAATGAGGGTTAAATATTACTGCAATGGAGTTCAGTAACCCAAGTGTATAATATTAATCGCTTGGAAAGACACATAGAAACACAACTCACCTAAACACAAAGTTTACAAAGTTTTACAACTTAAAATTTACTAAGTCCGAGAAAAACATGAAAATTTTGAGTGAAAAAAAAGAAAATTTTCGTTAAATTTCTGCATACAGTAGGGTTAATACCTACAGTTGTTATTGAAATATGAAAATCAACAGTAATGAGAAGTTAAAGCAGCACAATCTGCACAAAAGCTGACTTTAACACAAATTCTTACAACACCTAAACGCAAATTCTTACAACAACTTTTGGCAGAAAATTTTAGGTGAAAATTGGAAAAAAGTCGTAGTATCAGGGTTAAATACTGTTCTGATAGTCCCATACAACCTACATATGCAATATCAAAGGCCTGAGCCCACTGATGTTTGAGAAATTAACCTTAACATTAAATATTACAATATTGGACATGCCGGACGCCGACGCCCGAGGTTATCACAATAGCTCACCACATCTTACAGATGTAGGTGAGCTAAAAAAGATATTTAAGATAATAAATTTTGATATCTTCTGTGTTGGGTAAAGGGTTAAACTTTTGCACCGATAGGGAGCTCAAATATGAACCCAGTGTCTGATTTGACCATACTTGAATCTGACCCTCCTAAGGAAACTGTATACCAAACATCAAAACAATTCAGATTGGTGGTTCTGGAGGCTCCTGATGGGCGTGAAAATTTATTTGAACTAACTTGAACTGATATATGATAAGGAACATGCATATTGTATTTGGGTAAATTTGGTTGGGTAGTTTTTGAGAAGTAAAAAAAAGTTCACTTCATACGAATAAATGCATATTGCAGGTTATGTGGCTGGACACTTATGGGACTAAATTCATTGTGTGGCTTTTTTTTTCTTTATGTGGCTTTTGGGTATATGTGTGTTAAATCAACAAATATTAGGAGTCTTATCTTGAGATTGCCTTCCAGACAGTCTAAGTAAGATATCAGTGGCATTAAGACTCATAATTACCATTGGACCAGGGTTCATACAGGCCTTGCAGTATGGTTTCCATAACTTTGTCATCGTTTTTCTATAACCTGCACTACAAATTTTCCATGGCCCTATAACCCACTAAACTACAGAAAGCAGAAGTAAACAAAGGGTTGGAGATCTACCTGTACCTTCAGTTTTATAACCAATAGCAATGAGGATTCAACAAACAAATCTGCAAATCATGGACCACTGGGTATTCTACCAGGGTTGGTGTCCCAGGTTTCATACAGGCCTTGCAGTATGTTTTTCCATTGCTTTTTCACAGTTTTTTCATAGCCTGCATTACAAATTTTCCATAGCCCGATACCCACTAAACTACAGAATGCCGAAGTAAACAAAGGGTTGGAGATCTACCTGTACCTTCAGTTTCATAACCAATAGCAATGAGGATCCCACAAATAAATCTGCTAATCATGGACCACCAGGTATTCTACCAGGGTTGGTGTCCCAGGTTTCATACAGGCCTTGCAGTATGTTTTTCCATTGCTTTTCCACAGTTTTTTCATAGCCTGCACTACAAATTTTTCATAGCGCTATATCCTTAAACTACAGCATACAGAAGTAAACAAAGGGTTGGAGATCTACCTAAACCTTCACTTTTATAACCAATAGCAATGAGGATCCAACTAATTTGCTAATCATGGACCACTGGGTATTCTACCTGGTGGCCCATGATTTGCAGATTAGTTTAAGTCATCAAATTTCTACAGATGTAGCAGCTGAGGATACAGGTTTATTTGGGTACATGTCATTAGAAATAGAACTAAATGGCATGATGGCTGCTCAAGAATTCTCGTTGTGGTCAATAACACAAAATTCTGCAACCAATCCTTTGTACATATAGGAATCCTCCCAGAACTTGTATAAAATGTCACAGGTTGTAGTTTAGTGATGTGGGATGTATACATGTAGAACATAAACATACAAGAAGGACGCCAACGCCCTATAGCTCACCAACATTCCTCTTTGATAGTAACTTTGGCAAACACAAGAACTGTATCAAACAGGGTCATAACATGCGACAAAGCTTACCTAAACACAACCTCATAAAAGTAAAACACAGAAACTGACATAAACACTAAGTGAAACATGAAATTCTGAGCGAAACAGAAAACTAAACGCAAATAAAAATGTCAAGAAAAATGTTTAAAATGCAGGGTATGAGGGGTTAATCATGAAACAATGATACTGAGGAACATGTATGATGAATATAAGTGCCATGGGAAGAGAAGGAACACAGCAGCTGACCTAAACACTAAGTTAAACATGAAATTCCGAGTTAAACAGAAAACTAAACGCAAATAAAAATGTCAAGAAAAATGTTTAAAATGCAGGGTATGAGGGGTTAATCATGCAACAATGATACTGAGGAACATGTATGATGAATATAAGTGCCATGGGAAGAGAAGGAGCACAGCAGCTGACCTAAACACTTAGTTAAACATGAAATTCTGAGCTAAACAGAAAACTAAACGCAACTAAAAATGTGAAGAAAAACGTTTAAAATGCAGGGTATGAGGGGTTAATCATGGAACAATGATACTGAGGAACATGTATAATGAATATAAGTGCAATGGGAAGAGAAGGAGCACAGCAGCTGATCTAAACACTAAGTTAAACATGAAATTCCGAGCTAAACAGAAAACTAAACGCAACTAAAAATGTCAAGAAAAATGTTTAAAATGTAGGGTATGAGGGGTTAATCATGGAACAATGATACTGAGGAACATGTATGATGAATATAAGTGCCATGGGAAGAGAAGGAACACAGCAGCTGACCTAAACACTAAGTTAAACATGAAATTCCGAGCTAAACAGAAAACTAAACGCAACTAAAAATGTCAAGAAAAATGTTTAAAATGCAGGGTATGAGGGGTTAATCATGGAACAATGATACTGAGGAACATGTATGATGAATATAAGTGCCATGGGAAGAGAAGGAGCACAGCAGTTGACCTAAACACTTAGTTAAACATGAAATTCTGAGCTAAACAGAAAACTAAACGCAACTAAAAATGTGAAGAAAACGTTTAAAATGCAGGGTATGAGGGGTTAATCATGGAACAATGATACTGAGGAACATGTATAATGAATATAAGTGCAATGGGAAGAGAAGGAGCACAGCAGCTGACCTAAACACTAAGTTAAACATGAAATTCCGAGCTAAACAGAAAACTAAACACAACTAAAAATGTCAAGAAAAATGTTTAAAATGCAGGGTATGAGGGGTTAATCATGAAACAATGATACTGAGGAACATGTATAATGAATATAAGTGCCATGGGAAGAGAAGGAGCACAGCAGCTGACCTAAACACTAAGTTAAACATGAAATTCCGAGCTAAACAGAAAACTAAACGCAACTAAAAATGTCAAGAAAAATGTTTAAAATGCAGGGTATGAGGGGTTAATCATGGAACAATGATACTGAGAAACATGTATGATGAATATAAGTGCCATTGGAAGAGAAGGAGCACAGCAGCTGACCTAAACACTTAATTAAACATGAAATTCTGAGCTAAACAGAAAACTAAATGCAACTAAAAATGTCAAGAAAAATGTTTAAAATGCAGGGTATGAGGGGTTAATCATGGAACAATGATACTGAGGAACATGTATAATGAATATAAGTGCCATGGGAAGAGAAGGAGCACAGCAGCTGACCTAAACACTAAGTTAAACATGAAATTCCGAGCTAAACAGAAAACTAAACGCAACTAAAAATGTCAAGAAAAATGTTTAAAATGCAGGGTATGAGGGGTTAATCATGGAACAATGATACTGAGGAACATGTATAATGAATATAAGTGCCATGGGAAGAGAAGGAGCACAGCAGCTGACCTAAACACTAAGTTAAACATGAAATTCCGAGCTAAACAGAAAACTAAACGCAACTAAAAATGTCAAGAAAAATGTTTAAAATGCAGGGTATGAGGGGTTAATCATGGAACAATGATACTGAGGAACATGTATAATGAATATAAGTGCCATGGGAAGAGAAGGAGCACAGCAGCTGACCTAAACACTTAATTAAACATGAAATTCTGAGCTAAACAGAAAACTAAATGCAACTAAAAATGTCAAGAAAAATGTTTAAAATGCAGGGTATGAGGGGTTAATCATGGAACAATGATACTGAGGAACATGTATAATGAATATAAGTGCCATGGGAAGAGAAGGAGCACAGCAGCTGACCTAAACACTAAGTTAAACATGAAATTCCGAGCTAAACAGAAAACTAAACGCAACTAAAAATGTCAAGAAAAATGTTTAAAATGCAGGGTATGAGGGGTTAATCATGGAACAATGATACTGAGGAACATGTATGATGAATATAAGTGCCATTGGAAGAGAAGGAGCACAGCAGCTGACCTAAACACTTAGTTAAACATGAAATTCTGAACTAAACAGAAAACTAAACGCAACTAAAAATGTCAAGAAAAATGGCTAAAATGTTGGGTATGAGAGGTTAAATCATGGTAAAATGATAATAATCATCATATAGCAGCATTATAAAAGCCATGATATGGAAATAGGGCGAATAAGTGACCTAAACAGAAACTTTAACATTATTGGACACGTACGCTGACGCCGACCGATCGAGCCATGACATAAGCTCACACAACTAAAGTTGGTGAGCTAAAAATGTGTTATTTCCAAAGCCTTTCCAGAGCCTATTAAAACAAATTCAGATTTTCCATAACTTTCCAGATCCTGGAAAATGAAATTTAACTTTTCCATAACTTTCCAGGAGTTTCCATGGATGGTATGAACCCTGTTGAACGCCTAACAATGGTTTGCTCCAAGTCACCACCGTCAATAACTCCTGCTTACATGTCCATAAAGTATGGACATTAGACATATTTTCATCCAAATGCTGGTCTATGGAGGGGGATCTATATGTTAAGAGGGCTTATATAAACACAGAGGAATGATTTATACCAACAGAGCTTTAACATTATTAATCCTTTACCCAACATAACAATGAAAAGCACTATTCACAAAAATTACCATTCAAATTTCAGTATTTTTTTCACTTTTTGTCTCAAAAACATAGCTTGTGAACTCTCACTGAAAACAAGCTCAACAACATCATTTTAACCAGGGGTTAAAAGTTGTATTTTTGAGGTAAGAAATTATTTTTTTTTCATTTTTCAAGAAATCTTTGTTTGCAAGTATCGCCATCTATTCATGTTGGGTAAACGGTGAAAAGATTGGCATGATCAATGAAGAAAAAAGAGTAAACATTCCCTCACAAACAGGCTTCACCTACAATATTCTGACAAAATCCAAGTACAGTTGAGTACCATGTCAAAAACAAATTGTTTTTCAAATCTCAAGGCTTGGAAAATTGAGACGCAAATTTCAAACACGTTCAAGGACTTTTGGGACAGCCCGACCATTATAGACTTAAGCTCTCAGGCCACCAGTCTAATTCTGTTTGGAATATGACATTGTTATTTATCTACTTTTTTGTGGAAATTTGTGCGCAGAGGACTGTTGATGTTATTTGATGTGCCTTTACTTCGAAAAATGTACAGGTATTCTTTCCTGTCACAGTTATTGATATTCCAATCAGTAAGTACAGTGGAGCCCACTTAATTGGATATATTTTAATTGTATATCCCTGTTAATTGAATATAATTTTCAAACACAAAACCATTTACCATACCTTCAGTACAAATCTGATCTGTTAAGTGCATATGGGTTGTAGTTAAACCCACTCATGTTGAATTTTTTTTTTTTTATTTAAAAAAATACTAATTAAAATAATAAATTCTGATATCATCTGTGCTGGGTAAAGAAAAAAAAACCCACTTGTTTCTCCCTTGTCACTGAAAATCTGCCTCATCACTCTTTGTTAGCAGGAAATCTCTTCAGTGATACCAATTCGCACTTGCTGATTACATATTTAACCAAATCTATCTTGTCTGACAGAGCTCGCAGAGCTCTGTCAAACAAGATATAGTCGGTAAAATTTGCAAATATATTATGGGAAATAGTGTAATGAGTCAAATCATTCCAAGTGTTTTTCAGGACTGTTTTATGGAGAAAATGAAAAAAGGAACAAAAGCCTCTCTCCCTCATTATAAAATTGAGAAAAAGTTGCCTGAGAAACAAGACATTTTTTTAATGGGCCTTATGAGTGTTTTCTTGAATTTCTCATTATCTCAAGTCATGGCTGCTGCCAAGGAGAAATGACTTGATGGGATGAAAAAATTTAATAGAAACTGGCATCAAGAAATCATTAATAAGAAGACTTCACCTATTTGTAGGGTACACTTTGTTAACAAGTGCAAGGTCACATTCAGCATCTATGGCCATAGTGTGACCACAACACAAGTATAAAATTAAGTTTTGTAATTGTTTGTAGTAATATAGCACACTTTAGAGGACTCTTAAAACAGGCACTGGTCACCAGGTCCTATTATACAGAGAAGCAAAACTTGTCTACAACAGGGAACCCTACTGGAAGGCTCAATTTATTTATTTATTTATTGGTGTTTAAGGTCACATATTTATGCACAATGGCAAATCATGACCACTACATGAGTATCAACTCAAGACCAGGGGTGAGCGTTAATAAGCCATGTAGCCCATTTTAGAGAGGGTTAACACCTCCCTTGATGACTGGGTCCTATTTTACCAGCAAAACAGAGCCTGTTTTCCACAGTGAACAGACACCGCTTCATTTCCCAGGGTTCCCGCAGTCGGAGAAAATTCAATCTGTTGAAGTAGAAAGTGTAGCTGGAGAGAACCATCAACCAAGTAACTGCTGGATTCTCCAACTTACTAACCCTGTACAAGCAGGGTTAGCAGTGGCTTCAGGCATGCATACCATTGATGTACATTTTAGTACACTGTGCCACAGTGTTCCCAGTTGGACGGATGTATTGGAACCAATCAATAGAAGTACAAAGAGAATAGAGTGCCTCAAAGCACCTGGCTGCAGTGTATGATAACAAAGATCAATACCTTTACACTAAGTGCAATGGGAAGAGAAAATATAAGATTCTAAACACTACTTACCTTACTAATGACTGTACAGCCTGAGACGTAACTGCAGGGGAGGCTGCCATAACAACTATTGGCTGAAAATACATAAATGTATATTGCAAGAGGTATTGTTTTTAACTGTTTTAGGACAAAGATCTGTTCTTAAATACAAAGCAGATTCCTGCATATGTTTGTTTCTTGCTTGTGAGATGTGGTGATGGGATATACTGCTGGAAAGGGCTTTGGAGCCCTCTTCAAACAGTATGTCATATAATATATCCTCAGTTTTATAGAAGCAATTTCCAGACATAATCTGGACAAAACTGGGCTGATCAGAATTATCTTCATAATAGCGTAGCTAAATAAATATACTTTGTCCACATTTGGCAAAAATGAGAGCCTTGTCTTCTTCTCACAATATTGAACATTTGCCTCTAATATAAAACCTAGCACTGAGTCATTAATATCCTCATTTTTGATTTGGAAAAATGAACCTCTGAACATGATGAAAAATACCATGACACCCTGACTACACCAGGAATAGCATTGGGGGAGTATGTGTGTTCAAAAGTTCAAGTGGAGATAATTTTGCTTAAAACTGTCACAACAGAGGAACATGCAAAAAGTATCTACAGTTCGTGGAGAGTGTATTACCACTAAATCATCCGCAGAGTGGAGATTCCTCCTAAGCAATAATTGCATATTTGTTGCAAAGCATAACAAGCACAAGCAAAGTTTCAGCCAATGGACCTCCGGGTTTAACCCGGAGGTCCATTGGCTGAAACATTGCTTGTGTTTTTAGTTGATATATATAAAATTTGAAAGTTATAGTTTGGGTGATAACTCCACTCCACAGGTGATTTAGTTACAATCCACTCTCCACGTAAAGTACATGCCTACTTGGCAGTGATCATGTTTAAGAAGGTTCATCAGAATTAGTTCATTAGCCTAGGAGAGTTATGCCCATAAGGATTCCATGTAGAGATTAATACTGAATTTGAGTGCAAGAGGTGATAACTGCATTATTTTTTTGTGTTAAGCACAAATGAATAGTAAATTCTCTGTAGGTTTCTGCATTAAATTTCAAACCGCTTTGTTGCCCCCTAAAATCAGTTGCGTATAATACCTTGGAGAATCTTTGGTAATGCTTTAATCCTTTACCTAATATGAAAAGCATTCGACATTTGCAAACAAAATTCTTGAGTAACTAATTTTTTTCATTTTTGTCTCAAAAACATAGGTAATGACCCCTCACTGGAATGAGCTCAATGGGCTTGTTCCAAAGAGGGGTCATTACCTGAGTTTTTGAGGCAAAAAAAGAAAAAATAATAAAAATTAATTGGCAATTTTTGTGAACAGCCCTGGCCTGTTTTGACCGTTACGCTGGGTAAAGGGTTAAACTATATATCAAATGATTTTGCCAAGTGGCTCTAAAGATCTTTGAAGAATAATCATCATGTTGCAATAAGTTAAAGTTAGAGCTACCAATGGGTGCCCAAATATTAACTCAGTGACTTGAAATTTGAATCTGCTCCTTCCTCCCCAGGGATGCTGAATACCACATATCAAAAGATTCTGACTGATGAATTTGAAGAAGAGTTTCAAACAAATTTCTTCATATTGCACTGAGTTGAAATTTGGGTTCTTACTGGTAGCCAAAATTGGTAGACCCCCCAACCTCCCCCAGATGTTGTATACCAAATATTAAAAGATCCTGATTGGTGGTTCTGGAAAAGAAGATATTTTTTACATCAAAACATATTTCTGGATGCAAATGGAGTTGTGTCTCCTGCGGGCATGCAACAAATTTGGATTGACATATAAGGAACATGCCTTCCAAATTTCATTCAGTTTTGTCTGGCAGTTTTTGAGAGGAAATTTATAGTGTAAAGTTCATACCAACAGTGGATGGATGACGGCAGATGGAATGTGATCAATAAAGCTCCCCTTAAATTATCACTATGGTTAGCTAATTCTGCATGTATAAATATATACCAGGTCGACGTTTAGTACAGAAAAACAAGTGAAGTACAATATAGCTGTACTTCTAACAACTCTGATTTGATCACTTATCACATGGCGTGTTTGGGGTTTTAAATTTTCAGCCTTCACAAATGGGCATAAGTGTAGTTGCTTCAGGCTGTTCTTACAAAATGCACCTATCAAGGCTGAGTGTGAAATGTCATACTCACAAAACATCTAGTCCAGGCACATTAGACATAAAAATGAGAAAGTAAGGAAAAAAATTGGAGAAAGCTGATTTTTTTATATGTTTCCGGGACACACATTGCGGATAAAATGTGAAAAGTCCCCGCGAATCCGAGTTGAGCTTTTTTAGTTATAGCGTTTTTTTGATGAAAAAAAAAATTTAAAAAAAAATTTGACCCAGCTCCATATTTCTCATTCTTATTCACCTTAGTAGGGTGAGAATCATAAATATCGTGCTGAATTATATTGAGAATACATATCCCCAACAGAAAATGCCAACTTTGTACCAATCCTCACACTCAATGGTGAAATATTCACGAAAATGTACAAAATTACGAAAAAATTTTTATTGTTTTCATACACACAACGGTACACAACGTCCATTAAATCAAATCTACGACTACTTTGGGAGTTAAATTATATATCAAAAATTGCAGAAAAGCAGTGGCTTTATAATGATATATAGCAATAGTCATTTATTCCATAATGAACTGGTGAAACGTGTGAAATATTAACCATACCCCCTAAACTCAAATTCAAACGGCATCGACTTTTCTCATTCAAATACCGTATTATAGCATCATTGTTTCAATTTCCATGTTCGATTAAATCACATAATGTGGTGTTTGCCTACACTCAAGATGCAGACTGAATGTGAGAAACAGGGACTGAACGTTTGTCCAGTGACGTTTGACCAACCACTTTATATCAAAGCAGTGGAGATTGTGTCTTCGTCAGATAAGTTGACAAAAGTTTTCGTTAGACTCGGCGGCTTCCATATGATTATGTCATATTTAGGGGCAATTGGTTCGATCATGGCTGGTAGCGGCTTGGATGAACTTTGGGGGACTGTTTATGCTGGGGGGTCAATCCATCATTTGATCAGTGGTCATGCATATTCAAGAGCAGTTCGTGCCCATTTGCTAACACAAATTGCCATTACAAAACTTGTGTTTGAAGAAAGCCGAACACTAGATAACATAGACTGCACAGAAGTCAATGAAATATTCTGTGGACTTGCCAGAGGTGACTGTACAACAGCTGACGCTGTCAATCAAGAAAGTGTCAACCATCTACTGTCAAAATTACATGAACTGCTCCAGAATGCGTCCGTAGGACGCACAGGAAAGGTTTGGGTACAATACTACGAGCAAATAGGTCTTCTCCAGTTGTTCTTGAGAGCAGAGCACACAGGCGACTGGGAACTCCACACATATTGTGTTCGCAATATGATTCCAGTATTTCACGCAGGTGGTCATTTTGCATACGCAAAAAGTTCTCATCTCTATTTGCAGCAGATGAATGAGCTAACAGAAATAATGCAACAGGATGATTTGAAGTTGTTCACTGAGAAAGGTTACTTTACCATAAGGCGCTCAGATAAATTCTGGGACGGGATATATTCTGATCAGACCATAGAGCAGTGTTTAATGAGAATGTTCAAGCTCCCTGGTGGTCTCACACATGGCAGGGGAATAACCGATAGCACTGTTGCGAAATGGGTACATGGACTACCTCTTTGCCTTCCGATATGTAATGCTCTCGAAAATTTTGTTCATGTTCACACTGGTCATGGCGAACAACATCGGGATCTCCGTCAAAGTTCACAATTGACTGATGCCAATGATATCACCAAATTATTGAACTGGCTCAGAGTGCATTCCCCCTTTCAGAATAGAGATCCACTACAATTAGTCTCTATAGCGACCGGGCTTGTGGCCGACGAAACTGTGAACTGTGACCAAGTTCGCAAAATTGGTGAATGTTGCGTACCAAATGTTGTAAGCAAAACGTTCAACAGCATCAAACTACGACGTGTTGACACTGTGAAGTCTTTTGCATCGATGGCAAATAGCATCAAAGTCCGTGGAAGTAAGGTAGTGATTGACCCCACAATTCTGTTCAACCGCATCACATGTGTTATTCAGTCACAAGCAGAGATGGAAGAGTATCTCAAATATGAACTCGCCTCGAAACCACCAGCATTGTTTGATTCTGCTGGAATGAGGAAGACACAGAAAAGCACGCTCGGTAAGATCCTCAAAACATACGGTTCCGAGCAAACTAAAATCCCAGAACATTCTCTGTTTGTTGTTGATGGTGGATTTTTATTGAGGACAGTTGTATGGCCTAAACAGTCGTCATATAAGGACATATGTACATCATATTCCAATTATCTAGTGAGACATTTTGGGGCGAAAGTCGTGGTTGTTTTTGATGGTTATGCTTGTACAATGTCAAAAAGGGCATGGAACAAGCCCGTAGATCTAAAGACAGGTATTCCATTGATATCAATATCTCACCCGAGTTACCAGCCACCACACCCCAATCCGATTTCCTTGCAAATGCCAAGAACAAAACCCAACTGATCGATCTTCTAATGCAGGAGCTATCTGCTATCAATATTCAGTCCAAGCAGGCCGAGGCTGATGCTGATGTACTGATAGCCGAAACTGCATTTGACATCGCTCAAGATGACAACAATGTTGTCGTTGTGGGAACAGACACAGACTTGTTAGTCATTCTTACCTCTCGAGTTCAACCGGGATGTAATATTCACATGATATATTCCATTACCCCAAACTTACTAGTTTCAGTTAGTGAAATAGCAACCCAAATGGGTGACCATAGAAGCAACCTCCTTGTAGCACATTCTATAAGTGGTTGTGACACTACTTCTGCACTCTTTCGAGTTGGTAAGAAGAAAGTATTCAGTACAATTGTCTCTGATGTTACTAGCGACTCACAACAGTATGTCAACACAATTTTGGCGGATGACAGTACACCAAGTGCAGTAGCCGCTGCCGCAGATCAACTTCTCCTGATCTTATACGGGAGTAAAACTGTTTCCTCTCTCGACCAATATAGATATGTCACTTACAAGCGTTATGTAGCAAAATCTAAACTGAATAAACCCATCGACCTAGCCTCACTTCCACCAAGCAGCGATGCTGCACAACAACATGTCTACAGATGTTATCTCCAGGTCCAACAATGGCTGGGCACTTCGCTTCCTCCGACGGATTGGGGGTGGTCTCTAGACAATGGACTTCTTGTACCGACTGCAGCCACAAAGCCATGTGCCCCCGATAACCTACTGAATCTGATCAGTTGTGGTTGCAAGAGTGCTTGTACAAAAAGGTGTGGGTGTAAGAAGGCAGGACTCTCTTGCTCAGGTTTGTGTAATTGCAGTTCGGATTCTTGTAACAACCACAGAAACACTGTCCTGTCGGAAATTTCTGAGTTCGATGAATAATATGTATATAGGTCATGTCATTTCTGTATATAGCGTTGATAATAGTCAATGTAACTTAATCCATGTTGAATGATTTGTACATTCTGTAAATATTATTTATTGATTTTTGTACATTCTGTAAATATTATTTATTGATCTAATGCTGCCAGACACAGACGTGTCTGTTTGGTCCCAAGCCCGAAAATAGTTGAGTTCTCATGCTGACGAATTTTATGCCAAAAGGGGAACTCGGCCAGAAGCAGAGGGGGTCTTCCAAAATGTCTATTTTGTAAGCAATGATAAAAGTCTTCAAATGGTGGTGGATTTTTTATCGTCTGTCCAACTAACATCCCGTTCTGTACTACGACCCTTTGGGCAAATCCGTTAGGAAAATCGTCATTTTTTGCGTAAATCCGATACTTTTTTGTGAATTTTCAATAATTTTTCGCAGAAATTGTCACAGAATGCACATTTTCCTCTAGGTAAATGTATATTAGACATTATGTAGCTCGAAATACGCGTAAACAAAAAATATAGTTGGATCAATTCGAGGTTACAAAGTTTGTGCGATTTTTTTAAATTTTTTTCAAACGCGTTTTCAAAAAAAGGCTGTAGAAACAAAAGCTCAACTGGGATTTTAGGGGACTTTTGTCTAATCGTTCAGTGACATGTACTCGACATTCCCTGAAAAAATCAGCTTTCTCCAATTTTTTTCCCTAGTGAAACCTAATGTTCTTGGGCTAATCTGTGATGTAGAGCTCTTAACTATTTACAGAGACCTACCACAGAACATTAAAGTCCCAGACTGATGTGCCCATTGATTTTCTGTGGAAGGTCTGTATACAGTTAAGAGGTATACACTTTAGATTTTTTGGGCTGAGATCCATTGTGTCTGTCATTCGATAAAGATATAAAATGACAGCTTCATTTGGTTGGCATTGTCTGGCCACACAGCAGTATACAAATTTTTTCATTTAGCACTCAGAACCCACATTTGGAAAGCAAATTCTTTGCAGTCGCAAACATTAATGAGTGTTGAAGGACTGAATAAAGAAATATAACTCATTACATCTTTACTGATAGAGGTTTCAAACGTGAAAGATCTACCGATGGTTTATAAATTTTACTTTCAGAGTCAAGAACAAGAACACAACCTAGTTCGGCATCATACACCTGTTATATATCTCTTGGTGGGGAGGAGCATTGGATGTGCTGATGCGTATACCGATTCCATGTATTTACCTCAGCCTGTGATCTTGGCATTGGTTGGAAGGTCGAACATTTTGCACATAACATACCCTATGGTGAGAGTACATTTGTTGCAATATCTCTTTCGATTAAAATGTTATAGTCCAGACAAACAAAAGTTGATGTGCATGCCGATTCCAACTGTTGATATGTCTGTGACCCTGACCTTGGTGGGTTGTCATGAATAATGTACACAACACACCATCTTGTGGTAGTATGTTATGTGTCACGCAAGCCTGAATATAAGCAACTTGTCATTTGCAAAATGAAGTCCCCAGAGGGTGAATTTGCTGGTGCTATCTCATACAGTGGGCCAGTTTATCCTCTTGGTACATCTTTCTGTTTTGACTTGAGACCTTGATTCAGACTGAGGTTCACAGAGGGTAAATTTTGTGATGCTACCCTGCTGTGCAGGGTAGCATCACCAAATTCACCCTCTGGGGACCTCATTTTGAAGATGACAGTCTGCTTATTTTCAGGATTGGTGTCACGTTGCTCTAACTCCTTCCTCTAAAATGTAAGGGGTCAGACATGAAAAAGTTGATTCCAATGGATGATCTTTATCTGCGACTTTCACCCTGACTGTAGGTCGGTCATGAATTTTGTTTGCAACACTTCATTTAGTGTTGAACCATATGTTGTGAAAGCTTCATTGTGATATCATCTTCCACTAAAACAGAGGGCCATGGCACAAACAGGTTGATGTACATGCTAATTCCATGTGTTCACCTACATCTGTGACCTTAATCTTGGTGAGTTGGTCATGAATTTTGTATGTGACATACAATCAAGAGGTGATACAGTGGATGCCACTTAATTGGATATCTCTTAACTGGAAGAGTGCTAGAAGCCACTATCAGGGCTTTAATATGAAGAGCAGGTACCCCAGCCTGAAGTTGTCATATTCTGTGGATGTGCTTCACATTATCTTCGAAGCAACATTACTTAGTCTATATGGGTTTGCCTTGTTACAATTTATGGGAGAGTGCCTCTTGGCACTCTCCCATAAATTGTAACAAGGCATAGACACATGAACAAATTTTGATAACCAAAAATAACTTAGCACTCTACCAGTTAATTGTATATCTCTGTTAACTGAATATAATTTCCCAACACAAAACCATTTACAATACCTCCAGTGACTGACAAATTTTGTATTGTGCAAAATTTTTCATTGCTGCCCAAGTTTGTTCACATATCTTTGCCTTGTTACCATCTATGAGAGAGTTCCTATAGGCACTCCCTGATAAATTTTAACAAGGCAAATCCATGACGATAAAATAAATTCACTTCAAAGATTATGTGAACCACATCCATAGAATATAAAACCTTCAAGTAATGGTATCTGCACTTAAGAATGGAACACAAATATGGGCTTCCAGCAATCAATGAGTTAACAAGCAAAAAGAAAAAAAAAATGCCAGAGAATCCAATATATTTTTTTATTTGGCCTTATATTGGGTAGTTTGTGGACACTATTTTGGACAAAAAAAAATTACAAATCTGTTTCTCAGGCCCTCCCATATGGTCCTTTTGGCTGCCGCATGCTCTCTTTTTATAACCAATGCAAACTTAAAAAAAAAATAATTAAATGGTTTATGTCTGATATTTTACTCAAGTTAAAAAAATTGATAAATTTGCAATGCTTTAGCAATAATGCAAAGCCTTTTTGCTCTCAAGGGACGAAGTGGTATATTACTGAGAAGGGTAAAAAGAATCCTTTCTCTTTTCACCTATTCTAAAGAATGAAAAGGCTAGCAAATCATACATCTTATCTCACAGATAGTACCTACCTCGCCTATTAGCACTAATTCCCATAATAATTGCACATGAGGTAAAATTGTTTGAAAAGCACTGAAAAGTAAAAAGGAGATTCATTTGATAAAAAAGAATCTGAAATGAGTTTAAAGAGACTGCAATTCTGAGCTTTCAAAACTAACACACACACAAATAAAATGTAAATAAAATAAAATAAAATCTTGACAAATGACTGCAATGAAAAATTAATCATATGTGCACTGAAATTAAAATAGCAAAATTTCAAACAGCAGATCTGTACCATAATGCAACTAGGAATTTAACCAGTTTAATAAAGTTGTTTGTGAAACAAGATCAAATTGGTTCAAATCTTAGAGAAGAATCTCGGCATATATAGAACATTCCAATGAATGAGTAAAGGCTGCTCTTCCACATTTATAAAAAATTTTTTATTCATCCATCGTTAGTCTTAACAAAAATAATGAGGCAGCTAATTTTTACATTTGCCTTCATTGCTGGACCCTACATAGATGACAAGAACATATATTCAAATTGCTCTCAACCCTTTACCTAATTAATCAGCTGCATCCACCCGTGTAATATACAAACTCATCAGTTGAAAAAAAATTATTTAAAATGTTTTTTTAACAAAACCATATCATGTTAACCTTCATTGGAATGACCCTGTCATGCTCTTTCCAATAAGGAGTCACATATGGTTCTGCTGAACATTTTTGAAAAATTTAAATTTAAATCAAGGTGCAATGCCACCAGTATCCCAGGCCAAGGGTTTCTAAGTTGAAGGGTTTCTAAGTTGAAAAAAGTGGAAAAACGCCCATAACTCTAGAAATAAAAATGGATAAAACCTGTTACCTGTGAATATCCTTTCCCCCATTGTGGCCTTTCAGTATACCAAAGATC
This sequence comes from Pictodentalium vernedei, assembly GCA_031216915.1. Lineage (NCBI taxonomy): Eukaryota > Metazoa > Mollusca > Scaphopoda > Dentaliida > Dentaliidae > Pictodentalium > Pictodentalium vernedei. Next base: position 767,289,849 of record CM062296.1, read on the forward strand.
CAACATCCACTGACTTAGATATGAAGGTCCCAAGTTGTTACGAGTGGATAGGCAGATGGATGCACAGAAGAAAAGACAGACATATGGATGGACGGACGGACGGACAGATGAATGAGCATATCGATGGACAGACTCCATTTCTTTTTCCATCACAAACTTTGTTTTCGCAGGGGATAATAATAAATTCTGATATCGTCTACATTGGGTAAAGAGTTGAATTCATTTGTTACTTCTTTCAGAACAATGTTCTGTTTTGCAATGATGAAATAACTAACTGTTGTTTAACTTTGGCAATGAAGTGCTGCAGTGTACACTGTTTGGAGAGGGCTCTCAGATCACTTTCAAACAGTGTATCACATCAAAGCACATCATGGGTTCAACGACAGAAGTTCATAGAATAAGCTACAGTATTCTAGTTGTTCATAGCAGAGATGGCACCAACAGTTAAACAATCAGGATTTGTTTGCCTTTCTCTTGCTAAACAACCCAGAAAATGGCTTAACCCCCCCCCCCCCCCCCCCCAACTTACAGTAACCCCAAACAGGTTGCCTTATTTTCTAATTTGTTCAGGCTTGTAAATACAGTAAAAACTAGAAGTCCTGTCACGAATAGGGCACTTATCTAGGCTTAATTGCATGTTGGAATTGTGCGCAATTGCCATATCGAATGGCATCCAAAGCACGGCAGAGAACCTGGTTACTCATAGCAAACACATGCAATGTTTCTGCCAATGGACCTCCAGTTTACCCGGAGGTCCATTGCCTGAAACATTGCTTGTGCACAGGCCATATGTACAGAATTTGATAGCTTTACTTGGGCCATAACGCGCACATTAATGCGCATATCAACATGCTATTTGTGCGCATTTCATGACAGGACTTCTAGTTTCAAGTGTATCAGGTGCTCAAAAGTGATTTGAAAGTAGACAAAACCAAGGCTTTCATAAGGTTTTTTGACAAGGATTCAACAACTTTTAGACAACAAGTAACTGACACACTTTGTACTTTTTTACAGTATAAGACATAATTTAACACTCCACTGATTTGTACCATGAACATACACAATGGCTTATGTACTCCACCACAGCATAGAACAGCCTTATCCCTTCCCAATAATAAATGAAATATATCAAAATACTTACCTAAATATATCTACTTCATGAAGAGATGGAAGAATAGTTTGAGCAGGAATGAGGGGCTGAAAAAAAAGAGAAACTCTCAATTTCTTGACAAATATCAGCCAACTGTTACATAAAAAATTGTAGATATTATTACGTATAAACAGTGAAACCCTGTTCATTGATTGATCAGCCACTTTGTGAGTGAGAACTATTCTATTAACCCTTTACCCAACGCAGACTGTGTCAAAATTTATTATTTTAAATATAACTCCCAAGTTTTTCAAAAAAACTCAACAAAACCATATCATGTGACCCCTTGATAAACCCGTTCCAATGAGGAGATCACTTGATATATTTTTGCTAAAACTGCTTGAAAAGTTAAAAAATTTATAGTAATTTATATATTTTTTATACTTACCAATGACCCAGACATAGCTGGTGCTAACTCTTAAAAAACTAGGGCCTAACACAAATTTTGCCCCCCAATCCCCAAAATTTGCATCTAAAACCAAAAGAAATCATGTCCTGAAGGACCTCCATACTTTGCCCTTACTGCGCATGCGCAGTGTCAAGGACGTTCCGAAATTGGCGCCAATTATCATTCTTACAAGCAGTGCCTGGTCAGCGCTATGTACTCAGCGGGGAGGTATGAGTTCCCAACTCCTGGCAGGGCCATCCCCGTCTGGGTCATTGGTAAGTATAAAAAATATATAAATTACTATAAATTTTTTAACATTTTTATACTGTACCAATGACCCAGACATAGCTGAATAGTAAAAAGGCTGGAGGGCCTAGGACATAGAGGAAAATTCAATAAGCTCAACTATATAATATAGAGTCAACCCCTCAAGGAGAAAAGGAGTATTAGGCTTTACATGTATCTTTCTTATTTTATGTTAAATTAGAAAGATACAATACCCTTCATAATTGAGCACAATAACATTCATGTTCTCTATTAACATCCAGTATAACCCTTTATACTAATTATTTTTAAAGTAAGCCAATAAATAAAGTTAGTCCAGAGAATTGAGACTCTTTATATTCTTTAAAAGTGTCCGAGGATTGTATATTAACGCCCGTTTGACACTTGACATATACAAATGCTTCACACCGAGCTACACTTTAAAAATATGACATGAATGAATTTTTAACATTAATATTACACTTTAAAACCATCCCGGAAACGACTCAGAAATACTGACCACAGAGGAGGCATTCCCTTGCTTTTCACTATAAAGCAGGTGACCTAAGGGAACACCCTCCCCCCCCCCCCCCCCCCCCTTCCCCTTGCCCTGGGTCAAATAGCCCAGAGCGAAGAGGAGAGCCGGACGGAGTCACTGCCGGAACAGAAAGCGTGCATAACTATAGTTGCAACTGTTTAGTGGACGACATTCTGAGCAACAGATAATGAACCTAAACAATGCAGGTCTCCAGAAATGAACTCAATATTTCTGAGATAAAAATTTGTGAATGTGGATGGCTGAGACCAATAAGCAGCCTTCATTAAATCTGTAATAGCAATACTATTAGCGTAAGCCCAAGAAGTAGAAAGAGCTCTTACTTCATGAGCCGAAATCTTAAGCACAGACTGCTGAGAAGAAGATAAATTTTCATAAGCAGTACGGATAGTTAACTGAATCCATCTAGCAATAGAATGGACCGAAATGTCCTTTCTATTAGGCATCAGAGACAGAAAGAAACGTTTTCGTCCCTTTCTGATAAACTGAGATCTCTGTTTATAGATACGTAACGCTCTAACAGGACAGAGTAAAGGCCTACGCCCGTCTGAAGACGGAAGAGCCTTAATAACAATAGGTTCCGGATATTTATTAGGAGCCTGATTCTTAGCTAAAAATCCAACATTAGTAGTGAAGGTGATAGTGTTCCCGACACTACGATAGTGAGAATCATCCACCGACAGTGCATGAAGCTCACAGACTCTTCTAGCAAAAGAGAAAGCTAAGAGAAAAGCTGTCTTATAAGATAAGAATTTGAAATCTACTGTCCCAAGAGGTTCAAATGGCTTTTCCTTCAGTTTAAGAAGAACCCAAGCTAAATTCCACTTAGGAATTAACCTAAGAGTTCTGGGTCTATTTATCGAGAAGTTTCTAACTAACTTAGATAAAGAGACATTAGATCCAATTTGTAAACTATCATGATGTGCATAGGTATCAGATAACATAGACCTATAACCCTTAATAGTAACAGGCTGCAGTTTGATTTCGTCAAACAAGTATATTAGAAAGTTTGCAATGTCTGGTATGGAGGGATCAAAAACATCAACAGAATGATCCCTACACCAACGACGAAAAACCTTCCACTTAGCCACATAGTTTAGCGAAGAGGAGGTCCTCCTACAGTTAGAAATCGTGTCCACTGCTCGTCCTGTAAAGTGCTTGCCATGCAAGAAGGTCCGCACACCGGAAAAACGTGAAGGTTGAGACCTTGCGGGTTGTGATGGAGTTGACGCGGTTTCCCCTGCGAAAGAAGATCCTCCCGTGGAGGAAGCTTTCGCGGTAGGTCCCACAACAGACACCTGAGTAGATTTATCCACGGTCTCTGTGGAGACAGAGATGCTACCAACAGAATCTTGCATTGAGATTGTTTTATCTTTAGCAATACTTGCTGAATTAACGGCGCTGGAGGATACGCATATCCTATCATTCCGTCCCAAGGGATCGACAGAGCGTCTACTGCAAATGCTCTTGGATCCGGACACGGAGACACATACGTCTGCAACTGATTGTTGAGATGTGTCGCAAATAAGTCTATCATTGGCCGTTCCCATTGGTAGCAAATCTGATTGAATACTTGTTTGTTGAGAGTCCACTCCGACGGCAACAAGCGACCCTTTCATGAAAGGGAGTCTGCTAGTACGTTCAGACGACCCGGTATATGATGGGCCGAAAGTAGAACTTGATGTTCTAGGGCAAACAGAAGGATTCTTTCCGTTAGATTGAACAACGGAATTGAATGAGTGCCTCCCTGATTCCGTATATACGCCACTACTGTCGTATTGTCGGATAGGATTTGGACATGAGCATTGTGAATAATGTCCATCCAATGACGTAACGCAAGCCAAATTGACATCATTTCCTTGATGTTTATGTGCTTGCCCAGGAATTGCGGATCCCAAAGACCGTGGCATCTCGAATCCGTTGGGATCAATGATGCACCCCAACCTGTTTGACTGGCATCCGTCATAATGATAAAACTCGGATCCGGCAACTGCAGCAGAACTCCCTGAGTTAACCACTGAATGTTTGCCCAAGTCTGAATCTCTCGTTTCACTTGATCTGACAAGAGAACGTCTATGTCGAGCGAATGAATTTTCACACTCCAATTCTGAGTCAAGAAAATTTGGAGAAGACGCGTGTGTAACCGCCCCATCGGAATGAGATCCACAGCGGCTCCGCACAGACCTATCAGTCTCATAAACTCCCTCGCTGTGACTTTGTCTGCGTGCAGACAATAGCGAGCGTAACAACTGACTAATTTCGCTCTGGTTAACGGCAGACGAACGAGATTGTTGTGCGTCTCGAAGCTCATTCCCAGATGTGTGAATGACTTGGACGGCACCAGATCCGACTTCTCCTCATTTATTATAAAACCGAGACGTCGGAGCAATAGAAGAAGATTCTGCACATCGTTCTGAAGCGTTAACTCGTTGCCGTACCTCTGAAGAATGTCGTCCCGGTAGGCCGACGTTACCGCAGACGAATGAGCTCGGAAATACATCATTACCGAGTTCATTACCCGAGTGAAAGCCCAGGGTGCTAGGTTCAATCCGAAGCACATCGCCCGGAATTGATACACCACCCCTAGGACTGCGAAGCGTAGATACTTTCTGAATGTCGGATGTACCATGACATGAAAGTACGCATCTTTGAGATCTATGCTTGTTGCATAATCGTTCACCCGAATACTCGCTCTGACCGATCGAATCGTCTCCATATAAAACTTCGGAGCGACGATCAGCTTGTTTATCCAGCTCAAATCTATGACTGGAGGGAACGAGCCGTCTGGTTTCGGAACCAGAAACAGATGGCTGTAGAATCCCGGTGTCTCCTGGTTTTCTACGACCTCTACCGCGTTCTTCCTTAAAAGAGACTGCACCTCTGATAACAGAGCGTCTCTTTTCTGCGGATTTGACAGAAGTTGAGTCCATTTTGGACTTCGAGTTAATGGAGGCTTTCGTTTGAAGGATATCTTTAGACCTTCCGAAATCACCCCTCTCACCCAAGGGTCGTCCGTAATCGACGCCCACTCTTGTGAAAAACTCGACAACCTTCCGCCAACCGGTACGCGATACAGGTTGAAGCCATCACCTCCTGGACCTGCGAGGCCTGTGGTAGGAGAAACCACGTCCTCCGCGACCCGCACCTCGTCCCGTCGACCTCGGGGCGTCCGACCGGTTGTCCCGGCCTGAAGGACGTCCCGCACGTGAGTCGCTGCCTTGACGGTCTCTTGAATAAGACCAAGAGGACGCACCGGAACCTCTATAGGAACCTCTCTTGGGCGCGTTAGACCCAGAAGTGCCTGTCTTACTCTTATCTGCCGTATCCGACTTCTTAGAAGCAGATTTAAACAGCAGAGAATCCGAAGCTTTCTTAGTAATTTTATCGTAAATTGCAGAAAGCTTGCCATCGAAGAGAAGTTCTCCGGAGACCGAAGCGACTCTGAGAGAGTTCTTCACCTTACTATCCACGAGTGTGGATGTAGCTAGGGCTGCGTCACGTCTAACCAACTCCAGGTTTGCCACTGAAAGGGTGGAGTTACACGTGGAATAAGCTACTGCCCTTGAAAGAAGTCTTAAAGAGGATTGTATATCCTGGAATTCTTTCTCTTGAAGACGCAGTGATAACGCCTTAGTAAGGTGGTCTGCATAAGATAAAGCATCTAAACTGGCTCTGTTAGACGAAATAGTCGTCTCCAACACCGCGGTTGGAATAGACGCAGACGACGGTAATGATAATTCTAAGTCTTCCACCTCGTCGTCCATACGCAGAGGAACTTTTGGAATACCCTGTCCTGCCATATCGAATTTATTCCTTGCATTAATGAAAGGCAGGTTAAGAGTATTGGCGGACAAGAAACCCGCTTTCCCTGTTTTGAAAGCAAGTTTGAATATAGCGTCGTTCAATAATTCAAATGTTCTTGTGACATTATTGGACTGAGACGGAAACTCGGGAGCGATGTCCCTGAACCGCTCAAAGAAATCAGTGTCCAATGACGCTATAATTCTCTTGTCCAGTACCGCAGCAGTCTGGCCCGATGGAACAACTTGAGGAAGAAAGTGCCGGATGAAGTCCATGGCAGCTTTATGTTGTTCCGAAAGGGATAGCTCCAAGTCATCCGTATCCCTTTCACCATCCGGTTGGACCTCATGATGCTCCCGGTCGTCCGCACCCGATGCTTCGGTGGAGTGTACCGACCCAGCGCCGTCGGATAATCCGACACCGTTTCTGTCGGTTGCTGGGATGCTGCGATAAGTTGTGCTATTTGAACAAGCACGTCCGACATCGAGGCCTGCGGAGGCGCAGTCTTTCGCTGCTTCGTCGAGGGCAGCTCCGCATCTGGTGACTCCCGCATACTCTTCCTATGCGGACGTCCGGAGTCAACCGGCCTCGTGTCCTTGGCTACCGGATGGCGTGACCTGGTCGCCGAAGAATCCCTGATCGGCGAAGCTGGTAAAATATTGGCGGTCACGTAGCCAAGGTGCGGTCGTGTGCGCTGGGGAGAGGAAGAAGCCTGAGCAGTCTCAGCGGACTGCCTATACAACGGAGCGTCCCGAGCGACGGACGTGAGCTCCGCTTGCGACACATTTTGTACCACAACATCTGGTCCCAGATGTTGTTGTACGAGAGAGGGGCCTCTCTCGCTCGCTCGCGGCCCGGCTGGACCTGGACGAGCTAGGAACCAGACTCGAAGGCTTCCTCCGATCTCTCCTACTATCCGCCGTCACTGGGTGTGCACGTTGAATGTTTATAGTGCTCGCATCATCCAACATTTCCTCCTGGACCGCATCGGATGAACCCGGCTGCCGAACCATTCGGTGAATGGACGCTACACCGGGCGAGCTAGCGGACGACATTTGTCTTATCTCCATGAGCACTTTTGCCGCTAGCTCTGTATTCATTTGACGACGGAAGCGCACTTGCGGAAGATAACATGGAAACATCACCCTGTTCTTGTTCCTCTGAAATAGAAACTGATAGAGTAGAGTGACTCTGCGGAGAAAGAGCCGGCATAGCCCTTTCTCCACTAACAACATATCGTGACATACGTTTCCAATGTTTGTCATCCCAATATTGACATATTGAACAAGGATTAGTGCGAGTACACTGACTACAATTAATACAATGATCATGAAAGTCAGAGGAAGATTTCTTCCTATTACAATTTGAACAATATCCTTTCATTGTGAAAAGTCAACAACAAGTGCTAGTACTCGCACAAACCCTTAAACACAAAGATACATAATAACATGATCCATTAATATAGAAAAAAAATTTGAAAATCAAAATAATTTTGAAAAATATTTTTTCAGTGAAGCCCAAGTTTCTGAAAAGTAACATTGAGCCCCAATGGATCCCAAGGCTAAGTGTGGTCAAAAATTTTAAAATTATATTAAATAATTAATGCAACACTTACGGATAATAATAATGTATCTTATAGTGAGATAAACTACTCCAAAGGCAAACAGCCCCCCTCAAAAGAGACTGTTGCCAATGTAAACAAACAGTGTAAAAACACCAGAAAACATGACTCCAGGCACTGACAATACTGGCCCGAAATCAGTCATCAAAATTACACACTATCTGATGCAAAACAGATACTCCCAGGGGAGAATCTGCAGAACATCAGATGGTAGATGCAGAACACAACGTTTATACACCCATGGGTGAAAACGTAAATATGGGGAAAAAAACAGAATTCATTCTGTAACCAAGCTAATTCTCCCAAGAGAATTTAGAAATGATCTTTCTCAAAAATATGCCAAAAGCATGGGAGAATAGCAAGGGGGGACTTAGAAGACCAGGGGAGAGGAAACACTGAATAAGCAGTGCAACTTTATAGCAAGAATGACAACAACAGGCCCATGCCTCGAAAATAGGCAACTTAACATAATTTCATAAAAAATTTTAAGTACAGCCCTGATTATTTTTTGTCACTCCTTTTTCCTCTCCTCCTTCTATATCCTCCTTAGAATCACCATTTCTCCAATAATTATGTGTCTGGCATCCTTTAAACTGAGATTTACAAGCACAAAGATCAGTGAGATGTTGACTGATGAAGGGCCAAACAGAGAATGATAATTGGCGCCAATTTCGGAACGTCCTTGACACTGCGCATGCGCAGTAAGGGCAAAGTATGGAGGTCCTTCAGGACATGATTTCTTTTGGTTTTAGATGCAAATTTTGGGGATTGGGGGGCAAAATTTGTGTTTGGCCCCAGTTTTTTAAAAGTTAGCACCAGCTATGTCGGTCATTGGTACAGTATAAAAATATAATATTTTTTCAACTGCTCAATTTGGAAATTGCATGGGACCGATTCGCTGGATAAAGGGTTAACATATTGTTTGGTGTTTAAGGTCACATATCTATCCTTAAACAAGAGATAAAGTTAAGTTTATCTCTTGTTTTAAGGATTAAGAGATAAAGTTAAGTTTAGTCAATCGTTTATATCCATGTTACCCATTTTAGAATGACTTTCACCCCAAGCAGTGGTGACTGGGTCCTATTTTACCAGTAAAATAGAGCTTGTTTACCTCAGTAAACAAGCACTGCTTCACTTCCCTGGGTTCCCATTGGGGAAAGGGTTAATGATAGTGTTCAATTTACAGTTATTTGATCATTTTCCTTTTTTCTATCGTTAAACTGAGAATTGATTATTCTATCATATCTTATTTGACAGAGCCTGTATAATTTGACAAACAAGATATGATAGATTAAATGCTTTTATTGTATGCACTGGTGCCAAATAAGTATCCAAATAAGTGGGCAGAAATGCAAAAAAAAAAATAGCCAAAGTTAGGCCAAAACAAGTCAAAAGTCTGTTTATCAGGCTCTCCTGCATGGTCCTTTTGGCTGACGCATGCTCTCTTTTTATAACCAATGCAAACTTTAAAAACACGAAATGCAGACGACACATGCAAATAAAATCGTAGAATTATTTTTTCTAATTTTTTGCATCAAAAACATCACTGGAATAAGCTCATTCCAATGAAGGGTTATAAGCTATGTTTTTGAAAAAAAAGAAAGAAAATTGAATGCAGATTTTTTTGAATAGCACTGACTGGTTTTGGCCGTTACATTGGGTAAAGGTTTGTAGCAACTAGTTTTATTCAGAAGATGAAATACTTTTTCATCATTTTGTTCCAGTTTATTTCAAGTTAGCATTCAAACTTCTGTAAGGCCCTAAGAAATCAAGGGCTGAGAAACATTTGAATGTTAATAGAATAGAAGAATAGAATATTTATTTGCACTTCCAAAATACAAGAAGTGGTATGGCATGAAAAAATAAACATAAGAAGTCATATACATACATACACACAAATGAATGAAATGTTGCTTTTTCTGTGTTGATATGTGAAGGCCAGTGATTCCAACCTGCTGAATACATCGTGGTGCAGTTAGCTCACATCCCAATAGTAAGTGAGTGTATACACACCCACGGCCACAGCAGCAGCAGGTTACTTCACCTGATTTTCAGCTTTCATAGCTCTATATTTATAATCACTTAAGGGTTCACTTATATCATCAATGTTTCTACAGAAAAGGGTTGTGGAGACAATGAAAATCGGGTCTTACGCATTCAACTGCTTTCCATAAACGATTACGTAATTCAGTATACCGAGGACAAATGAGAAGGAAATGCTTTTCGTCCTCGATCTCCTGGGTAAGTCACTGATTACATAACCTCGTTTCAACTGGTATTGGCTTCGGTTTATGATGCCTACACTTCTCAATTTCTAAATTGTGGCAGCTTAAAAGAAAACTTGTGATTACTTTCCTTTTGTCAAACAGAAGAGAGTCAAGATACAGCGCTTTAGAATAAGTGTTCTTTATGGAGAAGTAAAATCTCATCTTTCCTTGTCTCTCTTACTTTCCAACTATGTCAGAATGTTTCCAAGTTTGCAAATACATATCTTGAATTCTAGTCAGAAAAGTATCTGAAAACTGGTCAACCTTCACCAGCCTTGGATTTTCCCACACATAACCAAAGCCGTGATCAAAGAGGGTATCACAAATTAGATCAAGCCATTGTGAGCCTCCCCGCTGTTTCAAATCACTGAAGCATTTGTACAGTAATCTATCCAAGTCAAACGATTCCAAGCGCAGCCAATACTTGGTCATGTTTTTTTTTAAATTTCGAATTTCAATGGGAATCTTCCAATTTCAGCAAGGGACGCTGCAAGAGACGCCGCATTAGACGCCCTTCGATTCAGACCAAGAACATGCTTGCAAAATTTTCAGTGTCGTTAGAAAACAACAATCCCCCCATACCTCACTGCTATAGCACAATACGGGCTTAATGCACGCGTCAAATAGCTTCGTTATCACCGAAATGGGTACATCGTTTCCCCCTAAAGAGTTATATATTTTAAATAATGCTTTTGATGCCCGGTCTGAAACAGCGGAGCTGAGATTCCCAGAAGCTGAGAATTTTAGTCCAAGATATTTATATTCCTGAGATGAGCATAGAATGGTGTCACCTAATGTAAATTGATGGTTCAATTTTTTACCCAACTTATTGAAAATGAGAGTCTTTGTTTTTTCGTTGTTACATGTAACAGTTATCTGCCAATTACAACAAAATGTATTTAATTTAGTTAGCATATTTTGTAGACCCTCCGAAGACTGTGAGATTAGAACAATATCATCTGCGTACAGTAGGCATGGGACTGGCGTACCAGCCACATCTGTGACATCGTTTTTCTTGTCAATTAGTTCTTTCACAATGTCATCTATAAATAAATTGAAAAAAAGTGGACTCAAGTTGTTCCCCTGCATTACACCAAGTGTCGTACAGAATGATTTTGATAAGTCGTTCTTAATTTTTACACACGATTCCATTCCACTTAACATGCTTTTGAATGTTCGATACATTTTCCCCCAACACCAAGAATGGCTAAACGATATAAGAGCCCGACACGCCCCCACCTTGTCGAAAGCTTTGTTGAAGTCAACAAAACATGTATAAAGTGGTTTATTTTTGCCTTTTGCCCTTTTTATCAGTTCATTGAGAATGAAAATGTTGTCAGCTGTTCTGTGATCTTTTCTAAAACCAGCTTGATAAGGAGATGGACTACCTCGCTCTTCTGTGTATGTGGTTAATCTCTCAAGCATGACATTGAGAAAAACCTTACCCAGAATGCTAGTGATGGTTATACCTCTAAATTGATCGGCTGTTACAGGATTGTTGCATTTTGGGATCAGTACAATATAACCTTTTGTCCACTCTTTCGGGAATGTTCCTGATTCTAGAATTGTATTAAATAGTTTCATCAGCATTGGCAGGAGAGTTCTCTGGGTAGTCTTTATCATTTCAGCCTTAATACCATCAAGCCCTTCAGCTTTACTGCACTTTAGTTTTGTAATCATATCTACCAGGTTTTGTTGTACATCAGCTGATTCAAAAGCCGAGAGAAAAACATTTTTTGCTGATTGTGACCAAATGAAAGTGACCGGAAAGGGCTGCACATCAGCATTTGGCTTTTTGCATTTTTTAAGTTTCGAAAAATTACCAACTTCGAGTATAAACCACAGCTGACAATGATCAGAGTGATCAGAGTGAATTGTAATGTCCTCAACATGAAAATAAGGAATTTTAGAGATAAGATTTTCACTACAAATAACGTAATCTTCTATAGAACAACCAAGTGGCTGAAATGAGGTATACTTCCCAAGGAAATCACCAGGGGTCCTACCGTTCAGAATTCTCAGGCCAGCTTGTATACATAAATCAATTAGCAGTTTTCCATGACTATTTGATTTATGATCAAAGCTGTTTCGTCGTGTTATGTTTGTATCGTGGACATAATCAGGAATAGGAATAAACTGATCTGAGTTGTCATCATCAGTTAAGTAATCATTTAAAGTAGCAGTCCAGCCATTAAAATCACCCTGAATAATAATTCTGCCACGTGTTGAATAAAGGGCTACTTCTTTTTGAAGTACATCGAATGTATCCTCATAGCATCGCATGCTGTTGGATTGCCCGGGAGCACAGTATGCACTGCACAAGAGGGTATCATTTCCCGTATTGAAAAATTCCTTGCACAACAGTAGCCAAATGATATCGTCGCTATCCGACTGTAATTTCTTAATCCCCTTGATAATAGATATTTTACAGTACACAAGGATTCCACCTCCTGAGTTTACTAAGCAATTGCTATGGTAACTACTATAGCCATTTATGTTAATAATAGGTGTGGAATCACTAGCCCAGGTCTCCATGAATGTCACAATATCAAATGGTTTTACATAGTTATTAATAAACCCAGCACTTGTCAGTTTGTTCTGACCAGCAACATCTTTGATACCATGTATGTTCCAACAAGTAATTTTTAGTTTATGAGCAGTTTGCATCGTTCGAAACAAATTTTATCTAAACTGAACTGTAATCATCTCTTCCAGTGGTGATAGAGTTAGTACATTGTACCATAAAATCACATATATCCATTAAAGCTTGTTTATTGTCCGGTACAGTCTGTGAAGGGAAATCCCAGCCTCTAAAACGTGGGCTATTTGTCTGGTAATCTGTGTGTGGGGTTAAACATTCATTTGTTCTTACGTGATCACGCATATGGCGACTGCGTCCATGGTGAGTATATGCACGCTGTCGCCTATAGGAATTGTCAACTACTCTGTTGTTTCCTCGTGAGGGGCCTATATTTCGTTCATTTTGTGGTCTGGATTCAATGCATAAAATGTGTTTTAATTTGAGTGCAAGCTGACCTAAACCCTTATTATTCAGATGAACGTCGTCAAAATAAAGATCCCTTCTAACGCTGCTGATTGAATTAAAAAAGGGGTCACAAATATTATGAAAATACACATTCCTATTTTCTGTGCACACATGAATTACACGATGGTTTAAGTTTGCAATTTTTGAATTGACAGAGACCTGTCGGTATCTGGGGTAGCATTGAACAAACATTGATTTTTGCATTGGGGAAAACGTCCCGACAGGATGTTATTGCATCAGAAGATAATTCTGTCACAGATTCAGTGTTCTCGCGTCCTATCACACTATTCCCGGATACGATTATGATATTCTCACATTTCACACTAATCTGGCATCTAGCAAGAAATTCAATAATACCACGCAAGCCATTAGGAATATATTGCATCCATGTATTCCTTCGAACATCCAAACATTTACCGTTGATTCGTTTTGCCATTGAATTCGTTAGAATAAGGTTCTTTTGATGACAGACACTTTTCTGAGTATCAACTGATTTCCCAGGCTGTTTTGTGGTGATTGTGTCCTTTAATGTAAGCGGGCGTTGGTCGCTCCCCTTTAAGTGTTCTGAACTCAAACTATTTGCAGAGCAGTCCTGGTCGAAAGGACTTTGATAATCCGGGGCTTCTAAGCTCTCCGATGCAGTGTTTAATAAAATGTCACAAACCTGTTTTGGACTCGAAGTAAGCACTTCTGGGTACAGTTTGTGTGAAGGTGATCTCGACTTTGTCATATTTGCACTGTGCGTTGGGCACGATGTGGGCTTAACCCCTGAAGAGGTATACGTGTTCACTGTTTCACCAGTAGGTCCGCATGGAATCACGACATGGTCATTTTCATCTGCAAGTTTGCGGTCTACCTTATCATAGAGAGAGTCTATTCTAGCATGAAGGCTGCTAACTTTTTCCAAAGTATCCACCAAAACTTCACGCATGGGTTTGAGTTGAGAAACGACAAGTTCACGAAATCTGAGTTCAAAATTTCTCGGCTACTTTAGCTTGAATTTCTTTAAAATGATGTTCCATTATTTGTCCCAGACTGTCTTTTGCAGGGGAATAGTTGGGTAGAAGGTCAGATTTCTGGGTCAGATTGCCAGATGTTTTAAGTTGATTATCTCTTCTGGAGAGAATGTATGTGACATTTGACAGTTCACTCCGCAACAACGGTAGATCACTTAATCCCAGAACAATTTGGGCTAGTGATGATTCTATGGCCAAGAATTGTTCTTCATGCCTTAACGCTAATTTTCCAGCCTTTCCTTTTAGTACACTTTTTTGAACTGGCATAAGTGTAGCACTATTTATACTGACCATGTCTTTTTGTTTCTTGCTGTGATCTTCATAGCTCCCAGTAGTGTTAACGGCTGTTTCAAGAGGCGAGATCATATGCAAGCCGTCCAGATGCCACAAAGCTAAATCTCGGGTGTCACTTTTTGAGAGACCAAGTTGATTATCCACAGCATTTTTTATTGACATAAAATGGTCATTAAGCCATACAACACAGTTATGTAGTCCCTGGATTAATATTATTCCAGTAAGAAAAACATTAATGCACACAAATTTTGATTCATTGTTTTTGCGCAGCAGGTTAATTCGTTGATATGTATGCGCCACTGTCTTGGCGACAATTTTAAATTCATCTTCACATACTGTCTTTATATTTTCCGCCCAAATTTGAATGTTTTCTTTTTCAACAACAAATTCCATGCTGCAAGGCTTCTCTATCCACTTTCCTTGTTCATTGCATTTCTGTTCATGAACAATAGGGTATTTTCTGATTATCGCCTTTTGTCTTTTCGGCATCTTTTTCTGGGGGCTAAATTCCCCTATTTCATAATCTAATGCAAACTCGTATATGTCCCCAGTTAGGGCACCATTTAATTGGTTTGTAGTCTTAGAGCATGTCGATGCCGACCTCATTCACCGTAATTTTGAGATGTTTTCTTTGTCCTCAGAAGTCTTCATACTATACGCCATATTGGATATCTCGTTTCGTGGCAGCGTCTCCAGAACAAACACACCAATTTAAGTATCTTTTCTAACTTTTGGAAGCAATGATTACATTATAATTTAGTTGAAATATTCCTTGCACATTTTGTGTTGGTTTTCGGTGGTCACGTGGTACATATATTTATGAAACATACATTTTATTTAGCAGCAATTTAACCATGGAGTGAATGGGAATATAATTCAGCTGTCTTCATTAAGTTTTAAGGGAACTGGATTCCCAGATCCCAAGATAAAAATTAGGCCTCTTTTGATTTGCAAGAGCACAGTGTTGGCCTTCAAACAAACTATACTAGTCTTCAAGCATACTATACTAATGAGATAACTTGTCAAACAAACAATACTAAAGACAAACCTATTTAATGTTACAAAGCTCATTCAATACTGTGTAAGAAATTTTTATACATTTTTGCTATACTTTGAATGTCTACCCCTCTTGTGGCTTTGCAGTTCTTTCTAGTCAAGTCTTGGCTGCCTGCAGAGGCAGCCAAGACTTGCCAAAAAACATCTGACAAGGTACATGGAAAACCAGTGTTGAGTTTACCCAAACAATGCATGCTGGGGCACCTGTTCCTTTGCATTAAAAAGTTATCAAAGTAAGAATTAGGCTCTTAAGGGTAAAGGTCATATACCTCTGCACAATGGCTAATTGTTACCACAACATGGAGATGAAGTCAAGTTTATTTAATTGTTTATATCCATCTTGCCCATTTTAGAGGATCTTCACCCCATGTATTGGTGACTAGTTCCTACTACATCTGTAAAACAGAGCTTGTTTACCACAGTAAACATGCACTGCTTTACTTGCTGGGGTCCCCACAGGGGACTTTCAGTACAAATTTGACCTGTTAACTGCATATAGGTTACAGAGTAAAAAACTCCTGTTATTGAATAAAAAATCTTTTAATGTGTTGAGAAATTACCCTGACAATTTCCAAATTCCACCTTGTTTATAGACCTATTTGGCCTTAGTTCATCCAATACAGACATTATATTTATTATAACTTGTTTGACAGAGCTCAGAGAGCTCTGTTAAAGAAGATGTAATAGAGTAAATGCTCAGTTTATCTCTAGAATACACAAACACGTCAAGGACACTGCAGCTCAACTTGTCCAAGAAGGGACTGAACTAACAGAGCCATATCCAGGGAAAATTTGGGGACACCTGTCCATCTATGCCACAGGCATAACCAAAGGCCACAGGTGGTAGAGACGGAAACTGAAAGTAGAATTACCGTACTGAACGAAACGTTTTTAAAAGCCACAAATGTTGAAATTACCATAATGTGTCTATGTGCTCAGGGGTCAGCCGAGTGGGCGACTAGGGCAAAGAAGTCGCCTTGTCATTCCTCAAGTCGCTGTGGCTTACACTGGGGGCAAAATTCAAGTGGCCCTCCAAAACTTCCTTGGGAGACATGGCAGTTTACTCTATTTTCTTATGT
Source organism: Pictodentalium vernedei (assembly GCA_031216915.1). Classification (NCBI taxonomy): domain Eukaryota; kingdom Metazoa; phylum Mollusca; class Scaphopoda; order Dentaliida; family Dentaliidae; genus Pictodentalium; species Pictodentalium vernedei. The sequence goes on from CM062296.1 coordinate 767,306,387, forward strand.
TTTATTTCAAAAAAAAAAAACGCTTCTGCATTCACAAAAAAAGTAAACACGGCTGCTGTTATAATCCGTCACAGGGCTCTGAAAATAGCCTAAACTAGCCCAATTTTATATTTCTGAAAAGAATTGTAATGGCGTAGTCATTCGAACAATACGCCCCAACTGATAGCAACCAGCACAAAATGGCTATTTAAAAACAAAGTGCCAGCAAAAACAATGAATCACACAAGACACGCATCGAGTTAATTAGAATTTATTAAAGTTAACCACCGTTTCAAAAAAAAAAATTGTGTAGGAGACAGTTCATCCATAAAAATGTCCAAATTGCTTACAGTTACGCTCTGTTCACTGAAAAATTGGTAACATTGAAATTCGCCCTGCAATTTGCATTGAATATTTTTCTTTGAAAACTTGTGTTGGAAGGGGGTTAAATGTAATAAGGCTACAATAGCAATCACACATATTCAATGGATAAGAATGGCAGGCCTTCTCATAGCACCAATCGCACGTGTCAATGTAAGATGGTTGGCAGAAATTGTCATTTTTCTGAACAGTGTATTATTACCCAGTGCAGCAGGGAAGGGAGACATCTGAAATATTTTGTCATTTACCTTAGAAATAAATTAACTCAAATTGTTAATAATGCTTAATTTAAGGATATCAAAAACTTTTTTAACTACGCTTTTCAATTCAATTACGGCATTCAGAAACCATGAATGCAATTGCCTCAGGCGTATTTTAAGTCAGCTGAAGTATCTTAGTTTGGGATCAAGGGATTAACTTCGTGTTGGATTTAGTCATGTATAATTTTTGCTGAATTTTGACAGTTTTAGAGGACTATGGGATGGAGATTATACACAAATACAATGAGTTTGGGCACCCAAACCAGTATACTGGTACCAAAAATGTCCTGGATATGGTCTTGACTAAATAGAAAGCTGCTGTAATGCCAAGTTATTCAATCAAGTTTCTACAGAAAAGACATTACACCAAAGCTACAAATGAAATATGAAAAAGATCGGGTGAGGGATGCGTCCCATATGATGTACTAATGGAATTGTTGACAATTTAGATGATAAATCCAAGATGGCTGATGGCGACCATGTTTTTGAATGAAATTCAGAAAAATCTGATAGCTCCCATCTAGACATAATACCAAAGATACATATGAAATTTGAAAAAAAATGGGTGAGAGATATGGCCTGTCGGGTGTGCCAATGCAATTGTTAGCAATTTATATGCCAAATCTAAGATGGCCACTGGCGGAAAAATTTGGAACTGATGGGGTGAGAGGTGCAGCCTGTAGGGTGTGCCAATGGAATTGTTGACAATGTGTGTGCCAAATCCAAGATGGCTGCTGGCGACAATGTTTTTCAACAAAATTCAGAAAAAATTGATAGCTCCGATCTAGACATTACACCAAACCTACATATGAAAGGCGCGAGATGCAGACTGAAGGGTGACCTAATGTATATGCCAAATCCAAGATGGCCACTGATGGCCATGTTATTCAATGAAATTCGGAAAAATCAATAGCACCCATCTGGACATTGCCTCAAAGCCACATATGAAATTTGGCACTGACTGCGTGAGAGATGTGGCCTATAGGGTGTGCTAAAGGAAATGTGGATGGACAGAGGAATGTAAGTACGGATGGATATACGGATGGATGTATGTATGTATGACGGAACGCAACCCATCCCAATAGCTCATACATGACGTCAAGTTGAGCTAAAAAACTATCTATGGATGAAGTTGCTTTGGATATCCAAAAACAAGGCAAGGATATCGGACAAGTCTAGATGGCAGCAGCTTTGATGTTTGAACAAAGTATTCAAACTGTTTTCATTATGTTTAAGGGATACAACATTGTTTGTGTCATATTTTGAGGTCAAGAGCGATACCGTATTTGGACAATAATCAACCTTGCATATGGACAAACATACTCAATCAAAAATTGAAACTGCTGAAAGGATCAGCTAAAAAGGTTAACACAGTTACCACAGTCACAAAAAAATTTCATAGAACATATTTACTGATGAAAATTCCAATTTTTTGTGATATTCTGTGAGAATTTCATGGTTAACCCTTTACCCAACGTAACGGCCAAAACCGGCCAGCTCTAGTCTCAAAAATCGCCAATTAATTTTCACTATTTTTTTCATTTTTTGTCTCAAAAACATAGGTTATGACCCCTCGTTGGAACGAGCTCGTCGAGCTCGTTCCAACGAGGGATCATAACCTATGTTTTTGAGACAAAAAATGAAAAAAATTAGTTATTCAAGAATTTTTTTTGCAAGTGTCGTCTGCTTTTCACGTTAGGTAAAGGGTTAAAGTGTATGTCAATAAACATTTTAGCACATGAACATCATATCAAGTGGGCTTGACATGTTATCCTCATGTTTTGATTAGGGCTGTCGCGATTATGTGATTGATCGACTAACCGTCGACTGTTGAAGTAGTCGATGGTTTTTATTTTTAGTCGATCATCATTCATTTTTAAAGTGGTACAAGTTGGATTAAAATTGTGCTGTGTAATGAGATAAATTAACAGCTTGTTAACCTTTGAAGTGTCTTGCCATAGTTACTTGTAATGCCCCATGGCCTTTGTTTTCTGCATTATTGTGCGACAACGTAATTTTGAAAACACTGAGCCTTGCCACTTGATCAATCCCTGTTCTCTGTAGTATTAACCAGTACCCGTTGATCAGAACTAAAGAGTATCATTCAAACGGTGTATCTTTTAATAACTGCAGTTTGGGAAGTCACTGCAGAGTAAAGAGAATCTTCGGTCTTGTACACTTCAGCAACCCTCTTTGGAAAAATTGGAACCAGGAAAGTGAGAAAATTGTCACAAGACCCACAGCAGTAACTTCACTTATAGTACTAAGTTGTAACTTGTGTTGGAGTTGAGGGGGTTTTATATTCAAAATTTTGGAATATTAGTTACAGAAAAGAAACATCTGCACAAACGTTCTGTTTAAATTCTTCAAATCTGCCAGAAATATTCCGGGATTTCTATTTTATCTTGATGCAGAAAGGTACACATTCAAACATAGTCAGTTTTAAACTTATTTTGTAAGTATGTTGGAGATTGTTGAATTCACGGGATATGACTATTAATCAACTAACCATCGACTAATGCTGGTGATTAGTCGACTAAGAAAATTGGTAGTCGCAACAGCCCTAATTTTTGATGATGTCATGTTTGCAATCATTTTCAAACTATAAAAAGTGTGGGATTGGTGGTGTTTCTAGTCATGTAATTATCAACATATGTAATATGCGAGTACCAGTTGTGATTCCTGTATCTCAATCGATTGATTGTTGTTTCGAAACTACACATCAAAGAAATAGAAACATGTCGAAACATGTCTTCCCAAAGTTATAAAAGTTACACAAATTCAACTGAAAATTTATTTTGACCCAACACTTATGTGCATTGGATATTTATCTCCAATTTCAATTTTTAGTATAAAAACACAATACTTTGGATGCTTCAGTTTGTTTTTCAACAGCATTCAGCATGAACGTTGACTGCGTTATCTAGATATGATCTTAAGTGAACAGCGATTGTTGGCATGAAAAATATATGCAAGTTACAGCAATATTCAATCACCCAGAATTTGATAAATCCATTTTTGTTGAAGATAAAAAATGGGAGTGTTTAATACATCAAATTTTGTTTGACAGGGCTTACAAAGCTTATTGAGATCAGTCAAAAAAGATACAGTATGTGGGGAGTGGATTGTAACTCATCTAGTATGGAGTGGAGTTACCACACAGAGTATCACTTTTGAATTCTGTACATATGGTAAAAAAACACAAGCAATGTTTTAGCCAATGAATCTCTGACAGGTCCATTGGCTGGAACTTTACTTGTGATTGCTATGCTTTGCAACAAATTTGCAATTACTGCTTGGATGAAATGTCCACTCTGTGGGTGATTTAGTGATAATACACTCTCCACGTACTGTGTGTATGGTCAGATTCCGAATTTCGTTGTGGAAAGGCTTTGCTCCAACAAATTTTGTGATTTGACATTGGTGAGCAGAGGGTGAAGATGAAAGACATTGAGAAATAGATTTGCACTGAACAACTATGCAATTAACAAGGATATGCCATAAACAAAAAACTAGCTAATTATAATTATTAGTAGATTCCACTTAATTATTATGTCACACAAACTAAATAATAATGAAAACAAAGCAGTCTTTAGTATAAAATTTGAGAAAATCTCAATTTTGGTTAGCAAAACTGTGATTAGGCAATTAACAAAATATAAAATTCGTATTTCTCAGGCACTTCCCTCATTATTGAAAATCTGCCTCATATTTTTTTTTAACCCTTTACCCAATGCAGACGATATCAAAATTTATTATTTTAAATAACATTTTTTCAAATTTTTCAAAAAATTTCAACAAAACCATATCATGTGAGCCCTCGTTGGAACGAGCTCGACGAGCTCGTTCCAACGAGGGGTCACATGATATGGTTTTGTTGAAATTTTTTGAAAAATAAAATTTTTTCAACTGCTGAATTTGCATATTACGCGGGCGGATGTGGGCAATTCGTTGGGTAAAGGATTAACTTGGAAATCTCTTTGATGATACTATTTTGCACTTGGAGAACTAAAAATTAAACATTAGGCCTAAGAAATTTAAGAATCTGTTTCTCAGGCCCTCCCCCATGGTCATTTTGACTTCTGATGGCTCTCATTTTATAACCAATGAAAACATAAAAAAATAAAAATTAAATCATTCATGTCTGATATTTTGCCCAAGTTAATAAAATTGACAAATTTGAACTATGAGTGCAAGAAGGCTTTGCAAGCTTGAGCACTGCAAAGCCTTCTTGCACTCAAGGGATTAAATACAACACCAACGATGCTATTCTGTAGATTATGAGGCCTAAAACAGAAAACAAAATGAGAATTTGAACTTTTGATGGCAAAGAAATAATTACAAAAATAAAAAATAAAATAAATAACATAAAAAACAGACGGACGGACGGATGGACAGACAGACAGGCAGATGGAGTGCAATCCTATAGTTCCCTTACGGTTCCTGTAGGGGACTAAAAACCACCCGCTCACATGTAATTTTACAAACAATGGCCTGATGAAACAGAAGATCTACTTTGTGGGGCCTTAATATCTTGTCAGACAGATCTCAGTGAGCTCTGCCATGCAAGATATAATTGGTTAATTTGCAGCTGCATTATTTGAAATTTCTGTTGCTGAAAAACACATGTTTTTCGACATCAACATCTGAGAAAATTTCAACTATTTTCAATACTGTTTTATGAAACAAAGAAACAGAAAAATGAAAAAAACCTCCCTCCCTCATGACAAAACTGAGGAAAGATTGTATGAGAAACCAAGAAATTTTTTTAGCAGCCTTACATCAATAAAGATTAAAATGCTTCAAAATACTCAAACAAAAAAAGAACAAACAAATATTAGGGGAAACAGGGAAAAAGTATGGAATTACAGTGATTTTTCCCCAAATGAGTAAACAACTTATTTTAGTACACCTTTTAAACTTTCATGTCACTTACCGATTTACTTGCAGGCCTTGAATGAGAATATAATTTATCGAATCTTGTGGGTAATCGAACCTGTATATGTTATAAAAATAAAATACTAAGACTTTACAAACTGAAAAAAATAAATGACTACTTTGACATCAAGAGATATTTAAAACAGAAAGAATTACGCACAACACAAACGCACCTTATAATCACAAAAACTGTACTGTTCTTCATTGATAAGAATTCTTGCAACAAATGGCAATTCTCTCTCAACAGGAATGAGTTAAATCTCAACCTGTATCTTAAAAAATATTTAACCCTTAAGGGCCTGTTGATTTTTATACACTTTGACAGCGTACATCCTGTGACTTTGCAGTTGTATCCAGGCAAGTCTTGGCTGCCTATGTAGGCAGCCAAGACTTGCCTAGAAAACAACTGCTAAAGCACTTTGAAATCAACTAGCAAGTTTACCAAAGACTGCGTGTTGGATATCTGCTTTGTTGCAGAAAAAAGTGCTTCAAGTCGGAAATAGGCCTTCAAGCACCTTCAAGGGTTAAAATATATTTTCAATAAATCTACTAACCATTTACCCAATGAAGACAATTTCAAAATTCATTATTTTAAATATCATTTTTTTAAATTTTTAAAAAAAATTTCAACAAAACCATATCATGTGACCCCTCTTTGGAACGAGCTCAACGAGCTCGTTCCAAAGAGGGGTCACATGATATGGTTTTGTTGAAATTTTTCGAAAAATAATATTTTTTCAGCAGCTGTATTTGCATATTACGTGGGCGGATGCGGGCGATTCATTGGATAAAGGGTTAACTTCTGCTTCAAAGTGGCCATAATTAGATTAGATAAATAAACTCAAATACCAAACATTGGCCCAAACAATTAACATTTGTTGAAGTTATTGCACTAACAAATGAAAAATTAATTAATTAGGAGTTGTAACTCCGCCCGTAATTATTGGACTGGGCTGGTTTTCGAACTTGACCTGTAGACTCTTCGATTGAACTCAAATACTGAATATTGGCCCAACCAATTAATATTTGTTGAAGCTATCATGCTAATGAATGAAAAATTTGTTAAAATCGACTAATTAGGCATCATAACTCTGTCCCTAATTACCAGACTGGGCTGGTTTTCAAATTTCACCCTTAGATTCTTTAGTTGAACTTAAATACTGAATACTGGCTCAATCAATAAATATATTTTAAAGTTACTGCGCAAACGAATGAAAAATTTGTTAAAATAGACTAATTAGGAGCCATTCTATTGCCACTGATCAATGGACCAAGCTGGTTTTTGAACATGGCCTGTAGATTCTTCAGTTGTACTCAAATGCTGGATACTGACCCAATCAATGAATATTTACTGAAGTTATCATGCTAACAAGAGAAAATTTGTTAAAATTGCCTAATTGGGGCCATAACTCTGCCTCTGATCACTGAATCTGGCCGGTTTTCAAACACAATCATAAAAGGCTCAAGAATAATTCACCCATCAAATATCAAACCAATCAGATAATATTTGTTAGAGTTATTGTGCAAACAAGCACATTGGATGGATAAAAAAATTCATTGGTCAAGAAGCTGTTAGAGAAAAATTTGGTTTACCCTTTACCTAACATGAAAAGCAGACGAAACTTGCACACAAAATTCTTGATAAACTAATTGTTTTCATTTTTTGTCTCAAAAACATAGGTTATGACCACTCATTTGAACGAGCTCGTTCCAAATAGGGGTCATAACCTATGTTTTTGAGACAAAAAATGAAAAAAATAATGAAAATTAACTGGCAATTTTTGTGAATAGCGCTGGCCGATTGTGGCCATTTACATTGGGTAAAGGGTTAAAAGGGTCAAGACTATACTTATTCTTGTGGCAAGAGATTTGCTGTCATGGTGGGAAATCTGACAGCTGCATAAAAAAATTCATTGGTCAAGAAGCTGTTAGGGGAAAATTTGGTTTACCCTTTACCTAACATGAAAAGCAGATGACACTTGCAAACAAAATTCTTGAATAGCTAATTGTTTGTCTCAAAAACATAGGTTATGACCCCTCATTGGAACGAGCTCGTTCCAAAAAGGGACATAACCTATGTTTTTGAGACAAAAAATGAAAAAAAATAATGAAAATTAACTGGCAATTTTTGTGAATAGCGCTGGCCGATTGTGGCCATTTACATTGGGTAAAGGGTTAAAAGGGTGAAGACTATACTTATTCTTGTGGTGAGAGATTTGCTGCCGTGGTGGGAAATCTGACAGCTGTATGCCAAGATAGAACACAATGAGGGTGGAATATGGGGACTGGAATCAACTATCTGAGTTGGGAGTTCTTTCAGTATTTCACGTGTGGCAAAGACACGCATGAAATACAGAGAAAAGTCTAAAAAGGGTCATTTTTGGCACTCATAAAATACAGGAAAAACTCCAACAAGGGATGTTGATTTCTGTCCTCTGTACTCTACAAGAGTTGTGTTTTGTATTTATACCAAGATTAAACTTGAATTCAGAAAATGAAGCTGATATTTTAAAAGAAAGATATCCCCTTTGGCAGTCTGTTTACATTCATGCTCGACACTGTTTAATGTCGAAGCATTTCGTTCACCTGTTAACATCAATCAGATGTATTCTTAAAAGAAATTCTTACATGTAAGCCAGATTTCATGCATGATGTACCGAGCACCTTTCTCAATGTCTGCAATGTATCGAGTTATGTTGAATGCACAGCAATCATGTAAAAAAAGACGTTAAAAATACAATAATAATTTCACTAGACTGGGCAGAAAAACTTACAATGAAGAACTGCAATACATTGATCTGAACTGTTAACAGACAAAAAATAAAAGTAAAGATACAGCTGAGTTGTGTATGGTGAAAACATTACTGTGTATTTTAAGGCCTCATAAAGTAGATTTTTTGTTTCTAAGGCATTTTTTGTAAAACTGCATGCATGTGGCCGGGTGGGCGGGCAGTTTTTTATTTTATTTTTTATTTTTTGTAATTACTTCTTTGCCATCAAAAGTTCATGTTCATGGTTGTTTTATGTCTTAGGCCCCATAATCTACAGTCTAGAACAGCATGGGTGGTGGTGCATTTCATCCCTTTGGTTCAAGAAGGCTTTGCAATGCTAAAGCATTGCAAAGCCTTGTTGCACTCAAGGGACAAATTTATCAATTTTATTAACGTGGGTAAAATACCAGACAAAAACAATTTAATTTTTATTTTTTGAAGTTTGCATTGGTTATAAAAAGAGAGCATGCGGTAGCCAAAAGGACCATGCGTAAGGACCTGAGAAACAGATTTTTAACTTTTTTAGGCCTAACTGGTAGGGTACAACAATTAATTTTGATCATCAGAACTTATTCATAAGTAACTGCTTTATTGCAGCTTATTGGGGAGTGCCTCTGCAGTGACTAATAAAATGTACCAAATCTTTTTTATTGACACCATATCATTTGTATCTGGTCAAACATCTAACAAAGCTAAGGCCTAAAAAAATAAAAATCTGTTTCTCAGGCCCTCCCGCATGGTCCTTTTGGCTGCCGCATGCTCTCTTCTTATAACCAATTTAACTTAAAAAAAAAATTAAAATTAAATGGTTTATGTCTGATATTTTACCCAAGTTAAAAAAATTGATGAATTTGTCCCTTGAGTGCAAGAAGACTTTGCAATGCTTTAGCATTGCAAAGCCTTCTTGCTCTCAAGGGATGAAATACACCACCACCCATGCTATTCTGTAGATTATGAGGCCTAAAACTTGAACCAAGAACAGAAATTTTTGATGGCAAAGAAGTAATTACTGAAATAAAAAATAAAATAAAAAACCGCTCGCCCACATGCAATTTCACAAATAATGGCCTGAGAAACAGAAGGTCTACTTTGTGTGGCCTAAGAATGTAAATTTATTTGGGTACCTACACTTTTTAGTAAAGACCAAAGTAAATCAAAGAAAATGGGTAAAAGGATTACATCCATTTTGTGCTTTATTACTTAATCTATTAACCCTTTACCTACCAAATCGGCTGCATCCGCCTGCATAATTTACAAATTGAGCAGTTGAAATTAGGAGTCACATGATGTAATTTTGTTGAAATCTTTGGGGAAAAAAATTAATTAAAATATGAAATATTGATATGGCCCCACAAAGTAGATCTTCTGTTTCTCAGGCTATTATTTGTAAAATTGCATGTGGGCGAGCGGTTTTTTATTTTATTTTTTATTTCTGTAATTATTTCCTTGCCATCAAAAGTTCATGTTTTTGGTTTATGTTTTGGGCCTCATAATCTACAGAATAGCATGGGTGGTGGTGTATTTCGTCCCTTGAGAGCAAGAAGGCTTTGCAATGCTAAAGCATTGCAAAGCCATCTTGAACTCAAGGGACAAATTTATCAATTTTTTTAACTTTGGTAAAATATCACACATGAACCATTTAATTTTTATTTTTTTAAGTTTACATTGGTTATAAAAAGAGAGCATGCGGCAGCCAAAAGGACCATGTGGGAGGGCCTGAGAAACATATCTTTATTTTTGTTAGGCCTATTGTGTATGTTAAATAAAGGGTTATCCTTTACCTAACACAGCAGCAATATCTGACCAACACTAGAGAAAAATTGCCATTCAAATGTTATTATTTTCGCCTCCAAAGCATAGCTTATAACCCCTCATTTGATCAAAATCATCAATCTCTTTCCAATGAGGGGGACATAAGCTATGAAGTTTGTCAGATAAAAAACAAAATTTTGAGTTATATGAATCTTTTAGTTGTGTTAAGTAAGGAGTTATGGTGTCATCTAGAACCTTTGTTAGGTAAAGGGTAAATTGTGCACTTTATATAGGAAGACATGACACAAATCTTAAGGGAAACTTACTCACAAACAAATTTCTATTAAATAAACATTTCATAGCAACCAAAATAGATTAAAGTACAAGATAAAAGAAGTCTTAAAATTTTGAGTGGTCTGTTAATTGTTAGACAAAATTAATTATAATATAAGCTAATTTTTTTAGCCAAGTTGAATTAGTTCACAGAAGAAAAGTTAAAAAATTTATAGTAATTTATATATTTTTTATACTTACCAATGACCCAGACATAGCTGGTGCTAACTCTTAAAATATAGGGCCAAACACAAATTTTGCCCCCCAATCCCCAAAATTTGCATCTAAAACTAAAGAAAACATGTCCTGAAAGGCCCTCCACACCTCGCCCCCACTGCGCATGCGCAGTGTCAAGGACGTTCCGAAATTGGCGCCATTTATCATTCTAATAACCAGTGCCTGGTAAGCGCTATGTACTCAGCGGGGAGGCAAGAGTTCCCAACTCCTGGGAGGGCCATCCCCGTCTGGGTCATTGGTAAGTATAAAAAATATATAAATTACTATAAATTTTTTAACATTTTTATACTGTACCAATGACCCAGACATAGCTGAATAGTAAAAAGGCTGGAGAGCCAAGGACATAGAGCAAAATGGAATACGCTCAATAAAATAAAATAGAGTCATCCCCTGTAGGGAAAAGAAGTAATAGGCCTTACATGTATCTTTCTTATTTATGATAAATTAGAAAGATACAACACCTTCCAAAAATTGAGCTTCATACATCCATGTACTCTATTAATATCCAATAATCCTTATACTAATAATTTTTAAAGTAAGCCAATAATAAAGTAAGTCTAGAGAATAGAGACTCTTATACTCCTAAAAGTGTGTGAGAATTGCATAATCATGTCCGTTGACATATGCAATATTCAAAAGCTATACTTTAAAAACTAAGACTTGAATGAATTTTATAAACTTAAACTTCTCACTAAACAACCATCCCAATAACAGCTCAGAATTACTAACTCCGGAGGAGGTATCCCCTTGTTTTCATAGTAAAAACAGGTGACCCAAGGGAACACCCTCCCCCCCCCCCCCCTTTTTCTTGCCCTGGGTCAAATAGCCCAGAGCGAAGAGGGCAGCCGAACGGAGACACTGCCGAAACAGACAGCCTACCTAGCTATAGTAGCAACTGTTAAGTGAATGACATTCTGAGCAGTAGATAATAGACCTAACAATAGAGGCCTCCAGAAATGGACTCGATATTTCTGAGAAAAAATTCATGAATGGATGGCTGAGCGCAATGAGCAGCCTTAAAAAATCTATAATAGCAACACTATTAATGTAAGCCCAAGAAGTAGAAGAACTCTTACTTCATGAGCCGAAATCTTAAGCACAACTGCTAAGCCAATGATATACCATAAGCAGTACGCTAGTTAATAGAATCGATTAACAATAAAATGGAGCGTAACGTCCTTCTACTAGACATCAAAGACAGAAGAAGCTTACGCCCTTGTAATAAACAGATATCTGTTTATAAATACATAAACTATACCCGGAAAGAGTAAAGGCCTATGCCCATACGAAGACGGAAGGACCTTAAAATAATAGGTTCCGGATAATAGGAGCCTAACTCTTATGCAACAATCCAACCTAAATAGTAACGGAAGTATTGATTCCGAAACTATGAAAGTGAAAATCATCCATCGATAGTGCATGAAACTCACTGATTCTACAGTAAAAGAGAAACCAACAGAATTACTGTCTAAAAGGTCAGAATTTGAAAACTACTGTTTCCAGAGGCTCAAATGATTACTTAGCTAAATAAGAACCGAAGTTAAAATCCGTATAGGAATTTAATCTAAAGATTCTAAGTCTATTTATCAAAAAGTTACTAACTGACTTAGATAAAGAGACAAAAGACTCAATTGTAAACTATCGTAGAGTGCATAGGTATGAGGTAACAAACCTATAACCTAAATAACAACAGGCTGCAGTAGATCTTGTGAAACAAGTATACTAAAAACTAGCAATGCGTAGTATGGAGGGATCAACAATATGAACATAATGATCCCTACACCACGACGGAAGAGCCTCCACTTTAGCCGCATAGAATAGCGAAGAAGAGGATCTCCTATAGTAAGAAATCGCGTCCAAAGCTCGTCCAGTACAGTGCTTACAATGCAATACGGACCACACAACGGAATACATGAAGGTTGCGACCTTGCTGGTTGTGATAAAGATGACACGATTTACCCAGTGAAAAAAGATCCTCACATAGAGGAAGATTTCACGTTAAGATCCACAGTAGACAAGAGAGTAAATTACTCATGATCTCTGTGAAGATAGAGATGCTGTCAACAGAAATGTATTGTGGTTGTTTATCTTAGCAATACCTGCTAAAACAACAGCGCCGGAGGATACGCGTATCCTATCATTGCGTCCTATAGATCAATAGAGCGTTAACAGTATTAGCTCAGAGATCTGGACAAGCCAACACATACGTCTGCAATTGATTAGCAAGCTGTGTCATAATAAAACATCATTGGGCGCTCCCATAGATAGCAAATCTGATTAAATACTTGTTTGTTGAGAGTCCATTCTGACAGCAACAAGCGACCCGTAAGAGAACGGGAGTGCGATAAAACAATCAGACGACCCAGAATATGACGGACCAAAACTGAACTTGGTGTACCATAACCAACAGACGGATTCTTTCCATTAAATTGAATAACGGAAACGAAAGAGTGCCTCCCTGGTTCCGGAGATACGCCACTACTGTCGAATTAAAGGACAGGAATTTGGGCATGCGTTTCTGAATAATGTTCATGCAATGACATAAAGCAAGCCTAAAAAACATTATTCCGCGGAAGTTAAACTGATAGCTAAAAGACTGCGGAACCCAAAGACCCTGGCACTTCGAATCCGTAGGGATCAGTATATATCCCAATCTGTTTGACTGGCAACCGTCATAACAGCCACACTAGGGTCCGGCAACTGCGGCGGCACTCTCTGAGTCAACCACCGAATGTTTGCCCCAGTCTGAATCTCTTGTAACACTAGATAGACAAGAGAATGTATAAATCAAGCAATTCATGGATTGCCGGAAAGTTGCCGTCGAAGAGAAGCTCCTCCGAGAACGAAGCGACTCTGAGAGAGTTCTTAACCTACTATCCACGCGTGGATGTAGCTAGGGCTGCATCACGTCTAACCAACTCCAATCAGCCACTGAAGGGCGGAGTTATACGTGAACAAACTACTGCCCTCAAAAGAAATTACATTGAGAATAATATCCCGTAAATCTTTTCTTGAAGACGTAATGATAACGCCTCAGTAAGGCGGATTACGTATAATAAAGCGTCTAAGTTAAGTCTACTATACATAATGTCGTTCCCAACATTGAAATTGGAAAAGACATAAACGGCGAAAAAGAATATATGCAGTCTTTAATCACACCGTCTAGACGCATATGAACTCTCGGTATGCCCTGCTCTGCCAAAATAAACTATATGTAAAAAAAGATAAAATGGCAGAAATGAGCCAAGCGGACAAGAAACTAAACTATCATGCTTAGTAGCAGGCTTGTATATATATATATAATATATAGCGTCGAAAAATAAAACACATGTTGTAATGACAATATTGGACTGTGTCGGTAAGTCAGGGACAAAGTCCCTGTACCGATCGAAAAATCCGAGTCCAATGACGCTATAAGTCTCTTATCCAAGATCGCAGCAATGAAGTCCGAAAAATAATCACTGGAAGAAATGCCAGAAGATATGAAAGGCATCTTCCGATACTACTAAAGGGAAAACTCGAAATCTTTCGAATCCCTTTCGCCATCCTGTCGGACGCTATAAAGCGTTCGGTCGTCCGTAGCTTGATGCAACCGCGGACCGCACCGACCCAGCGCCGTCGGATAATTCCTGATTCGACCGAGAAACCGTCAATTGCTGGGATGCTGCGAAACAACTGTGCTAACTCGGATAGCACGTCTGTCACTGAGGCCTGAGGAGCAGCGGTCTTACGATGCATTGCCGCAGGAAGCTCCGAGATCGTTACCCCGTGCATACTTCCAATATGCGAGCGAACGGAGTGTATAGGCCTCGTGTCCCTTGGCTACCGGATGGCGCGACCTATTCGCTGTGGAATCATTGAATGCCGAAACTGATCGGATACTCGAGGTCACGTAGCCAATGTGCGGTCGTGTGCCCTGCTGTGAGGATGAGGAAGCATTAAAGACAGTCTCTCGGACTGTCAATATAACGGAGCGTCCCGAGCAACGGACATATGCTCCGAATGTAAAATATCTGAACCACAACATGCGGTCCCCTATGTTGTTGGCTTCCTCCGATCTGTCCTCAATCTGCCGTCACTGGGTGAGTACTAAAGTAATTAAAGTGCTCGCATCACCCAAATCTCCTTCCTAGACCGCAACGGACGAACCCGGCAGCCGAACCATTCGATGAATGTACGCTACACCGGGTGAGCTAGCGAATGTCATTCCGTAAGCGATAGACATATTCCATGAGCACTTATTGCCGCTAACTCTTCATTAACTATGACGACAGAGGCACACTTTTGAAAGACATCTCCATAACTCTTCGAACAAGAAACCAGAAATGCTTGGATAGCAAGCATAAAATAATAATATATATAGCGTCGTTCAATAATTCGAAAGTTTGTGTGACATTATTGGACTATGTCGGAACTGAGGGACGATGTCCCTGAACCGAACCAAAAATTTCTAAGTCCACCGACGCTATCAGTTTCTTATCCGGCATCGCAGCATATGTTGTTCCGAAAGGGAAAGCTTGAAATCCACCGAATCCCTTTCGGTATCCCGTCGGACCGGATGAAACTTTCGGACGTCCGTACCCGCTTCCGCGGAGCGTCCCGACCCAGCATCGTCGGATAAAATATATGCGACAGATTCAGTTGATGCTGGGATGCTGCGATAAACTGTGCTATTAAGGAAAGCACGTCCGTTCCCAAGGCCTGTGCAGTAGCGGACTTACGATGCATTGCCGCTGGAAGCTCCGTGTACGTTGACTCCCGCACACTTCCTATGCGAACGTCCGGAGTCTGCAGGCCTCGAATCCCCGGCTACCGACCCAGCGCTGTCGGATAATTCTCGATCCGACACCGTTTCTGTCGGCTGCTGGGATGCTGCGATAAGTTGTGCTATGTGCACAAGAATGTCCGGCGTCGAGACCTGCGGAGGCGCAGTCTATCGGTGCTTCGCCGAGGGCAGCTCCGCATCAGATGGCTCCCGCATACTTCCTATGCGAACGTCCGGAGTCCATCGGTCTCGAATCCCTGGCTGCCGGATGGTGTGACCTGGTCGCCGAAGAATCCTTGATCGGCGAAGCTGGTAATATATCGGCGGTCACGCAGCCAAGGTGCGGTCGTGTGCGCTGACGAGAAGAGGAAGCCTTAGCAGTCTCAGTGGACTGCCTATACAACGGAGCGTCCCGAGCGACGGACGTATGCTCCGCTAACGACACATTTGTACCACAACATCTGGGGCCAGATGTTGTTGAACGAGAGAGGGGCCTCTCTCGCTTGCCGTCCGGATGGACCGGAACGAGCTATGAACCGGACTAAAAGGCTTCCTCCGTTCTCCCTCCGATCCGCCGTCACTGGGTGTGCATTAAGTTAATTTTATAGTGCTCGCATCACCCCAAAATTCCTTCTAGACCGCAACGGACGAACCCGGCTGCCGAACCATTCGGTGAATGGACGCTACACCGGGCGAGCTAGCGGACGTCAAAGGCCGTCGAACCTACTAGGGTCCTCTTAGGCAATTGGCGTATTACATGAGCACTTTTCCGCTAGCCCTTCATTAATTGTGACGACGGAGGCACACTGTTGGAAGACATCACAGATACATCACCCTAATCTTGATCGTCTGAAATAGAAATTGATAAAGTAGAGTGACCCTGCGGGGAAAGGACCGGAGTGTCCAAATCCCCAACAACATACCGTGACATACGCTTCCCATATTGTCATCGAAATCATACGATACAGAACAGGAGTTAATGCGAGTACACTGACCACATATAGAATGATAATAAGGTCAGAGGAAGACTTCCTCCTAAAACAATTGATCAATATCCTTTCAATGTGAAAAGAAAACAAGTCCTGGTACTCGCACTAACCCCTGGCAATCAAAATACATAATAATAATATGATCCATTAATATAGAAAAAATAATTGAAATCAAAATATTTTGAAAAAATATTTTTTCAGAACAGCCCAAGTTTCTGAAAAGTAACGTTGAGCCCCAATGGATCCCAAGCCTAAGTGTGGACAAAAATTTTAAAAATATTTTAAACAATTTATTCAACACTTACGAACAATAATAATGTATCTAGTTATGATTAAAATAACATAAAGATATTATTATTTAGAAATCCCCCCCTCACACAGAGGGCTGTTGTAAATGTAAACAATGAGTGTAAAAACACTAAAATAAGACTCCAGGCACCCAGGCCCGAAATCAGTTACCAAAAATACACCATCTGATGCAAAACAGAGACTTCCAGGGAAGAAACTGCAGAACATCAGATGGTAGATGCAGAACACAACGCCTAACCACCCGTAGGTGAAGACGTAAACATGGGGAAAGAACAGAATTCATTCTGTTATTAAGCTAAAACTCCCAAGAAATTTTAGTAATAATAATTACAGAAACTATGCCAAAAGCATGGGAGAATAGCAAGGGGGAACTTAAAGGACAGGGAGAGAGGAAAAACACTTGAAAAAACAGTGTTACTAAATAATCAGAATGACAACAAAATGGCTGCTGCCTTGAAAATAGGTAACTTAACATAATTTCATTAAAAAATTTTAAGTTACAGCCCTGATAATATTCTGTCACACATTCTTTTCCTCTCCTCCTTTTCTATCCTCCTTAGAATCACCATTTCACTAATATTTATGTGTCTGGCATCATTTAAACTGAGATTTAAAAGCACAAAGATCAGTCAGATGTTAACTGATGAAGGGCCAAACTTAGAATGATAAATGGCGCCAATTTCGGAACGTCCTTGACACTGCGCATGCGCAGTGGGGGCGAGGTGTGGAGGGCCTTTCAGGACATGTTTTCTTTAGTTTTAGATGCAAATTTTGGGGATTGGGGGGCAAAATTTGTGTTTGGCCCTATATTTTAAGAGTTAGCACCAGCTATGTCTGGGTCATTGGTACAGTATAAAAATACTGAAGTTGTGATGAGTTTAAAACAAGACAAACAGTACCCACCCAGCTACTGATGCCCCAAAACCTATACAAAATTTTCTAAAATTTAAGTTTTCATAATAATGTGACCTTGGCCTTTGTATTATTCATTTGGTAGTGCTGCAAAACATAACCTCTCCAGCCTATACACAATTTTTCTAAAATTTAAGTTTTCATAATCATGTAATCTTGGCCTTTGTAGGTTCAACTTTGTGGTGCTGCTTAGCACAACTTCTCTTTGTCCTTTATCCATGTGTGGAGGGAGCGAGGTGGCTCAGTAGGTAGAGGTGTAGGCTGCAAGCTGAGAGGTCCTCAGTTTGATTCCAAGATGTGGCAATCGTGTTGTGTCCTTGGGCAAGACACTTCACCCCCCATTGCCCACGTGGCGGCATGGTGGAATTGTGTACTAAGGTGTACTGCACGTCGATGGTGCACCAGTCTTCAACCAATGCTAACCCTGCTTGTATGGAGTTAGTATGTTGAGCTGACAGTTGCTCACCATTGCTCAGTGGTTGTCTCCGGGTACTCTCACTTCCTGCACTCGTAAAATTGTCATGGTCATGATTAGCCAATGAGCAGAAATATGTGACCTTAAACACCAATAAATAAGAAAATTATCCATGTGTGAAGTTTCTGGAAAATCCACCCAGCCAGCATAGAATTTTATGACAAAGAAAGTTTTCCATACACAAAGTTTTTTTCTAAGATTTGAGTTTTCATAATCATGTGACCTTGATGTTCCATATTTGGACATGGTGGAGCTGCACAACACACTTTCCCTTTGTCCTTTACTTTTGTGTGAAGTTTTGTAAAACTCAACCCTTCAATTATAGAGTTGAGACAAAGACAAAATTTTCTCGATGAACAGGCAAAATTCAGACAGACAGATAGAAGGATGGATGATGCCTCCTCGTTGGGGCATAAAAATCTTTAAAAATCTCGAGATAAATATTGAACTTGATTTTGAGGATACTTTCACAACACAACAACTAAAACACCTTTGAGGGTGGTACATATCATGCAGCTTGAAAAAACAACAAAACTTGAGAAAAAAAAATTGAAAGATTTTTACAAATTCTGCAGTTGGAATTTTTGCCATTTTAAAAACAAAATAGATAACAAAAGAGATATAACTAGTGAAATATATGTATACCAGCTCTAAAGATTCAAGCTGAGTATTACTTACTTGCAATACAGTTCCAAATAACGGTAGATTTACTGTATCCCCAGGAACTGGAGATGGCCACTGATCAACATCATGACAAGCTGAAGTATATATTTATAGAATACCAATTGATTATGCATAATAACAGAGACAGAAGTAAGCTTTATACAAAATAAGAATTCTCTGTGCCATGTAGTTTGGGAAATATGGCAGTTTTAAGGTTTTTCCTATTTTTAGCTCCCGAGGTTCCCACGGGACAATGAGAAACATTTTTTTTTTTTGCCTCAATCAACTACTTACGACCCATTATCATCTCATAGCAAATTTGGTTCAAATCGACTTCACGGTTCAGAAAATAGAATTTTTAGGCGTGGCCAAAACTTTTGCCCCTCCCATAACGAAGGCAAATAATGCTCGACAAACTTCTCTTGAACAAAATTGATTCTACACCTCAAAAGGAAGCTGCATACCAAATATCAAGTCTCTACTACTGCTGGTTCATGAGAAGAAGATTTTCAAAGATTTTGGTGCCCCTTGGGGGCGTGGCCCCACCCAGGAAGAGGGGCAACTTCATTTGAACAAATCTGAATTGACATTAGGTAATAAACATTTACCCAACATTTGAAAAATATTGGGCCATTGGTTTCTTCAGAGAAGTTGGTTTTGTAAAGTTTACGCCAGACGACGACGGACAGAAAGCGATTAGTAAAGCTCACCTTGAGCTTCGCTCAGGTGAGCTAAAAAGCCTCAGACGACTAGCTATCAACCCGAACCTGCGAAGTCAGATAGCTAGTCTGCGGTCAACGTGCTTCATTAATGAAGCAAGGAAACATGCCACAGCTGCCACCGAATCTGGCTGCAGCCGGGAAGGAGCGTCCCGAACCACAAGCATGAACAGGCATTCCAACTCACTAAAGTTTCTCGAATCAAAAACAATTGACCCTGACTGCTGACGGAAAGGAGAAGAATCTTCAGCTCACAGTCTGCTCCAGACCTCGCCGAGCGTTCCATTCGAAACTTGTAGGCATCTATCCCTTATCATGCATATCCATGGAAGAAGAGGAAGCCGTAACCACAGCCGACCCCGGCTGAATTGCGGAAGAAACATCCCAACTCGCCACATAGGACGGATGCTCCTCCTCATTGCAGTCTCTTACAACACAAAACTGTCGTCCCCGACTGTTAATGGGAAGAAAAACACTCTGCACTAGCGATTTGTCCCCAGATCTCACAGCGTATGCCGCTTAGAAACTTCTAGGCTTAATCCTCTTTCATGCGCTTCCATGTAAGTAGAAGAAGCCATAACTGCCGCCGGCCCAGGCTGCAGTGTGGAAGGAATGTTTCGATGCGTGTTCCGACTCAATATGGTTTATCACGATGGACACAGTCGACCCCGACTGTTAACTGGTAGAGTGCTGGAAGCCCTATTTTGGGCTTTACTAAAAGTGACAGGCAATAACTGTCTGTAGCTACATTCTGCCTGAGGAAGCCTTTATTGTCCCTGATATGAATCAGATTTTTTATACAATACCTTGCTCTCTGACATTTAATTGGATAGTGCCTATTAGGCACTATCCAATTAAATGTCAGAGAGCAGTATATGATGAGCTTTGATTTGTTGTCAGAAAAAACTCAGCACTTTACCAGTTAACGGGATGCAGAGGGTTCTCCAAACAGAGATCTGACCCCAGATCTAGCCGAGTGTCCCGTACAGAAACTTCTGGCTTCTTCTACATGCACAATTGACCAGACCGACCCAGAACCGTCCTACAGCTCACCACTGGAGTCTGCGGGAGGCTGCTCTTGCATATGCTGGTATGCTGCTAATAGCTGTGCAAACTATCACAGCAAGTCCGTTCCCGAGGCTTGAGGAGCAGCGGTCTTCTGTTTTTTCGCCGCTTGCTGCTCCCGGGACGAAGAACCGGAGATAGATCTTTTCTCCAAACATCCCGTTAGCTACTGGATGGTCCGACTTTATGGGCGAAGAATAGCTCCATCTTCGCGCAGCTGACTGGATATCTGAAGTCGGGTAGCCAGCCTGCGGTTGTGTTTGCTTCAATAACGTAGCTGAGGAAGCCGTGACTGAAGCCGACCCTAGTTGCAGACTAGATGTTGCTAGGTTAGAGAGGGACCTCTCCTGCTTGCGGTCACATCGGACCTCGCCGAGCCTTCCAAAAATAAAACTTGTTTTTCAGCTTGTGAAATGCAGTGGAGGAAGCCGTGACTGAAGCCGACCCTGGCTGCAGACTAAACGGAGTGTCCCAGGCAGCGGGTGGACACATGCTCCAGCTCGTGCAAGTTTCTCATAACAACATTTGGCCCCAAATGTTGTCAGATTAGAGAGTGGCTTCTCCCGCTCGCAGTCTTTTAGATCTCGCCGAGCCTCCCAACAAGAAACTTGCTGACTTCCTCCCTATATCCTCCCTATTTCTGTCGTTGCTGGGTGAGCTTTTATTTTAAGTGCTCGCTCTACCCACGTCTACACTTCCTTCGACCGCAATGGAATACCTGGTGTCACGGCTCCCACGGACGGAGTAACTGCTTCAACGGTCACGCTAGCTGCTTGCAAGAGATTAAGAACACTAACTAGAGGCCTCATCCCTTGCTTATCATGAGCACTGCAGCTAGATCTATTTGCTCAATGGAGCGCCATGACGGTAGCACACTTTGGATGGGTGTCACAATATCATCACCATGTTTATGTTCCTCTGAAAGAGAAACTGAAAAAATAGTCTGATTAAATCGTCAGATGTGTACCCATACGCGCAACTAGTAGAAAGCTGTATGACAAGGGCCACTCCAGATGCCCACATAATGTACACCATACATGGTATGGGTACATAGAGAAATGGATTAGAGGAGTTCCTAATTTGATGGATAAAGGGTTAATATCTCCGGATCAAATTATTAGATTTACATAAAAAATAGGCAGATGAATCGTCAGATGTGTACCCATACGCGCAACTAGTAGAAAGCTGTATGACGGAGGGCCACCCTGGATGCCGACGTTATGTACACCATACATGGTATGGGTACACATAGAAATGGATTGGAGGAGTGCCTAATTTGATGGATAAAGGGTTAATATCTCCGGAACAAATTATTAGATTTACATAAGAAACTATACAGCACAACACATCAGTAACCTGAATACATATATAAAGTAACCTGACAATCGGAGTAATATTTATTGAGTTATCGCATGCTGAAGAAATGGATTGGAGGAGTTCTCAATTTGAAGGATAAAGGGTTAATATCACAGGATCAAATTATCAGATTTACACCAAAAACTATACAGTTTGGCACATCAGTAACCTGAATACATAGATGAAGTAACATGACAAACGGATTGATATTTTTTGAGTTATCTCATGCCAAAGGGATTGGAGGAATTTTCAATTTGAAGGATAAAGGGTTAATATCTCAAGATCAAATTATCAGATTTACACCAAAAACCATACAGCTCGGCACACCAGTAACCTGAACACAAATATAAAGTAACTTGACAATCCAAGCAATATTTTTCAAGTTATCGAATGCCAAAGGGATTGGAGGAATTTTCAATTTGAAGGATAAAGGGTTAATATCACAGGATCAAATTATCAGATTTACACCAAAAACTATACAGCTTGGCACATCAGTAACCTGAACACAAATATAAAGTAACTTGACAATCCAAGCAATATTTTTCAAGTTATCGAATGCCAAAGGGATTGGAGGAATTTTCAATTTGAAGGATAAAGGGTTAATATCTCAGGATCAAAATAACAGATTTACACCAAAAACTATACACTGAACACAAATATAAAGTAACTTGACAATCCAAGCAATATTTTTCAAGTTATCGAATGCCAAAGGGATTGGAGGAATTTTCAATTTGAAGGATAAAGGGTTAATATCTCAGGATCAAAATAACAGATTTACACCAAAAACTATACACTGAACACAAATATAAAGTAACTTGACAATCCAAGCAATATTTTTCAAGTTATCGAATGCCAAAGGGATTGGAGGAATTTTCAATTTGAAGGATAAAGGGTTATATTTTAGGATTAAGTTATCAGATTTACACCAAAAACTATACAGCTCGGCACATCAGCAACCTGAACACAAATATAAAGTAACTTGACAATCCAAGCAATATTTTTCAAGTTATCGAATGCCAAAGCTATTGGAGGAATTTTCAATTTGAAGGATAAAGGGTTAATATCTCAGGATCAAAATAACAGATTTACACCAAAAACTATACAGCCAGGCAAATCAGTAACCTGAACACAAATATAAAGTAACTAGACAATCCAAGCAATATTTTTCAAGTTATCGATTGCCAAAGGGATTGGAGGAATTTTCAATTTGAAGGTCAAAGGGTTAATATCTCAGGATCAAAATAACAGATTTACACTAAAAACTAGACAGCCCAGAACATCAGTAACCTGAAGATATATATAAAGTAACATGACAATTGGATTGATATTTTTTTAGTTATCTCATGCCAAAGGGATTGGAAGAATTCTCAATTTGAAGGATAAAGAGTTAATATCTCAGGATCAAATTATCAGATTTACACCAAAAACTATACAGCTTGGCACATCAGTAACCTAACACAAATATAAAGTAACTTGACAATCCAAGCAATATTTTTCAAGTTATTGAATGCCAAAGAAATGGATGCAGATGCTGGACGGATGTTCTAACAAATGACTACTTATGTGGCTATTTTATGGACATATTAGGTGGCTAACCTAAAACACATGTCCAACATAATAAAACAAGTTTTTTGAGGGAAAATTTTTGGGGGGTCAGCTAACCCTAACCCTACCCACCCCTAACCCTAAGCTTACCCTAACCCTAAACTAACACTAACCCTAGCCACATAACTCTAACACCCCCTTCACTGACGCCCACCCCACCCACCCCACTCCTAAACCCCACCCTGGAATGCCCTAACCCTACTCTACATTTATCCAAACCCCCCGGACGGACAGACAGGTGGACGGACAAAGGATGGACGAATGGCGGATGGCCACCCTGGATGCCGGTATTATGTGTACCATAGTATGGGTACACATAAAAACTATACAGCACAGCACATCAATAACCTGAACACATATATGAAGTAACATGACAATCGGATTGATATTTTTTGAGTTATCTCATGCCAAAGGGATTGGAGGAATTTTCAATTTGAAGGATAAAGGGTTAATATCTCAGGATCAAATTATCAGATGCACACCAAAAATAATACAGCTCGGCACATCAGTAACCTGAACACAAATATAAAGTAACTTGACAATCCAAGCAATATTTTTCAAGTTTTCGAATGCCAAAGGGATTGGGAGGAATTTTCAATTTGAAGGATAAAGGGTTAATATCTCAGGATCAAAATAACAGATTTACACCAAAAACTATACACTGAACACAAATATAAAGTAACTTGATAATCCAAGCAATATTTTTCAAGTTATCAAATGCCAAAGAAATGGATACGGATGCCGGACGGATGGATGGACGGATGGATGGATGGATGGACAGACAAAGGATGGACGAACGACAGAGGGCCACCCTGGATGCCGGCATTATGTGTACCATACATAGTATGGGTACACATAAAAATTAATTAAACCACTGTGCGAGGTCCGGTCTATGAACCCTCGCCAACAACAACGTACCGCGACACCCATCTCCAACATTAATCATCCCAGAGTAGACAAGTAGGACTAGAATCCACAGAGTGCATCGACTAAAGTGGATATCACTCGTACAAACTCCACAACAAAATATACAATTAAGATACATGAATAATAGCAATCAAAATTAAATTCAAATTATATTTTTAAAAAATTTTGAAAAAATGCCCAAGTTCCCAACGGGAACATTTTGAGTCCAAGGGCATCCCGACAGAGCCTAAGTGAGGACAAAATCCAAATTTTTGGGGCTTCACTACCGGAATAATAATTAATATATCCTACAGTAATTCTACAGAAATATAAAATAAAATACATTTAAATGAGGATGGACAAATTACGGGCTTTCCCAACTTTCCAAAGTGAAAATGCAGACTACATATAGCAAAGCAAAGTGTTTGAAATTAACCATTTCCAAAATGATAGACAAAAAGCATCCAAAGTTGGCTAACTTTGGCATTCTCTCACCCTGGATGCCGGCATTATGTGTACCATACATAGTATGGGTACACATAAAAATTAATTAAACCACTGTGCGAGGTCCGGTCTATGAACCCTCGCCAACAACAACGTACCGCGACACCCATCTCCAACATTAATCATCCCAGAGTACACAAGTAGGACTAGAATCCACAGAGTGCATCGACTAAAGTGGATATCACTCGTACAAACTCCACAACAAAATATACAATTAAGATACATGAATAATAGCAATCAAAATTAAATTTAAATTATATTTTTAAAAAATTTTGAAAAAATGCCCAAGTTCCCAACGGGAACATTTTGAGTCCAAGGGCATCCCGACAGAGCCTAAGTGAGGACAAAATCCAAATTTTTTGGGCTTCACTACCGGAATAATAATTAATATATCCTACAGTAATTCTACAGAAATATAAAATAAAATACATTTAAATGAGGATGGACAAATTACGGGCTTTCCCAACTTTCCAAAGTGAAAATGCAGACTACATATAGCAAAGCAAAGTGTTTGAAATTAACCATTTCCAAAATGATAGACAAAAAGCATCCAAAGTTGGCTAACTTTGGCATTCTCTCACGGTTCTCTTATTCACGCCCCCATTTTGCTTGGGGGTTAAATCGTGAGATTAAAAAGTAATCAGTAACTTTCTTCTACAATAATTGTTGCATCTATCCATACCAAAATAATTGCTACAACAATCTTGCAATTAGAGGAAATGAGTACAGGATGTTTGCAAAATTCACTGAAAATCAATTTTTTTTCTGACAGTACTATTCTTTACATGACCAAAGCTTATGTTGTGTTAAGCCCCAAAGCATAACTTACAGCAGATGATTTGCTCATTACCTATAGCAAAGTGTTTAGAATTAACCCTTTCCAAAATGACAGGAAGATGCAACCACAGTTAGCTAATTTTGGCATTTTCGGATGGTACTCTCACCCTCATATGCTTGAGGATTAAAGATGAGATTAAAAACTAAACAGTAACATTCTTCTGCAAGCATTGTTGCATTTATGCATACAAAAATAATTGTTACAACAACCTCGCAATTATGAGAAATTTGCCATTGAAGTTAGTAAATCTTGAAGATAAAATGATATATTCATATCATTTGTGGCCAATAGGGGTTAACTTTAAAATATTTGTGTGGTGATTTTAGTGTATCCTATTATGCTCTAAATGTATGAACATCAATCACAGACGGAGTGTCTGAAAAGAGACATGGACTAATCTTGAATCTTGGTATTTGAAATAACATGTACAAGTTGAGGGTACTCCAATTCAAGGCCTGACAACTGGGTGAGGGTTAAAACTTGGAATAAAACATATAACAGCAAAATTGTTCTTGGATGAATGTCCTATCTTCTCATGGAAAAGGTTTTGAGACAATATGGCTCCAGTGCTGAGAAAGTGCATGTAAAAGTTGGTGAAAATAACAATTATTCCGACAGTACACTTATGGGAAGTCTCAAATCTGCCACGGGTTAAACTTTAAATAATAACATATAGAACAAAATTTGTCATACTTTGACTGCTGCAAGCAGCTATAGAAAACATTCAGAGCTCAATCAATTAAAAATGGAGTAAATCGTCACCTAAACTTACCAAATTCTGAAAAATTGGAGTTTTTTTGGACGGTACCTACTTTTTTGCAACCAGAATGGGATAGGGTTAAACTTTACAACCAAACTTACAACAGCAAATATGCTCGGTAGTAAATTGTGAATACGTACATGAAAAGTGGAAAATGCAACCAAAGTTGGCCAATTTTGGCATTTTCAAACAGTACTCTTATTCTCGCCCTCATTGTGCTTGAGGGTTAAATCTGAGATTAAAAAGTAAACAGTAACTTTCTTCCACAATCATTGTTGCATCTATCCATACCAAAATAATTGTTACAACAACCTTATAATTAGAGAAATTTGCCCTTGAAGTTGGTCAATTTTGAAGAAAAAAGCTATATTAATGTCATTTTTGGCCAATGGGGGTTAATATTGAAAGATTTGATTGGTGATTGTGGTGTATCATATTATGCTCTAAATGTTTTGAAAATTTGAACTAAATAACTGTAAACAGTTTTGAGACTTTCAAAAAATGTTAAAATTTTGAAAGTTTTGGCAGAATATTTTGAAAATCTTAAAAAATTTATAGTAATTTATATATTTTTTATACTTACCAATGACCCAGACTTAGCTGGTGCTAACTCTTAAAAATCTAGGGCCAAACACAAATTTTGCCCCCCAATCCCCAAAATTTACATCTAAAACCAAAGAAATCATGTCCTGAATGGCCCTCCATACTTTGCCTCTACTGCGCATGCGCAGTGTCAAGGAGGTCCCGGAATTGGCGCCATTTATCATTCTTACAACCAGTGCCTGGTCAGGCTATGTACTCAGCGGGGAGGTAGAGTTCCCAACTCCTGGGAGGGCCATCCCTGTCTGGGTCATTGGTAAGTATAAAAAATATATAAATTACTATAAATTTTTTAACATTTTTATACTGTACCAATGACCCAGACATAGCTGAATAGTAAAAAGGCTGGAGGGCCTAGGACATAGAGGAAAATCCAATAAGCTCAACTATATAAAATAGAGTCATCCCCTCGAAGAGAAAAGGAGTATTAGGCTTTACATGTATCTTTCTTATTTATGATAAATTAGAAAGACACAACACCCTCCATAATTGAGCATCATAACATTCATGTTCTCTATTAACATCCAGTATAATCCTTATACTAATTATTTTTATAGTAAGCCAATAAATAAAGTTAGTCCAGAGAATTGAGACTCTTTATACTCTTTTTAAAAGTGTCCGAGGATTGTATATTAACTCCCGTTTGACACGTGACATATACAAATGCTATACTTTAAAAATTTAACATGAATGAATTTTTTAAACATTAACTTTCACTTTAAAAACCATCCCGGTAACAACTCAGAATTACTGACTCCGGAGGAAGTATCCCCTTGCTTTCACTATAAAACAGGTGACCCAAGGGAACACCCTCCCCCCCCCCCTTCCCCTTGCCCTGGGTCAAATAGCCCAGAGCGAAAAGGGCAGCAGGACGGAGTCACTGCCTGAACAGAAAGCCTGCATAACTATAGTTGCAACTGTTTAGTGAACGACATTCTGAGCAGCAGATAATGGACCTAAACAAAGCAGGTCTCCAGAAATGGACTCAATATTTCAGAGATAAAAATTCGTGAATGTGGATGGCTGAGACCAATATGCAGCCTTCATTAAATCTGTAATAGCAACACTATTTGCAAAAGGCTAAGATGTAGAAAGAGCTGTTACTTAATGAGCCGAAATCTTACGCACAGACTGCTGAGTTGAAGATAGATTATCATAAGCAGTACGGATAGTTAATTGAATCCATCAAGCCATAGAATGGACCGTAATGTCCTTCTATTAGGCATAAGAGACAGAAAGAAGCGTTTACGTCCCTTTCTGATAAACTGAGATCTTGTTAATAAATACATAAAGCTCTAACCGGACAGAGTAAAGGCCTGTGCCCGTCTGAAGACGGAAGGGCCTTAATAACAATAGGTTCCGGATATTATTAGGAGCCTGATTCTTAGCCAAAAATCCAACATTAGTAGTAAAGATAATAGTGTTCCCGTCACTACGATAGTGAGAACCGTTCACGGATAGTGCATGAAGCTCAATGACTCTTTAAGCAGAAGAGAAAGCTAAGAGAAATGCTGTCTTATAAGACCAGAATTTGAAATCTACTGACTCAAGAGGCTCAAATGGTTTTACTTTTAGTTAAGAAGAACCCAAGCTAAATTCATTTAGGAATTGATCTAAGGGTTCTAGGTCTATTTATCGAAGAGTTTCTAACTAATTTAGATAAAGAGACATTAGATTCAATTGTAAACTATCATGGTGTGCATAGGTATCAGATAACATAGACCTATAACCTTTAATAGTAACAGGCTGCAGTTGATCTCGTCAAACAAGTATAGTAGAAAGTTTGCAATGTCTGGTATGGAGGGATCAAAAATATCAACAAAATGATCCCTACACCCATGACGAAAGACCTTCCACTTAACCGCATAGTATAGCGAAGAGGAGGTCCTCCTACAGTTAGAAATCGCGTCCACTGCTCATCCTGTACAATGCTTGCCGTGCAAGAAGGACCGCACAACGGAATACGTGAAGGTTGAGACCTTGCGGGTTGTGATGAAGTTGACACGATTTCCCCAGCGAAAGAAGATCCTCTCGTGGAGGAAGTTTTCGCGGTAAGTCCCACAGCAGACACCTGAGTAGATTTATCCACGGTCTCTGTGGAGACAGAGATGCTACCAACAGAATTGTATTGAGATTGTTTATCTTGAGCAATATTTGTTGAATCAACAGCACTGGAGGATACGCATATCCTATCCTTCCGTCCCACGAGATCGATAGAGCTTCTACTGCATATGCTCGGGGATCCAGACATGGTGACACATACGTCTGCAATTGATTGTTGAGTTGTGTCACAAATAAGTCTATTATTGGCCGCTCCCCTTGGTAGCAAATCTGATTGAATACCTGTTTGTTGAGAGTCCATTCTGATGGCAACAAGCGACCCTTCCGTGATAGGGAGACTACCCGGAATATGACGGACCGAAAGCAGAACTTGGTGTTCTAGAACAAACAGAAGGATTCTTTCCGTTAAATTAAATAACGGAACGGAATGAGTGCCTCCCTGGTTCCGGATATACGCAACTACTGTCGTATTGTCGGACAGGATTTGGACATGCGCTTTCTGAATAATGTTCATCCAATGACGAGTGCAAGCCAAATTGACATCATTTCTTGGATGTTTATGTGCTTGCCTAGAAACTGCGGAACCCAAAGACCCTGGCACTTCGAATCCGTTGGGATCAATGTTGTACCCCAACCTGTTTGATTGGCATCCGTCATAATTATAAAACTCGGATCCGGCAACTGCAGTGGAAGTCCCCGAGACAACCACTGAATGTCTGCCCAAGTCTGAATCTCTTGTTACACTTGATTGACAAGAGAACGTCTATATCGAGCAATTCATAGATTGCCAAAAGGTTGCCGTCGAAGAGAAGCTTCTCCGAGACCGAAGCGACTCTGAGAGAGTTCTTCACCTTACTATCCACGCGCATGGATACAGCTAGGGCTGCGTCACGTCTAACCAACTTCAGGTTTGCCACTGAAGGGCGGAGTTATACGTGTAAAAGCTACTGCCCTTGAAAGAAATCTCATTGAGGATCATATCCTGGAATTCTTTCCCTTGAAGACGTAATGATAACGCCTTAGTAAGGTGGTCTGCGTATGATAAAGCGTCTAAGTTAAGACTGTTAGACATTATTGTCGTTTCCAACGTCGTGGTTGGAATTGACATAGACGGCGATATAGACAATTACAAGTCTTCAGCCTCGTCGTCTAGCCGCAGAGGAACTCTCGGTATGCCCTGTCCTGCCGTTACAAATTTATTCCTTGAATTGATGAAAGGCAGATTTAGAGCATTTGCGGACAAGAAACCAGACCTTGCCTGTTTTGGTAGCAAGCTTATATATAGCGTTGTTCAATAATTCGAATGTTCTTGTGACATTATTGGACTGCGTCGGCAACTCAGGGACGATGTCCCTGAACCGATCAAAAATAATTCTGTGTCCAATGACGCTATTAGTTTCTTATCCCGCATCACAGCATTCTAGTCCGACGGAACAACCTCTGGAAGATAATGCCAGAAGAAATCTATGGCAGCTTCTGTTGTTCCGAAAGGGAAAGCTCGAAATCCTCCGAATTCCTTTCGCCATCCTGTCGGACTCTATGAAGAGCTCGGTCGCCCGTACCTGATGCTTCAGCGGAGCGTACCGACGCAGCGTCGTCGGATTATTCCTGATCCAACAGAGATTCTGTCGTTTACTGGGATGCTGCGATAAGTTGTGCTATTTTGGATAGCACGTCCGTCACTGAGGCCTGTGGAGAAGCGTTTGCTGGAAGCTCCGTGTACACTGACCCGTGCATACATCTATTAAGCGAGTGTCCGGAGTCTACAGGCCTCGTGTCCTTTGGCTACCGGATGGCGTGACCTGTTCGCCGTGGAATCCCTGATTGGCGAAGCTGGCTGGATATCCGTGGTCACATAGCCAAGGTGCGGTCGTGTGCTCTGCCGTGAGAATGAGGAAGCCTTATCAACAGTCTCTCGGACTGTCACTACAACGGAGCGTCCCGAGCGGCGGACGTATGCTCCGAATGCGAAACGTTTTGTACCACAACATCTGGTCCCAGAAGTTGTCGTACGAGAGAGAGACCTCTCTCGCTCGCAGCCCGGATGTACCTGGACGAGCTAGGAACCGGACTAATAGGCTTCCTCCGATCTCTCCTCTGATCCGTCATCCGTCATCACTGGGTGTGCACTTTTGTCTAATTATAGTCTATTTATAGTGCTTGCATCACCCAAATCTCCTTCCTGGACCGCAACTGATGAACCCGGCTGCCGAACCATTCGATGAATGGACGTTACACCGGGCAAGCTAGCGGATGTCAACGCCGTCGATCCTACTAGGGACCTCTTAGGCGATTGACATATTTCCATGAGCACTTATTGCCGCTAGCTCTTCATTTAACTATGACGACAGAGGCACACTTGAAAGACATCACGGTAACTTTTGCGAACAAGAAACCAGACTTGCTTGTTTAAGCATATATATATATATAGCGTCGTTCAATAATTCGAAAGTTCCTGTGACATTATTGGAGTGTGTCGGAAACTGAGGGACGATGTCCCTGAACCGATCAAAAAATTCTTGTGTCCACCGACGTTATCAGTCTCTTATCCGGCATCGCAGCATTCTGGCCCGACGAAACAACCTCTAGAAGATAAAGCCGGATGACATGTACAGCAGCTTATGTTGTTCCGAAAGGGAAAGCTCGAAATCCTCCGAATCCCTTTCACTATCCTGTCGGACCCCATGAAGTTTTCGGACATCCGTACCTGATGCTTCAGCGGAGCGTACTGACCCAGCGTCGTCGGATATTACATGATGCGACAGAGATTCTGTCGTTGCTGGGATGCTGCGATAAGTTGTGCTATTTGGGATAGCACGTCCATCACTGAGGCCTGTGGAGTAGCGGTCTTACGATGCTTGCCGCTGGAAGCTCTGTGTACGTTGACTCCTGCATACTTTTCTTATGCGAACGTCCGGAGTCTACAGGCCTCGTGTCCCTGGCTGCCGGATGGCGTGACCTGGTCGCCGTGGATTCTCTGATTGGCGAAGTTGGCTGGATATCCGAGGTCACGTAGCCAAGGTGCGGTCGTGTGTGCTGCCATGAGGATGAGGAAGCCTTATTGACAGTCTCTCCGGACTGTCTATATAACAGAGCGTCCCGAGCGGCGGACGTATGCTCCGAATGCGAAACATTTTGTACCACAACATCTGGGGCCAGATGTTGTTGTACAAGAGAGGGGCCTCTCTCGCTCGCAGCCCAGATGGACCTGGACGAGCTAGGAACCGGACTAATAGGCTTCCTCCGTTCTCTCCTCTGATCCGCCATCACTGGGTGTGCACTTGGTTGATTTATAGTGCTCGCATCACCCAAAATTCCTTTCTGGACCGCAACAGACGAACCCGGCTGCCGAACAATTCGATGAATGGACGCTACACCGGGCGAGCTAGCGGACGTCAAAGGCCGTCGATCCTACTAGGGACCTCTTAGGCAATTGACGTATTTCCATGAGCACTTTTCCGCTAGCTCTTCATTAATTGTGACAACGGAGGCACACTTTTGGAAGACATCACAGATACATCACCCTGTTCTTGATCGTCTGAAATAGAGATTGATAAACTAGAGTGACCCTGCGGAGAAAGGACCGGCATGGCCATTTCCCCGCTAACATACCGTGACACATGCTTCCCATGTTGTCATCGAAATTAACACATACTGAACAGGAGTTAGTGCGAGTACACTGACTACATTATACAATGATTATGAAAGTCAGAGGAAGATTTCCTCTTATTACAATTGAACAATATCCTTTCATTGTGAAAAGAATACAAAGTCCTAGTACTCGCACCAACCCCTGAAAACAAAAATACATAATAACATGATCCATTAACATAGAAAAAATAATTTTTTGAAAAAATATTTTTTCAGAAAAGCCCAAGTTTCTGAAAAGTAACGTTGAGCCCCAATGGATCCCAAGCCTAAGTGTGGACAAAAATTTTAAAAATATTTTAAAAAATTAATGCAACACTTACGAATAATAATAATGTATCCAGTTATGATTAAACTAACACAAAGACAAGAAATCCCCCTCCACAGAGGCTGTTGTCAATGTAAACAAGAAGTGTAAAAACACCAGAAACATGACTCCAGGCACTGATAACCCTGGCCCAAAATCAGTTACCAATAATACATTATCTGATGCAAATCAGAGACTTCCAGAGAAGAAACTGCAGAACATCAGATGGTAGATGCAGAACACTACGCCTAAACACCCATGGGTGAGGACGTAAACATGGGGAAAACTTAAAGGAAAGGGAGATAGGAAAACACCGAACAAGCAGTGTAACTTTATAGCAAGAATGACCACAACAGGCCCATGCCTCGAAAATAGGTAACTTAACATAATTTCATTAAAAATTTTTAAGTTACAGCCCTGATTATTTTCTGTCACTCATTTTTCCTCTCCTCCTTCTATTTCCTCCTTAGATCCACCATTTCTCTAATATTCATGTGTCTGGCATCATTTAAACTGAGATTTACAAGCACAAAGATCAGTCAGATGTGAACTGATGAAGGGCCAAACAAAGAATGATAAATGGCGCCAATTCCGGGACCTCCTTGACACTGCGCATGCGCAGTAGAGGCGAAGTATGGAGGGCCATTCAGGACATGATTTCTTTGGTTTTAGATGCAAATTTTGGGGATTGGGGGGCAAAATTTGTGTTTGGCCCTAGATTTTTAAGAGTTAGCACCAGCTATGTCTGGGTCATTGGTACAGTATAAAAATATGCGTTTTCACAGACATGACGACACCGCATTTCACTAGATTTTATGACATTACAGAAGTATGCCAAATTTGGCTAACATCGCACAGCTTGTTTTTGAGCAGTTCAACAGACAAAATTCATGGAGGAAAAAAAATGAAAGTGTCAATGACACTGTAGCTCAACTTGTCAAGACATGTACATGTATAGTAGGTGACACAGCAATGACAAACATCTAGGTAATGACCTGATAACAAAGGTACATATAAAGTATTGTAATGGTCTGTACATAAATACTGACTGTAACCTGTAACAAATGTTTTGGTAAAGTATTGTAAAGGTGGGTGACAGTCAGATGCTAAAGTAGAAAAGAAATCTTAGAGTCCCAGAGTGGGTCTGACTGAACCCCCAAAAATTTGTTCTCATAGCACAGTGATAACAAAGGCACCCCAAAACACACTTATTCCTGTCCCAAGGTGAAAACAAAGGTACCCAAGAAGTTTTGTGAAGATCAGTTCATAAATACGAGCTGTATAGAAGTTGTGACAAAAAACTGATTGGACCTAATTTCGGTACAAAATGGCCACTGGCAGCCATCTTGAATTTTGGACCGCACTCAGAAACATTCGTTCTCGTCCCAAGGTGATAACAGAGGTACAAAATGGCTGCTGGTGGCCATCTTGAATTTCGGACCACACCCAAAAACACTCGTTCTCATCCCACGGTGATAACAAAGGTATCCAAGAAGTTTCGTAAAGATCGGTTCGTAAATACTGCCTCTAGCCTGAGCCGTATAGAAGTTGTGTACAAAAAACTGATTAGACCTAATTACGGTACAAAATGGCCACTGGCAGCCATCTTGAATTTTGGACCGCACTCAGAAACACTCGTTCTCGTTCCAAGGTGATAACAGAGGTACCCAAGAAGCTTTGTGAAGATCGGTTGATAAATACAGCCTCTAACCCGAGCCGTATTGACATGTGTACTTACTGTGTGTTAGTAGCACTGAAAAAATCAAAGTTCATCTAATTTGCATAATTTCTGCACGAGAAAAAAACCTGTATTATATGTGATGTATCCCATGGTACTAAACATTCACACACAAAAATTTTCAAATCAGCACTTTCATATGGAAGTTCTGTGCAAAAATCTGATTGCACCTAATTTTGTACAAAATGGCTGCCATCGGCCATCTTGAATTTTGGACCGCACCCAAAAACAACTCGTTCTCGTCCCACGGGGATACCAAAGGTACCCAAGAAGTTTCGTAAAGATCGGTTTATAAATACGGCCTCTAGCCCGAGCCGTATTGGCATTTGCACTTACAGTGCTGAAAGTAACACTAAATACATCAAAGTTAGTCTAATTTGCATAATTTACGTACAAGAAAAATACCTGTATTATATGTGATGTATCCCATGGTACTAAACATTCATCCAAAAAATTATTCAAATCAGCGCTTTCATATGGAAGTTCTGCGCAAAAATCTGATTTCACCTAAGTCTGTACAAAATGGCCGCCAGCGGCCAACTTTAATTTTGGATCGGACCCAAAAACACTTGATCTCATCCCACGTTCATAACAAAGGTACCCAAGAAGTTTCGTAAAGATCGGTTCCTAAATACGGCCTCTAGCCCGAGCCGTATTGAATTGTTGACGGACAGATGGCCAGATGGCCAGACGGACAGACGGACGATGGATGACTGGCCATGGCATAAGCTCAAATTTGACTTCGCCAAAGTTGAGCTAAAAATAAATTAAAAAAAAACAGAGAAAAAAATTTTGAAAAAGAAGAATAACAAGAGTCTTTCCCAAACTGGGTTTGGGAAAGCCTAAAAAAACTGAAACAAGACATCAGGCACACAAAAAGGCCCAAAGTCAGTAACCAATTTAAATGCTACCAGATGCAAAGCTAGATCTTCATACGAACAAAAAATGATACATCGGATAGAAGATGCAAGACTAAATGACCTAACACCCCTAGGGTGAGCACATAACCATGGGGATAAACAGAATAAATATTCTGTAATACACGTTAAACTCCCAAGAAATTTATTAAAAAATTTAAATAAAAAATAGCCAAAAAGCTTAAGAGTTTAACAAGAAGGGTTCATGGAAGGATGGGGAAGGAATACTTAACAAACAGTGGATAAATCATTTGCAAAAATGATGACATCAGGCGTATGCCCCGAAATTGGGAAACATGAAATAATTTTATAATTATTATAAAGTTACAGCCCTGAACATATAAAACCACTGTTGTACACTTCCATCGTCCAATAACAGCTTTGGATCCACCAATTCTTGCATTAATTTGTGTTTGGCATCCTCAAAAAAGGAGATTTTAAAGCACAGGTGTCAGAACATTGTTGCTGACTTTAGGGCCAAACAAAAAATGCTGTTTGCGCCAATTCCGGACACTTCCTGATGGCTGCGCATGCGTGGAGAGTAAAAGTATGGAGGACCAGATAGGACTTTTAATTTTCGGTTTTGCAAGCAAATTTTGGGGATTGGGGTTTTCAAAATTTGTGTTTGGCCCTTGATAACTTTGATTTTGAACCAGCTAATCTGAGCCATTGGTTTATAGTATAAAAATTTATCCAGTTAAGAAACAAACAAAAAATACAAATAAAAGCCTCCCTCCCTCAGTGATTTGAAAAATGAATTGCTCGAGATCCAAATTTAGTTTTGTATTCGCCTTAAATGTGAAATCTGGCCTGTGTTTTTTAAATTTATGCACCTAAGCTGGCCCTCCAAAAGGTCAGTCCCTGATGATGGCTTTTCTCCTACATTTTATCCATCAATCTAAACTGAATTCTGAACCTCCATCTCAAAACTATTAAACTATTTCTATTTCTAACCTCAGGTTCAAAAGTGTAGACTTACCTGCCTCGAGGCTAGGTTCACCATTATCAAAATATTCTGGTGCAATAATTCCAACTAGTTCTGTAAACAAGGCAACAAATGGCAATTTTGACAAAAGAACAACTGACTGTAAACAAAAAACAAAGAAGAGGTAATAAAAATTTGCTCTCCACCTGAATTACAGTAATTGCAGTGTCAACAATGCGTACAATACGTGAAGGGAGAATTACAACCAAAATGGATGTGCAGTGACATTTATTGCTTCAGAGTTTCAGCGACAGTTTTTTTCCTGGTTCCTGCGATCTGCAACAGTCATGGGAGGAAAGGATTTAATGTTTACAAGTGGTGCTCATCAATTAAATAAACTGACACCACAAATAGGCAATATCTTCTGCATAAAATTCATGTAATGTATACAAAGAACTATTGTTAGGGGCACGACCAACATTATCACAGTTTATTACTTTCCAAAGTGTGATTTACTGGGGTTTCTGGGTTTAATTATAAATGATAACTTCACAAGTGAATTATGCAATCAACAATTGGGTCATGTATCCGTGCGCACAAACGAAGACGCTTTGCCATGGGTGTAATGGGGACTTCATTGTTTTTTGTTTTTTTAACCCTTTATCCAACATGAAAAGCAGACGACACTTGCAAAAAAAATTCTTGAATAACTGTTAAAAAATTTATAGTAATTTATATATTTTTTATACTTACCAATGACCCAGACTTGGCTGGTGCTAACTCTAACAAAACCAGGGCCAAACACAAATTTTGCCCCCCAATCCCCAAAATTTGCATCCAAAACAAAAAGAAATCATGTCCTAAAGGACCTCCATACTACGCCTCTACTGCGCATGCGCAGTGACGCAGACGTCCCGAAATTGGCGCCAATTATCATTCTTACTGGCAGTGCCTGGTCAGCGCTATGTACTCAGCGGGGAGGCAAGAGTTCCCAACTCCAGGGAGGGCCATCCCCGTCTGGGTCATTGGTAAGTATAAAAAATATATAAATTACTATAAATTTTTTAACATTTTTATACTGTACCAATGACCCAGACTTAGCTGAATAGTAAACAGGCTGGAGGGCCTAGGACATAGAGGAAAATCCAATAAGCTCAACTATATAGTAAAGAGGTAACCCCTTAAGGAGAAAAGGAGTATTAGGCATTACATGTATCTTTCTTATTTAATATTAAATTAGAAAGATACACTACCCTTAATAATTGAGCACAATAACATTCATGTTCTCTATTAACATCCAGTATAACCCTTATACTAATTATTTTTAAAGCAAGCAAATAAATAAAGTAGTCCAGAGAATTGAGACTCTTTATAGTCATTTAAAAGTGTCCGAGTATTGTATATTAAAGCCCGTTTGACACTTGACATATACAAATGCTTCACACCGAGCTACACTTTAAAAATAAGACATGAATGAATTTAAACATTAATATTACACTTTAAAACCATCCCGGAAGCGACTCAGAAATACTGACTTGGAGGAGGCATTCCCTTGCTTTTCACTATAAAGCAGGTGACCTAAGGGAACACCCCCGCCCCCCCCCCCCCCCTTCCCCTTGCCCTGGGTCAAATAGCCCAGAGCGAAGAGGGCAGCCGGACGGAGTCACTGCCGGAACAGAAAGCCTGCATAACTATAGTTGCAACTGTTTAGTGGACGACATTCTGAGCAACAGATAACGGACCTAAACAATGCAGGTCTCCAGAAATGGACTCAATATTTCTGAGATAAAAATTCGTAAATGTGGATGGCTGAGACCAATAAGCAGCCTTCATTAAATCTGTAATAGCAACACTATTAGCATAAGCCCAGGAAGTAGAAAGAGCTCTTACTTCATGAGCAGAAATCTTAAGCACAGACTGCTGAGAAGAAGATAAATCTTCATAAGCAGTACGGATAGTTAACTGAATCCATCTAGCAATAGAATGGACCGAAATGTCCTTTCTATTAGGCATCAAAGACAGAAAGAAACGTTTCCGTCCCTTTCTGATAAACTGAGATCTCTGTTTATAGATACGTAGTGCTCTAACAGGACAGAGTAAAGGCCTACGCCCGTCTGAAGACGGAAGAGCCTTAATAACAATAGGTTCCGGATATTTATTAGGAGCCTGATTCTTAGCTAAAAAACCCACATTAGTAGTGAAGGTGATAGTGTTCCCAACACTACGATAATGAGAATCATCCACCGAAAGTGCATGAAGCTCACTGACTCTTCTGGCAGAAGAGAAAGCTAAGAGAAAAGCTGTCTTATAAGATAAGAATTTGAAATCTACTGTCCCAAGAGGTTCAAATGGCTTTTCCTTCAATTTAAGGAGAACCCAAGCTAAATTCCACTTAGGAATTAATCTAAGAGTTCTGGGTCTATTTATCGAAAAGTTTCTAACCAACTTCGATAAAGAGACATTAGATCCAATTTGTAAACTATCATGATGTGCATAGGTATCAGATAACATAGATCTATAACCCTTTATAGTAACAGGCTGCAGTTTGATTTCGTCAAACAAGTATACTAGAAAGTTTGCAATGTCTGGTATAGAAGGATCGAATATATCTACAGAATGATCCCTACACCAACGACGAAAAACCTTCCACTTAGCCGCATAGTTTAGCAAAGAGGAGGTCCTCCTACAGTTAGAAATCGCGTCCACTGCTCGTCCTGTAAAGTGCTTGCCATGCAAGAAGGACCGCACAACGGAAAAACGTGAAGGTTGAGACCTTGCGGGTTGTGATGGAGTTGGCGCGATTTCCCCTGCGAAAGAAGATCCTCCCGTGGAGGAAGCTTCCGCGGTAGGTCCCACAACAGACACCTGAGTAGATTTATCCACGGTCTCTGTGGCGACAGAGATGCTACCAACAGAATCTTGCATTGAGATTGTTTTATCTTTAGCAATACTTGTTGAATTAACGGCGCTGGAGGATACGCATATCCTATCATTCCGTCCCAAGGGATCGACAGAGCGTCTACTGCAAAAGCTCTTGGATCCGGACACGGAGACACATACGTCTGCAACTGATTGTTGAGATGTGTCGCAAATAAGTCTATCATTGGCCGTTCCCATTGGTAGCAAATCTGATTGAATACTTGTTTGTTGAGAGTCCACTCCGACGGCAACAAGCGACCCTTTCGTGAAAGGGAGTCTGCTAGCACATTCAGACGACCCGGTATGTGACGGACCGAAAGAAGAACGTGATGTTCTAACGCAAACAGAAGGATTCTTTCCGTTAGATTGAACAACGGAACTGAATGAGTGCCTCCCTGATTCCGTATATACGCCACTACTGTTGTATTGTCGGATAGGATTTGGACATGAGCATCGTGAATAATGTCCATCCAGTGACGTAACGCAAGCCAAATTGACATCATTTCCTTGATGTTTATGTGCTTGCACAGGAATTGCGGATCCCAAAGACCCTGGCATCTCGAATCCGTTGGGATTAATGATGCACCCCAACCTGTTTGACTGGCATCCATCATAACGGTAAAACTCGGATCCGGCAACTGCAGCGGAACTCCTTGAGTTAACCACTGAATGTTTGCCCAAGTCTGTATCTCTTGTTTCACTTGATCTGACAAGAGAACGTCTACATCGAGCGAATGAATTTTCACACTCCAATTCTGAGTCAGGAAAATTTGAAGAGGACGTGTGCGTAACCGCCCCATCGGAATGAGATCCGCGGCGGCTCCGCACAGACCTATCAGTCTCATAAATTCTCTCGCCGTGACTTTGTCTGCGTGCAGACAATAGCGAGCGTAACAACTGACTAATTTCGCTCTGGTTAACGGCAGACGAATGAGATTGTTGTGCGTCTCGAAGCTCATTCCCAGATGAGTGAATGACTTGGACGGCACCAGATCCGACTTATGACCAAACTGCACCGGTTTTCAAACTTGTTCAAAATATTAAAAAAGTCTCACATACTAAATACTGACCAATACCCACACACTGACTTCATCAAACTATTGGTCAAATGTTTTGGTAATGAAAGTGACTGTAGCCTGTAACAAATGTGTAGGTAAAGTATTGTAAAGGTGGGTGACAGTCAGATGCTAAACTAGAAAAGAAATCTTTGAGTCCCAGAGTGGGTCTGACTGAACCCAAAAATATTTGTTTGTTTTTGTTCTCATAGCACAGTGATAACAAAAGCACCCCAAAACACTTGTTCCTGTCACAAGGTGATAACAAAGGTACCCCAAGAAGTTTCGTGAAGATCTGTTCATAAATACAGACTCTAGCCCGAGCCGTATTGACATGTGGACTTACAGTGTATAAGTAGCACTAAACAAATCAAAGTTCATCTAATTTGCATAATTTCTGCACAAGAAAAAAACCTGTATTATATGTGATGTATTCCATGTTACTAAACATTCCTACAAAAATTTATTCAAATCAGAACTTTCATACAGAAGTTCTGTACAAAAAACTGATTGCACTAATTTTGGTACAAAAAAGTTGCTGGCCATCTTGAATTTTGGACCGCACCCAAAAACATTCGTTCTCATCCCAAGGTGATAACAAAGGTATCCAAGAAGTTTTGTGAAGATCGGTTCATAAATACAGACTCTAGCCCGAGCCGTATTGACATGTGCACTTACTATGTATAAGTAGCACTGAATAAATCAAAGTTCATATAATTTGCATAATTTTTGCACGAGAAAAAAACCTGTATTATATGGATTGTATTCCATGTTACTAAACATTCATACAGAAATTTATTCAAATCATAACTTTCATACAAAAGTTCTGTACAAAAAAAGTGATTGCTCCAATTTTGGTACAAAATGGCTGCTGGCAGCCATCTTGAATTTCGGACTGCACCCAAAAACACTCGTCCCACGGTGATAACAAAGGTACCCAAGAAGTTTTGTAAAGATAGGTTCATAAATACGGCCTCTAGCCTGAGCCGTATAGAAGTTGTGTACAAAAAACTGATTGGACCTAATTTCGGTACAAAATGGCCACTGGCAACCAGCTTGAATTTTGGACCGCACCCAGAAACACTCGTTCTCATCCCAAGGTGATAACAAAGGTATCCAAGAAGTTTTGTGAAGATCGGTTCATAAATACAGACTCTAGCCCGAGCCATATTGACATGTGCACTTACTATGTATAAGTAGCACTGAATAAATCAAAGTTCATCTAATTTGCATAATTTTTACACGAGAAAAAAACCTGTATTATATGTGATGTATTCCATGTTACTAAACATTCATACAGAAATTTATTCAAATCAGAACTTTCATACAAAAGTTCTGTACAAAAAAAGTGATTGCACCAATGTTGGTACAAAATGGCTTCCGGCAGCCATCTTGAATTTTGGGCTGCACCCCAAAACACTCGTTCTCGTCCCAAGGTGATAACAAAGGTACCCAAGAAGTTTCGTAAAGATCGGTTCATAAATACGGCCTCTAGCCCGAGCCGTATTGGCATTTGCAGTTACAGTGCTGAGAGTAACATTAAATAGATCAAAGTTAGTCTAATTGGCATAAGTTATGCACGAGAAAAAACCCGTATTGTATGTGATGTATCCCATGGTACTAAACATTCACACAGAAAATTATTCAAATCGGAGCTTTCATATGGAAGTTCTGCACAAAAATCTGATTGCACCTAATTTTGGTACAAAATGGCTGCCAGTGGCCGTCTT
This sequence comes from Pictodentalium vernedei, assembly GCA_031216915.1. NCBI lineage: Eukaryota > Metazoa > Mollusca > Scaphopoda > Dentaliida > Dentaliidae > Pictodentalium > Pictodentalium vernedei. The sequence continues at coordinate 767,348,804 of CM062296.1, forward strand.
AAATTTTGGTCCGGACCCAAAAACACTCGTTCTCATCCCACGATGATAGCAAAGGTACCCAAGAAGTTTTCGTAAAGATCGGTTCATAAATACAGCCTCTAGCCCGAACCGTGTGTATGGCACAACAGACAAATGGGCAGACAGACGATGGGCCATGACAATACCTCAAACTTGGCTTTGCCAAAGTTAAGCTAAAAATCCTAATATTTTTGTCGCATATATTTGGTTGTTTCTGATTATTTTGTCAGTAAAATGTCATCAGAAGTCATCCTCTAAAGGCCTAACTTTCACAACTGAGTGCAGCCAAAGAAACTTGACACACAAGAAACAAAAACAACTGCAGAATAAATTATTCGCTAATGTTTTTTTTTAATCCTTTACATCTGTCAATTTTGGCATTTTATAGAGACCCCTCATTTTATTGTGTGATGATAGCAGAAAGGCCTATATATATAAAACCTGGCCCTGATTTTTTAGTTCATACATAATTTTTCATCCAGTGACACATCTCTTTTGTCCCATACCCCCATCCACCCCCCACCCCCACCCCATCCCACCCCCAAACACTTTCCCAACCATAAGAATAGAAGATTTTTAGAATTGAAATCGTTTGGTGCGAATAATTAATTGGAAAGTAGAAATTCTATGTGGGCTTGTATATGCATTATCAATTTTAATGAACCACACAGAAAATGAGATATTACTGGTTTGTGACAGTGCAGTTTTTAATTTCGGTAAATATATTCTTAAAACTTCAAGTTTTACGAAATCAAAATGGTGACAACCCATGCAGAATAATAAATTATTGCATTTTTCGTTGGTTAAAAGTTGAACTGGACCACTCTAGATATTAAGAATGAATAGAAATAAATGTTTTATTCAAATTGGCAAGCACTTTATTTTCATCCATCACTATACAGTCAGGTTGATCACTCGCCACTGAATCACTCAATCCACTTAATTGTTCATTTCTTAAATCCTCCACTAATCCCAAATCACTCAATTTGCAGGGACTGAATATATTGGCCAGTGGCATTGCCGCAGATTTTAATCCTTTACATTCATAGCTGCTCACATGGTCACAGGTATTTTGGTGTTAATCCTCCCTCCACATACTGTATACAGGACTAGTCAAAAGAAAGAATATAATTACTAAAAACAAAAAAACTTTCAACCTGCCTGAGTTCGATTTTGAACTGAAGTTTTCTGTCAAAATACATGCTTTTAGTATAACGATGACTTGAGTCGACTTTAGTCAGACCTAATTTTTATAGAAATACATGTATGGGGCCAGTTAGGGTATCTGTCTGTATATTTGTGACCTCTAATAGTAAATGAATGTTATCCAGATTTAACAAGGTAAGAAATTTCAGAATGGAAACAAAGAAAAATCTGACATTGTGTGTACTTTGCATCTTGACATTGATCATATCACCTTCGGTGTTCCTGTTGAGTGGATTGTTTTTCAGATTTTAACAGGAATCGATTCCTGAACATCCGTTTCTATCAGAGACATAGAACTTTTTTTACAGTAAAGTGCTTCAAAATTAACAGTAACAACATATTGATTTCTGCTTACCTTTTGGAAGTAACCTCTTCTAACAGACTTATCTTTGGTCTGACGAAAATATACATAACCATAAAGATAACCACTGTCACTCTGAAATGAATACATTTATATTAATAAGGCCCCAGAAAGTTGATCTTCTGTTTCTCAGGACATTTTTTGTAAAACTGCATGCAGGCGAGCGTTTTTTATTTTATTTTTGCAATTATTTCTCTGCCATCAAAAGTTCATGTTCTTGGTTTGTGCTATGTTTTAGGCCTCATAATTTACAGAATAGTATGGGTTGTGGTGGATTTCGTCCCTTGCGTGCAAGAAGGCTTTGCAATGCTAAAGCATTGCAAAGCCTTCTTGCACTCAATGGACAAATTTATAAATTTCATTAACTTGGGTAAAATATTTTTTATTTTTTTAAGTTTGCATTGGTTACAAAAAGGAGGGCCTGAGAGACAAATTTTTTTATGCCAAAAAAAAAAAATTCTGTTTCTCGGGCAATTTTCCCTTGATTTTATGATGAGGGAGGGAGGCTTTCTTTTATGTTAATCCACAAAACAGTCTCTGAAAAGAGTTGGAATGATTATAATTAAACTGCTTACATGATTCTGGGGGAAAAAAACACTATTTTCAGCAGTGAAAATTTCTCACACTGTAGTTTCAAATTTAGCTAACTATATCTTGTTTAACAGAGCTCAATGAGCTCTTTCTGACAAATACGATATAGTTGGTAAAATATTTAGTCCTACAAGTGCAAAATAGTATCAGTAAAGAGATTTCCAGGTCAAAAAACAAGAGCTGGACTTTCATCCGGTACATACCCCCACATGGTGTACCGTCTAATGTGGGCATACCTATGACCAACAAATATCATTTATGAATATTCTCGTACGGACTGATGCACGGATGCACAGATGGACGGACGCAATCCAGTATACACCCCCCCTTCCATTTTCTTCGAAAGTTTTCAACAATTTCCAACAATTTCTAAGTCAAAAGATATGGTGAATTGTTTGGTGTTTGGAAGTTTTATGGAATGAGGCAGAAGCCTTTGTTATAGGCAAACTGCATGCCATATTTCACTGAAATCCAATAACCCCCAATCCAGTGTGCACCCCCCCCCCCCCTCCCATTTTCTTCGAAAGTTTTCAACAATTTCCAGCAATTTCTAAGTCAAAAGGTATGGTAAATTGTTTGGTGTTTGGAAGTTTTATGCAATGAGGCAGAAGCCTTTGTCATAGGCAAACTGCATGCCATATTTCACCAAAACCCGATAACCCATACCTGAGATACAGGCTGAACAGACAAATAATGTCTATTTCCTACAATTTCTAAGTCAAAAAAGGGGATAACTCTAAAAAGGAGAATGTGAGAAATATCGTTGAATCCTTTTTTTAAAGCCTATACCATAAGTAGTGTTCATGGCAAATTTCATTGCAATAGAACATTCGATACCCGAGATACAGGCTGAACAGACAAAATTTGGCTCGGACGGACACAATTTCTAAGTGAACAGGTAATAAAAAAAAAAATAATAAAAAAAAAAAAATAACTAGTGTGGGCATACCTATGAAATAATAATTTACTTAAGTTATGAATATTTTTGGACGGACTCACACACGGACAGATGGACAGATGGATGGACGGATGGATAGACGGACGCATAGATGCATGTAATCCAGTATACCCCCATTTTCTTCGAAAGTGGGGGTATAAAAAGTGATGAGGCAGATTTTCAAAGATGAGGAAGGTGACTGAGAAACACATTTATTTTAATAGCTGAAGCGTTCCAGGAAAATACTATAAGTTTTTTAAATATATCAGTTAGATAAAAATCATACCTTCACTATAAATATAAGCTTATATCTTACAAACAAAATGATAATGCTTTTATGGCTTACAGTTACAAGAAAAGAAGGATAGGGAAAGGGCAGTGTGGAGAAGAGTGGGAGTTGAAAAGGGCAAGTGAAAAGGAAGTAAGGAGGAATGAGGGAGGGGATGAAAGGGAAAAGAGGAGGGAAGATGTACAGAAGAGTGGAAGGAAGAGAGGAGAAGAGGAAGGTGCTGATCAGTCGGTCGTTTGGATAGTTGTTTCAGTCTGTGTACAGCTAGATCAAATAACTGTCAGTTCATCATGTTAACACACATAAATAGAATGATTCAGCTATAGTCTGTGTAACCATTATTATGTTCACAAACTAGTTCTAGTTTGAATTTTTTATTATAGCATAAAGATAAAGCATGGAAGAAACAAACTGCAATAAAAATTCAAAAGAGTTATATGTAGAATTACAGCGACAAGTGGGAAAAAAATGCAGATGTCTAAAAAGTTTAAAAATTTATAGTAATTTATATATTTTTTATACTTACCAATGACCCAGACTTAGCTGGTGCTAACTCTAAAAAATCCAGGGCCAAACACAAATTTTGCCCCCCAATCCCCAAAATTTGCATCCAAAACCAAAAGAAATCATGTCCTATAGGACCTCCATACTTTGCCCCTACTGCACATATGCAGTGTCAAGGACGTTCCGAAATTGGCGCCAATTATCATTCTTACTGGCAGTGCCTGGTCAGCGCTATGTACTCAGCAGGGAGGTAAGAGTTCCCAACTCCTGGGAGGGCCATCCCCGTCTGGGTCATTGGTAAGTATAAAAAATATATAAATTACTATAAATTTTTTAACATTTTTATACTGTACCAAAGACCCAGACTTAGCTGAATAGTTAAAAGGCTGGAGGGCCTAGGACATAGAGGAAAATCCAATAAGCTCAACTATATAATATAGAGGCAACCCCTCAAGGAGAAAAGGAGTATTAGGCTTTACATGTATCTTTCTTATTTTATGTTAAATTAGAAAGATACAATACCCTTCATAATTGAGCACAATAACATTCATGTTCTCTATTAACATCCAGTATAACCCTTTATACTAATTATTTTTAAAGTAAGCCAATAAATAAAGTTAGTCCAGAGAATTGAGACTCTTTATATTCTTTTAAAAGTGTCCGAGGATTGTATATTAACGCCCGTTTGACACTTGACATATACAAATGCTTCACACCGAGCTACACTTTAAAAATATGACATGAATGAATTTTTAACATTAATATTACACTTTAAAACCATCCCGGAAACGACTCAGAAATACTGACTTCGGAGGAGGCATTCCCTTGCTTTTCACTATAAAGCAGGTGACCTAAGGGAACACCCTCCCCCCCCCCCCCCCCCCCCTTCCCCTTGCCCTGGGTCAAATAGCCCAGAGCGAAGAGGGCAGCCGGACGGAGTCACTGCCGGAACAGAAAGCCTGCATAACTATAGTTGCAACTGTTTAGTGGACGACATTCTGAGCAACAGATAACGGACCTAAACAATGCAGGTCTCCAGAAATGGACTCAATATTACTGAGATAAAAATTCGTGAATGTGGATGGCTGAGACCAATAAGCAGCCTTCATTAAATCTGTAATAGCAATACTATTAGCGTAAGCCCAAGAAGTAGCAAGAGCTCTTACTTCATGAGCGGAAATCTTAAGCACAGACTGCTGAGAAGAAGATAAACTCTCATAAGCAGTACGAATAGTTAATTGAATCCATCTAGCAATAGAATGGACCGAAATGTCCCTTCTATTAGGCATCAAAGACAGAAAGAAACGTTTTCGTCCCTTTCTGATAAACTGAGATCTCTGTTTATAGATACGTAATGCTCTAACAGGACAGAGTAAAGGCCTATGCCCGTCTGAAGACGGAAGAGCCTTAATAACAATAGGTTCCGGATATTTATTAGGAGCCTGATTCTTAGCTAAAAAACCCACATTAGTAGTGAAGGTGATAGTGTTCCCGACACTACGATAGTGAGAATCATCCACCGACAGTGCATGAAGCTCACTGACTCTTCTAGCAGAAGAGAAAGCTAAGAGAAAAGCTGTCTTATAAGATAAGAATTTGAAATCTACTGTCCCAAGAGGTTCAAATGGCTTTTCCTTCAGTTTAAGAAGAACCCAAGCTAAATTCCATTTAGGAATTAACCTAAGAGTTCTGGGTCTATTTATCGAGAAGTTTCTAACCAACTTAGATAAAGAGACATTAGATCCAATTTGTAAACTATCATGATGTGCATAGGTATCAGATAACATAGACCTATAACCCTTAATAGTAACAGGCTGCAGTTTGATTTCGTCAAACAAGTATACTAGAAAGTTTGCAATGTCTGGTATAGAGGGATCAAAAATATCCACAGAATGATCCCTACACCAACGACGAAAAACCTTCCACTTAGCCGCATAGTTTAGCGAAGAGGAGGTCCTCCTACAGTTAGAAATCGCGTCCACTGCTCGTCCTGTAAAGTGCTTGCCATGCAAGAAGGACCGCACAACGGAAAAACGTGAAGGTTGAGACCTTGCGGGTTGTGATGGAGTTGACGCGATTTCCCCTGCGAAAGAAGATCCTCCCGTGGAGGAAGCTTTCGCAGTAGGTCCCACAACAGACACCTGAGTAGATTTATCCACGGTCTCTGTGGAGACAGAGATGCTACCAACAGAATCTTGCATTGAGACTGTTTTATCTTTAGCAATACTTGCTGAATTAACGGCGCTGGAGGATACGCATATCCTATCATTCCATCCCAAGGGATCGACAGAGCGTCTACTGCAAATGCTCTTGGATCCGGACACAGAGACACATACGTCTGCAACTGATTGTTGAGATGTGTCGCAAATAAATCTATCATTGGCCGTTCCCATTGGTAGCAAATCTGATTGAATACTTGTTTGTTGAGAGTCCACTCCAATGGCAACAAGCGACCCTTTCGTGAAAGGGAGTCTGCTAGTACATTCAGACGACCCGGTATGTGACGGACCGAAAGAAGAACCTGATGTTCTAGCGCAAACAGAAGGATTCTTTCCGTTAGATTGAACAATGGAACTGAATGAGTGCCTCCCTGATTCCGTATATACGCCACTACTGTCGTATTGTCGGATAGGATTTGGACATGAGCATTGTGAATAATGTCCATCCAATGACGTAACGCAAGCCAAATTGACATCATTTCCTTGATGTTTATGTGTTTGTCCAGGAATTGTGGATCCCAAAGACCCTGGCATCTCGAATCCGTTGGGATCAATGATGCACCCCAACCTGTTTGACTGGCATCCGTCATAATGGTAAAACTCGGATCGGCAACTGCAGCGGAACTCCCTGAGTTAACCACTGAATGTTTGCCCAAGTCTGAATCTCTCATTTCACTTGATCTGACAAGAGAACGTCTACGTCGAGCGAATGAATTTTCACACTCCAATTCTGAGTCAAGAAAATTTGGAGAGGACGCGTGCGTAACCGCCCCATCGGAATGAGATCCGCAGCGGCTCCGCACAGACCTATCAGTCTCATAAATTCTCTCGCCGTGACTTTGTCTGCGTGCAGACAATAGCGAGCGTAACAACTGACTAATTTCGCTCTGGTTAACGGCAGACGAACGAGATTGTTGTGCATCTCAAAGCTCATTCCCAGATCTGTGAATGACTTGGACGGCACCAGATCCGACTTCTCCTCGTTTACTATAAAACCGAGACGTCGGAGCAATAGAAGTAGATTCTGAACATCGTTCTGAAGCGTTGACTCGTTGCCGTACCTCTGAAGAATGTCGTCCAGGTAGGCCGACATTACCGCAGACGAATGAGCTCGGAAATAGATCATTACCGAGTTCATTACCCGAGTGAAAGCCCAGGGTGCTAGATTCAATCCGAAGCACATCGCCCGGAATTGATACACCACTCCTAGGACTGCGAAGCGTAGATACTTTCTGAATGTCGGATGTACCATGACGTGAAAGTACGCATCTTTGAGATCTATGCTCGTTGCATAATCGTTCACCCGAATACTCGCTCTGACCGACCGAATCGTCTCCATATAAAACTTCGGAGCGACGATCAGCTTGTTTATCCAGCTCAAATCTATGACTGGACGGAACGAGCCGTTTGGTTTCGGAACCAGAAACAGATGGCTGTAGAATCCCGGAGTCTCCTGGTTTTCTACGACCTCTACCGCGTTTGTCATTAAAAGAGCCTGCACCGCTGATAATAGAGCGTCTCTTTTCTGCAGATTTGACGGAAGTTGAGTCCATTTTGGACTTCGAGTTAATGGAGGCTTTCGTTTGAAGGATATCTTTAGACCTTCCGAAGTCACTCCTCTCACCCAAGGGTCGTCCGTAATCGACGCCCACTCTTGTGAAAAGCTTGACAACTTTCCGCCAACCGGTACGCGATAGAGGTTTAAGCCATCACCTCCTGGACCTGCGAGGCCTGCGGTAGGAGAAACCACGTCCTCCACGACCCGCACCTCGTCCCGTCGACCTCGGGGCGTCCGACCGATTGTCCCGGCCCGAAGGACGTCCCGAACGTGAGTCGCTACCTTGACGGTCTCTTGAATAAGACCAAGAGGACGCACCGGAACCTCTATAGGAACCTCTCTTGGGCACATTAGACCCAGAAGTGCCTGTCTTACTCTTGTCTGCCGTGTCCGACTTCTTAGAAGCAGATTTGAACAGCAGAGAATCCGAAGCTTTCTTTGTAATTTTATCATAAATTGCAGAAAGCTTGCCGTCAAAGAGAAGTTCTCCGGAGACCGAAGCGACTCTGAGAGAGTTCTTCACCTTAGTATCCACGAGTGTGGATGTAGCTAGGGCTGCGTCACGTCTAACCAACTCCAGGTTTGCCACTGAAAGGGTGGAGTTACACATGGAATAAGCTACTGCCCTTGAAAGAAGTCTTAAAGAGGATTGTATATCCTGAAATTCTTTCCCTTGAAGGCGCAGTGATAACGCCTTAGTAAGGTGATCTGCGTAAGATAAGGCATCTAAACTGGCTCTGTTAGACGAAATAGTTGTTTCCAACACCGCGGTTGGAATAGACGCCGACGACGGTAATGATAACTCTAAGTCTTCCGCCTCGTCGTCCATATGCAGAGGAACTCTCGGAATACCCTGTCCTGCCGTGTCGAATTTATTCCTTGCATTAATGAAAGGCAGGTTGAGAGTATTGGAGGACAAGAAACCTGCTTTCCCCATTTTGGAAGCAAGCTTGAATATAGCGTCGTTCAATAATTCAAATGTTCTTGCAACATTATTGGACTGAGACGGAAACTCGGGAGCGATGTCCCTGAACCGCTCAAAGAAATCAGAGTCCAATGACGCTATAATCCTCTTGTCCGGAACCGCAGCAGTCTGGCCCGACGGAACAACTTGAGGGAGAAAGTGCTGGATGAAGTCCACGGCAGCTTTATGTTGTTCCGAAAGGGATAGCTCCAAGTCATCCGTATCCCTTTCACCATCCGGTCGGACCTCATGATGCTCCCGGTCGTCCGCCCCCGATGCTTCGGCGGAGCGTACCGACCCAGCGCCGTCGGATAATTCCCGATCCGACACCGTTTCTGTCGGCTGCTGGGATGCTGCGATAAGTTGTGCTATCTGCACAAGTACGTCCGGCATCGAGGCCTGCGGAGGTGCAGTCTTTCACTGCTTTGCCGAGGGCAGCTCCGCATCTGATGACCCCCGCATACTTTTCCTATGCGAACGTCCGGAGTCCATCGGCCTCGTGTCCCTGGCTACTACCGGATGGTGTGACCTGGTCGCCGAAGAATCCCTGATCGGCGAAGCTGGTAAAATATCGGCGGTCACGTAGCCAAGGTGCGGTCGTGTGCGCTGACGAGAGGAAGAAGCCTGAGCAGTCTCCGCGGACTGCCTATACAACGGAGCGTCCCGAGCGACGGACGTATGCTCCGCTTGCGACACATTTTGTACCACAACATCTGGTCCCAGATGTTGTTGTACGAGAGAGGGGCCTCTCTCGCTGGCGGCCCGGCTGGACCTGGACGAGCTAGGAACCGGACTCAAAGGCTTCCTCCGATCTCGCCTACTATCCGCCGTCACTGGGTGTGCACGTTGAATGTTTATAGTGCTCGCATCACCCAACATTTCCTCCTGGACTGCATCGGACGAACCCGGCTGCCGAACCATTCGGTGAATGGACGCTAGACCAGGCGAGCTAGCGGACGACATTTGTTTATCTCCATGAGCACTTTTGCCGCTAGCTCTGTATTCATTTGTGACGACGGAAGCGCACTTGCGGAAGATAACATGGAAACATCACCCTGTTCTTGTTCCTCTGAAATAGAAACTGAGAGAGTAGAGTGACCTTGCGGAGAAAGAGCCGGCATAGCCCTTTCTCCACTAACAACATATCGTGACACACGTTTCCAATGTTTGTCATCCCAATATTGACATATAGAACAGGGATTAGTGTGAGAACACTGACTACAATTAATGCAATGATCATGAAAGTCAGAGGAAGATTTCTTCCTATTACAATTTGAACAATATCCTTTCATTGTGAAAAGTCAACAACAAGTCCTAGTTACTCGCACAAACCCCTGACACAAAGATACATAATAACATGATCCATTAATAACGAAAAAACAATTGCAAATCAAAATAATTTTTGAAAAATATTTTTTCAGCGAAGCCCAAGTTTCTGAAAAGTAACGTTGAGCCCCGATGGATCCGATGGCTAAGTGTGGTCAAAAATTTTAAATTTATATTAAATAATTAATGCAACACTTACGGATAATAAAAATGTATCTTATAGTGAGATAAACTACACCAAAGGCAAACAGCCCCCCTCAAAAGAGACTGTTGCCAATGTAAACAAACAGTGTAAAACACCAGAAAACATGACTCCAGGCACTGAAAAAACTGGCCCGAAATCAGTCCTCAAAATTACACTCTATCTGATGCAAGACAGAGACTCCCAGGGGAGAATCTGCAGAACATCAGATGGAAGATGCAGAACACAACGTTTATACACCCATGAGTGAAAACATAACTATGGGGAAAATAACAGAAAACATTCTGTAACCAAGCAACTCTCCCAAGAGAATTTAGAAATGATCTTTCTAAAAAAAATGCCAAAAGCATGGGAGAATTGTAAGGGGGGACTTAGAAGACCAGGGGAGAGGAAACACTGAATAAGCAGTGCAACTTTTTAGCAAGAATGACAACAAGAGGCCCATGCCTCGAAAATAGGCATCTTAACATAATTTCATAAAAAATTTTAAGTACAGCCCTGATTATTTTTTGTCACTCCTTTTTCCTCTCCTCCTTCTATATCCTCCTTAGAATCACCATTTCTCCAATAATTACGTGTCTGGCATCCTTTAAACTGAGATTTACAAGCACAAAGATCAGTGAGATGTTGACTGATGAAGGGCCAAACAGAGAATGATAATTGGCGCCAATTTCGGAACGTCCTTGACACTGCGCATGCGCAGTAGGGGCGAAGTATGGAGGTCCTATAGGACATGATTTCTTTTGGTTTTGGATGCAAATTTTGGGGATTGGGGGGCAAAATTTGTGTTTGGCCCTGGATTTTTTAGAGTTAGCACCAGCTAAGTCTGGGTCATTGGTACAGTATAAAAATATAACTCTCTCAATGTCCATCCCAAGGGTGCAAAACTTTTGACAGTTCAATTTCCTCCTTAGCTCAGAAATACATGCCCAGTGCTGGAAATGAACAAAATTGACGAGTGCAGTTTTAAGCTCCCGCGAAATCAGAGACAAGCGTAATTTGCGCCCGTAAAATGTTAGTATATGAATTTTCGAGGTAATACTGTCACTAAATACCAGAAACCTTAACCCTTTGAACCTGAGCGGCTGCTTTTCCAGCTAGGAGCGTGAACATCATAATACATCATTAAATAGGATGGCGGTTCAGTAAATATGTACGGTAGACCAATCAGTATTTTCTATGTGCATCCCCAAGGCTGCACATTGAAAATATTGATTGGTCTACCCCAATTAATGAATATAGACTCTTCTAATTGCTGTCACTGAACTACATGGCAGATACCACTAGTGTCCAAAGGGTTAAATGAACGAGAAATTGCTGAATTATGAAAGTAATTTGCCACTGGCCACAGTGTGCTACTTTCTCAAAACAACACACATTTATATGCCCTCACAGTATATTAGTGCTGCACAATATTTTTCAACGAGTGCATTTTTAAGCTCCCGTAAAATAGAAATCACAGGTGCTGACGGGAGCAATTGCACTCACACCCGTCTCATTTCCAGGACTGCATGCCCATATTCTTTATTTTATTTTCTCTGTGCTAATCGAAACCTGAAAAAAGATAAATGGACTGCCTGTGATGGGTGGTAAAAATTCCACGACTAGAAAGGGCAATAACTCTGACAAAAAACTCTGAATAACACCTGCATTGAACTTGGGCTAGACACCAATAAGATACACTTCAATACCAAATATTATGTCATTTCATCAAGTATTTTAAAAGTTAATGAGTTTAAAATCTTGTTGATCACAGACCTGCCAACAAACAGACTGACCGACACACAGATGCACCTATCGTCCGACATTGCTACATGTAGAGTGGCTTGTCAGAGCTAAAAAAAAAAAAAAGATTGTTGATTTTTATTGCATACACATATAATGTCAAATCTTTAATAACGTCTTACCTGAACATTCACTGGAAAATCCCTCCCATACTGAGAGTGGAACATCTGTTTTATACCAGGGCACTGTCTGATCCGAAAATGAAACTGAGTATCACCCATACAACCTACAAAATAGACGTATAAGATAAATGGTTCTTGTTAAACTCTTAACCCGCCGAGTATTTTAAAAATATTTTTCATCAAATTTAGTCATCAGGCTTGTCATTTTGAGGCGGGCGATGGTACCAGGCCGCAGTCACCCGTCTGAGTTCCAAATTGTGCGGTTGTGTAAACGTCCACTTAACCCCGATTTCTGCAGCCCATTAATTCCGTCGAAGGCACCTCAAAATCGGCTGTCTGAAACGGCAATTTTCACGGATTGAAGGAGGTAACAAAGTGCAATTTGTGAAGTTTGTAGTGTGTCGTTGACACAGTCAGCCAGAGACAGTACCTTACTGACCCATCTCGAAGCCAGAGGGAGGGAGGGGGGGGGTGCGTGCAGTAGAAAAATAAAAAAGAGAGGGGGGGGGGGGGGGGGCTTCAGAACGAGTAATCAAGATTTCAGCTTAGTCAGTGCAAGTCAAGTCGGTGTGCATCGGAATGGGAAACGATCAATTATCCTTTGGGTATGATAAGAAAGAGAGAGTACACTCTTAAAGAAAAAATATCCACCCAATCATCTCGCACATATTTGTCAACTGTTTTAATAAGTGATCAGTTTAAAATGCTGAGCAAATTGAACATCACCTCGATGTTTTGACAATAGCAGACCGTCCTGTCAAGCCATATTATTTCCAGGTATCACATGCTTTGATTGTCATTTTGCATTAAAATTTAGAGTGAAAAAGTTGATAAAAATACGAAAAGTTAAAAAATTTATAGTAATTTATATATTTTTTATACTTACCAATGACCCAGACTTAGCTGGTGCTAACTCTAACAAAACCAGGGCCAAACACAAATTTTGCCCCCCAATCCCCAAAATTTGCATCCAAAACCAAAAGAAATCATGTCCTATAGGACCTCCATACTATGCCCCCACTGCGCATGCGCAGTGTCAAGGACGTCCCGAAATTGGCGCCAATTATCATTCTTACTGGCAATGCCTGGTCAGCGCTATGTACTCAGCGGGGAGGCAAGAGTTCCCAACTCCTGGGAGGGCCATCCCCGTCTGGGTCATTGGTAAGTATAAAAAATATATAAATTACTATAAATTTTTTAACATTTTTATACTGTACCAATGACCCAGACTTAGCTGAATAGTAAACAGGCTGGAGGGCCTAGGACATAGAGGAAAATCCAATAAGCTCAACTATATAATAAAGAGGTAACCCCTTAAGGAGAAAAGGAGTATTAGGCTTTACATGTATCTTTCTTATTTAATATTAAATTAGAAAGATACAATACCCTTAATAATTGAGCACAATAATATTCATGTTCTCTATTTACATCCAGTATAACCCTTTATACTAATTATTTTTAAAGTAAGCCAATAAATAAAGTAGTCCAGAGAATTGAGACTCTTTATAATCTTTTAAAAGTGTCCGAGTATTGTATATTAAAGCCCGTTTGACACTTGACATATACAAATGCTTCACACCGAGTTACACTTTAAAAATAAGACATGAATGAATTTTAACATTAATATTACACTTTAAAACCATCCCGGAAGCGACTCAGAAATACTGACTTTGGAGGAGGCATTCCCTTGCTTTTCACTATAAAGCAGGTGACCTAAGGGAACACCCCCCCCCCCCCCCCCCTTCCTCTTGCCCTGGGTCAAATAGCCCAGAGCGAAGAGGGCAGCTGGACGGAGTCACTGCCGGAACAGAAAACCTGCATAACTATAGTTGCAACTGTTTAGTGGACGACATTCTGAGCAACAGATAACGGACCTAAACAATGCAGGTCTCCAGAAATGGACTCAATATTTCTGAGATAAAAATTCGTGAATGTGGATGGCTGAGACCAATAAGCAGCCTTCATTAAATCTGTAATAGCAACACTATTAGCATAAGCCCAAGAAGTAGCAAGAGCTCTTACTTCATGAGCGGAAATCTTAAGCACAGACTGCTGAGAAGAAGATAAACTCTCATAAGCAGTACGGATAGTTAATTGAATCCATCTAGCAATAGAATGGACTGAAATGTCCATTCTATTAGGCATCAAAGACAGAAAGAAACGTTTCTGTCCCTTTCTGATAAACTGAGATCTCTGTTTATAGATACGTAACGCTCTAACAGGACAGAGTAAAGGCCTACGCCCGTCTGAAGACGGAAGAGCCTTAATAACAATAGGTTCTGGATATTTATTAGGAGCCTGATTCTTAGCTAAAAAACCCACATTAGTAGTGAAGGTGATAGTGTTCCCGACACTACGATAGTGAGAATCATCCACCGACAGTGCATGAAGCTCACTGACTCTTCTAGAAGAAGAGAAAGCTAAGAGAAAAGCTGTCTTATAAGATAAGAATTTGAAATCTACTGTCCCAAGAGGTTCAAATGGCTTTTCCTTCAATTTAAGAAGAACCCAAGCTAAATTCCATTTAGGAATTAATCTAAGAGTTCTGGGTCTATTTATCGAGAAGTTTCTAACCAACTTAGATAAAGAGACATTAGATCCAATTTGTAAACTATCATGATGTGCATAGGTATCAGATAACATAGACCTATAACCCTTAATAGTAACAGGCTGCAGTTTGATTTCGTCAAACAAGTATACTAGAAAGTTTGCAATGTCTGGTATAGAGGGATCAAAAATATCTACAGAATGATCCCTACACCAACGACGAAAAACCTTCCACTTAGCCGCATAGTTTAGCGAAGAGGAGGTCCTCCTACAGTTAGAAATCGCGTCCACTGCTCGTCCTGTAAAGTGCTTGCCATGCAAGAAGGACCGCACAACGGAAAAACGTGAAGGTTGAGACCTTGCGGGTTGTGATGGAGTTGGCGCGATTTCCCCTGCGAAAGAAGATCCTCCCGTGGAGGAAGCTTTCGCGGTAGGTCCCACAACAGACACCTGAGTAGATTTATCCACGGTCTCTGTGGCGACAGAGATGCTACCAACAGAATCTTGCATTGAGATTGTTTTATCTTTAGCAATACTTGTTGAATTAACGGTGCTGGAGGATACGCATATCCTATCATTCCGTCCCAAGGGATCGACAGAGCGTCTACTGCAAATGCTCTTGAATCCGGACACGGAGACGGAGACACATACGTCTGCAACTGATTGTTGAGATGTGTCGCAAATAAGTCTATCATTGGCCATTCACATTGGTAGCAAATCTGATTGAATACTTGTTTGTTGAGAGTCCACTCCGACGGCAACAAGCGACCCTTTCGTGAAAGGGAGTCTGCTAGCACATTCAGACGACCCGGTATGTGACGGACCGAAAGAAGAACCTGATGTTCTAGCGCAAACAGAAGGATTCTTTCTGTTAGATTGAACAACGGAACTGAATGAGTGCCTCCCTGATTCCGTATATACGCCACTACTGTCGTATTGTCGGATAGGATTTGGACATGAGCATTGTGAATAATGTCCATCCAATGACGTAACGCAAGCCAAATTGACATCATTTCCTTGATGTTTATGTGCTTGCACAGGAATTGCGGATCCCAAAGACCCTGGCATCTCGAATCCGTTGGGATCAATGATGCACCCCAACCTGTTTGACTGGCATCCGTCATAATGGTAAAACTCGGATCCGGCAACTGCAGCGGAACTCCCTGAGTTAACCACTGAATGTTTGCCCAAGTCTGAATCTCTTGTTTCACTTGATCTGACAAAAGAACGTCTACGTCGAGCGAATGAATTTTCACACTCCAATTCTGAGTCAAGAAAATTTGGAGAGGACGCGTGCGTAACCGCCCCATCGGAATGAGATCCGCAGCGGCTCCGCACAGACCTATCAGTCTCATAAATTCTCTCGCTGTGACTTTGTCTGCGTGCAGACAATAGCGAGCGTAACAACTGACTAATTTCGCTCTGGTTAACGGCAGACGAACGAGATTGTTGTGCGTCTCAAAGCTCATTCCCAGATGAGTGAATGACTTGGACGGCACCAGATCCGACTTCTCCTCGTTTACTATAAAACCGAGACATCGGAGCAATAGAAGTAGATTCTGAACATCGTTCTGAAGCGTTAACTCGTTGCCGTACCTCTGAAGAATGTCGTCCAGGTAGGCCGACGTTACCGCAGACGAATGAGCTCGGAAATAGATCATTACCGAGTTCATTACCCGAGTGAAAGCCCAGGGTGCTAGATTCAATCCGAAGCACATCGCCCGGAATTGATACACCACTCCTAGGACTGCGAAGCGTAGATACTTTCTGAATGTCGGATGTACCATGACGTGAAAGTACGCATCTTTGAGATCTATGCTCGTTGCATAATCGTTCACCCGAATACTCGCTCTGACCGACCGAATCGTCTCCATATAAAACTTCGGAGCGACGATCAGCTTGTTTATCCAGCTCAAATCTATGACTGGACGGAACGAGCCGTTTGGTTTCGGAACCAGAAACAGATGGCTGTAGAATCCCGGAGTCTCCTGGTTTTCTACGACCTCTACCGCGTTTGTCATTAAAAGAGCCTGCACCGCTGATAATAGAGCGTCTCTTTTCTGCAGATTTGACGGAAGTTGAGTCCATTTTGGACTTCGAGTTAATGGAGGCTTTCGTTTGAAGGATATCTTTAGACCTTCCGAAGTCACTCCTCTCACCCAAGGGTCGTCCGTAATCGATGCCCATTCTTGTGAAAAGCTCGACAACCTTTCGCCAACCGGTACGCGATAGAGGTTTAAGCCATCACCTCCTGGACCTGCGAGGCCTGCGGTAGGAGAAACCACGTCCTCCACGACCCGCACCTCGTCCCGTCGACCTCGGGGCGGCCGACCGGTTGTCCCGGCCCGAAGGACGTCCCGAACGAGAGTCGCTACCCTGACGGTCTCTCGAATAAGACCAAGAGGACGCACCAGAACCTCTATAGGAACCTCTCTTGGGCGCATTAGACCCAGAAGTGCCTGTCTTATTCTTGTCTGCTGTATCCGACTTCTTAGAAGCAGATTTGAACAACAGAGAATCCGAAGTTTTCTTTGTAATTTTATCATAAATAGCCGAAAGCTTGCCGTCAAAGAGAAGTTCTCCGGAGACCGAAAAGACTCTAAGAGAGTTCTTCACCTTAGTATCCACGAGTGTGGATGTAGCTAGGGCTGCGTCACGTCTAACCAACTCCAGGTTTGCCACAGAAAGGGTGGAGTTACACGTGGAATAAGCTACTGCCCTTGAAAGAAGTCTTAAAGAGGATTGTATATCCTGAAACTCTTTCCCTTGAATGCGCAGTGATAACGCCTTAGTAAGGTGATCTGCGTAAGATAAGGCATCTAAATTGGCTCTGTTAGACGAAATAGCTTTTTCCAACACCGCGGTTGGAATAGAAGCCGACGACGGTAATGATAGCTCTAAGTCTTCCGCCTCGTCGTCAATACGCAGAGGAACTCTCGGGATACCCTGTCCTGCCGTGTCGAATTTATTCCTTGCATTAATGAAAGGCAGGTTGAGAGTATTGGCGGACAAGAAACCTGCTTTCCCCGTCTTGGAAGCAAGTTTAAATATAGCGTTGTTCAATAATTCAAATGTTCTTGCAACATTATTGGACTGCGACGGAAACTCGGGAGCGATGTCCCTGAACCGCTCAAAAAATTCAGAGTCCAATGACGCTATAATTCTCTTGTCCGGAAGCGCAGCAGTCTGGCCCGACGGAACAACTTGAGGGAGAAAGTGCCGGATGAAGTCCACGGCAGCTTTATGTTGTTCCGAAAGGGATAGCTCCAAGTCATCCGTATCCCTTTCACCATCCGGTCGGACCTCATGATGTTCCCGGTCGTCCGCCCCCGATGCTTCGGCGGAGCGTACCGACCCAGCGCCGTCGGATAATTCTCGATCCGACACCGTTTCTGTCGGCTGCTGGGATGCTGCGATAAGCTGTGCTATCTGCACAAGAATGTCCGGCGTCGAGACCTGCGGAGGCGCAGTCTTTCGCTGCTTCGCCGAGGGCAGCTCCGCATCAGATGGCTCCCGCATACTTTTTCTATGCGAACGTCCGGAGTCCATCGGTCTCGAGTCCCTGGCTGCCGGATGGTGTGACCTGGTCGCCGAAGAATCCTTGATCGGCGAAGCTGGTAAGATATCGGCGGTCACGCAGCCAAGGTACGGTCGTGTGCGCTGACGAGAAGAAGAAGCCTTAGCAGTCTCCGCGGACTGCCTATACAACGGAGCGTCCCAAGCGACAGACGTATGCTCCGCTTGCGACACATTTTGTACCACAACATCTGGTCCCAGATGTTGTTGAACGAGAGAGGGGTCTCTCTCGCTCGAGGCCTGGCTGGACCTGGACGAGCTAGGAACCGGACTCAAAGGCTTCCTCCGATCTCGCTTACTGGGTGTGCACATTGAATGTTTATAGTGCTCGCATCACCCAACATTTCCTCCTGGACCGCATCGGACGAACCCGGCTGCCGAACCATTCGGTGAATGGACGCTACACCGGGCGAGCTAGCGGACGACATTTGTCTAATCTCCATGAGCACTTTTGCCGCTAGCTCTGAATTCATTTGTGACGACGGAAGCGCACTTGCAGAAGATAACATGGAAACATCACCCTGTTCTTGTTCCTCTGAAATAGAAACTGAGAGAGTAGAGTGACCTTGCGGAGAAAGAGCCGGCATAGCCCTTTCTCCAGAAACAACATACCGTGACACACGTTTCCAATGTTTGTCATCCCAATATTGACATATAGAACAGGGATTAGTGCGAGAACACTGACTACAATTAATACAATGATCATGAAAGTCAGAGGAAGATTTCTTCCCGTTACAATTTGAACAATATCCTTTCATTGTGAAAAGTCAACAACAAGTCCTAGTTACTCGCACAAACCCCTGACACAAAGATACATAATAACATGATCCATTAATAAATGAAAAAACAATTGCAAATCAAAATAATTTTGAAAAAATATTTTTTCAGCGAAGCCCAAGTTGCTGAAAAGTAACGTTGAGCCCCAATGGATCCGATGGCAAAGTGTGGTCAAAAATTTTAAATTTATATTAAATAATTAATGAGACACTTACGGATAATATAAATGTATCTTATAGTGAGATAAACTACACCAAAGGCAAACAGCCCCCCCTCAAAAAAGGCTGTTGC
Source organism: Pictodentalium vernedei (assembly GCA_031216915.1). Classification (NCBI taxonomy): domain Eukaryota; kingdom Metazoa; phylum Mollusca; class Scaphopoda; order Dentaliida; family Dentaliidae; genus Pictodentalium; species Pictodentalium vernedei. The sequence goes on from CM062296.1 coordinate 767,368,077, forward strand.
CAATGTAAACAAACAGTGTAAAACACCAGAAAACATGACTCCAGGCACTGAAAAAACTGGCCCGAAATCAGTCATCAAAATTACACTCTATCTGATGCAAGACAGAGACTCCCAGGGGAGAATCTGCAGAACATCAGATGGAAGATGCAGAACACAACGTTTATACACCCATGGGTGAAAACGTAACTATGGGGAAAATAACAGAAAACATTCTGTATCCAAGCAACTCTCCCAGGAAAATTTTAGAAATGAACTTTCTCAAAAATATGCCAAAAGCATGGGAGAATTGCAAAGGGGGACTTTAGAAGGCTAGGGGAGAGGAGACACTGAATAAGCAGTGCAACATTTAGCAAGAATGACAACAAGAGGCCCATGCCTCGAAAATAGGCAACTTAACATAATTTCATAAAAAAATTTTAAGTACAGCCCTGATTATTTTTTGTCACTTCTTTTTCCTCTCCTCCTTCTATATCCTCCTTAGAATCACCATTTCTCCAAAAATTACGTGTCTGGCATCCTTTAAACTGAGATTTACAAGCACAAAGATCAGTGAGATGTTGACTGATGAGGGGCCAAACAGAGAATGATAATTGGCGCCAATTTCGGGACGTCCTTGACACTGCGCATGCGCAGTGGGGGCGTAGTATGGAGGTCCTATAGGACATGATTTCTTTTGGTTTTGGATGCAAATTTTGGGGATTGGGGGGCAAAATTTGTGTTTGGCCCTGGTTTTGTTAGAGTTAGCACCAGCTAAGTCTGGGTCATTGGTACAGTATAAAAATATATAAATCTAACTTTCAAATAGTTGGACAATACGTTTGAATCCAATAAAAAATAATAAAAGTTTGATTATATTCCATTGGTTACTCGCTGGGTTTCCCCAAATATCAGTGTGATGTGATGTAAACTGTAGGTAAAGTGGAGATCATGTGAGGTGCACAATGGGTTCAAATAATCAATATTACACTGAAAATATTGAAATTTTGAGAAAAAAATACCTGGCGAATTTTTCTAAATCTTCAGTAATAATCTCTGTCAGTGTATCCATCATATGAACCCACCAATCATTGCTGCTAATATTTTTTCACACTAAAGAAAATAGATTCTGCACAAGACAACACGTGTACTTGAAAAGTGAAACACTGTTCAGTAGGGGTTATCCCAGTCTATAATATCTTTATTTACAGTCTGTGGGAAATCTCCTATGCAGTTATTTCCGTTTCATCAACAGGTGATTTTCAAACTGGGACACCTCTCTGTCGGTGCTAAATAAAATTGATTTACGGCCTCATTCAGTAAACAGGGGAATAAATGAGCAAAGTGAACATCAATATATATTTTTTTTATTTACGAAGTTTATCAAATAAAAGCTAAAAAAAAGTCACTCAAAAAATAAAAACTCCAATATCTAGTCGTGATTTGGTAAGTAGAATGTTGCAAAAAGACACCTATTTTCGTACCTGAAATTGACGTTTCAGCCAACTTGAAACTTGGGGGAATGGGCTTTGACACGGGAAGAGCTCCTTGATTCTGAAATCTGAAAATATGGGGGGTGGGGGGGAAGGGGGGGGGGGGCTTACACACGAGTATCGGCTTGGACACGGGTCAGTACAGTAAGTAACTTCCCAAATACGAGCGAGAGATCTGCCAATTCCAAAGTTGCAAATAGTTATTACATTGCACTCCAGACTGTGACAACTCTCGTGTCACGCACGATTACAAGACATATCATCCCCAAGCCAGTTCAACCCCAGGTCCCTGCTGATTCCCTGGGATGCTTCGTCCCAAAATCAAAGCCGGGATGTTAGTCCCCAAAATCTGATTGATTCACCCCAAGTTATTGGCATCTGGCGGTTAGCACAGTGCACTGGCTTGTACAGTCATCATGTAATGTATAGATACGGGCTTGGTTATTTGGATGCAAGATAACTATAACACTCTTACACAAACCATGTACCTTAAAATGATATTAGTTGTCTACCCAGCAGACTGCAACAAAATGGCCCCTGCAAACCATAAATGGCCCTCCTGGGGTGATTTGAGGCGAACCATAATGGCCCTCCTGCAATTTTCAAAATGACAAGCTTGAGTTATGGGTGGTGTTAAGAAGCCATGACTAGGTTTGCTGAATAATTCATGTAAATTCAACTCAAGGAATCATTGGAGAAAACAGTCCTTCAGTTTACAAGGGGACATTTTGATTAAATGCACCCGCATTATTAAAATAAAAGTCAATTCAGTTTACATGGGCACATTTTGATTAAATGCACCCAAATTATACATATTTCAGTGCTAAGAGAAACTATGTTCTGGGCAGAAATAACTTCCAGCACCATGTAAGAGTTAAATTTTACTTTTTCTCCATAATTCATAGAAACTATCTACCTGACTGAAACAAATCGTAAGTAAAGAAAACAAAAAATTATTTCAGTAGAATTTGAGGTATCTTTTGATGCATGCTTCAACAGAAAGATCTAAAAGATTTATATCCAGTTAAAATATGCAAGTGGATGATCAAGTAAAATATCCATCCTTCTTTCTTTTTATTGACTATAACAGTCTGCGAAATAATTTACAGCAAAGCTTTATGAAGAAACTTTTTAAACAAGCAGTATAAACACTACTTCCATGATTACTTCAGCTGAACAACTGGTTGAAAATTGTCTAAACAACTATTGAATCTAAAAAACTTAGGAAAATGTACAAAATTTTTACAATCTAAATTTTTGGGAGTGTTAACATGTTCACTTTTTGTTAAAAATTTTTACAATCTAAATATTTGGGAGTGTTAATATGTTCACTTTGTGGTGATCACCACAATTGTGAAGTTTCACCAAATACAAAACCTGCAATGAGTTTCGCAATCAAGAATTACATACTGATACCAGTAATAAGAGTATTTGCATCTGGGTATTCTGGCTTCCCCCACCCATAAAACTGTCCGACACAAGGCGACCCTGTCAAAAGTGCCATTAAACTCAAATAAATAAATAAATAAATAAATAAATAAATAAATAAATAAATAAATAAATAAATAAGAGTTTTGCATCTAAAATCTGAGTTCAAGTGTAGGGCTTCATGGTATTCCAATTTATAATACTGAGTACAGTATTTTTTAAATACTGCGATATGAGTAAATATCAAGTTTTTATGAACTGACAATCTTTCTTTGATATGACAATACAGAATCCCGAACACACAGATGACTGCTCGTACTTTGTGATAGTTCTCGCTTGGTACAAATAGTACTGTGTGTATTTGCTTTTGCAGAAGAACCATATCTAAATTAAATAAAAGCATGGTAGTTTGTAACAAAGAAGAAATGATAAACTGTACTTTATATCAAGAATGGGAGGTCACTTTACAGTAATAAAGTATTATCCAACTTGTCCGTTTACTTATTTTGAAATATGTGGTACACTGCACAAATGGCGAATGTGGACAAAGTTATACACTGTGATTCCCGTGGTTTCATATAAGGAATTGAGGCACAGGTAATCGATACTTGGGCCATACTAATAACTCTCATAGTCAAAAACAAATAAAAACACCATTGTTTTATTTGTTTTATTAAGTCTTGTAATGATTCAATAAATCGAGTAATAAACATAACAATAACAAGCAAATTCAGTGAATTCATGTCTCCCACTGGGTAGCAGTTTCAAGGGGAATTAATGCATCCAGAGGAATATAGTTGAATTGCAAGTGGAAGTTATTTAGAAGAGACAGAAAAGACAGTGCTTCAGACAGTGGTTATCAGATTTATTTTCACGGAGGTCACTGTCAAAGTAAGTAAAGTGATGTGGAGTATAACTGTGAGAATCACTAAAATTTAAGACTGTATGATAAGACATATTACTTTAAACTGATGTGAAAAGTAATCCATATATGAAATTTCATTGAAATTGGTTGACTCTAAGGAAAGTTAGAGTCTGGAAACCATCAGCCAATCAAATTTAAGCAACCTAATTAAATATGCGCAGAAAATGCCCATGTTCGAACTTGGACCCACAATTGATGAAAGTGATCTACTACCCAAATTTCATTGAAATCGACTGACTGTAAGGAACGTTAGAGTCTGGAAACCAAAAACACGGACAAAAGCACGGAAGGTGTGCACTTACTGTGTATTAGTAGGTGCACTGAATAAATCAAAGTTTCCCTAATTTGCATAATTTTTGCACGAGAATAAAACCCATATTATATGTGATGAATTGCATGTTACTAAACATTCATACAAAAATTTATTCAAATTCGAACTTCATCTAGAAGTTCTGTACAAAAAACTGATTACACCCAATTTCGGAACAAAATGGCCACTGCTGGCCATCTTGAATTTCGGACCAAACCCCAAAACACATATTCTGGTCTCACAATGATAACAAAGATACCCACGAAGTTTCGTGAAGATCGGTTCATAAATATGGCTTTTAGTCCGAGGTGCGTTGACGCACGGGGCAGACGGACATGCAGACAGACAGATTTTCGGTACAAAATCTCCCACATTCGAACTTGACCTAGGTATTGATAAAAGTAATCCATATATGAAATTTCATCGAAATCGGTTGATTTTAAGGAAAGTTAGAGTCTGGAAACTGCCAGCCAATCAAATTTCAGCAACCTAATTAAAAATGCGTGGAAAATGCCCATATTTGAACTTGGACCCACAATTGATGAAAGTGATCTACTACCCAAATTTCATCAAAATCTGGTCACTGTAAGGAAAGTTAGAGTCTGGAAACGAAAAACACGGAAAGACACCCCAAATTTAATATCTCCCGTTTTTTTCAAAAAGAGAGAAAAAGCACTTTTTATGCAAACTGTGAAAGGGGCACATGGTGATGAAAAGATGATATATACAGCTTCAGTGAACATTAAGCCAATTACAGGGTCACACAAACAGCAACATTCTTCAAATAAATTGCAAAACAAACATGAGCCAATTTTTTTTATTCTAATGATGCTCATTAACCTTAACAACTCTTCCCACTGTTTGTATATAATAGTCACTGTTAAAACAATCACCAAACATTCATATCGCTTATTTCTAAAGCAAAATACTACACAAGCACTGACCAGGCACTGACCAAAAGTCAGGACTGCGGCACTTCCTTTGATTTTATTAAAATCAATTATAACATTGGGAGGTAAGCCACAGATCTGTTTTGAATAGAATAGATTAGAAAACAAGTGTTTATTAATCAAAATACTTGGTGCAGATCATTCAATCAGTATTAGGAAAATCAATCAATCATTTATGACAGGCAGCCTGTGGATGATCCCTCTAAATGATTGGCTAGCTTAACACGCTTCATATTTTCCATTTTCATTTTGAGTGTGCGTGTGATGAATTTAGATGAAGTTCAATTCAATAAAGTTGATTTTATCATTAGCTTAAGAATACCAACATTTCTAATCGATAATATTGTGAAGGTCGGTATATAGGGTGAATTGAAATTGACTTGGTATGGTATCGATATTTAAAAAAAATACAGAGTTTCGGTGAAATACCAATATGCCATGAAGCCTTATTCAAGTGGAGATAATCCAGCTAAAAAGAATCATAATCTAAATTTTTGTGAGTAGGAATTTGTCTGTCCTGGCGAGATCAAATTTACTTACCAGAATTTGAATCCGGGAAAGACAAGTAACATATATTCATTTTCTGAAAAAGAAAAAAGAACATTTTTCAGGCTATAATCTTTCAAGCCGTAAAAATTTCACTCATTGTCTGTGTCATACAGAACTGGAAATTGCTTGTTTTCTTCTTCGAGTTTAGGTTGCCTGTCCAGGCAATACATATCTGACTAGAAACTATAACTGATATATATTGAAGCACCATCTGTTTTACAGTATGGCTGCCGTAGACTGGTCACTTTCCACAGGTGGGCAATATTTCCACGGATGCAATAATATTAGATTCCAAACACTAATTATAGGGCTAATCATCAAAAATTTAATTAATGAAGTACCGGGTACAATCCGGTGCTTCATAAATTAAAATTTTGCTGCTGATGATTTTTATTATCAAGTAAACCCATGTGTGGACATCACAGCCCATGTGTAGATTACGACCAGTCCACCGCAACTGAACTGTACCACTTCTTCAAAAAGGCCCGAAATGATCTAGCTTTGGAGATTTAAACCTAAAAGTTCTGGAAAATTTTTGCACATCTCTGCTACATGTTGACAGTCTAATCCTGTAGCTGTGCAGTTGCTTCTAGGTGAGGTGCAGCTGCCTATAAAGGCAGCGATAACTTGTTTAGAAACAATTGCCATGATACTTAAAATGTAACTGACAAGTTAACTCAAAGCTACATGTTGAGGCACCTGTTTTGTTGCAGCATAAAGTAGTCAAAATTGAAATTGACCCCTAAAGGTCAAACAAGTTCACCCCAAGTCAAAATACCAATTAGGACTTTAAGGGATAAGGTTCTTCATGTCTTTCAGATCATTTGATATCAAATTTCATTTTTCTGCCCAAACATAACTACACTGAAAAAGTTACAACAAAAGCTGACAACATAAATATGAGCAAAATTAACTGGTACAGTGCTAAATTATTTTCAAATAATGTTTTGAAACATGACATTTTTTTTCTCTGGAAAAGTTCACTCAAACAGTTATGTCTGTTTTTGCTCTAAATTTTTATCATTTTAAATATTTTGTTTTCATTTATTGGAGATTGCCCATTGCACTCTCCAATAATGGAAAACAAAATATGTCATTTCAATACACTTTCTATTATTTTCGAAATAATAGCAACACCTTACTGGGTTGACAAAGCCACAACAGTGGCTTTCAGCTCTTTTCAGTAAAACCATGATAGTGGCTTCCAGCACTAAGCCAGTTAAAACGTAACTACTTTTTGCAAAAGTTAAGTCTTCAACATTTAATTTTTCAAAGCAAACACAGCAAAGCACCACAAGACAATATCAAACACATTCGAAATTCTAAGAGAGACTTGAAATCAAATATTAGGAAATATACAATAAAATAATAGAATTGAAGGTTAGCCTAGAATGCTGGGATTACCAAACTAGTTTTGAACTTCTTCGTTTCTCTTCAGTAGTATACTGTCACTGTTGCTCACTCCCTTTTATACTCTCCTGATGAAACTAAAAGTCCAGGTCATAGGTGTCATCAGAGAAAAGGGTCAAAAGGTTAATTGCCCTTGTAAGCGGCACTATACCATGCCAAAAAAATTTAAGCACTAATGCTTTCGACAGGTGGAGGGGTTTGAAGTGTTAACTTCTGCCGAATGTTGGCCTTTGGCTCCATGGTTTCATAGTATGGCCTGCAAATTGGCAGGAATAGTAAGTGGAACTGTTGACGTTGATGCACCAGTAATTGTTTGCAGACATCACACTGTCAATCATGTTCTGAAATTATCTCCCCTAGTATTGTTCATGTGCAGACAATGAGCTCTGTCAAACAATACTGAATTGGTTAAATTTCTTGCTGGGTTACAGGAAAAATGTGTAATTTTAAATTCTGATGTTTCAACATTAGTGTCTGGATGATTAACACTTTACCCAATGCACAGAATATCAAAATTTATTATTTTAATTTTTGTTTTTTAAAACTGTTCAAGAAATTTTAACAAAACCATATCTTGTGACCCCCTTATTGGAACGAGCTCCATGAGCTCATTCCAATGAGGGGGTCAAATGATATGGTTTTGTTGAATTTTTTGAAAATTACATTTTTTTCAACTGCTTTATTTGTAAATTACACAGTCAGATGCAGGAGGTGAAGGGTTAACCCTTTACCCAACGAATCGCCCGCATCCATCTGCGTAGTATGCAAATTCAGCTTTTGAAAAAATATTATTTTTCAAAAAATTTCAACAAAACCATATCATGTGACCCCTCGTTGAACGAGCTCGTCGAGCTCGTTCCAAAAAAGGGGTCACATGATATGGTTTTGTTGAAATTTTTTGAAAAATTTGAAAAATGATATTTAAAATAATAAATTTTGATATCGTCTGCGTTGGGTAAAGGGTTAAACAGTCTTGTAAATGATAATTATAAATATCCACTATCTATTATTTCTATAGAGTGTAGGAACTTAAATCAACAACAATACTCTCAATATTTTTGAGCTTTTGAACACTCAGATGAACTATAACAAACATGTCAATGACATTGTACACATCTGCTACCATTAATTTAAACAAGAGGCCTCACAGGGCCTGAAACGCTCATCTTGAACAGAACACAATATAAACAGAGTCCAAGAATGAGTCTACATTAAGCAATCCATCTTCATAGGATACACTGTCAATCCTTGAGTCCCTCAGGAGTGACAAAAATAATCCGGGCATCATACCTTTTCTTCTGTTGATCATAATGTAAAATGGAGAGCTCACCCATGAAGCCTCTTGATACAACATATGTGGATTTATCTTACTTACACACCTCTAGAGGGTACTGAATACAAAATTTTTAATTCTTCAGCAACATGGCCAATTCCGGCTCCCATAGGGAGACCAAATATTAACCCAGACTCTCGATTTGAACACAGTTGAATCTGACTTCCCTACAGATGTTGTGTATCAAATATGAAAGCATTCTGACTGTTGGACATGAAGAAGAGAAATTTTAAAGAAATTTCTTCATATTGCACTAAGTTAAAACTTGGGCTACCATAGCGAGCTCAAATATTAACCTATGGATCCGATTTGAACAAACTTGAATCTGACCCCCCCCCCCCCCCCCCCCTCCCCCTAGAGATGTTGTATACCAAATATGGAAGCATTCTGACTAGTGGATCTGAAGAAGAAGATTTTTGAAGAAATTCCCTCATATTGCAGTAAGTTAAATTTCAGGTTCCCTTATGGAGCCCAAATATTAACCCAGGCACTCGAATTGAACAAACTTGAATCTGACCCCACTAGAGATGTTGTATACCAAATATGAAAGCATTCAGACTGGTGGATCTGAAGAAGAAGATTTTTAAAGAAATTTCCTCATATCGCACTAAGTAAACATTTGGGCTACCATAGCGAGCCCAAATGTATACCTAGAGATGTGATTTGAACAAACTTGAATCTGACACCCCCCCCCCCCCCCTCCCCCCCTAGAGATGTTGTACACCAAATATGAAAGCATTCTGACTAGTGGAACTGAAGAAGATTTTTTAAAATTATCCCCCATATTGAACTAAGTTAAAATTTGGGTTTCCGTAGGAAGCCCAAATATTAACCTTGGGACTTGGATTGAACAATCTTGAATCTGACCCTCATAACAATAATGTATACCAAACATTAAAAGATTCTGACTGGTGGTTCTGAAGAAGAGGATTTTTAAAGAATATTCCCCACATTACCCTATGTTAAAAATTTGGGTTCCTGTATTGAGCCGAAATATGAACCAATGGACTTTATTTTAACAAACTTGTATCTGACCCCCCTACGAATAATGTATCCCGAATATCAAAAGATTCTAATGATTGGTTCTGGAGAAAAGATTTTTTAAAAATTTTTTCAAATATGCTGACTCAGCATTTTTTTTGATGCCCATTACAGAACACCATAACATAGCCGATGGAAATTGTTTTTACCTTTCAATTCTACTGGTCCTAAGGATACTTCATACTAAATAACAGCTCTCTGTTCCGTGTGGTTTGGGAAATATGAGCGTTTGAAAATATTTCTATTTTTAGTTCCCAGGGTTTCCATGGGGATGCGTTTTTTATTTTTTTGCATGAGTCAAGTACTTATGACCCAATAATACCACATACCAACTTTGGTTCAAACTGGACCATCGGTTCAGAAAATAGAAATTTTGGGCGATGCCAAAAATCTTACCCCTCCCATTACAAAGCCAAATGTTGCTTCACAAACTTCATTTGAACAAACTTGATTCTACACCTCAAAAGGATGCTCCATAGCAAATATCAAATCATTGTGCACACTAGTTCATGAGAAGAAGATTTTAAAAATATTTTGGAGCATTTTCCCCCACTCCCTCCCTATGGGGCTGGGCATATTGAGTTGAACAAAAATTCAATGCCCCTTCGGGACCATCACTCACACAAACTTTCACTTGAATTGGTACAGTGGCTTTGGAGGAGAAGACTAAAACATGGTGCTGATGGACGACAGACAGACGGACGATGGACGGAGAGCGATGAGCTTAAAAAAAACCCATACATTTCTGCTTACTGTCCAAAAAACACAACCTATCCACTAACAAGGGCTATGCAATGCGTGGGCCACTGCCCCTGAACTGTAGGCATGTTCAAAGTAGCCTTAAAGGTATTGTGGGACAGAAAAATTTTCGAAGTTGAAAGAGCGAAAAAGGGCCATAACTCTGGGAAAAATTATTGGATGGAACCCATTCCTTGTGCGTATCCTTTCCCCCATGCGGTCTATCAGCATAGCAAAGGAGATCCAAATCTCACCGAAGGCTTTGAAATTACAAAGCAAAGTGTTTGTACAGGCAGACTGACAGACAGAGGATTTCACTAGCCTCCTTTGGAGGTCGGCAGCATAATAACTAATCAAATGTGAAATATACTAAAAATATTTTTGAAAGCACTGCAACCCTTCTCCTAAAAGGGAACAGAAATACTCTGAAAAAAATAAGCACTCACTTCTTTTTCTGTCAGTTTTATGTGACTTGGATATATCAACTGAAAAATAAAAAACAAATAGCTTTCAAATTAGTTCAGTTCATTTAATTCATTCTGCACTTACAAGTATGACAAAGTAAGACCCTGTTAACTGATTGTCTGAAAGGAAATTTCAATTAACATGAGTATTTAATTAACAGAAATTTGGGCATTTTCTTTTATTCTATGGCAAAATGTGGCATTTCTTTTACTGCTTCAAGTTGTTTTATCAAACAAAATATAATTGATTAACCTTTACCCAACATAACGGCCACAAATGGCCAGCACTATTCACAATTTTCACCATTCAATTTTTATTATGTTTTCATTTTTTGTCACAAAAACATAGCTTATGACCACTCATTGGAACGAGCTCTTTGAAATGAGGGGTCATAAGCTATGTTTTTGATGCAAATAATAAACCAGAGGCTCAAGTGAGCCTAAAATGCTCACCTGGCTCAAATTGTCAAATGTATGAGTGTATCAGTAAGTGATCAGCAGCAAGAGCAATTTTTTGATTTGCTATGACACAAGCAAAGGCATCTTTTTTGGCCATTCATTTATGCTGGTCCTAGGAAAGCTTCCTAGCAAGCTCTGTTCTGTGAAGTATTAAAAAACAACAACCGAACAAATTTTTTTTTTTTTTTTCAACTACTGTGGTTCTCTCTAGCCTCCCCCCCCCCACCCCCCCCCCCACCCCCCAAAAAAAAAAAAATAAAAAAAAAGGCAACTCGATTTGAACAAACTTGAATTTGACACCCCTAGAGATGTTACAAACCAAATATGACAGGATTCTCACTGGTGGATCTGAAGAAGAAGAATTTTCAAGATATTTTCTCACATTGCACTAAGTTAAACTATGGGCTTCAATAAAAAGCCCATATATTAACCCTGGGACCTAATTTGAACAACCTTCAATCTAACCCTCCCAGAGGTGTTGTACACCAAATATCAAAAGAATCTGGCTGCTGGATCTGAAGATGATTTAAATGATAATTCCCCATATTGCACTAAATAAATATTTGGGCTCCCTTGGGGAACCCGAAAATTAACCCAGGAACTCGATTTGAACAAATTTGAACCTTACACCTCTAGAGATGTCACATACTAAATATTAAAGGATTCTCACTAGTGGGTCTGAAAAAGAAGATTTTTTAAAGAAATTTTCTCATATTGCACTAAGTTAAAATTTGGGCTCCAAGAAAGAGCCCAAATATTTATCTATGGATCTCATTTGAACAAACTTGAAACTAACCCCCTAGAGATTCTGCAGACCAAAAATCAAAAGAATCTGATTGGTGGATCTGAAGAGGAAGATTTTTAAAGATTAATCCCTACATTGCACCAAGTTAACTTAATCCACAGCTACGTCACTTTTCCTTTGTTCTGTTGATGTTTTATCGTACAAATATATTGGCATAATGTACTGTAAAAGGTGATAAGCCCAGATATTTGTATCGTTTCAGATATTGGGACGGTACAAATATCTGGACAAAAGACCATTGTTTGTTGAGTTAAGTGAGATTGATTAACACAGAAAGACATTGTCGTGAGTGTTGCAAACATTGAAGAGAGGAAACTCTTCCAGTCCTGTTTATATCGCTTTATCATTAATTTTCACACATTCAGAAAATATTTGATTCGCTCAGTTATGGGAGTGTGCGTGTGGTGGTGGGGGTGGGGGGTTTGGAGTGGTTGTTTACAACAGGTGTGTAAGAAGCATTGTGCACTCGGAGGAACGGCCATAGAAGGGAACTAGCACACTGATATTTGTTATTGGTGGCCTACGAACCTCCGCATCTGACATGGTGCCCAAAGCTATTTTTGGAACTAAAACATTCTACTCTGAGAAAGAAAACGCATTGTTTGCGACTTTTCTGACCAATTCACCAAACAGGTGAAGATTGTTTCGTCCCGGTGAAGAAACATGTTAACTCTTTACCCAACTTAACGCCAAACACCACACAGCGCTATATCCATTACATCTTCATTAAACTGTTATTATTTTTTAAATTGTTGTCTTAGAAATATAGATTATGGTCCATCATTCGAACGACCTTATTGAGCTCGTTCCAATGAGGGGCAATAAGTTATGTTTTTAAGACAAAATTTGAGAATTAGTTTAAACATCTTCTAACCACGTTGGGTAAAGGGTTAATTATTTTGTGAATTGTTTGCACTTTTTAGATAAATCATACGAGGTATCTTTGATCATACTTTAGGAGTAAACAGCATGTGTACCCCATTTCTTCCACTACCCAAGAGCATTGTAAGCCTGCCCCCTCCCACCCCTTCCACTCACAACCCTTAAATATTATTTTGGCATGGTATCTCTCTCTCTCTCTCTCTCTCGTTCCCTCTGTCTCTGTGTGTGTGTCTCTCTCTTTTGTCGTTTGGCAATTGTTGAACTTGTATTTGCGAAAGTGTTAAATCGTCTATTTCATCGGTGTGCCAAATTGTTTTGTTTTCGGCATCTTCTACTGCCTGACTCAAAAAAAAATCTTCCCTGTCATCACCATTCCACATGATTCCACTCTTCAGATATCGAATATTTGTTAAAAATATGGGTTTAGAAATAGATACGTTAAAATTTGTGTGTACACAGTCGTTAACTCGCGAATATTATTAAATTTGCAATTGGGATATCACATTGCTCACACAATCACTCGCACGAATGACGATGTGATGCGTGTTCAGTTTATATCAATCGTACTGTCACACTTACACTTAACATATCTATTGTATATTCAGTGGATGTTTCAGATAAGTAACAATGAGATATATCCATTTAATTTTGGGGGGCGATAAGTAATTGTAAAATGCATTTTGACCATATTTTCACTTAAAATAAATGAAGCCAATTTTTTTTTGTTGACATTCCTTAATAGGAAAGGGCTGTGGATTAAAATAGATATACCACACTTTTTGTGATGTATGGCGAGATAATTGTACAGTTTGCAGGAGTCCTGTGCTATTGGACTCGGCCTACGGCCTCGTCCAATACTACAGGACACCTGCAAACTGTACAATTATCTCGCCATACATCACATAAAGTGTGGTATATCTATTACATTCAGGCCCCAACAGGAAGCCCAAATATTAACCCAGGGACTCAATTTGAACAAATTCGAATCTTACACCTCTAGAGATGTCACAAAGCAAATATGAAAGGATTCTCACTAGCAGGTCTGAAAAAAAAAGATTTTTAAAGAAATTTTCTCTATATATTGCACTAAGTTATAACTTGGGCTCCGATAAAGAGCCCAAATATTCATCCAGGGATCCCATTTGAACAAACTTGAATCTAACCCCCCTAAAGATGCTGCATACCAAATATCAAAAGAATCTGACTGGTGGATCTGAAGAGGAAGATTTTTAAAGAATATCCCCCATATTGCACCAAGGTGATAATCAGGCTCCCATAGGAAGCCCAAATATCAATCCAGGGACTCGATTTGAACAAATTCAAATCTTACACCTCTAGAGATGTCACATACCAAATATGAAAGGATTCTCTCCAGCAGGTCTGAAAAAGAAGATTTTTTCAATACATTTTCTCATATTGCACTAAGTTAAAATTTGGGCTCCAATAAAGAGCCCAAATATTCATCCAAGGATCCCATTTGAACAAACTTGAATCTAACTCCCTTAGAGATGCTGCATACCAAATATGAAAAGAATCTGATTGGTGGATCTGAAGAAGAAGATTTTTAAAGATTATTCCCCATATTGCACCAAGTTAATATTCAGGCTCCCATAGGAAGCCTAAATATGAACCCAGGGACTCAATTTGAACAAACTTCAATTTGACCCCTGTAGAGATGTTGTATACCAAATATCAAAAGAATCTGACTGTTTGATCTGAAGAAGAAGATTTTTAAAGCTTATTCCCCACAGCACCCTATGTTAATTATTTGGCCCCTGTGTTGAGCCCAAGTATGAACCGAGGGGCTCAATTTGAACCCACTTGTATTTGAGCAGCCTATGGATGCTGTATATCAAATATCAAAAGATTCTGATCAGCGGTTCTGAAGAAATTTGTTTTTTCAATTTTTGCAAATATGCTGACTCAGCATTTTTTCAAACACCCCGACAGAACATCCTGACACAACCGATGGTCATTTTGTTTTTGAATCCATTCTACTGGTCAAAAGGATGCTTCATACCAAATAACAGTTCTCTGTTATGTGTAATTTGTGAAACATGGGCATTTGATTTTTTTCTATTTTTAGCTCCTGGGGTACCCATGGGCCTATGAAATTTTTGGGGGGGCATCAATCAAGTACTTTGAACCCACTTATACTACATGCCAAATTTGGGTCAAATCGGCCCATTGGTTCTTGAAATAAAAATCTTGGGCAGAGACTAAAATGGTTATGTGCCCATAGAGAGCCCAAATAACTTCCCTTGAACACTAATCTTCAACACCAAAGAGTGTTCCATACCATATATCAATGCAATCTCTCTGGTGGTTCATGAGAAGATTTTTAAAAATTTTTAGGCTTTGGCAACATTGACAAGAGCCCGAAGGAGGCAGCGCATTCGTTTTGAACAAAATAGAAAGGGTATACTCCAGGGATGGTTTGTGCGATATATGTTTGAATTTGGCTGAATGGCTGTGAAGAAGAAGGCAAGTTTGTAAAAGTTAACGGACGACAGACGGAGGATGCCAAGTGATGGCAATAGCTCACACTGACTTGCAGTCAGGTGAGCTAAAAAAATTAGTGCTTCAAGAATTTTATTTGCAAGTGTCGTCTGCTTTTCGTGTTAGGTAAAGGGTTATCTGGTTGAGTGCTTGAAGCCACTTTCACGGCTCTACTGAAAAGTGCTGAATGCACTTGAGTGGCTTTACTCTGTATTCATTAGCTTTTTTCTCAACAGCAGAAACACAAAAATGTTTGTACAAAATTGTTGTTACATTTTTGGGGAGATTGCCAGTTAGAGTTGTAGGTTTTTAAATTTCTTGTTCGGTTTCGGTTTTGGTTTTTCAGGTGGAGTAAAACCTCGGTTCGGTTCGGTTTTCGATTTGTTCATGAGGCCAAATAAAATTCAATAAAACTCATTCTTATGTCCGGAGTCATAACTGAATGGCAGTGAAATTGAGTGAATCTCAATGAATGCCCAAAATAAGCTATAATACATGAAGAATCAGGAAGGCCAATATAATAATTACCTAAATATACAGAACTTTTATTGTGCTTGGCCATTTTTCGAGGTATGACACCTACACGCAACTTGAGGAAAGCTGCAAACACAACTAAACGGAAATGTCGGAAATTCACAGAATGTAGCCTTCCCAGAGTAGTGGGAGTACTCAGACACTGCCATTGGCAGGGTCTGGGTACTCTCACTACTCTGGGATGGCTACATTCTGTGAATTTCTGCAGCAAGAGAGTATTTAATAAAAAACGAAAAACCTTAGATTACGGGATGTTGACGGTTTCGGTTTTTTAAAAAAAACTAAAAACCTCGGTTCGGTTTCGGTTAACCTACAGCTCTATTGCCAATTGACACTCTACAATAAACTGTAAGAAAACAAATGTTTTTCAACAGAAACTTTGGCTCCCTTTACATGGAAGTGGTACTGTTGAAAAAAAATATTCAGATTACAAATCATATTTGAAAAAATATTTAGCGCTCTACTAGTTAACTGCTTAGTTGGATGTACATGTACACAGCCTGAATGGGTCTGAAAGCATGGAGAGTTAACTATTTACCTAACAAATCTTTCAGCACAACTACATCATGTGACCTCTCCTTGGAACAAGCCCGACGATGGAGGGCATATTTACTACTGGGGATCTGTCCTTGAACTCAGTAATTGTTTTTCAGCAATCTAAATGTAGCAGCTATCCCAATACAGTGGAGTCCTGCTAATTGAATAGCCACTTTGCCAATGAAAATTATTCAATTAACAGGAGTATTCAATTAACAGGGATGGTGTCACTTTCCTGTATTCTAGAGATAAACTTAGCATTTAATCTATTATATCGATGAGCTCTGTCAAACAAGATATAATAGATTGAATGCCTGTATTGGATGTACTGAAGCCAAATAGGTCAATAAACAAAGGAAAACAGGGGAGAGTCAGGGTAATTTCTCAACAGGTTACAAGACTTTTTATTCAATTAACAGGAGTTTACTCTATAACCTAAATTCAATTAACAGGTCAAATTTGTACTGGAGGTATGGTAAATGGTTTTGTGTTGGAAAATTATATTCAATTAAGAGGGTTATTCAGTTACGAGATATCCAATCAAGTGGGCATTACATGTACTGTATATTCAGATTATGTCCATTCAGTTTCTCAATCACCCCATCGAAAACTGCAGAGAAATTTGGCCATGAAAGTAAGAAATATTTATTTATAGCAAGCCTTTCTCAGTGTGAAAAATTTGAAAAATGACTCGAACCGACTGACCATTCACATGGGTTGGAGATGGCTAACCGAACGTTCGGCTATGTAAAAAGTCTTGGGGAAACAGCATTTTTGTCATTAACAAGTATTCATATATTGTATGGAATTGAAAAATATATAGCCTCTCACGGCAAAAATCTTAAAATCTATCAAGACACAAGAAAGTCTGCTTCACTGGTAGAGTGCTAGAAGCACATTATTTGGGTTTTATTCTGATCTGCAGGTCCCTAAAGTTAAAAGCATCATATTCTGTGGATCTCCTTCATATAATCTTGTAAGAAAAATTACTTCATCTCCATCTATTTGCATTGTTACAATTGTAACAAGACAAAAATGTGTGAACAAATCTTAAGGCTGAGAAAAAATTTAGCACTCGACCAGTTAAGTGACTCAGACTTTACCATTCAGAATGCAACTTTTGGCTAACCGGTCATCCATTGACGTAGATTTAAATTTGCGTAACCACAGTGCAAACGAAACGAGCATTCTCGTCAAATTTTGCACACTGCTTTCTTACAATGTACCTACTGTCATCAATAGAGCAATTACTTTTTCACATTACGACAGTGTCTTTTAGACTAAATCAGATTTTATTTATCGTGCATTGTGAGGTGAAGAGTGAAACTTTTGTCTTTTTGCATTAAAAAATTGGCATTACTAGTTACAATTGGAACTAGAACTATCACTGAAGGTGATTAATACCCCCGCTTTGGGTTTTTAGAGGAATGCACTTCTGATCATGTAGGCGAAGGCCATAAGGAAATGTATACATAAAGATCATTTTTTGTTGTTGAAATTTGTATTTGCATGTGGCCTTCCACAGAACAGCA
The DNA here is from genome assembly GCA_031216915.1 of Pictodentalium vernedei. Taxonomy (NCBI): domain Eukaryota; kingdom Metazoa; phylum Mollusca; class Scaphopoda; order Dentaliida; family Dentaliidae; genus Pictodentalium; species Pictodentalium vernedei. Next base: position 767,385,942 of record CM062296.1, read on the forward strand.
CTGAATACTTAAAGAGCCCACACGTATATGGTTTACATTTGGAAAAACACATTTACAATGTGTAACATGTATTCAAAAACGGTTCATTAATGTAGGAGGAGTTGCACACACAAGAATCCCATTTGAAAACCCATAATAAATCCAAGTTAAAGGGAGATAACCTGGTTAAAATTGTCGCAGATCAAAAATTTGGGAATATGCGTATGTTCACTTAGTTGTGATAATGTTTGAAAGGTTTCGTCAAAATTGATTGATAAATGTAGGAGGAGTTGCACGCACAAGAATTTCATGTAGAAACCCATAATAAATCTAAGTTAAAGGGAGATAACCTAGTTAAAATTGCCACAGCTCTAAAATTTTTGGAATATGCGCATGTTTACTTAGTAGTGATGATGTCTGTAAACTTTTGTCCAAATTGATTGATAAATGTAGGAGGAGTTGCGCACACAAGAATTTCATGCAGAAACCCATATTAAATCAAAGTTCAAGAGAGATAACCTGGTTAAAATTGTCGCAGATCAAAAAGTTTGGAATATGCACATGTTCACTTAGTAGAGATGATGTTTAAAAGGTTTCATCAAAATCGGTTCATTAATGTAGGAGGAGTTGCGCACACAAGAATTTGTTCGAACGGAAAGACATAATAAATCTAAGTCAAAGGGAGATAACCTGGTTAAAATTGTCGCAGATCAAAAATCTTGGAATATGCGCATGTTCACTTAGTAGTGATGATGTCTGAAAAGTTTTGTCCAAATTGACTGATAAATGTAGGAGGAGTTGCACGCACAAGAATTTCATGTAGAAACCCATAATAAATCTAAGTTAAAGGGAGATAACCTAGTTAAAATTGCCACAGCTCAAAAATTTTGGAATATGCGCATGTTCACTTAGTAGTGATGATGTCTGTAAACTTTCGTCCAAATTGATTGATAAATGTAAGAGGAGTTGCGCACACAAGAATTTCATGCCGAAACCCATATTAAATCAAAGTTCAAGAGAGATAACCTGGTTAAAATTGTCGCAGATCAAAAAGTTTGGAATATGCACATGTTCACTTAGTAGAGATGATGTTTGAAAGGTTTCATCAAAATCGGTTCATTAATTTAGGAGGAGTTGCGCACACAAGAATTTGTTCGAACAGAAAGACATAATAAATCTAAGTCAAAGGGAGATAACCTGGTTAAAATTGTCACAGATCAAAAATCTTGGAATATGCGCATGTTCACTTAGTAGTGATGATGTCTGAAAAGTTTTGTCCAAATTGATTGATAAATGTAGGAGGAGTTGCGCACACAAGAATTTCATGTAGAAACCCATATTAAATCAAAGTTCAAGAGAGATAACCTGGTTAAAATTGTCGCAGATTAAAAAGTTTGGAATATGCACATGTTCACTTAGTAGAGATGATGTTTGAAAGGTTTCATCAAAATCGGTTCATTAATGTAGGAGGAGTTGCGCACACAAGAATTTGTTCGGATGGAAAGACACAATAAATCTAAGTCAAAGGGAGAAAACCTGGTTAAAATTGTCGCAGATCAAAAATCTTGGAATAAAAATTTTGGAATATGCGCATGTTCACTTAGTAGTGATGATGTCTGTAAACTTTCGTCCAAATTGATTGATAAATGTAGGAGGAGTTGCGCACACAAGAATTTCATGCCGAAACCCATATTAAATCAAAGTTCAAGAGAGATAACCTGGTTAAAATTGTCGCAGATCAAAAAGTTTGGAATATGCACATGTTCACTTAGTAGAGATGATGTTTGAAAGGTTTCATCAAAATCGGTTCATTAATGTAGGAGGAGTTGCGCACACAAGAATTTGTTCGAACAGAAAGACATAATAAATCTAAGTCAAAGGGAGATAACCTGGTTAAAATTGTCACAGATCAAAAATCTTGGAATATGCGCATGTTCACTTAGTAGTGATGGTGTCTGAAAAGTTTTGTCCAAATTGATTGATAAATGTAGGAGGAGTTGCGCACACAAGAATTTCATGTAGAAACCCATATTAAATCAAAGTTCAAGAGAGATAACCTGGTTAAAATTGTCGCAGATTAAAAAGTTTGGAATATGCACATGTTCACTTAGTAGAGATGATGTTTGAAAGGTTTCATCAAAATCGGTTCATTAATGTAGGAGGAGTTGCGCACACAAGAATTTGTTCGGATGGAAAGACACAATAAATCTAAGTCAAAGGGAGAAAACCTGGTTAAAATTGTCGCAGATCAAAAATCTTGGAATATGCGCATGTTCACTTAGTAGTGATGATGTCTGAAAAGTTTTGTCCAAATTGATTGATAAATGTAGGAGGAGTTGCACACACAAGAATTTCATGTCCGGAAAGACGTACGGACGGACGTACGGACAGACGGACGGACAGACGGATGGACGGACAGACGGACGGACGTACAGGGCGATTCCTATATAGCCCCCACTTCTTCGAAGCGGGGGTATAATTATGTGATGAAAAATGTTCTGGATGGTGCAAAGACAAATACCAGTGCCATTCGCCTCTTTGCAAGAGTACAGCCAAAAAGCATCTGAGAATCGATATGCAGGACCAGGGGCCTCATTAAAAAATGTGTTTTAAAACATAAACAAATATAGCATCATTATGAAGTTCAGTGCAGTTACTCTACGTCAAACTCATGGTATGCCATAAATTGATCCCTTTTCAGGCTAACATAAGCTGCACACATGTAAATAAATATATATACTTTAGATGGCAGTCAGTAATAGGGGGCAAATAACTGACAGAGGGCTCCAATACTCACTGCCAAATGTGTGTTTAGAGACGAACGAACGCCCCCGAGTGCTATCACCTCCTGAATTTTCTGTCCAAGCGAGTGTTTTATCACCTGGATCGTCGAGTGACAGTCGCAAACACTGACGTTTAAAATTACAGTGAAAAGCACGATAATCCATCAAGTGTAACCACAACTTACAGATGATCTGTATTCGAGAGAGTAAGTTGAGTTATGCCTCTGCTATTGCCATACTGGGTGGTGTATAAGTCACACATTTTTCCTCCAAAAATGCCCCCCAAATTAAGGGTGAATCTTACACATGAATAGGATAGATTATCCATTGTTTGGGGTGAAAAATTTAGACAATGTACTGAGTATCTGACTTTGAAAACATGATGACAAATTCACAACGCAGTTATATTTATAATTTTTGATGATCAACAGTTGAATAAATCTTACGTTACTCACTATTATTACCAATTTAGCGTGCACTCTCTAGCATATTACAGTTAAAACTAGAAGTCCTGTCACGAATAGTGCGCTTATCTAGGCTTAATTGCGCATTGGAATTGCGCGCAATTGCCATATCGAATGGCATCCAAAGCATGGCAGGTTCTCCTGGTTACTCATAGCAAACACATGCAATGTTTCTGCCAATGGACCTCCAGGTTACCCGGAGGTCCATTGGCTGAAACATTGCTTGTGCACAGGCCATATGTACAGAATTTGATAGCTTTACTTGGGCCATAACGCATACATTAACGCGCATATCAGCGTGCTATTTGTGCGCATTTCATGACAGGACTTCTAGTTTTAACTGTAACACAATTTTACCTTTAAGGTAAAAGTGCATAATGCACAGACTCAAACTGGAAGTTGTGTGTTAACATGGTTAACAGCCCGCTTCTGGCTAAATGTTTCGTTAACAGCCCGTCTCCAGTTAGAGTTTATGTAATCTGTCATACCAAACGCGCCTCTGGTTCCGAGATGATAAAATGCGCTTAACTGCAATAAATGTTAAAAAACATGTGAAATTTGTGTGATTTCCCCATTACTTCGGTGTTGAAGCATTCAAATTGTCAAGGTGAGTGTAATTAATTAATTATGGTAGGTTTTTGTTAGTAGATCCGGGAGAAGGCCAATTTTTCCTGTCATATTTTGGTGCAAACAAAAATATTTAAATTAAGCTATGTGACTGACAATGTGACGTTTTGTTTATCTAGAAACAGACGACACATGTGTTTTGGTTAAATGTCATTGATGTCACAATCAAGTGAACTTGATGAAGAATCTTTAGATTTAACCATTTTTGAGTGGTAATAATAGTAATACACTGTAACAAGATTTTGTTAGGAGTCCCTGTTTATTAATGGCCCTCCAGGAATGATTAACAGCCCTCAGGCCATTAAAAGCCCTCGACTGTTAATGGTCCCTCTGGCTGTTAATCATTCCTGTCGGGCCGTTAATAAACCGTAACACCCTCCAAAATCGTGTTATTGGTATATTATTTATTTATTGATTGGTGTTTAAGGTCACATACTTATGCACAATGGCTAATCGTGACCATGACAGTTTCATGGGTGGAGGAAGACGGAGTACCCAGAGAGAACCACTGAGCATCAACGAGCAGCTGTCAGCTCCTCAACATTCTAACTCTGTTCAAGAAGGGTTACTGTGGTTGAAGACATGTGCACCTTCGATGTGCAGTACGCCTTAGTACACAGCGTCATCGTGCCCCCATGTAGGCAACCAGGATAAATTGCCCTGCCCAAGGACACAACGCAGGTCATCCGGACGGGGATCGAACTCGGGACTTCTAGCACAGAAGTCCAACAGTCTACCACTGAGCCACTGCGCTCCCTGTTACTCACTAACTGAGCTGAAACCAATATCTTTAATAAAGCATTTTTTTTGTAAATATGCACAGAGTCATTTTATCAATAAGACTTGCCACCACAGTGATGAGACTTATTGTTATTGAACAAAAAGTTTTTTGCGTTTTTTTTTTATTAATTTTTTATAAAGTTTTGTGGCCTCTAGATCTCGAAAACTGGCTGTAAGACTCTTCTGAAATTTGCCACTTATTTGCTCACATCTGAAGGTGTGCCTCCACACACCACCATTTTAGTGAAAATGTTTTCAGGTGGACCAAAATATAGCAAAAGTTAAAAAATTTATAGTAATTTATATATTTTTTATACTTACCAATGACCCAGACATAGCTGGTGCTAACTCTTAAAAATATAGGGCCAAACACAAATTTTGCCCCCCAATCCCCAAAATTTGCATCTAAAACCAAAGAAAACATGTCCTGAATGGCCCTCCATACTTCACCTCTACTGCACATGTGCAGTGTCAAGGACGTCCCGAAATTGGTGCCATTAATCATTCTTATAACCAGTGCCTGGTAAGCACTATGTACTCAGCGGGGAGGTATGAGTTCCCAACTCCTGGGAGGGCCATCCCCGTCTGGGTCATTGGTAAGTATAAAAAATATATAAATTACTATAAATTTTTTAACATTTTTATACTGTACCAATGACCCAGACATAGCTGAATAGTAAAAAGGCTGGAGGGCCTAGGACATAGAGGAAATTCCAATAAGCTCAATTATATAAAATAGAGTCATCCCCTCGAGGGGAAAAGGAGTATTAGGCCTTACATGTATCTTTCTTATTTATGATAAATTAGAAAGACACAACACCTTCCATAATTGAGCATCATAACATCCATGTACTCTATTAATATCCAGTATAATCCTTATACTAATAATTTTTAAAGTAAGCCAATAAATAAAGTTAGTCAAGAGAATAGACTCTTTATACTCCTTAAAAGTGTCTGAGGATTGTATAATAACACCCGTTTGACACGTGATATATTCAAAAGCTATACTTTAAAAACTATGACCTGAATGAATTTTTAAAACATAAACTTATCACTTAAAAACCATCCCAGTAACAGCTCAGAATTACTAACTCCGGAGGAGGTATCCCCTTGTTTTCATAATAAAACAGGTGACCCAAGGGAACACCCCCCCTCCCCCCTTCTCCTTGCCCTGGGTCAAATAGCCCAGAGCGAAGAGGGCAGCAGGACGGAGTCACTGCCGGAACAGAAAGCCTACCTAGCTATAGTAGCAACTGTTAAGTGAATGACATTCTGAGCAGTAGATAATAGACCTAACAATGGAGGCCTCCAGAAATGGACTCAATATTTCTGAGATAAAAATTCATGAATGTGAATGGCTGAGCCCAATGTGCAGCCTTCATAAAATCTATAATAGCGACACTATTAATGTAAGCCCAAGATGTAGAAAGAGCTCTTACTTCATGAGCCGAAATCTCAAGCACAAACTGCTGAGTTAATGATATACCATAAGCAGTACCGATAGTTAATTGAATCCATTAGCAATAGAATGGACCGTAATGTCCTTCTATTAGGCATCAAAGACAGAAGAAGCTTACGTCCTTACTAATAAACTGATATCTGTTTATAAATACGTAAACTCTAACCGGACAGAGTAAAGGCCTATGCCCGTACGAAGACGGAAGGACCTTAATAACAATAGGTTCCGGATATTTATTAGGAGCCTGATTCTTAACCAAAAATCAAACATTAGGAGTAAAGGAAATAGTGTTTCCGATACTACGAAAGTGAGAATCGTCCACCGATAGTGCATGAAGCTCACTGACTCTTCAGTAGAAGAGAAGACTAAGAGAATTACTGTCTTAAAAGGTCAGAATTTGAAAACTACTGTTTCCAAAGGCTCAAATGATTACTTAGGTAAATAAGAACCGAAGCTAAATTCCATATAGGAATTTAATCTAAGGATTCTAGGTCTATTTATCGAAAAGTTTCTAACTGACTAAGATAAAGAGACATAAGACTCAAATGTAAACTATCATAGAGTGCATAGGTATGAGATAACATAGACCTATAACCTTAATAATAACAGGCTGCAGTTGATCTTGTCAAACAAGTATACTAGAAAGTTGCAATGTCTAGTATGGAGGGATCAAAAATATCAACATAATGATCCCTACACCAACGACGGAAGAGCCTCCACTTTAGCCGCATAGTATAGCGAAGAAGAGGTTCTCCTACAGTAAGAAATCGCGTCCATAGCTCGTCCTGTACAATGCTTGCCGTGCAAGAAGGACCACACAACGGAATACGTGAAGGTTGAGACCTTGCGGGTTGTGATGAAGTTAACACAATTTCCCCAGCGAAAGAAGATCCTCTCATGGAGGAAGTTTCGCGGTAAGTCCCACAGTAGACACCTGAGTAAATTTACCCACGGTCTCTGTGAAGACAGAGATGCTATCAACAGAATTGTATTGTGGATGTTCATCTTAGCAATACTAGCTGAATCAACAGCACTGGAGGATACGCGTATCCTATCATTCCGTCCTATTAAATCAATAGAGCATTAACAACATAAGCTCAGGGATCCGGACATGGAAACACATACGTCTGCAATTGAATAGTGAGTTGTGTCGCAAATCAATTATCATTGGGTGCTCCCATTGATAGCAAATCTGATTGAACACTTGTTTGTTGAGAGTCCATTCTGACGGCAACAAGCGACCCTTACGTGAAAGGGAGTCTGCTAATACAATCAGACGACCCGGAATATGACGGACCGAAGCAGAACTTGGTGTACTATAACAAACAGAAGGATTCTTTCCGTTAAATTGAATAACGGAATCGAATGAGTGCCTCCCTGGTTCCGGAGATACGCAACTACTGTCGTATTAACGGACAGGATTTGGACAAGCGTTTCTGAATAATGTTCATCCAATGACATAGTGCAAGCCTAAATAACATCATTTCCTGGAAGTTAAGTGCTTGCCTAGAAACTGCGGAACCCAAAGACCCTGGCACTTCGAATCCGTTGGGATCAATATTGTACCCCAACCTGTTTGACTGGCATCCGTCATAATCATAAAACTCGGATCCGGCAACTGCAGTGGCACTCTCTGAGTCAACCACCGACTGTTTGCCCCAGTCTGAATCTCTTGCTACACTTGATAGACAAGAGAACGTGTATATCGAGCAATTCATAGATTGCTGAAAAGTTGCCGTCGAAGAGAAGCTTCTCCGAGACCGAAGCGACTCTGAGAGAGTTCTTCACCTTACTATCCACGCGTGTGGATGTAGCCAGGGCTGCGTCACGTCTAACCAACTCCAGGTTACCATTGAAGGGCGGAGTTATACGTGGAAAAACTACTGCCCTTGAAAGAAATCACATTGAGGATCATATCCCGGAATTCTTTCTCTTGAAGACGTAATGATAACGCCTCAGTAAGGTGGTCTACGTATGATAAAGCGTCTAAGTTAAGTCTATTAGACATCATTGTCGTTTCCAACATCGTGGTTGGAATTGACATAGACGGCGAAAAAGATAATTCCCAGTCTTCAGCACCGCCGTCTAGATGCATATGAACTCTCGGTATGCCCTGTTCTGCCAATATAAATTATTTCCTAGAACTGAAAAAAGGCAGAATAGAGCATTGCGGACAAGAAACTAGACTATCATGCTTGGTAGCAAGCTTATAATATAGCGTCGTTAAATAATTCGAATGTTCTAAAGACATTATTGGACTGTGTCGGTAAGTCAGGGACAATGTCCCTGAACCGATCCAAACTCTGTGTCCAATGACGCTATTAGTCTCCTATCCAGCGTCGCAGCAATGTAGTCCGACGAACAACCTCTGGAAGATAATGCCGGAAGAAATGTATGGCAGCTTCTGTTGTTCCGAAAGGGAAAGCTCGAAATCGTCCGAATCCCTTTCGCCATCCTGTCGGACCCTATAAAGTGTTCGGTCGTCCGAACCTGATGCAACAGCGGAGCGCACCGACCCATCGCCGTCGGATTATTCCTGATCCGACCGAGAATTTGTCGTTTGCTGGGTTACTGCAATAAACTGTGCTATTTTGGATAGCACGTCCGTCACTGAGGCCTGTGGAGAAGCGGTCTTACGATGCATTGCCACTGGAAGCTCCGTGTTCGTTACCCAGTGCATACTTCTATTATGCGAGCGAATGGAGTGTATAGGCCTCGTGTCCCTTGGCTACCGGATGGCGTGACCTGTTTGCCCTGGAATCACTGAATGACGAAGCTGGCCGGATACTCGAGGTCACGTAGCCAATGTGCGGTCATGTGCACTGCTGTAAGGATGAGGAAGCATTATCGACAGTCACTCGGACTGTCAATATAACGGAGCGTCCCAAGCGACGGACATGCTCCGAATGCGAAATATCTGTACCACAACATCCGGTCCCATATGTTGTTGTACGAGAGAGGGACCTCTCTCGCTCGCAGCCCGGACGGACCTGGACTAGCTAGGAACCGGACTAACAGGCTTCCTCCGATCTGTCCTCTAATCCGTCGTCACTGGGTGTGAACTAAGTCTATTATAGTGCTCGCATCACCCAAAACTCCTTCCTAGACCGCAACGGACGAACCCGACTGCCGAACCATTCGATGAATGGACGCTACATCGGGTGAGCTAGTGAATGTCAACTCCGTCGATCCTACTAGGGACCTCTTAGGCGATTGACGTATTCCATGAGCACTTATTGCCGCTAGCTCTTCATTAATTATGACGACAGAGGCACACTTTTGAAAGACATCTCAGTAACTTTGCGAACAAGAAACCAGACATGCTTGTTAATAGCAAGCATATAATAATATATATAGCGTCGTTCAATAATTCGAAAGTTTGTGTGACATTATTGGACTGTGTCGGAACTGAGGGACGATGTCCCTGAACCGAACCAAAAATTTCTGTGTCCACCGACGCTATCAGTTTCTTATCCGGCATCGCAGCATTCTGGTCCGACGAAAGAACTTCTAGAAGATAAAGTCAGATGACATACACAGCAGCTCATGTTGTTCCGAAAGGGAAAGCACGAAATCCTCCGAATCCCTTTCGGCATCCCGTCGGACCGGATGAAATTTTCGGACGACCGTACCTGCTTCCGCGGAATGTCCCGACCCAGCATCGTCGGATAATACATAATGCGACAGAGATTCTGTCGTTGCTGGGATGCTGCGATAAGCTGTGCTATTTGGGATAGCACGTCTGTCATCGAGGCCTGTGCAGTAGCGGTCTTACGATGCTTTGCCGCTGGAAGCTCCGTGTACGTTGACTCCCGCACACTTTCTTATGCGAACGTCCGGAGTCTGCAGGCCTCGTGTCCCTGGCTACCGGATGGTGTGACCTGGTCGCCGATGATTCTCTGATTGGCGAAGCTGACTGGATATCCGAGGTCACGTAGCCAAGAGCGGTCGTGTGCGCTACCATGAGGATGAGGAAGCCTTATTGACAGTCGCTCCGGACTGACTATATATCGATGATGTATGCTCCGATTGCGAAACATTTTGTACCACAACATCTGGGGCCAGATGTTGTTGTACGAGAGAGGGGTCTCTCTTGCTCGCAGTCTGGATGGACCTGGACGAGCTAGGAACCGGACTAAAAGGCTTCCTCCGTTCTCTCCTCTAATCTGCCGTCACTGGGTGTGCATTTGGTTGATTTATAGTGCTCGCATCACCCAAAACTCCTTCTAGACCGCAATGGACGAACCCGGCTGCCGAACCATTCGATGAATGGACGCTACACCGGGCAAGCTAGCGGACGTCAAAGGCCGTCGAACCTACTAGGTTCCTCTTAGGCAATTGACGTATTTACATGAGCACTTTTCCGCTAGCTCTTCATTAATTGTGACGACGGAGGCATACTTTTGGAAGACATCACGGATACATCACCCTGTTCCTGATCGTCTGAAATAGAGATTGATAAAGTAGAGTGACCCTGCGGGGAAAGGACCGGAATGGCCAATTCCCCACTAACATACCGTGACACACGCTTTCCATGTTGTCATCGAAATTAACACATACAGAACAGGAGTTAGTGCGAGTACACTGACTACATATACAATGATTATGAAAGTGAGAGGAAGATTTCCTTTTTATTACAATTGAACAATATCCTTTCATTGTGAAAAGAAAACAAAGTCCTAGTACTCGCACCAACCCCTGACAATCAAAATACATAATAACATGATCCATTAACATAGAAAAAATAATTGAAATCAAAAAATTTTGAAAAAATATTTTTTCAGAACAGCCCAAGTTTCTGAAAAGTAACGTTGAGCCCGAATGGATCCCAAGCCTAAGTGTGGACAAAAATTCTAAAAATATTTTAAACAATTTATGCAACACTTACGAACAATAATAATGTATCTAGTTATGATTAAATGAACATCAAGATATTATTTTCAAGAAATCCCCCCTCACACAGAGGGCTGTTGGAAATGTAAACAATAAGTGTAAATACACCAGAAGAAGACTCCAGGCACCCAGGCCCGAAATCAGTTACCAATAATACACTATCTGATGCAAAACAGAGACTTCCAGGGAAGAAACTGCAGAACATCAGATGGTAGATGCAGAACACTACGCCTAACCACCCATAGGTGAAGACGTAAACATGGGGAAAAGAACAGAATTCATTCTGTTATCTAGCTAAAACTCCCAAGAAATTTTAGTAATAATATTACAGAAAATATGCCAAAAGCATGGGAGAATAGCAAGAGGGGACATAAAGGAAAGGGAGAGAGGAAAACACTGAACAAGCAGTGTAACTTGATAACAAGAATGACCACAACAGGCTCTTGCCTCGAAAATAGGTAACTTAACATAATTTCATTAAAAAATTTTAAGTTACAGCCCTGATAATTTTCTGTCACTCATTTTTCCTCTCCTCCTTCTATATCCTCCTTAGAATCACCATTTCTCTAATCTTTATGTGTCTGGCATCATTTAAACTGAGATTTACAAGCACAAAGATCAGTCATATGTTAACTGATGAAGGGCCAAACAAAGAATGATTAATGGCGCCAATTTCGGGACGTCCTTGACACTGCGCATGCGCAGTAGAGGTGAAGTATAGAGGACCATTCAGGACATGTTTTCTTTGGTTTTAGATGCAAATTTTGGGGATGGGGGGGGGGGGCAAAATTTGTGTTTGGCCCTATATTTTTAAGAGTTAGCACCAGCTATGTCTGGGTCATTGGTACAGTATAAAAATATTGACCCTTTTCCAAAAATTCTCAAAGACTATCGGTCCTGTGCAGATAACATTTTCTATATATTTAGAGTCTAACCTGTTGTAATGAAATAACTTGATAACATTTTTAACTTTAACCCCCATTGACCTCAAAGGGCCAAAGTTTGTGATTTTCAGCAAAATAGCACAACTTCCAGAGAATATTTCTCGACACTGCGATTGATATATGCCATTTTAGAACAGGAAGATGACTTATTAATTGGAGGACAACTTTATGGTTCAAGTTTGTTTGTCGCATTTAACCCTTTAGCACAGTGATATCTTGAGTAAGGGTACTGTTTGAAAAATATGAAAATTTGCAAACTTTGGATACAGTAAAACCTGTCTTGAGAGACCACTGTCTTGAGAGACCACATCTACCAGGCACCGATTGGTTTTACTCTATAATGGACCTGCTATGGGAGACCACCTGTCTTGAGAGACCACTCTGATCTGGTACCCACTTGTATTTTTATGCCATAATGGACCTGTCTTGAGAGACCGCCCCTTTGAAGAATGAAACCATGACTAAAACTTTTTACCTGTTCTGGAATTGGAAAATCCATTGTGGTTATACTAACATAAATAAAAGTATTAAAAGCTCTTAATTGGGTTTCAATTGCTAACTCATTACAGATTGAGACGTTTTTATAAGACCACTGTGAAAAGATTAGGATTATTGCTGAATAAACAATTTCATACATACCTGAAATGTAATAATAATAACTCTTTGGCCAGCCGCTGATTTGTCGCGGTCCTCATAAGAGAAGGCCATCATTCCCCCTGCACCCCACCCCCTCTTCCCCTCCTCTCCTCCCAGCATTCAGATATAAACTGCTTAATAGTGTCCCTCACTTCCTCTTTTTCAATTTCTTCAATAAGCATTCCTACCCTCTCCCTCGTGTCCCCCTTCAGCCATCTATCCTTTGTTTCTTCACCCCACTTCTGCATTATTCTTCCAGTAAATTTTATTCTATGAGGTATATACTGTGGGCATTCCAAGAGAAAATGTTCCAGGGTCTCCACTACTCCAGAGTGGCACATTTGGCATCCCTTTTCCCCATCTCTCCCAATTTTTCCCTGAAGCTCCAGTGATCTTGATCTCAGTTTGAACAGCAGTGACCCTCCAAAGGTGTCATCTAGGTACTTCTCAAAAGCTGGCTTTTCTTTATATTGTAACCCCTGCAGTGATCTTTTCACGCTAACCCCTGCTCGCCAGTTTCGATTGCAATCTTCCATGACTCTCTCTTTGACAAACCTTTTGCCTTCTTTCATTCCTACTTCTATGTTTGTGACCTCTATAGAGTAATTGTCCATTAGTTCCCTCACATGTTTTGACCACCCCGTTTCTATATTAGAATTCCAAATGGTATCGAGCATCAATTTGCACCACCGGTTGTCAGGCAGGTTTCTCAAGTAGTTAAAGTAACACAGTTTTCCCAAATCTACCCTGTCCTTGATTTTCATCCACCCAAGCTCCCCCCTTACTGCTTCCAAAGCTGCAGCATTACTCGACCCTGTTATCCATCTGCCGGCATCATTTTGAGTATTTTCCAACTTCTTAGTAACGGTTTGGTTTAATGGAATCACGTCCGTGCCATATGTTATACTTGGTAAACCCACCCTCTCCCACAGTGTTTTCCCCACAAAGACCTTGTTGAAACTATTTTTCCCTAAAAGTTTTAGTTGGTTCAGAATTCTTTTCCCCATTCAGAATCAGTTTGGCTGAGTAATTTCTGTACACCCCTCTTCCCGTTATATTTATGCTTACCCCTAGATACTCATACTCTCCCGTTTCTCCTACAGTGATTTGTTTGCTTTCCCCTTCGGGGATTGAGAGCTCCCCCACTCTCCATCTCTTCGTCATATCTACCTTGCGTCCAACGGGTATTACCTTGCTTTTATTTTCATTTAGTTCGAGCCGCCAAGTGTTCCCATATCTACCAACAATTTCCAGCAGTTTCTCTAGCCCCTGTTCAGTTCTAGACATTAACACCATGTCGTCCGCAAAGAATAAGCCTGGTATCTTTATGTCTCCAACATTTACCCCCTCCGCACTCTGAATTAGTTCGTCCCCTAAATCTTTAACATACAATGCAAACAAAATCGGTGAAAAGATACACCCCTGCTTGAGGCCTATATCCATAGGGACTCGTTTTGTAGTGATACTCCCTAGACTGAGTTGGCTTTGCACATCTGTATACAGTGCTTTCATGATTCCCACAAAGTCACCCCCCAGTCCGATGCCCTTGAGCTTTCGCCACATACCTTCCCTCCACACTCGGTCGTACGCTTTTTTCACATCTAGAAATGCCAGAAACATCTTTTTCTTTTCAGCCTTTGTTGATTCTATCAGTTGGGTGAGTGTAAATAGGTGATCAGTGACTCTTCGTCCTTTCCTGAAACCATTTTGAATTTCTCCTAAAAAACCTTTCTCTTCTATAACTTCCTCTAGTCTACCGTATATGACCTTACAGAATACTTTTCCGATGTTACTACTAACTGATATCCCCCTATAGTTATCTAGAACTTCCTTATCCCCCTTTTTGTGTATGAACGACACCTTACTTTCCCTCCACTCTCTGGGGACCTCTTGCTTTCGCAGAGCCAGGTTGAAAAGGTTTGTCAGGACTTCAATAAGTGCCTCCCCTCCATTTTTGAGGAATTCGTTCGGAATTTCATCAGTCCCTCCCGCTTTACCATTTTTTAATTTCGAGATCACGTTCCGCACTTCTTCTGCCGTTATTTCGCTACATACACGATTGGATAGGTTCTCCTCCACCAGTGTATTTCTTTTTGGTGGGGACCCACTGCCCCATCGCCTATCGTTTATCTTTTCCCAGTGCTTGACTAACTCTGAAGCGATACGGCCTTTATCTTCTGTACTTTCCCCATCCACTTTGATACTCTGCACACTACTTTTCCCCCGTTTATTTACCCAGTTCCAAAATACGTTTGAGCTCGAACCCCCCGTTTTCTTTATTGTTCTGGCAAGACTGCAATTGCGCTCCTTCCTATTATTATCCTTTATCTCATTCACCTTTTTCCGTGCCAGTTCATATTCTCCTTTCATTAGTCTCGTGTCATTGTTATCCACCCCTTTAAGCTTCCTACTTCTTCTGTAAGCAGCGCATTTTACCTTCCTTTCTTTTATAGCCTTTTTCAGTCCCTCGTTAACCCTGTATCCAAGCTCTCTCGTTGGGACCCTCACCCTTCCTATACACTCCTTCCCTGCCTCTGTTAGGCTATTTACTATGCCATCTGAAATACTCTGGACATTTGCATCCCTAGGTATACATTCAAGATTTGGTTTTAGTTTTTCCCGAAACTGCTTCCAGTCGGCTCCTTGTTTTAGTCCCCAAACTTCCTTGAAGGTATTTCTGTCTCTATTCGTCTTTTTGCCCATAATCTTAACTGTTATCAGGTTGTGATCACTACCCAAGTCATTTTTCCCTCGTCATCTATTTCTACATCTATAACCTCCCTCCATACGCTAATGTCAGTGAGTATATAATCAATTATTGTTTTCTTATCGTTCCTCTCCCAGGTCCATTTACCCTTACATTTCGCATCCCTGTTCAGGATCTTTAAACCAAGCTCTTTGATAGGTCCAACATCTTCCTCCCATTCGTGTTAATTTTCCTATCACCTCCCTGTATGCCCTATGTGACAGATAGGAATAAAAATAAATTTGTGTTGAAAATCTTTTTGTAACAAATTGAAATGGACTGTTATAAAAATTCTAAAAATAAATTAGTGTTGAAAATCTTCAATGAAGATTTTCAACACTAATTTACAATTTTTGCAAGTACACCCCGCAAGCAGAGACCAGTGTTACCGATGACCATCTAATTCATACTGTTTCAAATGAAATTGCAATTAATTCTGTCTTTACTGTTGTCTAAATCTATTTATTTTACATAAGCTGATAATAATAATAACAACATTTCCCTTATCGTTTTAATGAGATTACAGATGGCCTTCGGTGTTGCTTTCATTCAGAATAAATAAAACCCGGTGTTTTCAAATTGAAGACAAAATTGCCAATGGCCACCCTATGTAACTAAAACTGTTGCATTTAAAAGCATTTTTGAAGTCAAACACTCTTTATTTAACGTAGAGAGAATGTTTATAACATTCGTTCTTCGAATTGTTGGGGGTGGGGAGGGGGACAGAAAGGAACTATTTTCAGATTCGATCGCCGCCTATACCCTGTCAGCCAAGGAAAGTTGTTACTGATGGCCACTTCATCAAACTGTTTTAAATGAAACTGATAACTCAGTTCCAGTTAATTCAATTTTCTGAAGTTTGAGTTTGATCTACTGGGCTTTCTTCTGAAGTGCCGGGTACCACAATTTAAAGGCTTCATATTCTGTGGATGTGTTTCACATTACCTTTGAAATTGAAGTAATATTATTATGTCTCCCCTTCCCAGAAGGGAGACATATTCTTTTAGTGCATATTCTTCTTCTTCTTCTTCTCCTCCTTCTCATACAAACTTTGTCCGGGCCATAACTTTTTTGTCTTTTGACCTACACCTTAGATACTTGGCATGTGGATGTATTGCCATGAGCCGGTGTGAAGTGTACCATAGTGACCTTGACCTTTGACCTGAAGTCAGATTTATGTGTTTTTTTAAGGGAAACATCACACAAACTTTGTCCGTGCCATAACTTTTTGTTCTTTTGACCTACAACTTAGATACTGGGCATGTGGATGTATCACCATGAACCGGTGTGCAGTGTACCAAAGTGACCTTCATGTGACCTTGACCTTTGACCTGAAGGTCAGATTTATGTGCTTTTTTAAGGGAAACTGTCTGGACCAGAACTTTTTTGTATTTCGAGTCAGGCTCTAGATATTTGGCATGTGGATGTATCACCATGAGCTGGTGTGTAGCGTACCATTGTGACCTTCATGTGACCTTGACCTTTGATCTGAAAGTCAGATTTGTGCTTTTTTCAAGGAAACTTTGTCCGGACCAAAACTTGTTTGTCTTTTGAGCCAGGCCTTAGATATTTGGCACATGGATGTATCACCATGAGCCGGTGTGTTGCATACCATTGTGACCTTCATGTGACCTTGACCTAAAGGTGAAAATTATGTACTTCAAATAGGGAGTAATTGTCCAGACCAGAATTTTTTTTGTTTTTTTACCTAGGACTTGGTTATTTGACATGTGGATGTGTCACCATGAGACCGCATGTCGTCTACCTCGATGACCTTCATGTGACCTTGACCTTAAGGTCAAATTTATGTACTTCAAATAGGGAATAACTGTCCAGATCAGAACTTTTTTTGTTTTTTGACCTAGGACTTAGATATTTGACATGTGGATGTATTGCAATTAGACCGCATGTCGCATGTAAACATGACCTTCATGTAACCTTGACCTCAAGGTCAAATTTATGTACTTTAAATAGGGAGTAATTGTCCAGACCAGATTTTTTTTTTGGACATGTGGATGTGTACCATGAAACCGCATGTCACTACCTTGATGAACTGCATGTGACCTTGACCTCTGATCTCAAAGTCAAATTTATGTACTTCAAATAGGGAATAATTGTCCAGATCAGAACTTTTTTTGTTTTTTGACCTAGGACTTAGATGATTGACATCATTGATGTATCACAATGAGACCACATGTCATCATGACCTTCATGTGACCTTGACCTCAAGGTCAAATTTATGTACTTTAAATAGGGAGTAATTGTCCAGACCAGAATTTTTTTTTTTTTTGACATGTGGATGTGTCACCATGAAACCGCATGTCTGCTACCTTGATGAACTGCATGTGACCTTGAGCCCTGACCCCAAGGTCAAATTAATGTACTTCAAATAGGGAATAATTGTCCAGATCAGAACTTTTTTTGTTTTTTGACCTAGGACTTAGATGATTGACATGTGGATGTATCACAATGAGACCACATGTCATCATGACCTTCATGTGACCTTGACTTCAAGGTCAAATTTATGTACTTTAAATAGGGAGTAATTGTCCAGACCAGAATTTGGTTTTTTTTGACATGTGGATGTTGAGCTAGATCATAGATATTTATAACCCCGCTCCCCAAAGGGGAAGTTGGGACATACTTGTTTATATATAATTTGCAGTGCATTAAATAGAAAGGAAGGGGAGACATATGTTTTAGTGTGCTAAAACAGTTTTTAGTTTTATTTGTTACAATTTGCCTTGTTACAATTTATGGGAGAGTGCCTGGCATTCTCCCATAAATTGTAACAAGGCAAAGATGCTCAAAGAAATTTTAAGGACCAAAAATAATTTAGCACTCTACCAGTTAATTAAAAAGTGATTGTCTTCAGCACAGTCATGGTGACATCTGGGAAAAATGCTGTCGTTTGAAAAATCAAACTCGCAGTCGCTGTTTGCATTTCACGAGTGTGAACAATTGTAGGAGTGTGATTTTTTCCCAAGCTCAGAAATAGTTGCTCACATTCTTTACCTTAATCGTAATCAGAAAGAAATAGCCTGTCATTTGATAATTTTTCCTGTTGTTTATTCAAAGCCTACGGGTTTGACTTGGAACACGACATGATAGTGCTCAAAATACAGTTGCCATATTCATGAAATACACAGCACAAAGTGAAAAATAAACGACCTCTAAAACTGTTCCATATCAAAATAAGTTCTGGCTGCAGTGTGCATGGATTCACAAAGTGTTAACTTCCCAACTGGAACTTTTTTGTTCTCTGAATCAATACGAGGTTCTGAATAGAGCACCGTTTTGCTGTATTGTCTTTCTTGGGAAAAAAAACCCCTGTT
Organism: Pictodentalium vernedei; assembly: GCA_031216915.1. Lineage (NCBI taxonomy): Eukaryota > Metazoa > Mollusca > Scaphopoda > Dentaliida > Dentaliidae > Pictodentalium > Pictodentalium vernedei. The sequence goes on from CM062296.1 coordinate 767,404,588, forward strand.
GAAATAAGTTCTGGAAAACACACTGCTGTATTCATGGAGTGACTTCAGTTCAATGGCAAGCGGACCTTTTTTTGTTATGTCAATGAGTGATAATGGGGGGGGGGGGCACCATTTTACATGGGTGTGCTTCATTGTCTGACCTGATTATGTTTGGGAAATGAATTCGGCCGAAACGGATTTCATAATTCATATTAAGAAGCTGACTGATTTCAATAATAATATGAAATGTCAACTCATCAGACCGTGTGACAATCTTGCAGGTGTGCAATAAACTGCTCGCCTTGATTTGTTTTAGGCGTGCTGCACGCCTAAAGAATGCCTGGCCTGTTTTAGAATAATTTTCATTATAATATGACTAAAGAAACACACCACAATGAAATATAACAGGATAAAAGTGTTGTTTCTGGTTTTAATGTCCCCAAATTAGGACAAAACGGCGTCCCAAAAATAGATGAATGAAAAGAGCTGCTTTCATTGAACAATGTAATACATGTATATGTACAATTCATTTTTTTCATGTTTGAATAAAAAATGTAACTTATGACCCCTCAATGGACCTCAACTAGCTCTTTCCAGTGAGGGGTCATAAGCTATATGTTTTTGAGATGCTCCTGTGTTATGAGATTATGAAGGAATGAACCATTCAGCACATTGACATCTGAATGACACAATCACGAGAGCTTTTGCTAGTACTATGAGCAGTTTTTAACAGGTTAATAGTTGATGCATCAGCGTCATGCTGAAGAGTACATGGAGACAAACTTGGCCAATTAACATCCGAACGATACCAATTTTGTCTTCAATTTAAAAACACCGTTTTTTTATTCTGACTGAAAGCGACACCGAAGGCCGCCTGTAATCTCATTAAAATGATAAGGGAAATGTTGTTATTATTATTATTATCAGCTTATGTAAAATAAATCGATTTAGACAACAGCAAAGACTGAATTAAGTGCAATTTCGTTTGAAACAGTATGAATTAGGTGGTCATCGGTAACACTGGTCTCTGCTTGCGGGGTGTAAGCCGAGATCAAAAATCTAGTTCTCCCCCAACCCAACCCCCCCCCCCCCCCCCCCCCCCCCCCCCCACAAAAATACCCCTGAATTTACTGGGAAGAAACAGCTTATAAACATCCACCCAAGTCTAACTTAGGGTTATTTTGGGTTGTCCGATTTCAATCATGCTTTACAGTGCAACAGTAGGTATATTTAAAGTGGCCATCGGTGATGGTGGCCTTCGGTAGCATTTCAAAATAGTTTCTTTTTGAAATAAAACAACTAATTTGAAGAACGAGTGTTACAAAAGTTTGCTCTATGATAAATAAAGATTGTTTGACTTCAAAAATGCTTTTAAATGCAACAGTTTCAGTTGTATTGGTTGGCCTTTGGTGGTCTTCAGTAGCAATCGGTGACATTAGGTATTTAGAAGGAGCATGTTTTGGAGCAAGTTTGTTCCTTTGTTGACCCATTTAAGGGGCTATACAAGTGATGGAATGAATCCTAGTCAAAACGTCCCCAAACCAAAACGTCCCCAAATGTTTTGGTCAAAACGTCCCCAAATAGTTGGTCAAAACGTCCCCAAAAATTAGTCAAAACGTCCCCAACAGTTGGTCAAAACGTCCCCAATAGTTGGTCAAAACGTCCCCTTTGTTATTTCTTGATGAGGTCATTGAAAAAACTTGCAATGTTATTTTAAAACAAATTTATTGTTTTACAAAACATTAATTATAAATATCCCCGCTTCTGTCAGGCCGATATTTATGCGTGCCTCCCCTAATTTCGCGCATGCCTTATGAATATGGAAAACACTTATTAATACCAGTGGCGGTGAAATGGAAATTTGGACACCAGGGTTAATTCTGTCAGATATCCTTTCAAAAGTGTGGGGATACTGATGCAGATGCCAAAGGCAAGCACGAGTGTTGATTGGGTTGGACGCGAGTAACGATCGATGAAAGGGGTGGGGTGCCTCCCCCCCCCCAAAAAAAATTAATCAGTTATAAATGGAAACTTCCGGCGGGTTTTGGTACCCAAAAATCACAATATTTTTTTTTTGGGGGCCGTCGTTTTTAGCAGCATGTTTTGAATTCTCAAGTTCGTCAACGAGTATCCAGAGATCAAGAATTATAGCTTTTAACTGCACAATTCTTGAAGTGATAACTTTATTACGTTAAGTTGATTTAATAAAGTTATTACTTCAAGAATCACGCAGTCACAAATTACAACCGTTGGTCAAGTGCAGAGCTCCATTCATGATGCAGCCCCCTTCTTAACCGTTAGCACAGGGGTCAGAAACTTGGAGGGGGGGGGGGGTAGTCGAAAATGGCATGAAAGCCCGTATTTTAATTTTCGTTTGGTACGTCCTTTGAAAGACGTACCCAGCCCAAAAAATTAAAATACATTATTTGAGGTTATTTTGGGACTGGAGGAGGGGGCAGGCCTAAATCATTTGTAAATAGGTCCTATTAGCATCTCAGTAAATAATTGCGAAATAATTCTAACATACTGCCTACTATGGCTTACACTACTACACTACGACACAACCTGAAATTATTTCGCAAGTATTTATTGAAAAGCACAACAATAGACATCACACACCAGATATACAAAATATAGACAGATAGGTATTATTATTACTAAAAAAGCAGAGAAATAAAAACAAGGTATCCTAAAAAACAAGTTTATAATAAAATCTTGCAAATTATGTCAGAGGTATTTTCTATGGGGAAAACAGTGGTAAGACGCGAAGGGAGTATGGCGAACTGAATTTTGTGGAATAATGTATATTTCAATAAGCAACCACTCCATAGTGTAAAGGGTTACGCGTTTTACACCAGAGAGAATGATTAATAAACATGCATTAATTTGACCACTCCAGTTTTTAACACTATTTTTGACATGAACCAATGAAATAATTGTATAGGGATCAAAGAAGGCCTAGAACAATAGACTACATGTACTATTATATGACAATCACATGGCTCGTGGAATAGCCAATCGGAATCAACACGATGAAGCGTTTAATTAAATTATTAAGAAAAAGTTGTGACAAATAGGTGTAACGATAATTTTTTTCTTGTTTGTTTGTGGATTTTATGCAGCGTTATCTGGTAATACTATTAGGAAAACGCTAACTGATTTTTCCAGCTTGTAGGAATATTTAGTTGAATTGCAAAAAGGACTAAAAAATATCATTGCTTTATGCCACCGATATTGAAAGTGGGAGTGACCTGTTACTTTATTTATTCTGTCCAAATTTGTCATTTGTTAATTCATTATAATTGTGGGATAATTATGGCATGGTGGAAACACATCGTACTTTGTATGAATATTAGTTACAGTGGAAGTCACCAAAATGTTTAAAGTAACAACGGCTTACAGTAACGGTAACAAAAACAGTTGATATTTTAAACTATCGCAGTTCTCAGACGACAAACGCATGTGGACAAATTTTTAGGATCTAATAAAAGTCACAGAAAATTAAAATTATACAATAGAATTAAAGTGCGTGGAGTCTGTGAGGATTGCCTCACCACGCTGGAAACCATGCACCAAGAAGGGATTGAAACAAACTTGCCTGGCTGGGACCAGTGAACATTTTAAATAAATAAACATATGAATAAAGATATAACAACCCTTTAAGCGTTTTTAAGTGTATGTCTGTGAGTGGGAATTTTCTTGTCGTTGGGGGGGGGGGGGGGGGGGGGGGGGCGCCTACCATCACCCCGTCATCCGTTCCCCTGTTGGCAGACCAGATGGCCAAGGCTCAGCGTCCACTCTACCCTTATAGGCTGATGGGTGACTCCCATCTTTCAATAACACATATTGGTATAATATTTCCTTTTTTATAACCGTTATGGACAATATGTGCTGGGACTGCTCCCGAACACCGACTGTTTGGGTTTCTTTTTCTTTTCTAAGACAACCATCAAAGTGCGCTTTCAGTATTACCATCCATATAAATATGCCCACGTTTCTAAGTAAAATACAAAGCAGAATCTCGTAGTTATGCACAATTCCAAGTCACCTTCCAGTTCGGGGTTATCGAGGGGGGTTGAGCCCAGTACCTTACTGTTCGTGCGAAGATTACTGTCCCTCGCTTCCGACCCTTGTGGATCTATATGCAAGTAAAGTTATTCGGGTTGAAGGGGATTTCAATCCCACATCGTCCCAGTGCGCTTTCGGCGCCCTGAAACTTTTCATTCATTCGATAATTAATTCCAGTCTGCTGAAGTCCTGTTCATGCCCAGCCGAGAGCAGAGTATTGGTACAACTGACTTAGAATCCTAGATTTCCACCGAAAAATAGTATAAACATTGCTAAATTAAATATGAAACTACGAAAGAAGGATAAATGAGTTGGGGACGTTTTGACCAACTCTTGGGGACGTTTTGACCAATTGTTGGGGACGTTTTGACCAACACTTGGGGACGTTTTGACCAATTGTTGGGGACGTTTTGACCAACTCTTGGGGACGTTTTGACCAATTGTTGGGGACATTTTGACCAACACTTGGGGACGTTTTGACCAATTGTTGGGGATGTTTTGACCAACCCTTGGGGACGTTTTGACCAAAAAAATTAGGGGACGTTTTGGTTTGGGGACGTTTTGACCAGCACCCGATGGATTTTGTTTATTTTGAAATTCTCACCTCTCATATTCCCTAAATTCAAATTAAATATACACAAATTATACATCAAAATGAAGGTAGGGATGTATAGAACACGAAACACATATGTAATCAACTCATAGAGTTGACAGTAGGCACCACTGGTTCCTGGAAGTCTGCTATCGCATTCGCACCAGAACTGATAATAAAATAATATTTTGCAAGAACTCGTGGCCGAATGTGCTTCAGATATTCAATAACAAAGCTAGGCATTCAAAACACTTTCTCGTGCAGCGACAGGACTTCATTTTGGAAAAGGACAACACTGTCTGCATTTTTTATTGAAGATGATTCCCATGCTCGACAGACATGTGCAAATGACTTGATACCACAAATTTCCATCGAAAAACAAAACCAGTGGTGCCTACAGTCGACTCTATGAGTTGATTACACATGTGTTTCGTGTTCTATACATCCCAACCTTCATTTTGATGTATAATTTGTGTATATTTAATCTGAATTTAAGGAATATGAGAGGTGAGAATTTTCAAAATAAACAAAATTTCATTACTTATATAGGCCCTTAATACAGTAGTTCATAAGTAACGGTTAAGGGGCTATATAAGTAATGGAATTTTGTTTATTTTGAAATTCTCACCTCTCATATTCCTTAAATTCAGATTAAATATACACAAATTATACATCAAAATAAAGGTTGGGATGTATAGAACACGAAACACATATGCAATCCACTCATAGAGTTGACAGCAGGCACCACTGGTTCCTGGGAGTCTGCTATCGTATTTGCACCAGAACTGATAATAAAATAATATTTCTCAAGAACAACTCGTGACCGAATGTGCTTCAGATATTCAATAACAAAGCTAGGCATTCAAAACACTTTCGAGTGCAGCGACAGGACTGCATTTTGGAAAAGGACAACACTGTCTGCATTTTTTATTGAAGATGGTTTCCATGCTCGACAGACATGCGCAAATCACTCGATACCACAAATTTCCATCGAAAAACAAAAACGTAATTCTAAGAAATTTCAACAGGTGTCATGATATCTTGCATTGAATATGGTTACTGTGTAATCTCTATCCAATAACAGTATACTGTATGAAGGTGATCTTTTTCATTATTTGATTTTAGACGGCATTGTTTTTACATGCTTTTCCCGTCCGATGACGTCGACCGGAAATCGAAAGATCTGTAGCCGTGTTTTGATGAATTTTGATCCCCCTAGCTTTGTTCTTGGATATGTAAAGCACATTTGGCCACAAGTTGTTTTCGTGAAATATTATTAAATTATCAGTTCTGGTGCGAATACGGCAGCAGACTTCCAGGAACCAGTGGTGCCTACAGTCGACTCTATGAGCTGATTACACATGTGTTTCTTGTTCTATACATCCCAACCTTTATTTTGATGTACATTTTGTGTATATTTATTTGAACTGAAGGAATATCAGAGGTGAGAAATTTCAAAATAAACAAAATTTCATTACTTATATGGGCCCTTAAACGATCAATTAGTTTTTGGATCGATCAAGATGTTGATCATTGATTAATCGGTTAACCCTTTCAGCTCTAGACTACAGGAGTCACAGATTATTGCCATTGACTAATTGACTGGTACTGCCCTGGGTGGAATTTAGTGGAAATTGGAATTTTGTTTTTGTTTATGATCAACTCAGTAAGAAATCAAGTTTATGAACCTCTAAAGCTTGACCCAGTTCTAGATCGAATGTGACAACACAAGCACAGTGGACCCAACTAGAAAAACGGTCCCATGGAAGAACTGGTGGACTTCTATGCACGCTGTCCATGTTTAGCTTGTCAACAGTTTCTGATTCCTCATCCATTGAAGCCATTTTCTTTTCCAATAAATTGACCTTGCCCTTTAAAAAGTACCTGCAAAGTTTATTTCTCGATTTCTCTTTTATTTATTAACTATTAACATAATTTATTTTTTAAATGCTTTAAATTCATCTGTAGAAATATTTTGAACTAAAAATTAGTCACAATTCGATTTTTATACAGAAACACTTTGGTTTCAGAGTAGGAAACAAATATTCAACATGGCTGTCTCTTGAAGGAAATTTGGTACCTGGATAAGAATGAACGGTGAGAATCGACGCATTTGCGGAATAATGTTGTGTCTGACTTCTGTATCACCTTCAAAAGTCTAATACTCATCATTTACTGGACATGGGACAACCTAGAAACCTTTCCAAAATATTTTGTTTTGAAAATAAATGACCACTTTTATGCTAAAAGTGGAACAAAATCTCATTCAAACTTTATCGTGAATTTAGACTTTGATTATTGAAAACAAACATAATCTGGCCTGTTCTCCAGATGGTAGTGCAACGTCGAGCGTAAATGTTCAGCTTATTCGATTTGTATTCGTTCGAGCCTAAATCCGGCCCGCAGAACGCTGTCTTGTTTTATAAGAGATTTGCCAACCAATCAGATGTTTTTTTCAAGTTACTACTGCAGTACTGCCACTGGTCATGGGATCGGGACGTTTCGGCCTTGAGACGTTTCGGCCCTGGGACGTTTCGGCCTTGAGACGTTTCGGCCTGGAACGTTTCGGTCTCGTAGAAAGAGGGTGGAGAGACAACGTAAATAAAATAGATTCACTCGAAGAATGCTTTGGCACTGTGTGTACACTAATTTTCTTCCTGACAATACACATACTTCTACAACGAAATCGAGCATTCTTCGAAAGGAATGGATTAATAAATAAATGGATTAATGAAAAATAATCTACGCCTCATACAACAAAGTGACGCCAAAAGAGTAATTTTTATTATTAGATACTATCTTATGGAGAAAATAACCTATTGTTCCCATGTTTCCGTGTGCTTATGCCATTAGTTGCTATTTCTTGGCCTCACTGATTACAGTGAAAAACGAACGAAATGATTTCGCGCGCCAAAGGCGTGCAGGGACAGTATAAACAACAAGCCCCTTTCGACCCTCGGTGACTGTGGATGATTGGTTTTTGCATGTCTAGGCGTGTCAAAGGAGGGAAGAGGTTTATCCCTTTCTGCCCTTCTTGTGGCTCTTCTTTTTAGGTGGAGGTTGGCTTGGTGTTGGTGATGATGATGAGGCTGGTGGTGGTGTAGAGGTGCGCGCGTTAAGTTCTTTTCGGTACTCTCTTGATTTTACCCGTTCTGCTCTTGCCAACTCTATTTCTCTCATTAAGGCCTCAATAGAGTTTGGTGGCTGAACCGCTCCCGGGCTTTCTGGTAGTGAAGGAAGGGGGGTGGGAGGTGGTGAAAAAGCAACTTCCAGTTCCTCCTCAGTCCCCACTGGATGTTCCTCATCCAACTGTACCGGCTCTTCTTTTTTCTCTTTTCAGGGCCTCTGAGCCTCTTCGGGTGAGAACCAGTGGGAGAGGGGATCCTCTCGCCAAGGGTACTACCTCTCCCCGAAGAGGGTGATGTTTTGGTGTTCTCTTCTTCTACTCTTAATTCCAGGTTCAGATGGACGCTCTTGCCCATTTCCTGGATAGTCCAAGAGATGGGACAAGAGACCCCCAGAGCTGAGATGGCTTTCCGAAGACAATCCGGCAATTCCAGATTTTCCATTGTTGTAAACAAGGTGTTCACGCTCTGAGATCAGAAGGGTGAATGCGTGAAATGAATCAATGAATGGATGGGCCACAGTGAAAACAAGTCATGGCTCCCGCATTATACTCAGTTCATTAATTATTCCATTGATTGATTATCTGTATTATCAACACGGGAAGTGGTTTGCCAATGTTTGGGAACACGTGATATTGCCAGTTTATTAATTAATATTAAATCTGAAAAAGTGTAATAATTTTGCGTTTTTTCTTTGAAAACGCTGCAGTGGACCTTTTTCGATGAATAAAAAAGAAATATTTGGCGACAGATATATATATACGAATTAGAGTTAATCTTACCTAGCAGTGCATTAAATTATATTTAATCTGCTAGAATTGTAATAATTTTGCGTTTATTCGTTGAAAAAGCTGAAGTGAAGCCTTTTCAATGAATATTTACGCGAAATTATTGAGACAAATTTAGGTAATAATTAATGTGACAGACTTATCTAGCAATTTATTAAATTAAACGAAATGTGGTGAAAAATGTAATAATTTAATAACAATTAATGTTACAGACTTATCTGGCAATTTATTAAGTTCAATGCGATTTGGTTAAATTGAATGGAATCCGGTAAAAAATATAATACTTGTAGTTTATTTTAGTCACTGCCAAACAATGAGAAATTCAGCTAATAGAGTGGCGGGGATGGGGGGGGGGGGGGGGGTGGTTATGCTCCCATTTACTCCAAGCTTCCTTTAGCCGTCTTTCAGGTTTGACATATGATGGCTTACTGATTTTCAACACAAAGTGAGTTGCGAAAACCAAACTCAAGACTCATCTATATGAGTTACAACTGACAGGTTGTCACTGCATGTGTTTAATTATGTACTGTGTTGGGGGAGAAAAATCCTGTAGAGGTGTAAATGTCAAATAATATTTTAAAATATTTATTAACTCATAAGCAAATATTTATTTATTGGGGCCGAAATGACTTGGTAAAAGTTTAAAAAGTGAGACGTTTCGGCCTCCTAAAGTGGGACGTTTCGGCCTTTTATGGGGCCGAAACATCTCAAGGCCGAAACGTCACGAACCCCTGGTCATTTCATTTCCCCTTTAGCCAGGTTAGGCTGTAGTGCTGTACCGGTCCTTTCAGGGACCTACTAAAGAACAAGCATAAACAAACCCAAGTAGAAAGGAGAAAATGTAAGTTAATATACCAATAACATGATTTTTGAGGGCGTTATGGTTTATTAACGGCCTAGTTCAGCGATCCGAATGTAGTGGCTATCCCTCTACGTTCAGATTCTTCCCATTCAATCCTATAGAAAAAGTTCCCATCAAGTTTTTATGGGAACTCAAAACTCGAAATTGGGAATATATATCAAGCTTTCGCCCATATTACCGGCTGCAATCGATAGTACACATATTTCCTTACATTTGGACAGAGTTTATTGATCCAAATTATGTTTTATTCTTTAATTGTCGTCATTTGAGTACTTGTGAGGAATCAATGGAGATTTCGAAGTCGGCCATGTTTTTGTATAAATATAAAACAGTAAAAACAATAACCCGGTAATGGCGCCGAAACGAATAGACCTTTTTATCGATGCGGAATCAGAATCTCGATCTCATTCGCGCAGGGAAGGTCATCAAACTCGGTCGCATTCACACAGAGCAGATTATCAACCGCCCTCTGCGCAATTGCGATCGAATTTCCGATTCTGCATCGATAAAAAGGTCTATTTGTATGGCTTGGTGAAATTGTTTTACACCATGACTCTTTCATCTTTTAGCCGAGAGGTTATTGCTCAGGTAATCTCAGAAACAACCTGGAATGTCAGTCATATCTGAAAATGAGTCAGATAAGAATATATCGGTACAAATTCAAATAATAGCGCAAGATAATTAATTCCAAGAAGCCCACTGAAGTCCTGTTCATGCCCAGCTGAGAGCATTGTATTGGTACAACTGACTTGGAATCCTAGATTTCGACCAGATAATAGTATACTGAGTCAAAAAAGAAAGTATAAACTTTGAGAAGCAATTTTTTTAGTATCATTGACTTTAATCTCAAACAAATTATTGTAAATTCATATTTCGAGTCTAGCTGTATGAATTTGCCTAATTTCATGTTCTTACTGTTGCCAGCGTCATGTCAGGACATCGCAATTCAGACATTGGGTAAAATGAAAAGTTCACACATACAGTCAATAGCGTGTATGTCCACCGTTTACCTCATGGATAGCAAGACATCGATGGCGCATGGACCTGATAAGTCTCTGGATGTCACCCTGTGGTATTGCGTTCCACTCCTGCCTTAGAACATTACGTAAATCGGCTAACGTCTGAAGATCATGAAGTCATACCTGACGATCCAATTGATCCCAAAGATGTTCGATTGGCGACAAATCTGGCAAAAGTGGGGGCCAGTGAAGAAGTTTGATGCTCTGCTCCTCAAGAAAGTCACGACAGATACACGCCACATGACATCGGGCATTGTCTTGCTGGAATAACTTCAATCCGACATTAGCATTGAACAACGGGACAACAACAGCATTAAGAATTTCGTCCCTATATTTCTGTCCATTCAGATTACCATCGATGAAAATCAACTGCGTTCGATGGTGCAAAGAAATTCCTGCCCAAACCATTACACTACCCCGCCGAAATGGTCCCATTCCCGTCTTGTGCAGGGGCTATAACTCTTGGTCAACCTGAACGTGGTCGGTCGGCAGTAGATGAAGTGGTTCTGTACCTTCCAATGAGATGGTAAATAGTGGCCACAGTGACTCCGAACTCAGCAGCGAGCTCATCTGGAGGTATCCCAGCCTCAATGGCATGCAACCTCTGATTTTCGGTTAACCTTGGCATTTTTAAAATGTCGGAAGACAAAAACTACCATGTTTTATCAATAACCCAGGCTCTCTAGCCCAACATAACACAAAGAAAATCGTCAGTCACCCATTCAATTTGACATTTTCGGGTGGCATGTTCTATTTTGAAATTCGTAGCAAAATTGTGTACGGTTGGGTGGACAACAACATCATGTCATTAAACTCTTTGCATGACTTCTTGTCCACAAACATGCAACATTAGAACTGTTATATTTCATCCTTTATGCTATTGTTTTCACATTTGTTTCTATTATACTTTCTTTTTTGACTCAGTATATTTATATGAACATTACCAAATTAAATATGAAACCATGAAAAAAGGCAAAATGAGTTGGGGACGTTTTGATCATCTCTTGGGGACTTTTTGACCAAGTGTTGGGGACTTTTTGGCTAATTTTTGGGGACGTTTTGACCTAAAAATTAGGGGGCATTTTGACTTGGGGACGTTTTGACCAGCACCCGTTCTGTGCATATTTGGAAACTGACTAATACCTGTTCCGACTGCATCATACACCAAAGAACTGTCTTATTTCCAGTTATATTGCAAGAATCATCCTGACATACAACTATTTAAATATATTTCAGGAATGAAATATTGTTATTGCTCTCAAATGCTTTCAACAAACGGAAGTTCTTGTCGCCTGGTGATCCCCCCCCCCCCCCCCGCCCCCCCTCCTTTCCAACATTTTTAAAATTTGCATAGGTATTACAGGGAGGTGACTGGGGTTATGCTCCCCTCCCCCATCATAATAAAAACATCCTACTAAAAACCAAGAGTATTTTGTTTTGAATTTAGCCCATTTCCTCCACCAAATGCAATCTGAGGGGGCCTAAGTATTTAGTTTCAAAACTTCCTGACTGTTGCCCATGGGAGGGGGGCACAAGATTCTTTAAAATCTTCCACACTCTGGTTCACCATATTGTTTTGCCATGTGCCCCCCCCCCCTCCACCACTACCAGTAGCCCCACCTTTGGTGACCTGTTCAATACCTTGCATCCCGCTGAGAACAGCCTGCCCTGTATGGAAAAGAAAGTGAAAAAAATTATGTTTCTCTAACATGTGATTATACCTGCGAGACTGGTGAAAGTGAACAACATCCCCAAAAACATTGACAACCAAAGAAAAATTAGAATATGTTGACCCTGAATGTCGATTCACCCCAAAGTATAATTGTATTTGCATATTAAATAAACTTTCCTTGAAATGACCAATCATAAAAATCTCCCCATTCGGCATGAAATTGAAAGTACTGCATGATTTCTGACAGAAATAAAACAAATATCGGATTACCACAATAAACACATACCTCACTTAAATGCAGTATCTATGCATTTATTGGCCGTTGTCAATAATTTTTAGGCTTAAAAAAGTTAAAAATATGTTTCTCAGGCCTTCCTGCATGGTCCTTTTCGCTGCCGCCTCATGGTCCTTTTCGCTGCAGCATGCTCTCTTTTTATAACCAATGCAAACATAAAAAACAATAAAAATTAAATGTTTTTGTCTGATATTCTACCCAAGTTAATAAAATTGACAAATTTGTCCCTTGAGTACAACAAGGCTTTGCAATGCTTGAGCATTGCAAAGCCTTGTTGCACAGAAGGGATGAAATACACCACCACCCATGCTATTCTATGGATTACGAGGCCTAAAATATAAAATAAACCAAGAATATGAACTTGAGGTGGCAAAGAAATAATTACAAAAATAAAATAATAAACCGCCCGCCTGCAAGCAATTTTACAAAACCTGGCCTTAGAAACAGAAGATCTACTTTGTGTGGCCTTATATATATACCTTTGAATGGAATTAAAAACAAGTTCTGTATACTTTACTTGCACCAATAACATTTTCAAGACAGTGGGGCAAGATTTGGGACCTTCAGTATCAAACACCACACTTAACACAATATTCATTAATATTCATGAGCTGTCAACACCAACAGTGAAGCATTGAAAGATGTTCGTCAGCTTTTCAAATGTGGTTTTCTTTGCAGAACTGGAACTTGCCACTTGCTCCGCATTTATAATGTCAAATATATTTATTTCTACACGTAATTTTGAAACCTTGAACTCCAAAATTGGTTTAAAATTCACAGTTAAGTTGGATGGAAATTTAGGTTTACAGTGAACTAAATGAGCGACTTTTACTTAACCCTCTGCACACTAATGTCAAAATACAGAAATATCAACCCGCCCATTTTTCTCATAATGCAACAAGGAACTCAACCAATTCAGTCTTGCTTGACAGAGCTCATTGAGCTCCGTCAAGCAAGTTTGAATTGGTTAAATTCCGAATGGCATTATGGGAAAAATTTGTTGCTTGAAATTTCTGTACTTTGACATCAGTTTGCAGAGGGTTAATACTACAGTTAAAACTAGAAGTCCTGTCACGAACTGTGCGCTTATGTAGGCTTAATTGCGCGTAGGAATTGCACGCAATTGCCATATCAAAGGGCATCCAAAGCAAGGCTGGTTCTCCAAGTTACTCATAAAAAACACAGGCAGTGTTTCTGCCAATGGACCTCCGGGTTACCCGGAGGTCCATTGGCTGAAACATTGCTTGTGCACAGGCCATATATATAGAATTTGGTAGCCTTACTATGGTCACAACCGCATAGATTAACGCGCAGATCAATGTGCTATTTGTGTGCATTTGATGACAGGACTTCTAATTTTAACTGTACTTTTAGGATCGGTCGGGTTACCCTAAACAATGGTATTTTTTTTTTAGCCTGATATATGGAAATATCTCTGGGGTCAACTGGTATTTAATCTGCCTGTTCTACTTTTTCATTAACCAATTCGCTGTTTGTGTGTTTTTCATTTTAGACAAATGTTAGGCGAACGGTACAATAATTCACCTGAAATTTTCAGCCCTGTAGTGTAACTTGGTAGGATGACTTGGTATGATGTCTAGATGAAACTGTCCTATTTTGGTCACGATCAAAATAGGGCACAGGACTTGGATTCCTTTAGCAAAGTCTTTGAGTCAAATTTATGTAGGGATTTCATTGTAACTTGTAGGATGACTTGTTTTGGAATGATTTTACTGTAACTTAGTAACTTTGGTTGACATACGTGTACGTTAACTGTGAGGACCACGTCAACCCAGACCTCAATTCTTTAGTACAGTCAAAACCTCAAAATATTCTTGTTGAAGACATAGCATGTAGGTACATAACTTAAAATATTCTCAAATATCACAGTTCTTGTCTTATTTTATAATCCTTTGATTCCTTTCATAAACATTGAACATTATCCTTTTCATCAAACACTATAGACAGAGAACTTAAGCTGCAGTGTCACTGACACTTTCATTTTAAAATGTCGTAACCTCCCCGTAACCTGAACGACCTTCGCAACTTATTCCAGGCCTGCCTAGTAGAATCAGAATAGGTGAGCTTCAATATTTGTTGGTGCTTGCTACTTGTCAAGCGTGTAGCTCAGTACGTATATTGTAGCTGCAATATGAATCAGAATCACTTTGTCTGACTGAGAAGTCACTGTTTGAGTGTGTTTCTTAGTAGGTGTTTGTTACCGTTGCTGGCTTTTATATGTACATGGGCTACTTTGTCTAACTGTGTCTGTCACTCACCAGGCATGTATCTCCATTTCTTCTACAGCTTTTGTTATCTACTTGTGAATTGTAACTCTGTTTTACTTATGTTGTAATATAGGCTTGGCCATTTCAAAATCCCAGGGGAGCCACAGTCGCCCACCTTAACCCTTTAGTCCCCATACAGCCACAAACTTCACCTTTTATACGGCTCTGAAAACATCGTTCCAAGTATATTCTTCCTTGAGAACTCAACTGGTTGGATGCATTTCTCTTGACAGTGTTTTATATCATTGTTGGCTGCCTATACAGACAGCCAGTAATAATGTAGAAACACTGTTAAGTCATCTGCTGCTATGTTAACCCTTTACCCAATGTTACAGCCCAAACCGGCCAATGTTATTCACAAAAATCACCATCCAATTTTCATTATTTTTTTTCACTTTTTGCATCAAAAACATAGTTTATGACCCCTCATTGGAACAAGCTCGTTCCAATGAGGGGTCATAAGCTATGTTTTTGACGCTAAAAATTAAAAAAATAGTTATTCAAGAATATTAATTGCAAGTGTCGTCTTCCTTCCGTGTTAGATAAAGGGTTAATGTACAGTTAAAACTAGAAGTCCTGTCATGAAATGCGCACAAATAGCACGTTGATATGCGCGTTAATATGCACGGTATGGCCCAAGTAAAGCTATCAAATTATGTACATATGGCCTGTGCACAAGCAATGTTTCAGCCAATGGACCTCCGGGTAACCCGGAGGTCCATTGGCAGAAACATTGCATGTGTTTGCTATGGGTAACCAGGAGAACCTGCTGTGGTTTGGATGCCATTCGATATGGCAATTACGCACAATTCCAACACGCAATTAAGCCTAGATAAGCGCAATATTCGTGACAGGACTTCTAGTTTTAACTGTATATACAGTAGTTTTTTTGATGTGAAATTAATCAGAAGACTTAAGGGTTAAATCAACCCAGATGAGCTTTAAATCACCCACCTTATTTGGCCTAATTGAGTTCATGATCTAATCCTGGTAATCCACATGTATTTTGTCTTTTCATTGCCACATTTTGTCTCTTATTGACCCATCCTGTGGATGAGTCAATAAGGGGGGAAATATGACAATGAGAAAACAACATATTTGCCCTTTTGCCCAATAGGCCAAGTGATGAAAGTCCACAGGAGCCACTAGTCCACATTTCCCTCCCAGTAAGATTGGTTGAAACTTGGCTTGAGCTTCTTGTCTTTCTGTACGAAATTTAAGAGTAGTACCTTGAGTGATACCTCCACTCCATAGGTGATTGGGTGACAATCTACCCTCTACGTACTGTAACCAAAACAGCATACAAGTATATGTATTGAAGCAATTCCAGGTGCAATTGCACTCCCAAGAAACCTGAGGAGGGCAATTGTTTTTCACTCCTTGATTTTCTAGACTGCTAGGCCTGGTTTGCGCACAAACACAGTAAAATCATTCAACCACTTCTTGCTATTTGGTTTTCCGGTTTGCCACAAAAACCAGAATCGAGCCAGAAAACTAGCTCTTGTGCTAACCAAAAGAGGTCCCTGGAGGGTGAATTTACCCTCTGTGAACCTCAATCTGAATCAGAGTCTCAAACCTAAACAAAAAGAGGAACTCAGAAGATAAATTGACCCACTGTATGGGACAGCATCAGCAAATTCATCCTCTGGGGACCTCATTCTGCAGATGACAGATTGCTTATTTTCAGGCTTGGTCACAAATACATGTCTGTATATATTCTTTGCTTACACATACTTTACATAGGTTTACGACAGCCTTTATTATGATTTCAGACTTTTATTTAACTGGTACATGTAGGGTACTAAATTATTTTTCAAAGGTGATTTGTAACGGGAGTATGTTTTTGCAAGATACCATGCCACCAGCATGGGGAGCCTTATTTAACAGGATTTTGTTCATAAAAATTGTTTTGTTACAATTTATTAGAGAGCACCAATATGCTCTCTTGAATAAATTGTAAGAAAACAAGTTTATACAATTTTTTTTCTATCTGCTGCCTAGCAAACAACAAGCTTAACGTACAGTGTAAAGCCATTAAGGTGGCTTTCAGCACTTTTCAAGTGTGCCATGGTTGTTGCTTCTAGCACTCTACTAGTTAATATGCCTTCTATATATACTGCAGGCAGATGTCAGAGTGACAGACAGGCCAGTATATGAGATGATTTTATATACATGTGGTGTGTGTATCATGCTGTATATATTTTGGGTATTGGTGGATTAAATGGGGGCACTTTGGCTCAGTGGTTACGGCTTGGACTTCTAACCGAAAAGGTTCATGGTTTGATCCATGCCTGGAGTTACTGTGTTCTGTTCTTGGGCAAGGCACTTCATCTCGATTGCCCTGTACATGTAGGTATGAAATAATTTCACCAGTAGTTTATACCCATCAGCCATGGTACCCATTTTTTACTTTCCATCCACCCCCCCACTGGATCGTACATGTTCATTATTATGCCCCTGACTTAAAAAGTCGAAGGGGTATCTAGTGGAGACCTCCGTCCATCTGTTCATCCGTACCAACATTTTCCCTAGTATCTTAGCCACTGCTACTCCGATTTGAATGATATTTGGTGTTAGGATAGAGCATCATGGGTGAATGATCCCTGTATAGCGTGAGTTTCTTCTATACATTTTTCCCAGAGTTATGGCCTCTTTTTCACTCTTTCGACTTGAAAAAGAAATTTTTGTTTTTCTGGTAGGGGGCATTAGCAACGCTTTGCGATGCAGGCCTCTGGTACTTTAGCAGTAAGCAGAACTTGTACACCACGGTAAAAACTACTACTCTACATTGAAATTTAAAACAAAGAAAACTACGAAATTTAACAGCCAAAGATGCAATCAGTATCACCGTGTTTAGCCCAGGTTCCTCAAGATAGGTTAATCAAGCCAAAATGAGTTAGGCAACATTTGTACGCCCAACCGCCATAAAATGGACGGGAGCATATGTCTCTCATTAAGAAATAACAGTTTTGCTGACTTTTATACGTCTGTTTTACTGTTTTATGTGATTGGTCTGTCCGTCTCTAAACTTCAATGTTTCCTGATGATAACATGGGTTTGGATTTATAGATCAGGACCAAACTTGGTTTGTGCATCAGTTATATCAAAATGAAGGTAAAGTTCGAATTGGGCTTTGTCCGATGATTTTTGCAAGAGTTGTGGGCCTTTTTGACTTAGAAATTGCACATTTCCATCAACATTTTGGTTTGCAGATGATAACTTTTGTTTGGATTTATAGATCAGGACCAAACTTGGTTTGTGCCTCAGTTATATCAAAATAAAGGTTAAATTTGAATCGGGTTGTGGTCCGATGATTTTTTCAAGAGTTATGGGCCTTTTCATCTTAGAAATCGCTTTTATCTTCCAACATTCTGGTTACCGGATGATAACTGTAGGGTTGCTTATTTCACTTCATCCAAATTTGGCTTGTCACTCAATTATACCAAACTGCAGGTCAAGGTCTGCCTGTCTGTCTGTCCATCCATCTGTCCGGTCGTCAGGTCATCCATAAACTTCTCCGTTTCCAGATGATAACTTGAGTTTGGATTTATAGATCAGGACCAAACTTAGTTTGTGCCACAGTTATATCAAAATAAAGTTAGAATTGTGGTTTGGTCTGATGATTTTTACAAGAGTTATGGGCCTTTTCGAATTAGAAATTGCTCATTTCCACCAACATTCTGGTTTCCGGACAATAACTTTAGTCAGGCTTGGACTTCTGAAAAATCCAGGGTGGCAATAAATCGCTCACCTGGAATCTACTTAGGCGAGCAAATTGCCCTCCTGAAATCTTTTTCACTTTTTTTTGTTCACAAAGATTTTCTAAAGACTTAGTTAATACCGGGTTGGGTAATTTCTCCTTCGAGTGCATTCAAGCCAATCAAATGTGTCGTACTGACACAACTAGTTTTCAGCGCACCTGACAGAAAGTCAGGGGGAGCTTAAGTGATCACTTTCTGTCGGTCTGTCCATCATCCATCCATCCATCTGTCATCCGTCTGGCGTGAACTTTACCACTGGACAAAATTGAACCAAATTTGATATGCATGTTCCTTACATGTCAATTCAAGTTTCTTCAAATAAAGTTGCCATGCCCACAGGTGCACCACAAGGGGTATTACTCTGATAGCACCCATAAATTGTTTTCCAAAATTAAAAAAATCTTCTTTTCCAGAACCATCATTTAGAATCTTCTGATGTTTGGTACATAACATCTCTAGGGGGTCAGATTCAAGTTTGTTCAAATCGAGTCCCTGGGTTAATATTTGGGCTCCCTATGAAAGGGCGAATTTTAACTTACCGTACTGACCCGTGCCCAAGCCCATACTCATGTGTAAGCCATCCTTCCCTGCCCCCCCTCCCTGCCCCCCCCCCCCCCCCCCCCCCCATGTTTTCAGATTTCAGAATCAAGGAGCTCTACCCGTGTCAAAGCCCATTCCCCAAGTTGGCTGAAACGTCAATTTCAGGTGAGTGAAACGAAAATAGGTGGCTTTTTGCAACATTCTACTAACCAAATCAGGACTGGATATTGGAGTTTTTATTTTTTGAGTGACTTTTTTTTAGCTTTTATTTGATAAACTGCTCATTTATTCCCCTGCTTACTGAATGAGACCGTAAATCCATTTTATTTAGCACAGACAGAGAGGTGCCCTAGTTTGTAAATCAGCTGTTGATGGAAGGGAAATAACTGCACAGGAGATTTCCAACAGACTGTAAATAAAGATATTTATGGACTGGGATAACCCCTATTGAACAGTGCGTCATTTTCCAGGTACACATGTTGTCTTGTGCAGAATCTGTTTTCTTTAGTGTGAAAAAATATTAGCAATGATTAGTTGGTTCATATGTTGGATACACTGACAGGGATTAATACTGAAGATTTCGAAAAATTCACCAGATATTTTTTTCTCAAAATTTCAAAATTTTCAGCGTAATATTGATTATTTGAACCCATTGTGCACCTCACATGACCTCCACTTTACCTACAGTTTACATCACATCACACTTATATTTGGGGAAATCCAGTGAGTAAACAATGGAATATAACCAAAATTTTATTATTTTTTATTGAATTCAAACATATTTACCAACTATTTGAAAAGTAAGATTTATATTTTTCATATTTTTATTAACTTTTTCACTCTAAATTTTAATGCAAAATGAAAATCAAAGCATGTGATACCTGGAAATAATATGGCTTGACAGCACAGTCTGCTGTTGTCAAAACAGCGAGGTGATGTTCAATTTGTTCAGCATTTTAAACTGATCACTTATTAAAACAGTTGACAAATATGTGCGAGATAATTGGGTGGATATTTTTATTTAAGAGTGTACTCTTTCTTTCTTATCATACCCGAAGGATAATTAATCATTTCCCATTGCGATGGGGGGGGGGGGGGGGGGGGGGGGTGCAGTGGCTCAGTAGGTAGAGGTGCAGGCTGCAAGCCAAGAGGTCCTCGGTTCGAATCCCACCTGCGGCAACCGCGTTGTGTCCTTGGGCAAGACACTTCACCCCCATTGCCCATCTGGGTGCACGGTGACGTCGTGGACTAAGGCGTACTGCACGTCGATGGTGCACTTGTCTTCAACCAATGCTAACCCTGCTGGCGTGGAGTTAGTATGTTGGGGAACTGACAGTTGCTCACCATTGCTCTGTGGTTCTCTCTGGGTACACCAGCTTCCTCCACCTGTAAAACTGTCATGGTCATGATTAGCCACAGTGCAGAAATATATTACCTTAAACCCCAATAAATAAATAAATAAATTCCCATTCCGATGCACACCGACTTGACTTGCAGGCTTGATTACTCGTTCTGAAGCCCAATCCCACTTTTTAGCTCACCTGTCTGAAAGTCAGTGTGAGCTTTTGCCATCACTTGGCGTCCATCGTCCGTTAACTTTCGCGACTCGGTCTTCTCCTTCAAAACCACTATCCCAAACCCAAACAAATTTGACATACAATATTTTGGGGGGTATCCTCTTTTCAGTTTGTTAAAATGAACTCGGTGCCCCCAATGGGGTGGGGGGTGATTCCCCAAAAGCATCAATTTCTCCTGAAATCTTCTTATGAACCACCAGTCAGAATGCTGTGATATTTGGTATGTAAGCTCCATTGGTACTCAAGATTCAAGTTTGTTCAAAGAAAGTTTCTCGGTCAATATTTGGGCTCGCTATCCCCATTTTGTGCCCCACCCCAAATTTCTATTTTTCGAACCAAGAGGCCGATTTGAACCAAATTTGCTATGAGGTATTATTGGGTCCTTAGTACTTGATTTTCCCACTGTCCCGTGGGAACCTCAGGATCTAAAAAATAGAAAAAAATTCAAACGCCTATATCTCCAAAACTGCATGGCACTGAAACTTTTTATTTGGTGTGAATGTTCCTTAGGACCAATAGAAAGGAATGGTGAAAAAAAATCGCTATCGGCTTTGTCCTAGGGTATACAGTTTTGGGACTTTGAAAAAATGCCGAGTCAGCATTATTAAACACTGAAGGTAATGGGAAAAATATAAAATAATCTTTTTCTCCCCAACCACTGCTCCAAAAGCTTACATATTTCACATATAACATCTATGGAAGATTGATTCACATGGCTGTTGAAATTTAACCCCTGGGTCCATATTTGGGCACTCTACAGGAGCCCAAATGTTCAAATTAGTGCAATATGAGGGATATTTTTCTTTAAAAATCTTCTTCTCCAGATCAAACAGTCAGAATCTTTTGATATTTGGTATACAGCATCCTTAGGGAAGGGAGATTCAGGTTTGTTCAAGCCAAGTCCCTGGGTTCATATTTGGGCTCCCTATGGGAGCCCAAATTGTAACTTTGTTCAATATGAGGAATGTTCTTTAAAAATCTCTTCAGATCCAGCAGTCAGAATCTTTTGATATTTGGTGTATATCATCCTTAGGGGGGTGTAATTCAAGTTTGTTCAGGGGGCATTTTTTTGTGCCCAGTGGGAACATCAGGAGCAAAAAAATAGAAACAAATTCAAATACCCATAGCCTTCCCATTCCCCATTTATTCTCAAATCACAGAACACTAAAAAGTTATATTTAGTATCCAAAATTATTAGGGTTAACACAAATTGTAACTTTGTTTAATATGAGGAAGATTCTTTAAAAATCTCTTTCTTCAGATCCAGCAGTCAGAATCTTTTGATATTTGGTGTCTTTCATTCTTAGGGAGGTGTGATTAAAGTTTGTTCACTGGGCATTTTTTGTACCTGGTGGGAACATCAGGAGCTAAAAATAGAAACAAATTCAATACCCATAACCTTCCCATTCCCCATTTATTCTCAAATTACAGAACACTAAAAAATTCTATTTAGTATCCAAAATTATTAGGTTTAACATACACTTTTACTCCCCCGTGGGAACTCCGGGAAGAGCAGCAGTGCTTGTTTACTGTGGTAAACAAGTTCTGTTACACTGGTAAAATAGGACCCAGTCACCAATGCGTGCAAGTCCTCTAAAATGGGCAACATGGGTATAAACGATTCACAAAACTTTATTGTGTTTTGTTTTTTTTTTGTTTTTTTTTGGGGGGGGGGGGGGGGTGGCTAGAGAGAACCACAGTAGTTGTTGAAAACAAAACAAAAATTTTGTTCGTTTGTTGTTTGTTAATACTTCACAGAACAGAGCTTGCTAGGAAGCTTTCCCAGGATCAGCAGAAATGAATGGCCAAAAAAGTTGCCTTTGGTTGTGTCATAGCAAATCAAAAAATTGCTCTTAGCCCAAGAACATTAGGTTTCACTAGGGAAAAAAATCGGAGAAAGCTGATTTTTTCAGGGAATGTCGAGTACATGTCACTGAACGATTAGACAAAAGTCCCCTAAAATCCCAGTTGAGCTTTTTTTTCTACAGCCTTTTTTCGAAAACGCGTTTGAAAAAAATTAAAAAAAATCGCACGAACTTTGTAACCTCGAATTGATCCAACTGTATTTTTTGTTTACGCATATTTTGAGCTACATAATGTCTAATATACATTTACCTAGAGGAAAATGTGCATTCTGTGACAATTTCTGCGAAAAATTATTGAAAATTCACAAAAAAGTATCGGATTTACGCAAAAAATGACGATTTTCCTAATGGATTTGCCCAAAGGGTCGTAGTACAGAACCGGATGTTAATTGGACAGACGATAAAAAATCCACCACCATTTGAAGACTTTTATCATTGCTTACAAAATAGACATTATGGAAGACCCCCTCTGCTTCTGGCCGAGTTCCCCTTTTGGCATAAAATTCGTCAGCATGAGAACTCAACTATTTTCGGGCTTGGGACCGAACAGACACGTCTGTGTCTGGCAGCATTAGATCAATAAATAATATTTACAGAATGTACAAAAATCAATAAATAATATTTACAGAATGTACAAATCAATCAACATGGATTAAGTTACATTGACTATTATCAACGCTATATACAGAAATGACATGACCTATATACATATTATTCATCGAACTCAGAAATTTCCGACAGGACAGTGTTTCTGTAGTTGTCACAAGAATCCGAACTGCAATTACACAAACCTGAGCAAGAGAGTCCTGCGTTCTTACACCCACACCTTTTTGTACAAGCACTCTTGCAACCACAACTGATCAGATTCAGTAGGTTATCGGGGGCATATGGCTTTGTGGCTGCAGTCGGTACAAGAAGTCCATTGTCTAGCGACCACCCCCAATCCGTCGGAGGAAGCGAAGTGTCCAGCCATTGTTGGACCTGGAGATAACATCTGTAGACATGTTGTTGTGCAGCATCGCTGCTTGGTGGGAGTGAGGCTAGGTCGATGGGTTTATTCAGTTTAGATTTTGCTACATAACGCTTGTAAGTGGCATATCTATATTGGTCGAGAGAGGAAACAGTTTTACTCCCGTATTAGATCAGGAGAAGTTGTTCCCCGGCAGCGGCTACTGCACTTGGTGTACTGTCATCCGCCAAAATTGTGTTGACATACTGTTGTGAGTCGCTAGTAACATCGGAGACAATTGTACTGAATACTTTCTTCTTACCAACTCGAAAGAGTGCAGAAGTAGTGTCACAACCACTTATAGAATGTGCTACAAGGAGGTTGCTTCTATGGTCACCCATTTTGGTTGCTATTTCACTTACTGAAACTAGTAAGTTTGGGGTAATGGAATACATCATGTGAATATTACATCCCGGTTGAACTCGAGAGGTAAGAATGACTAACAAGTCTGTGTCTGTTCCCACAACGACAACATTGTTGTCATCTTGAGCGATGTCAAGTGCAGTTTCGGCTATCAGTACATCAGTATCAGCCTCGGCCTGCTTGGACTGAATATTGATAGCAGATAGCTCCTGCATTAGAAGATCGATCAGTTGGGTTTTGTTCTTGGCATTTGCAAGGAAATCGGATTGGGGTGTGGTGGCTGGTAACTCGGGTGAGATATTGATATCAATGGAATACCTGTCTTCAGATCTACGGGCTTGTTCCATGCCCTTTGTCGACATTGTACAAGCATAACCATCAAAAACAACCACGACGTTCGCCCCAAAATGTCTCACTAGATAATTGGAATATGATGTACATATGTCCTTATATGACGACTGTTTAGGCCATACAACTGCCCTCAATAAAAATCCACCATCTACAACAAACAGAGAATGTTCTGGGATTTTAGTTTGCTCGGAACCGTATGTTTTGAGGATCTTACCGAGCGTGCTTTTCTGTGTCTTCCTCATTCCAGCAGAATCAAACAATGCTGGTGGTTTCGGGGCGAGTTCATATTTGAGATACTCTTCCATCTCTGCTTGTGACTGAATAACACATGTGATGCGGTTGAACAGAATTGTGGGGTCAATCACTACCTTACTTCCACGGACTTTGATGCTATTTGCCATCGATGCGAAAGACTTCACAGTGTCAACACGTCGTAGTTTGATGCTGTTGAACGTTTTGCTTACAACATTCGATACGCAACATTCACCAATTTTGCGAACTTGGTCACAGTTCACAGTTTTGTCGGCCACAAGCCCGGTCGCTATAGAGACTAATTGTAGTGGATCTCTATTCTGAAAGGGGGAATGCACTCTGAGCCAGTTCAATAATTTGGTGATATCATTGGCATCAGTCAATTGTGAACTTTGACGGAGATCCCGATGTTGTTCGCCATGACCAGTGTGAACATGAACAAAATTTTCGAGAGCATTACATATCGGAAGGCAAAGAGGTAGTCCATGTACCCATTTCGCAACAGTGCTATCGGTTATTCCCCTGTCATGTGTGAGACCACCAGGGAGCTTGAACATTCTCATTAAACACTGCTCTATGGTCTGATCAGAATATATCCCGTCCCAGAATTTATCTGAGCGCCTTATGGTAAAGTAACCTTTCTCAGTGAACAACTTCAAATCATCCTGTTGCATTATTTCTGTTAGCTCATTCATCTGCTGCAAATAGAGATGAGAACTTTTTGCGTATGCAAAATGACCACCTGCGTGAAATACTGGAATCATATTGCGAACACAATATGTGTGGAGTTCCCAGTCGCCTGTGCGCTCTGCTCTCAAGAACAACTGGAGAAGACCTATTTGCTCGTAGTATTGTACCCAAAGCTTTCCTGTGCGTCCTACGGACGCATTCTGGAGCAGTTCGTGTAATTTTGACAGTAGATGGTTGACACTTTCTTGATTGACAGCGTCAGCTGTTGTACAGTCACCTCTGGCAAGTCCACAGAATATTTCATTGACTTCTGTGCAGTCTATGTTAAGGGCGTGAACACATTACATGCCAATGCATCTTGAGTGTAGGCGAACACCACATTATGTGATTTAATCGAACATGGAAATTGAAACAATGATGCTGTAATACGGTATTTGAATGAGAAAAGTCGATGCCGTTTGAATTTGAGTTTAGGGGGTATGGTTAATATTTCACACGTTTCACCAGTTCATTATGGAATAAATGACTATTGTTATATATCATTATAAAGCCACTGCTTTTCTGCAATTTTTGATACATAATTTAATTCCCAAAGTAGTCGTAGATTTGATTTAATGGACGTTGTGTACCGTTGTGTGTATGAAAACAATAAATTTTTTTTCGTAATTTTGTACATTTTCGTGAATATTTCACCATTGAGTGTGAGGATTGGTACAAACTTGGCATTTTCTGTTGGGGATATGTATTCTCAATATAATTCAGCACAATATTTATGATTCTCACCCTACTAAGGCGAATAAGAATGAGAAATATGGAGCTGGGTCGAATTTTTTTTGAATTTTTTTTTTTCATCAAAAAAACGCTATAACTAAAAAAGCTCAACTCGGATTCGCGGGGACTTTTCACACTTTATCCGCAATGTGTGTCCCGGAAACATATAAAAAAATCAGCTTTCTCCGATTTTTTTCCTTACTTTCTCATTTTTATGTCTAATGTGCCTGGACTATCTTTCTGCTCATCATTTATTGATACACTATTTACTGATACACTGAACTCTTTTGACAATTTGAGTCAGGTGAGCATTTTAGGCTCACTTGAGCCTCTGGTTTATTTTTCTACTGCACACACCCCACATGAGCTTCGAGACGGGTCAGTACGGTAATGCAATATGAGGAAATTTCTTTAAAAATCTTCAGATCCTCCAGACAGAATCCTTTCATATTTGGTATAGAACATCTCTGACGGGTCAGATTCAAGTTTGTTCAAATCGAGTCCCTGGGTTAATATTTGGGCTTCCTATGGGAACCTGAATTTTAACTCAGTGCAATATGAGGAAGTATTTTTAAAAATCTTCTTCTTCAGATCCACCTTTCAGAATCCTTTCATATTTGGTATACAACACCTATAGGAGAGTCAGATTCCAATTTGTTCAAATTGAGCCCTTGGGTTTTTAATTTGGGCTACTTATGGGAGTATGAATTTTAACTCAGTGCAGTATGAGGGAATTTTTTTTAAAAATCATCATCTTCAGATCCACCAGTCAGAATCCTTTCATATCCGGTATACAATATCTCTAGGTGGGTCAGATTCAAGTTTGTTCAAATTGGGTCCCTGGGTTAATATTTTGACTCTCTATTGGAGCCCAAAGTTAACTTAGTGCAATGTGAGGACATTTCCTTAAAAACTTTTTTCTTCAGATCCACCAGTCAGAATTCTTTCATATTTGGTTTCTAACATTATAACATCTCAAGGGGGATCATATTCAAGTTTGTTCGATTTGGGCTCTCTATGGGGTCTATGGGGGTGGGGGGGGGGGGGGGACATGTTAGGTTCAAGTTTGTTCAAATCCATTCTTAGTGATTTTCCATAAAATTTGCCTTTGATGACTTCATTCCTTTGTAGTGTTGATGAACCATGTCTGACTGAATTTGACCCCCAGATCCTTTCTTGAACAACTTTGTGAGGTGAGCATTTAAGGCCTCTTGTTTAATAACCCTCAATTAGGTTATTCAACCCATACAGCCCCATACTGCCACTTTAAAATTGCTTTGAAAAAGTTGCCCTGAAGTGTATTTTTAGCTCCCTCTGACTGAAGGGGGAGCTCAAGTGATCACTTTCTGCCCGCTGTGCTGTGTGAACTTTACATTATCAACTTCACCTCATAAACTATTGTACTGTATTGAACCAAATTTGATATGCATGTTCCTTATCATATGTCAATTCAAGTTTGTTCAAATAAAGTTGCTATGCCCACAGGGGTCACCACAAGGGGCATTACTCTGATAACCCCCATAAATTGTTTTCCAAAATTAAAAAAATCTTCTTCAGAACCATCAATTAGAATCATTTGGTATTTGGTATATAACATCTCTAGGGGTGTCAGATTCAAGGTTTTTCAAATCGAGTCCAGGTTAAAATTTGGGCTCTCTATTGGAGCACAAAGTTTAACTTTGTGCAATATGAGGGAATTTATTTAAAAATCCTCTTTTTCAGATTCACCAGTCAGAATCCTTTCATATTTGGTATACAACATCTGTGGGTGGGTCAGATCCAAATTTGTTCAAATTGAGTCCCTCGGTTACTACTTGGGCTCCCTATGGGAGCCCAAATATTAACTTGGTGCAATATGAGGAAGTTTCTTGGAAAATCTTCTTCAGATCCATCAGTCGGAGGGCAGATTCAATTTCTTTTTTTAAATCCAGTCCCTAGATAAATATTTTATGCTCTCTATTGGAGCCCAAGTTTTAACTTTGTGCAATATGAGGGAATTTATTTAAAAATCCTCTTCTTCAGATCACCAGTCAGAATCCTTTCATATTTGGTATACAACATCTCTTGGTGGGTTAGATTCAAGTCTCTTCAAATCGAGTCCCTGGGTTACTACTTGGGCTCGAATTTTAACTTAGTGCAGTATGAGGAAGTTTCTTTAAAAATCTTCTTCTTTAGATTCACCAGTCAGAATCCTTTAATATTTGGTTTACAACTTCTCTGTGGAGGTGGGGGGGGGGGGGGGGGGGGGGCAGCTTCAAGTTTGTTCAAATTGAGTCCCTGGTTACTATTTGGGCTCCCTATGGGAGCATGTATTTTAACTTAGTGCAATATGAGGGAATTTCTTTAAAATCTTCTTCTCCCGAATCATCTATTAGAATCTTTCGATATCTGGTATATAACATCCCTAGGGAGGGGGGAGGGTAGTGCAGATTCAAGTTTGTTTAAATCAAGTCGCTGAATTAGTATTTGGGCTTCCCATGGGAGCCAAAATTTTAACTTAGTGCAATATGAGAAAAATCTTTTTCAAATCCACCAGTCAGAATGCTTTCATATTTGGTATACAATATCCCTATGGGGGAGGGGGTGGTAAGAGTTTGTTCAGATCGGGTCACTGTGTTAATATTTGATCTCTCTAATGGGATGGAGGGGGGGGGGGGGGGGTTACAGTGACATAATAACCCTTGGACGTTTTGCAGTTCTTGTCAACAGCTGATAGAATTGGAAGCAGTCAAGAAGACCTATGATAATAATCATTTGACATGGACACTAGAGTTAGGAATAATTTCGTGACTTCATTCCTCTGTAGTGTTGATGAACCATGACTAACTGAATGTGACCCAATATACTTCTTTGAACCACTTTGTCAGGTGAGCGATTAATACTTCTTTGAACCACTTTGTCAGGTGAGCGAATAATTACAGCATTATTGAATGTCTGTACAAGCAGCCAACAGTGATGTTGAAACACTGTTATAGCAACTGCTGTGTACATGTACATATTTTATACTGTTGTAATTAACACAAAAATTTTAAATTAAGCTAAGGCTTTATAAGGGTTAAGTTTCTAATTTTGCAACCTCTCAGCATTGGTATTAGATTAACCCTTATCTTAAGTCCCCACACAGCAATAAAATAAACACCCTTTTGTATTGCTCTGAAAAAGTTGTATACATGTACACGTGCTGTACAGTTAAAACTAGAAGTCCTGTCACGAACTGTGCGCTTATCTAGGCTTAATTGCGTGTAGGAATTGCACGCAGTTACCATATCGAATGGCATCCAAAGCATGGCAGGTTCTCACAGGCAATGTTTCTGTCAATGGACCTCCGGGTTATCTGGAGGTCCATTGGCTGAAACATTGCTGGTGCACTGGCCATATGTTCAGAATTTGATAGCCTTACTATGGTCATAACGCGTATATTAACATGCAGATCGACATACTATTTGTGCGCATTTCATGACAGGACTTCTAGTTTTAACTGTACATGTATTCATCCTTGAGAACTCTACTGGTAGGATGCATTTATCTTGACAGTGTTATTACATCATTGTTGGCCTTGCAGGCTGCCAACAATAATGTAGAAACACTAAGTCATCTGCAGCTGTGTATATGACTATATGTACATGTATATGCGGTGCTTATAAATGTCAAATTATTAAAATTAATATGAGGACTTAAGGGTTAAATTTCTAAATATCCTCCACTGAAAGCATAGGAGAGATATTTCAACATGTACATGGACATTACACTGTTTGTGTCAAATTACAGGGCATTCAATCCTCCTGTTCAAAGCAAAAAACTGTTTTGTTCTCTTATCAACATCCTCCAAATGTGTATTGTTACAACTGTGTAAACCATTCTTAATCCTAATGAGTGGAAATATGGGCATAATTTGTTGTAAATTTGTTGCACACTATTTCTGATTCAAGTTCTGCAAAAACAAAAAAAAAAAGAAACAATTGCACAGTTTTAGCCAATGGACCAAGAAAGATTGAAATTTAAAAATCTCCGCATGGAAACCCTGGGAAGTCAAGCAGTATTTGTTTTCTGTGGTAAACAAGATCTGTTTTACTGGTAAAATAGGACCCATTCATCAATTCTTGGGGTAGAACTCTTCTAAAATGTGCAAAATGGATATAAATGATTGGTCTGAGTAGTGATTTTATCTCTATGTTGCAGTCACGATTAGCCATTGTGCAAAAGTATGTGACCTTAAACCCCTTTAAATAATTATAAACTTAGAAATATCAATTGGTTTGGTTAACCCTACAGGTTGATTGAGATGCCACCCACATGGGGTTTTATAGAAGTACATGTAACTTCTATTGCTGTAGTGGGCCATATAAGTGGTCTACAAACTGATATTATTGGTCTACTGTACATTTTAATAGATCTTCCACTTACATGGAATGTTATGGAATACTAGTAAGCACCTCTTGTACAGCACAGCTGCCGTAGTCTGGTTGTAATCCACACGTGGGCAGTGATGTCTACGCATGCGTTTACCAGCTGATAAAAATCATCAACAGCAAATGCGAACCAAACAGCAGGGTATTTTTTGTTCGGGTTTGCGAAGCAAGATCTCCCATGTGCGATCCAGTCACCCAAATTTGGTTCGCATTGTGCAATTAAAAACTTTATGCGCTCATCCAATGTTCCAATTCAAAAATGGTAAAACTACAGATAAACAGTGTAACAATACACCAATTTGTTATGAACGTCCGTTGGTCATGCGAAATGATAAATTTAACCACCATTTTACGAGTTTCTTTCAAATCAGTTGACAAAACTCCACTGGTGTTTTCTACGATGTCGATGCCTATAAATTAGCTCCCTTGATGTGCCCCAGTCATTCTTCGTAATCATCTTCCACAACTTTTTTCATTCGGGGTGGATTGCAAATGAAAGTTGAATCATGAACGGCAAGAGCATGTTTCAACCACCGATGTATTTATTTTTCATTGTCAACCCATGGGACTAGGATACCCTTAACTTTTTATGTATTTGGTAAGGTTAGCTGTCACAATCATCAGATGACCACTTACCTACAGGACTCGATTTAACTGGATTCAAATAGCAATTTTCAAATCAATTTTCAACTATAGCTAATCAATTTCACATGACAAAAACATATAAATAATAGGAAATGCTAATCAAAATTTATCCGAGTTAGTAAACTGCTATTAAATTTTTAAAAATTAAATCGACCCCTGCTTACCTACTTTCGTCACAATTACCAGTGCCTGTGACTAAAATCATCTTTATTTGAAAACTGAAAAGTACATTTAGAAGGGTGTGCTTAGACTCAGAGGGGCCACTTGGTAACTCACATTTGTAAAATTAGGGATAGGCTTATACTAGAGTATGAACTCAGACACGAGTAACCAGGCAGTGCAGTATGTGACAGAAATTTGGAAATTAGAGGGGGGGGGGGGGGGGGGGGAGGGATGCTTGGCTGAAGATGAAATTGCTAATCAATTTTCCAGGGCAGCGATAAAAACTGCTAATCAAATTTTTAAAAACAAAAATACCCTGAACAGCAAAATTTTAATTAATGAAGCACCATATCTGGTGTTCCATTAATTAAATTTTTGATGATTATTCCTGTAATTAGTGATTTTAATCTAATATTATTGCATCCGTGGAAATATTGCCCAACCATGGAAAGTGACCAATCTACATCAGCTGTACTGGACATGGTAGTTGTTGGTCAATACAGTTCTGAAATCACAAAAGTCGACAGACAATTTTGATTGGATCCGGTGGACATTATCTTTACACTTTTCATCCCACAGCACTATAGAATGTCAGCAGTTGGAAAGAAATGCATGAAAATCAAATATGAGATGCTGTTTTTTTTCCTTTTTTTGTGATTTTGTTTTTACCCACTGATGTATGGCTGCACGGTATATTGATAAACCGATACATACCAGTAACTAACCAGTATTGATTGAATACCGGTATAATCAGAAAAATATCAGTTTATCGTCATTATTCATTCACCCACAATTTAATTTTCAAAATGTCTTGAGTTTTAACTGTAGTCCCGAATGAATAATATTTTCCTTTTAGCCAACGAATCAGCTGCATCTGCCCGCATAATATACACATTCAGCAGTTGATTTTTTTTTTTTTTCAAATTCAACAAAGAATCAACAAAACCACATGTCACCGCTCATTGGAATGAGCTCATCGAGCTCGTTCAAATGAGGGGTCACATGATATTGTTTTGTTGAAATGCTTGGATAAAATAATATTTAAAATAATAAATTCTGATAATGCCTGCATTGGGTAAAGGGTTATTCAAACTGTATCATCAAGGCATGTTAATTTATTCCCTGTGATAGCTGAAGTCCCGATTGTGGTACATAAATGTATGTTCAGATATCTGAACAGGCTTTCGACATACCGGTATATTGCGGTATTTTTTTGATTATCGATAGCGGTATTCAGTTTAGAATATCGTGCAGCACTACACTGATCTATAAGTTTGTTGCCACACGATCGTGATGTGATCGAGAAAGATACAGTCCAGTTGAAACTGAAAGTCCTGTCACAGTATTGTGACCTATTTTGAAGTAATAACAAACTGAGTAAGTGCACTTTTTGCCCCTATCAAACTTAAACTGTTCCATTAGCGTAACTCAATTCCTGTAGAAAAACAATTACAATTATATACTACATTTAAAACTAGAAGTCCTGTCATGAACTGTGCGATTATTTAGGCTTAATTACATGTAGGAATTGCACGCAATTGCCATATCGAATGGCATCCAAAGCACGGCAGGTTCTCCTGGTTACTCATAGCAAACACAGGCAATGTTTTTGCCAATGGACCTCCGGGATACCCGGAGGTCCATTGGCTGAAACATTGCTTGTGCACAGGCCATATGTACAGAATTTGATAGTCTTAATGGTCATAATGCGTAGATTAACTCGCAGATCGATGTACTGTTTGTGTGCATTTCATGACAGGACTTCTAGTTTTAACTGCAGTAAATAGAGTTCATTAACATCATTCCTAACCTCTACTGGGATACATAAATATGTAATGATATATGTTCAAATTCGACTGCATTTACAGAATGAAGAGAGTGGATTAATAAATTGCAGTGCCATATATTCTCCACCTGAAAAATATTTATAATTGTTCATAACAGCAGAAGAAACACTTGCAAACTTTCATCACATGGACCACCGGCTGCAACCCGGTGGTCCATGTTATGAAAGTTTGCAAGTGCTTCTTGTGTTTTTTCCTCAGAAATTGTATATAATTATTGAGTGAAAAATCTCATGTTATGAAAGTTTGCAAGTGCTTCTTGTGTTTTTTCCTCAGAAATTGTATACAATTATTGAGTGAAAAATCTATCCCACAGCGATTTAGTAGTAATCCAGCCTCCACATACTGTAGTCTCAATATTTTTTTTCTGTTGGATCGGTTCAGTTTGTGATTTCACTACCGACCTCGCTAATAGCACATTATATTTTGAATTGCACGGTGCAAAAGCTCTTGTTATTTCAGACTACTTCCTTCTTCTGCAGTAAAGGGTGCATTAACTAACGAGCAATTTCTGTGCTAATTTTGACAGGATTTCTAGTTTCAACTTTACCACTGCAAGTGGTCTACAGGTTGACACTATTAATTGTTTTAACCCTTTACGCAACGAATCAGCCGCATCTGCCCGCATAATATATGACCCCTCGTTGGGCACAACGTGGTCTACAGGTTGAAACTGTTAATTGTTTTAAACCTTTACCCAACGAATCAGCCGCATCCGCCCGCATAATATGTGACCCCTCGTATGACCCCTCGTTGTTCCAACGAGGGGTCATATGATATGGTTTTGTTGAAATTTTTTGAAAAATTTGAAAACATTATATTTAAAATAATAAATTTTGATATCGTCTGCATTAGGTAAAGGGTTAACTTCAGATTGCTTGAGCTGCCACTCACATGACATTTTATCCCAGGTAAGAACCCCAAAGCAGAGTTTCATAATTATGTGTTTTAATTGATGCAACCTACATGTACATGTAATGAAAATTTTCTCAACTCAGTATGACAACCAAGGCATGTTGACACATAACCTTGAACATTTAATTGAATTTGATATGAATATTTTTAAACTCTGGGTGTCAAACAGCTTAATTTTTATGGGTGAAAGGTTTAATGAGTTCACATTTATTGAACGATTTATTCGTTTTTCAATTTCAGTTGCATATGCTAATTTACTCGAAACGAATTGAGGATGTGCAGCTCTGGAGAGAGCATCATGTATGCATGCCGAGTTTGTGTTCTTAATCAACAGAACTGCTGCATTGCTCAGCAACACAAACTTAGTCTAGAATTTCCCTGTACTTTTATCAACTGAAGCATTTGATTGGTTCTTTTTTATGAACTTTCATGCTGTCAAAGTGGGGAAGTCATTTGATTTAGTATTCATCAGTCATTGAGTCAGTGGGTTCTGGCAGAGAATAGTGAATGAAATATTAACAGATTTCAATATTTTTCATTCTTATGCAAACGGAAGTCTGTGAGTCTGGATGTCTGTTCACATTTTCTTTGGCACAGGCTAGACCCTATAGTTCTTATCTGATCATCATGAAATTTCATATGCAGGTTCGAGGTCATGTCTAGATGAGAGCGTCCCCTTCATTTGCCTCAGTCTACAGGTCATATTTATGAAGGGATTTCATTGAAACTTGGTAGGATGACTCTGTATAATGTCTAGATGAGACCATCCCCTTTTGATCACGATCGGTCTACTATGATGGCTGTGAGGGGCAGAAGCCCAAAAACCTTTAGCGCAGTCTACAGGTCATTGTATTTATGAAGGAATTTCATTGTAACTTGGTAGGATGTCTCTGGATAATGTCTAGATGAGAATGTCCCCTTTTGGTTGCGATCGGTCAACCTTAATGGATGCGAGAGCCCGAAACCCCAAAACCGTAAGCACTGTCTACAGGTCGTATTTATGAAGGGATTTTATTGTAACTTCGTAGGATGACTCTGTATAATGTCTACATGTAGATGAGAACATCCTGTTTTGGCGGTGATCGGTCAACTGTGAGAGGCGCACAGGCACGTGACCAAGATTTGTTTAGCACAGTCTACAGTTCATATTTATAAAGCAATTTCATTGTAACTTGGAAGGATAACTTGGTATGATGTCTAGATGAGACTGTTGGATTTTGGTCACAATTGGTCAGTCATCACCACTGCCTGGTCACTTGACTTAGATTCCTTTAGCACTGCGTACAGGTTGTTTTTATGAAGGGATTTCATTGTAACTTGGTAGGATAACTTGGTATGATATCTAGATGAGGCTCTCTTAGTTTGGTCATGATTGGTCAACCATGACTGCCAAACTGTCACGTGACCTAGATTCCTTTTGCAAAGTCTATGAGTCTATGAGTTATATTTATGAAGGGATTTCATTGTAAGGCAAAGAGGGAGTACTACAATTCTCTTATAGAGGAGTCATCTAATACAAGGGTGCTGTTCTCGCTAACCAATAGTCTCCTTGGTAAAGAACAAAAAGTCATTCTCCCAGATCATCTAAATACTGGAGAAATTCTGGAAAAATTCAGCGACTATTTCATAACTAAAATTCAAGTAATTCTGGATAGTATACCATCACGTGAACCACCAGAGTTTGATCATCTTGACATAAAAAGTGATTTTTCTAATTTTCACTCTGTCTCAGAACACGACATTCGAAAAATGATTTTATCATCATCCAATAAATCCAATGATCTAGATCAAATTCCAACATTCCTTTTAAAAGAGACAATTGATTATCTTCTGCCATCCATAACATCTATTATATCTGCATCCCTACATGAGGGGTTTGTTCCAAATGCATTGAAAAAAGCACTTGTTACTCCACCCATCAAGAAACCATCTGTTGATCCTGACAACCTGAAGAATTATCGACCAGTATCGAACCTCTCTTTCCTGTCTAAATTGTTGGAAAGGGTTTGTTGCTTTACAACTCAAAAATCATCTGCATGAAAATGATCTCCTAGAGCCCTTCCAGTCTGCATATAAAGCCAACCACAGTACAGAAACAGCCTTACTACAAGTCAACAATGACATTGTTAAATCAGTGTCTGAGGGTAAGGTTGTACTGCTTGTTCTCTTGGATTTGTCAGCAGCATTCGACACTGTCAACTATGGTATTCTCATGAAGACATTGACACAGCATGGCATTTGTGGAACTCTCTTATCGTGGTCTGCATCATATCTAGAAGATCACAGTCAACAAATATACATCAATAAGATCAGTTCAGAAAGCAGGACGTTAAAGTGTGGTGTTCCTCAGGGCTCAGTTCTTGGACCACTCTTGTTTACTCTGTACTCTTCTTCTCTCGGCCGCCTTCTTAAAAAACATGGCATATCATATCATCTGTATGCAGACGACACCCAACTGTACATCAACTTCAACCCATCTGTTCCAAGTGACTCCTTCACCGCAGTCAATAACATGGAAACTTGCATAAATCTTGTGCGGGAATGGATGATAGACTTTAAACTGAAAATGAATGACTCGAAAACTGAATTCTTAGTGATATCCAGGGTTCACATGCCTAAACCCTCTGTTACATCAATTCTGGTTGGAAACAACATCACTATGAAAAGTGAATCGGCCAGGAATATTGGACTGATTATGGACTCAAATTTAAAACTAGACATCCATATCAATAAAATATGTCAAAAATGCTACTGGCAGCTTCATAATGTTGGAAGACTGCAACCTTATCTTAACCAGTCAGCACTTGAAAAACTTGTGCACTCCTTCATCACCTCACAACTAGACTATTGTAATTCAGTGTTAGTGGGGGCTGTCCCAGTGCCTGATTCAGAAGCTTCAAAAAGTTCAGAGTACTGCTGCAAGGATAATTACTGGTACCAAACGCTCTGAACACATAACACCTGTTTTAAGACAATTACATTGGCTTCCAGTTAAACAGAGGATTGATTTCAAAGTACTATTGATCTTAGTATTCAATTGTATCCACAAACTGGCTCCAGTTTACCTGCAAGAGCTCCTCACTGTATATTAACCAACACACAGTCTCTGATCTAAAAACCAAATTCAACTAGTTGTGCCTTTTAGCAGATCTAATCAGGCTCTTGATCATGTGTTCTCCATCATGAGTCCCAGATTGTGGAATTTCCTGCCAATTAATGTCAGAACTTCAGAAACTCGCAATGTCTTCAAAAGAAATCGTAAAACTTTCCTATTTACTGAAGCATTCTCCTAAACCTCTCTAAGAGGTAACCAAAGCTGATGTGACTCTTCATTTCAGAAAAGTGTATTTATTTCTGTCAAGTGTTTTAGAGCACTATTTGTGGTTTTACGCTCGAGAAAATCAATTATTATTATTATTATTATTAACTTGGTAGGATGACTCGTTTTGGAATGATTTTACTGTAACTTGGTTACTTTGGTTGATATACGTTAACTGTTAGGGCCACATCAACCCAAGTCTTAATTCTTGAGTACAGTCAACACTCAAACTATTCTTATTGAAAACATAGCACACAGGGAACAGAAATTAACATATTCTCAATTATCACAATTCTTGTCTTATTTCATAATCCTTTCATAAACATTGAACCTTATCCTTTTCATCAAACACTACACACAGTCAAGTTAAGCTACAGTGTCATTGACACTTTCATTGAACTTAAGTGTAGGGTAACCCTGCACAATATTGATTTTGCGTATCATGATCTGAAAAAAAAAAACCCAGCATTTTATATCGAGCTGAATAATCATTTATCATAGCAACGACAGTCTAGTAAAAAAAAAACAGCATTTTATATCAAGTTGAATAATCATTTATCGTAGCGACGATAGTCTAGTAAAAAAAAAACCCAGCATTTTATATTGAGCTGAATTATCATTTATCATAGCGACGATAGTCTAGTAAAAAAAACCTCAGCATTTTATATCGAACTGAATAATCATTTATCATTGCGACAACAGTCTAGTAAAAAAAAAAACCACCATTTTATATCGGGCCGAATAATCATTTATCATAGCGACAACAGTCTAGTAAAAAAAAACCAGCAGTTTATATTGAGCTGAATAATCATTTATCATAGCGATGACAGTCCAGTAAAAAAAACCCCAGGTTTTTATATAGAGCTGAATAATTATTTATCATAGCGACAACCGTCTAGTAAAAAAAACCCAACATTTTATATAGAACTGAATAATCATCATAGCGATGACAGTCTGGTAAAAAAAAACACAGCATTTTATATCGAGCTGAATAATCATTTATCATAGCGACAATAGTCTAGTAAAAAAAAACCCAGCATTTTATATTGAGCTGAATTATCATTTATCATAGCGACGATAGTCTAGTAAAAAAAACCTCAGCATTTTATATCGAACTGAATAATCATTTATCATAGCGACAACAGTCTAGTAAAAAAAAACCAGCAGTTTATATCGAGCTGAATAATCATTTATCATAGCGATGACAGTCCAGTAAAAAAAAACCCAGGTTTTTATATAGAGCTGAATAATTATTTATCATAGCGACAACCGTCTAGTAAAAAAAAACCCAACATTTTATATAGAACTGAATAATCATCATAGCGATGACAGTCTGGTAAAAAAAAACACAGCATTTTATATCGAGCTGAATAATCATTTATCATAGCGACGACAGTCTAGTGAAAAAAAACCTCAGCATTTTATATCGAGCTGAATAATAATTTATAGCGATGACAGTCTAGTAAACCTCAGCATTTTATATCGAGCTGAATAATAATTTATAGTGATGACAGTCTAGTAAAAAAAAAAACCAGCATTTTATATAGAGCTGAATAATTATTTATCATAGCGACGACTGTCTAGTAAAAAAAACCCAGCAAAAAAACCCAGCATTTTATATAGAACTGAATAATCATCATAGAGATGACAGTCTGGTAAAAAAAAACCACAGCATTTTATATCGAACTGAATAATCATTTATCATAGCGACGACAGTCTAGTAAAAAAAACCTCAGCATTTTATATCGAGCTGAATAATAATTTATAGCGACGACAGTCTAGTAAAAAAAAAACCCCAGCATTTTATATCGAGCTGAATAATCATTTATCATAGTGATGGCAGTCTAGTAAAAAAAAAAACAGCATTTTATATAGAGCTGAATAATCATCATAGCGATGACAGTCTGGTAAAAAAAAACCACAGCATTTTATATCGAACTGAATAATCATTTATCATAGCGACGACAGTCTAGTAAACAAAACCCTCAGCATTTTATATCGAGCAGAATAGTAATTTATAGCAACAACAGTCTAGTAAAAAAAAAAACCCAGCATTTTATGTCAAGCTGAATAATCATTTATCATAGCGATGACAGTCTAGTAAAAAAACCCCAGCATTTTAAAAAGAGCTGAATAATTATTTAAATTATTTGTCATAGTGATGATAGTCTAGTCCTGACCACAGGGCCTTAGCATGATCCACTTTTAAATAAATAAATAAATTAATAAATAAATAACATGACACGACACTACACGACACGACATAGAATTATGAGGTATTGTGTTTGTGGGCAAAAATATGGTTTGCAAGCATTTAATTACAGTGGAGCTCACTTAATTGGATAGCTCTATAATGAATAACCCTGTTAATTGAATATAATTTCCCAACACATTTACCATACCTCCAGTACAAATTTCACCTGTTCATTGAATAGAGGTTATAGAGTAAACTCCTGTTAATTGAATCAAAAATCTTGAAACCTGTCGAGAAATTACCCCGACTCTCCCCAGTTTTCCTTTCTTTATAGATGTATTTGGCCTCAGGACATCCAAAACAGGCATTTAATCTCTTATATCTTGTTTGACAGAGCTCTTTGAGCTCTGTCAAACAAGATATAACAGAATAAATGCTAAGTTTATCTCGAGAATACAGGAAAGTGACACAATCACTGTTAATTGAATACGTCTGTTGATTGAATAATTTTCATGGGCAAAGTGGCTATTCAATTAACAGGGTTGTACTGTACTATTTCTTAACTACCCACATGTATTGTATTGCAGCCGATGTTTTACGTTTTCCATCTATTGTCCTTGTGTTCCAAAAAAGTGGTATGCAGGTTGAACAATTTAACTCTTTACCCGACGAATCGGCCACATCTGCCCGCATAATATGCAAATTCAGCAGTTGAAAAAATATTATTTTTCCAAAAATTTCAACTAAACCATATCATGTGACCCCTTGTTGGAACGAGCTTGTTGAGCTCGTTCCAATGAGGGGTCACATGATATGGTTTTGTTGAAATATTTTGAAAAATTTGAAAAAATGATATTTAAAATAATAAATTTTTATATCGTCTGCGTTGGATAAAGAGTTAATTGGTTTACATTTACCTGCTGTTTGATGGACCTGCCACTCTCATTGTATTTTTCTAGACTTAGAACTTGACTCCATGAGCTCTGTCAAACAAGATATAATAGAATGAATGCTTAATTGATCCCTAGAATACAGCCGATTACACAGGAAAGTGACAACATCCCTGTTAATTGAAGACTCCTGTTAATTGAATTAATTGTTACTGGAACGGGTTATTCGATTAACAGGGTTTCACTGTACTGTATTCATAGGGTGGAAATACTGTCACATTATGATTTAGTGGGAATCACCCTTTCTCTACTGTGACACCTTTTGATAAGGGCCCAAAAAAGTCATGTTAAAAGATATTAATTGGTTTACCATACAGATTACTAGATTTGCCACTTGGATGGATTTTTATAGAAAATATACTAGAGGGCCCAATAGATTGTGGTTATGGGCCAAAAATAATAACTCATTCAATATGTACATGTTATTCTTATTGTACATGATATCGTTTTATGGTCAAGGACTCATCGAGCCAGTTTTTTAACCTGTGAAAAAGGTTTGAGGACATTGAGCTTGGGGGCAAAACATGCCTTTAGATTACCCCAATATTACACTGTATACATGTGTGTCCAAATTAGAGAAGGTGGGAAGACCTCAAGAAAGTTCTCTGTGCCTCTTCTATATTTGAGAATAACTTCCATCATTATATGGCCATAGAAACACAAAGAAAGGCATGACAATAAAACATAACAGTTATCCTGTTATATCTGGTTTTAATGTGCCAAATTAGGGCAAAACAGTGTGCCCGAAATAAATGAATGTAATGGCCTGGACTGCCAAAATAATGAATGAATAATAGAGATATATAGCATTGATACTATAAATTTTCTAATAATTGAACAAAAACACATAGTATTTTGTGTGATACACATGTTAGTTGTGCATATATACACGCAACATATATTTATTTTAGTTAGGATGGTCATAAAGTAGTTCCACTACTGTAATGATGTTACCGTACCACATAAAAAAACCCTGGTACGGTACCAGTCCAAGGCCGGACAACAGTCTGAACCAGACCACCTCTTCTGTACTGTATACTGACTTGCCAGACCACTCCATGGCCGTCCAAGGGGTGGGTCTGGACCACAGTGACTCCCAAGTGGAGATTTTTAATTTCTGATTTATCGCTAGTTCTGGATAAAACATTTGTTTATA
The DNA here is from genome assembly GCA_031216915.1 of Pictodentalium vernedei. NCBI lineage: Eukaryota > Metazoa > Mollusca > Scaphopoda > Dentaliida > Dentaliidae > Pictodentalium > Pictodentalium vernedei. The sequence goes on from CM062296.1 coordinate 767,446,049, forward strand.
TTTTTCTTTGACTTTCAACTTCAATAAGACCAGCATAAAATCAGTTACGGGAACAATTTTCTCTCACACTGTCTAGGCATAACGTCACATTAAGTTGTCAGACAAGGTCACAAGGGACATAATTCGTGGGTGCAAACTATGACATAAAAAAGTGGGGGGATCGGAGCCCCCTCTCCTCCAGCCTCCCTCGGTTCCACCGCCCCTGTAACTTGAGTGGTGTGGACCCGTTGAACTGTCTACAATATTCCATCTTGGTATGAGGTATTAGCATACACTTCACGATCGCCCCATTTCTTATAAACTAAAGGTGAAGTCTTTATAGATATAATTATCGTAGTCAAAATGTGCCGCAGGTTAAAATCACTACAGGAAATGTTTTCTCATGGTATACATTCAACATGAGCATAAACATACAGTATCCCCAGATTTGACAGAATTACTAGTAGACCCTATTGTGGTTCTGGTCTAAAAGTATGGTCTGTAGGTTGAAAATATTAATTGGTTTACCATTCAGGTTTGACAGAATTACTAGCAGACCCTATTGTGGTTCTGGTCTGTAGGTTGAAAATATTAATTCTATGCTTGGGCAAGGCATTTAATCCCAATTGCCCATGGGCATAGAATACACTAAGGCATGCTGCACATTGATGGTCCACTTGTCTTCAACCAATGCTAGTCCTGCATGTGTGGAGTTAGTACATTGGGGATCTGACAGATGTTCGCCGCTGCTTGGGGGTTCTCTTCAGAGATACTCTGCCTTCCCCCACCAGTAAAACTGTCCGACACGAGGTGACCCTTCCTGTCGAAAATGTCAGTAAACCCCAGTAATTTGAGTAAACAAATAAATAATCAGATAATGATGATCAGATAAAAAAGAGACCGCATTTGAAATCACAGTGGTCTGCATTGTATGCCAAAAATGCCAATAATTTATGGTGGTCTGCATTGTTGGAAGAGTGAAAAAAGTTTTTGATGGTCTCTATTTATCATTGAATGTGTTTGCCTAATTTATTTGGTGATGGGATAAATGTCAATAAAATGATGTAAATCTTGTGATGAATCATAAGGAGTTTGTAAGTGCAACTTTCTCTTTGTTACAAATTGATAGGTCTCCCCACATTTAACAATTAGAAATAGGAGGAACATTATTCCGATCATGATTAATGCCCTGCATGTGGGTGATTCATATTCCTGACTGGGGAATACAATTCTCTTGCCACTAGAACTAGCTTAATTTAGGCACTTCTGACAAAATTGTCCCCTGTAAGTTCAATTGGCCTTTTTACCATTGATTTCTTGAGTTGAATTTTAAGGAATTTTGAATCAGATCTAGTCATGGCTCGTTCACAGCAGCCATGACTAGATTTGATGAAATTATTTTTAAAAATACATAGTAGGCTAAGAGTTAATGCTCAGAGAAGATAAGGAAATCTCATTCTCTGGTTCTGTGGTTCACACATGGATGTTGAGGAAATCCTCATTCTGCTTTTTGTACACAAAATGAACTCATGTTGACCATACCTAAGGCCACCAGTGTGACTTGTGGGAACACAAAGCAGATGCCCATGTTTTTGGGCTGAACTTCTACTGTATTTTCACTGTGTTTTTCCACTGGAGAGATTTAATTCTCACATTGAAGAGTCCCATAAGAAAGAGGTTAGTGTCACCATCTTAAATAAAAAAAATTATTAATTTAAGTTTTTTTTTTAAAAGTAAGAGTATTTTGTTTATATTGATACTATTTTCTATTTTAAAGCAATTACATTGTACCTTGTGACATATCACTGTAATTGGCTTAAATTCTGCTTTAGATTATTCAATGCAGATCATTTTTCAGGCTTTTTACTCATACATGTATGTCACTAGCATCTCTGTGAAGTACATGTAACTGATAAAATACAGGGAATCCTTTGGAAATTCTCAAGCACAATTTCCCAGTTGTAAATCCCAGGAATGCCATTGGTCAGAGTGTCCAACGTGACCAACTATGCATTCTTACAGTACAGTCGCCATGGTCTTGTAATCCACGTGTGGGCAGTGATGTCCATGCATGCGTTTAACAGGTAATAAAAATCATCATCAGTAAAATCTTAATGAATGAAATACCGGATTATACCTGGTGCTGCATTAATTGTTCCCCGACATTTTGTCTGAGGACTATTGTAATCAGCTGCGACCATCTGCGTGCTTGTGTCCGTCTTTCCGGAGTGCTAACTAAAGTTTGTGTCATCAACTCAAAACCAAATTTGGTTTATATGTCCCTTACCCAAATGACGAGGTGAATTCTGAAAGCTGGCAGAATCCGATAATTTTTGTTGGAGTTATGCCCCCTTTTCGACGCTTTTCTGCCCTATTTCGCAACTTTGGACATTTGGTCTCTGGATGACAACTTCAGATTCAGTTATTGAATGAGCACCAAATTTTGTGCATAGGTTTGTCTCATGAATACGCAGGTCAAGTTCGAATTTGGGTTCAGTCCGGCCAATTTTGCTGAGTTCTGGCCCTTTTTCCATTTTTTTCGACTGAAAATTTGTTGTCTGGATGATAACTTAAGTTCGATTTAACAAATCAACCACTTTGAAATTTTTTAGTCTTCAATATGTCCAATGTAAGAACTTGCTGTCTGGGATATAGTCCATGCCTGGCGGTGGCCTTATTCAATTTTTGATGAGTATTCCTTTCATTAGTGTTTTGAATCTAATATTATTGCGTCCTTGGAAATATTGCCTACCCATGGAAAGTGACCTGACCACGTCACCTGTACTGTACATGTGTCTTTTCACCTCAACCTGTTTCAAATTCAATGTAACCAATATTTAATAGCTTTTGTTATAATAGTGAACAGTTTTGAAAGAAAAGAAAGGCTTCAAGGTCTGTGAGAGCATATTGAACGGTAGAAAGGTAAGAGATTCAAATTGAAAGCAGTGATAATCGACACCAGTGAAGTGAAATCACATGCTGTAAATCACGATATGACTGTTATTAGTGATACGTGAATTGTGTAACACGGTAAAACCAAGTATTCGGTATATCGATAATGATTTAATTTGACGGTAATGGTGACTGTTGGAGACGATACCAATTATAATCAGTATGCCAAAATACTGCCCAACACTACAGTACGTGGAGAGTGTATTATCACTAAACCACCCGCAGAGTGGAGATTCCACCCTAGCAATAATTGCAAATTAGTTGAAAGGCTTAATACGCACAAGCAAAGTTCCAGCCAATGGACCTCCGGGTTAAACCCGGAGGTCCATTGGCTGAAACATTGCTTGTGTTTTTTGTCCATATGTAGAGAATTTGAAAATGATACTTTGGGTGATTATAACTCAACTCCACAGGAGATTTAGTTACAATCCATTCTCCACATACTGTACATGTAGTATAAACAGTTTTGGTCTGATATATCACACCCTTGTAATGATCATTTACAAGTTTTTAGTCATTAATCCACTTGGGATATTTTGGAGAATGTCCCACTACAGCCCCTTCTAAAAGATTGGTGATGTGGGAAACATCAAGAAAAATTCTTTTTGTATACATTTTGTGATACATTTACAGCCCACGAAATTAGCCACAGCAATCAGCACTGCCGTGGGGAATGCTGTGGTAAATTGGTTTTACCACAGCATATAAATGCTGTGGTAATATTTTTCCTAGATTCTCAATTTATAATTTTGTTTGCTGGTAGTAAATATTTCAATGATGTGTGTTACTATTAGTCACGAGCAACGTGCCACACTCTTAATTATATAACTCAAGTATTGAATATCAGGACTGGCAGTTACCTGCCAGTCCTGATATTCAATGCGTGGGTTATGAAAGGCTACTTGCACTCCTAGTACAGTACTTTGTGATGTTCTATAGTTCAAACTATATTTATTTCCAAGAAACCAAGTGAACAAACTTTAAGCTATACAAACATGGTCGTAGATTTGACATGAAGCCTGAGGCTTATAACCTATCATCTCCACATCATGTACAGAATTGATGTTCACATCTGTGGTTGCAATAACAATGCCGTGGAAATGGAATTTACCACAGCAAATGATTGCCATGGTAAAATATTCCAAATTTCGAGGGCTGCATTTACATGTACAGGGGACAGTTTCAATGCCACAGCACTATGATGTTGTAACTTGTAGCAGAGGTGTAGAATGGAATGATACACCACAATATTGGGGGTGCAGTCCTTGTATGAGGTACCTATTACTAAACAGGATGTCATTCACAAAACTTTATCCCCCCCCCCCCCCCTCCCCCCCCCCCCCCCCCCACCAAAAAAAAGAAAAATTATTTGTGGGCTCGTTGGCAACACACTGGACTTCATACCCCTTCCACCCCAGGTTTCACTGACACATAAGAAATCGATTAAAAAACAATAACATTCTGTACTTTCTGTGTAGGCATGTACATGTACCTGTATACATGTTTTTTATTCCATCTGTTCTTGCGAATTATCAGTTTGGATGTACAGCATTGAACAGAAAGTTTACAGCACACACAGAATTGCTGTCTGACCTTAATTATTGATAGTTAATTGAGCTATATCAAACAAGATTGAATTTGTTAAATTTGTAGATGCCTGATGGGAGAAATTTTCTGTATTGAGATTTTGGTATTTTGACATCAATATGCACAGGGTTAAGATCTAAGAATTTTAAAAAATTTGTTTCAGGCTGAGGGAGCGGATAACTCCTATGATGTCAGCTTTGGCTGTTTACTCCTGCCGACCAAACTCACATCCGTTCCAAGAGCGTCATGTGTCTCTCCATGAACCGGTCAAGGTAGGAAGAGCAGTTGCCAGAGCTCGACCAGCATCCAACAATGCTATATTCGACTGCAAAGTTCTATCCAGGAATCATGCCTTGTTGTGGTACGACAATGGAAAGGTAAGAAATTACTGTATGAAAATGGATGACTAAAAGTGATTTGATTTCACTTTACATACATGTATCCACTAGCATAGGCAAACAGTACAGCCATCGTGAACTGGTCACTCTCCATGGGTGGGCAGTGTTTCTATGGACACAATAATATTAAATTCCAAACACCAATCATAGGAATAATCATCAAAAATTTAATTAATGAAGCACCAGGAACAACCCAGTGCTTCAATAATTTAAATTTGCTGATGATGATTTTTACTACCTTATAAGAGTATGTGTGGACATCATTGCCCACGCATGGATAATGACCAGTCCACGTTGGCTGTACTGTCACCTTTAAATCATCAAGATTAATTTTTATGGTAATGACTACAATTAATAGTTACATAGGTTTTGGTTGGGCACACAGGCCCCATGTACCCTGTCAAAATTTTTTTATGGCTAGATAAAATTCTGACTGGGAACATAGGGCTGTGTAGCCTTCCAAGGACCTTTATAACTAATTTGTCATAGTGGAAAGCCGAGTAATATGTTTTGAATGCAGTGATTTTCTAAACTCCTTAATTGCATCCAGACATTATTAAGTAAGCATACTTATTATTTTATCCTGTCGCTCTGTTGGATAACATTCAAAGATGATGTCTGGCTTTTGTCTCTCAAACATTGATGAAAAGTTTCAGCTGTCAAGTTATACAGTGGAGCCCATTTAATTGGATATCTCTTTACCAAAAAACCCTGTTAAATGGATGCAATATCCCAACACAAAACCATTTACCATACCTCCAGTACAAATTTGACCTGTTAATTGAATATAGGTTATAGAGTAAACTGCTGTTAATTGAATAAAAAATCCTGCAACCTGTCAAGAAATTACCTGGACTCTCCCCAGTTAATTTATGTACCATTCAGATCAGAACTATAAGTTTTGTGAGACGACGAAGATGACTGATACAATCCTACATTCCAGTGAAAAGATTCAAATGTAAACGAATTGGGCAGCAAATTTTGAATCGAACTGAATAGCAACTTCAGATTTGAAATTGAATCAAATCTTCAAGCTTCGCAGGACCCTATTTCCATCCTTGGAAATTATTGCCAGAAATGGATATGTATAAAGCTAAGTTGAAGTTGGTTAATCATCATGTAATTTTTGCTGCATAATTCCATAGTTGGCTTAGGCAGTACTACTACATGTACAGTACTTTGATCTCAAAAGTAGTGATGAACCGATAACCGGAATCGGCAAGCGGAGGAACCGGCCGGTTATGGGGCATTGGCTGATTATGACAACCGGTAGTTAAAAGCCGGCAGTTTCCAGTTATTCTATATTTAACACTGACTATTAAAAATCTCTTTGATATCTTCCCATTTCAATTAAGTTTCCCCATTAAAAACGTGTGTAGTGCATAGCAGAATATTGAGGGATTCGCAGAGCCGAGATATTCTGTGATTTACCATCTGCAATCAGTACGAGATCGCCACCATTTCCCGGCTGATCGAAGTCACTGGCCTTCAATCATGGTGCTGTACAATGTTATATTGGGTACATGTTTTAATAAAATGTGTTCATCCGGTAGTTTGTAGTACTTCATCATGCAAGCATCACAATTCAATAAGAAATTAAAATTGGAGGAAAAACTAATAAAACGCTCATTTTTTCAATGATAGATGATTGTTACGCAACATGTAAGTCGCATGACTGTCGCAAACATGTTTTCAGTTTGTCAAGTTCATTTTTTAATTCAGTTACCTCCCTTGATGTTTCTCTCCTGTGTTGATTGCAGAGTACATGTAAACATTGGAGAAACACATCAAGACAGGTAACAAGTTGAAAAATGAACATTAAATATTAAATTCTGACATGTTGCGTATGTATCTGTAAACCATGCACAATACAACTTCACAACACACGTTAACATCAAAGTTATTATTCAGTTAAGACACAAAGTATGTGTGCTCAGTATTTTCCTGTTTAATGCAGCCAAAGGTATTGTACTCTTACCCAAACCGTATTAACACTATTTACCGGAATATCACACAATCTACACAAGGGAACAATATCGTGTGATTGTATCGTTAATAACGATCTTCTCCCCCCACCCCACCCCCCAAAAATTCTTTTGGCTCATATTGCCCAGTACTAAACATGCATACTCTGAGAACTTATGTGGTATTAAGCTTTCGTGATTGGTGATTTATCAATGAAATTCTGTAGTATAACAGGCACAACAGATTTTTTTCTGGGTCTTATTTCAACCATCAATAATTGGTTCATAGCAAGTTATGATAATCAGTTCATTACTACTCGAAAGCAGATATAGAATTTCAATCGAATCATGATTGGGTCACGATCTGATTAAAATGCTATGTCTGCTTACCTCCCTGCAACACTGGGAAAGAAATACAGATATTGAAGCAGAGATGCTATTTTCATTTGGTTTCTGTTGGTGCTGTCTTGATTTCGAAGTACAGTGGAATCCTCTTAATTGAATATCCATTTTGCCAGTGAAAATTATTCAATTAACAGGAGTATACAATTAACAGGGATTTGGTCAGTTTCCTGTGTTCTGGAGGTAAACTGAGCATTTATTCTATTATATCTTGTTTGACAGAGCTCATAGAGCTCTGTCAAACAAGATATAATAGAATAAATGCCTGTATTGGATGTAGTGAGGCCAAAAAGGTTGATAAATGATGGGTATTTGGTGCGTGTCACAGTAATGTTTTCGACATATTACAAAAATTTATATACAATTAACAGGAGTTTACTCTACAACCCATATACAATTAACAGATCAAATTTGTACTGAAGGTATGGTAAATGGTTTTGTGTATGAAAATTATATTCAATTAACAGGGATATACAATTAAGAGATATCCGATTAAGTGGGCTCCACTATATTTTATTGTCGAAATCTGGCCTTCCTTTGTGAGGTGTCAGATAGATAATGATCTGATCGTGAAATATACCACCATATAACAAGCTATTAATTGAAAATGATTAATTGAAAATAGAATTTGTTTTCATTTTTGGATTTCACTAAATAAATATTAGGTTGTCTCAAGCTGAGAATATAGTACTAACTGGTTTTGGCCATTATATTTTGTAAATAGTTGATACAGATGAGATTTTCACTTAGGCTCTACAGTGCACAGGGTTAGTTACTCAGTTAAAAATGAATGAAAGTATGACGAACCCTATGCAATGCACAGTGTTAGTCACACATTCTGGTTAAACAAAATTGGTAACTGCCATATCACACAGCACATGAATATTTTCCCTGACTGAGGCTGTAAAAATACACAGGTTTATTGGTTACATGTTCTTACACTGGTGCAGGATTCAAGGAACTATTGGAAATACTTACACTGGATTGTGAAAATTTTTAAAAGTGAATTCTAAAAATGAAAACATATTCTATTTTCAATAAAAGCTTGTTTTTTATGATCACGGTACTGTGCATCAAAATAGGACACCACCACTCTTCCCTGGTGAGAAGTAATACATTTAGTTAGAGATCCTCTTCTATACTAGTCCCTGCAAAGTTGCAAACCTGAAAATTCAAATGCACATAGATCATGCCCACCACACAATGACAGAAAAAAAAGAAGTTCCCTTCTGCAAAGTGTTGACTCCAGACTCTAGGCATCTATCTGGCTTGAGAAGAAGCAGGCAGAACACAGGCAGAGGCTGTATCAGAGAGACACTTTTCCATCATTTCTGCAGGTTGTGCATCAACTGAATAAGACAAAGCACAGAGATTGTTGAATAAGTGCTTGTGAAGATACTAGTGCGCTTACATTATCATGTTCCCCAAAGGGGTTTCTATCTCGATCAAATCACAATCTGGTCGAATCACTGTTGTACTTCCCTGTCAAGATTTCATAAATAATTTAAAATATTGCAAAATCAAGACCAAATCAAGAAAAACGAAGGTAAAGAACAGTGTTAAAATTATATGGAGAAAAGTGAACAGGAAATTTCAACCAGATTGCAACCCATCATAAATATGCATAGAACAGGGTTTCCACAAGACCGGCAGAGTGGCTGTTAACAGGACGCATTTTCTTCCCCTAAAATACTTGAAGGTTGACTGTTCTGGTTGGTGACCCGATTCCTAAAACCTTTTATCTCCAAAGTTGCAGAGATAGTGTCATCAACCATTCTATAGAAATGGCATCAAGAAACAGGATCATGATATGTACATTCCTTTGTCCACGAAGTTCAGAGCACCTCAGAACATCAATTGGACTGCAAGCATCAAAGAAAATGTAATTGCGAACCAGTCGAAATACATGACATCTCTTTCTGACCATTTTCATGTGATTAGCAAAAAAGTATTTGCGATGCGAACAGCATTATTATAATATTAATTTAAGCTTGTGCCATAAAGATGGGTTTAATAAAAGAAAACTGCGGCCTCAAGATGCAAAGGGTACGGTGTAAATTTCTATATTTGTTGGGAGTCAGACATTGACTGCAGAGGCCCGTATGGACCAGCAAAGTGGAGATCATGATATACGTGACAGTTTTTCATCCCAGGCTCCGGTGTCTAGTGATGCTGAGCTTGAAGTTCAACAGACAGGCTATTCCATGTTCCGGTCAGCATTGGACAACACATTTTCCCTTGGAAGCATTCAGCATGATAATAGTAATAGTGTAACAAGTGAAATAATCCATCCCATCTAGAGTCATTATGGTCTTTTTTAAATACCCTCCATCCCACCTTATGTTGGGAATAATCCCCCTCAATTATTTTGCAGTTATTTTCTGGAAAGCACAAAGAGGCATTTTGCAAGAAATAACTGCAACATAATATGCATAAAAATAAATAATAGATTTTAATTTTTTCCACCGTTAGAATGTAACTGAAATCTTGGTGCTATGTCCTGCCCCTGGACTACCTTTATCCCCTGTACTACCTTCGTACTGTGTGATGTAATCTTTTTCACCATCAATGGTTTCTCTTCATTCCACTCAACTCCTATGAGTATCGATCCCCGGTACTGTTGTCTCAGAACATCTATCAAAGTCATTGACTGTCTCAACAACACTACTAAGACCTTGGATATGCCTTGGATGAAACGGACAGTCTCATCAATAGTTCTGAGAATCTCCAGGCCAGTCTGTCAACGTTCAGTATCCTTGCTGTGTCATCACTTAGCAGGCAAGCTTGGGAATTATGCAATACTTTATAGTGGATTGATGAGACTTTCTCTGTTCCTATTAATTTACAATTATTTACTTCAAAGCAACAGTAACTGCAAAATAATTCTTCTGAAGCTATATTGTAATTGAAGCATAGATACAGTTAAAACTAGAAGTCCTGTCCTGAGATGCGCACAAATAGCACGTTGATATGCGCGTTAATGTACGCGTTATGGCCCAAGTAAAGCTATCAAATTCAGTACATATGGCCTGTGCACAAGCAATGTTTCAGCCAATGGATCTCCGGGTAACCCGGAAGTCCATTGGCAGAAACATTGTATGTGCTTGCTATGAGTAACCAAGAGAACCTGCCGTGCTTTGGATGCCATTCGATATGTCAATTGCATGCAATTCCAACACGCAATTAAGCCTAGATAAGCGCACTATTCGTGACAGGACTTCTAGTTTTAACTGTAGTCCAATTCATTTTGTAGTAATGGAGAGGGGGATAAAATATTGATAATTTCCATCAGTTATCACAGAAGGGCCCCGTGTGAGATAATGATGAATATGAAATAAATTTAATTGTTAAAAAAACAACAAATTTAAATGGATTCAGAGATCTTCATTCAATGAATTTCAATCCTTTTTTTGCTTAATTTGAAGTGACCCCTGACATTCGAAATCACAGAATACGTTCACATTGTTTCCAGTCATTAAATGTCTTGAATACAGCTTGAATGAATGCACTCTAAATACCTCGAGAGCAACAAGGCTTTTAGGCCCTTCACATTTTGGTCTGTTGTTTTACAGCCTTGTGTGTTGATGCTTTTGAAAACTTGAAAGCATCAGCACATGAGGCTGAAAAGAAATGAACCGAAAAGCAAAGCTCCGAAAAGTGAGTGGCCGGAAATATCGACTCCACCTCAGTTTAATGGTCAAAAACCTTGGCCAACTGTGGCAACATGGATAGGAATTATTGTCTAATGTTAGGGCTGCACGATATTCAAAACTGAATACCGGTATCGGTATTCAACAAAATACCACGGTATACCGGTATATCGGAAACTGTTCAGATATATGAACACAATTGCCACAATCGGGACTCGAGGCATCACAGTCGGAACCAATTAGCATCCCTTGATGATGCGGTTCGAAAAATCTCTACCCACCACCCAATGATATCAAAATTTATTATTTTCTAAATTAGCTTTTCATATTTTCCCCAGATTTCAACAAAACTATATCATGTGACCCCTCATTGGAATGAGCTCGACGAGCTCGTTCCAGTGAGGGGTAACATGATATAGTTTTGTTGAAATTTTTGAAAATTATTTTTTCAACTGCTGAATTTGTATATTACAAGGGCACAAGCGGACGATTTCTTGGATAAAAGGATAATATTATTCATTCGGGGCTACAATTAAAAAACTCAAGACATCTTGAAAATCAAAATTGTGGGTAAATAAATAATGACGATAAACCGATATTTTGTAATTACACCAGTATTCAGTCAATATTGGTTTGAATACCGGTATATATCGGTTTATAGATATACCATGCAGCCCTATCTAATGTTAGGACCTGATGTGATGTGATACATTCTTCAGGGCATATTTTTCGTCCACCCCCATATGCGCAGTCGTTGTTGAACTGGATCATCCATGGACCAGTATTGTCAGCAAGTACTGTAATCTGTCTGAATGATTTTTCACCTGAATTTTTCCTCATTGGTCCTTATTCACCTGCAATTACCGGCTCTCGGAATACGTAAAGCTACAAATATATCGCTGTGGAAAACCTCAAAATATCCCTCAGATGCAAGGAAATTGTGGTTTTGGGACCCTGAAATTAAAAATTTTCCTCACTCTGGCCGAACCATGGTCGGCTAGTGCCTAGTGGTAGTGACAACTCTTGGTCACCCCATTACAGCCTTATTTATTTTCCCCCGGTGGAAACACTGGCATAGAATGTAGGATGATTCAGCCAATTTATAAAACATTTTTAATTGAAATTGTAAACAAACAGAACACAGTATTTATGAAAATTTTAATTGGTAAAATTCAGTACAGTAAATTTCATTTTACGTCAATCCTAAAAATGAAAAAAGAAATTCCTCCACCCTCACAGAGCCCCACATAAGTTTTCAGAGCATTGGGTATTCCACCATTTTCTGATGAATTGAGTATTTTTGATTTCAGTTGAGTGAAATGCTATTTGCTACTCCGAACTATCTTGTGCGATTGAGTAAAAGCATGCTGCATGGGAAATTAATGACCTGTCATAGCATAATATTATTCTAGGGGTGGGGTGTTGTTTTTGAACTCATTGGTGGTTGCCAATAGAAGACTTTTAGTTTTGCAATGAAAGACGACATTAGAATTTTTGTTTCGTCTCTGTTCTCTTCTCTCACCCAGTTAATTAAGCTTTCTATCTATGGTTGTCTTTTAGTCTAGACTGAAAGATGTCCATAGAATTTTAAAATTTTCAGCTATAAAATGGGATATAGTTGTCCTATTGCTATAATTTTTTCCGAAGATATGACCCTATATACCCCCTACACCTTCATTTTCTGATTTCTACCTTTACTTTTTCTACACTTGTCTACAGTAGTCTTTTAGTGCAACCCCATTATTACTAGTGCACATTGTGCGTAGATGCTACTTTTAGCAATGACATGTCACTAAAACATGTAGTTGCACTCCGTTATGGAAATGATCTTGATCAAACGTATAAATTTATTTTATGTTCACACCCAGTGAATCATTCTCAGTCTGGATTTACACTTTTTAGTGAGGTAGGCTGAGGTTGGGACAATAAAATACATGCAAAGCTGTGTACAGAATGGGGTTAAAATGTGTTGTTACATAGATTCAGAACATCATGAAAAAGACTGGGCGCATAAATTATATGAGAGAGTTTTTCTCAATTGTGTATCTCATGATTTCTTTGATTTTTGATACACAACCAAATTGGTGTGTGTGCATTTTAGCTAAACTTGACAAAAGTCAAGATAAGCTATTGCCATCACACGTGTGGAAGTCTGAGTCTATTCACATTTTATTTGGCATGGGCTACACCCCGTAGTTCTTGTCCAATCATCACAAAATTTTAAAGGCAGGTTCGAGGTCATGTCTAGATGAGAATGTCCCCTTTTGGTCGCGATCTGTCAGCCGTGATGGCTGCAAGAGCCTGAAACCCGAAAACCTTTAGCACAGTCTACAGGTTGTATTTATGAAGGGATTTCATTGTAACTTGTGAACGGCCTTATCGGATGTTTTTATTGCCTTGAAGTGTCTTTCAATATCACTACAAAATCGGGAGACTCAAAACTTTTTTATGTTTTTTTTTTGGATGTAAGTAACTGAAATCTGAAGAGCATTACTAGTGACAGTCTAGGGACGACCTGCGTTGTGTCATTGGGCAAGACACTTTATCCCGGTTGCCTACATGTCGATGACGCCGTGTACTAAGGTGTACTGCATGTCGATGGTGCACATGTCTTCAACCGCTGTGACCCTGCTTGATTGGAGCTTGTACAGAGTTAGAATGTTGAGGAGCTGATAGTTGCTCATAGATGCCCGGTGGTTCTCTCTGGGTACTCCGGCTTCCTCCACCCGTAAAACTGTCACTGTCACGATTAGCCATTGTGCATAAGTATGTGACCTTAAGCCTCAATAAATAAATAAATAAATAATGACAGTCTACATCCTGTGGCTTTGCAGTTGTTTCTAGGCAGTCTTGGTTGCCTGTATACAAGCCTGAAAATAAGCAGACTGTCATCTGCAAACTGAGGTCCCCAGAGGGTAAATTTGGTGATGCTACCCTGCACAGCAGGTTAGCATCACTAAATTTACCCTCTGTGAACCTCAATCTGAATCAGGGTCTCAAAACTAAACAGAAAGAGGTACCCAGAGGATAAATTGGCCCACTGTATGGGGTAGCTAGCATCAGCAAATTCACCCTCTGGGGACCTCATTCTGCAAATGCCAGATTGCTTATTTTCAGGCTTGCCTGTATAGGCAGCCAAGACTAGCGTAAAAATGGCTGTCAAGGCACTTAAAATGTAACATGCACGTTTTCCAGAGACAGCATGTTGGGGCAAATGTTCTGTTGCAGCTAAAAGTGATCAGTCGGAATTAGGTACCTGAGGGTTAAAAGTAAATAGGTTAATTTTTTGTATAACTATGCACTTTCTGTATAAAGTACAAGTCAAAATAAGTTGTAGGATAACCACTATAAACTATGTATCTTTCTCTTCCTACACTGATAAGACCAGAAGCTGACATCATTTTCTGGAAAGCTCTCACTGAGAGCTTTCCAGAAAATGATGTCAGATTCTGATCTTATCATTGCAGGAGCAGCAGTATACTTAGGTTATTACGGTTATGCTACAACTTATTTTGACTTGTATTATTTGGATGAAAAGACAGCGAAAAGCCTCTCAAAAATCCCTGCTCATTACATGCCAGAAAAAAATAAAAATTCATAAAACCCTCCCTTCCTCTCTCAGTGATTTAAATTGCATGAGAATCAGTTAATTTATTTTGTGTGGCCTTAATGCATTTTTTTTAATAATGTTGGGGCACCTATTCTTTCGTAGTTAAAAGTGATCAAAGTTGTAATTATAGGCCCTTGAGGATAAGTTAATTTGTGTAATTGTGCACTTTATATATATTCTGTGTGAAAATACGGTGGAAAGCCTCTCAATCAAGCCAGAAAATAAGCAGACTGTCATCTGCAAAATGAGGTCCCCAGAGGGTGAATTTAGTGATGCTACCCTGCATAGCAGGGTAGCATCACTAAATTTACCCTCTGTGAACCTCAATCTGAATCAAGGTCTCAAAACGAAACAGAAAGAGGTACCCAGAGGATAAACTGGCCCACTCTATGGGATAGCATCATCAAATTCACCCTCTGGGGACCTCATTATACAAATGTCAGACTGCTTATTTTCAGGCCTGCTCTTCTCAATCCATGCTCATTATATGCAAGAAAAAAATAAAAATTAAGAATAAAAAGGTGATTTGAAAAAAAATTGCCCGAGAATCAATTAGTTTATTTTGTGTGTCCTTAATGCATCGTTTTGAGTATACCGGTAAACCATTATGAACTGTAATTATCTTTCAAAGTTAGTCCTTTGGCCTTTACTTCGATTAGCCTTTATCCAGAAATTTGTGACCTTAAAAATCAATAAATAAATGAAAATCAATTTTTGTCGGACAATACTATTCTTCAAGTGGCCAAAGCATATGTTGGGTTAAGCCCCAAAGCATAACTTACAGTAGCAGCTTTGTTCATTAAGCATCTCTACCTATAGCAAAACAAAGTGTTTAAAATTAACCCTTTCCAAAATGAGATTAAAACTAAACAGTAACTTTCTTCTGCAAGCATTGTTGCATCTATGCGTACAAAAATAATTGTTACAGCAATTTTGCAATTAGAGAAATTAGTGCTTGAAGTTAGTCAATCTTAAAGATAAAATGCAATATTCATATCATTTGTGGCCAATAGGGGTTAATTTTAAAATATTTGTGTGGTGATTTTAGTGTATCATATTATGCTCTTAATGTATGAACATCAATCACAGACTGAGTGTCTTATAAGAGACATTGAGGAATCTTGAATCTTGGTATTTGAATGAACATGTACAAGTTGAGGGTACTCCAAGTCAAGACACGACAACTGGGTGAGGGTTAAAACTTGGAATAAAACATATCACAGCAAAATTGTTCTTGGATGAATGCCCTATCTTCTCATGGGAAATGTTTTCAGAAAATATGGCTCTAGTGCTGAGAAATTGCATGTCAATTTTGGCGAAAATTACAATTATTCCGACAGTACCCTTATGGGAAGTCTCAAATCTGCCAAGGGTTAAACTTTTAATAATAACAAATAGAACAAAATTTGTCATACTTTGACTGCTGCATGCCGCTAGCTATAGAAAACATTCCGAGCTCAATCAATTAAAAATGGAGTAAATCGTCACCTAAACTTACCAAATTCTGACAAAATTGGAGTTTTTTTGGACGGTACCTACTTTTATGCAACCAGAATGGGATAGGGTTAAACTTTACAACCAAACTTACAACAGCAAATATGCTCGGTAGTCAGTTGTGAATACGTACTTGAAAAGTGTTTGAAATTAACCCTTTCCAAAATGATAGAAAAAGCAACCAAAGTTGGCTAATTTTGGCATTTTCAAATGGTACTCTTATTCTCGCCCTCATTGTGCTTGAGGGTTAAATCTGAGATTAAAAAGTAAATAGTAACTTTCTTCCACAATCATTGTTGCATCTATCCTTACCAAAATAATTGTTACAACAACCTTGTAATCATAGAAATTTGCCCTTAAAGTTGGTCAATTTTGAAGAAAAAATCTATATTCATGTCATTTTTGTCATTTGGGGGTTAATGTTGAAAGATTTGAGTGGTGATTGTGGTGTATCATATTATGCTCTAAATGTGTGGAAAATTTGAGATAAATAACTGTAAACAATTTTGAGACTTTCGAAAAATGTTAAAATTTTGAAAGTTTTGGCAGAATATTTTGAAAATATGCGTTTTCACAGACATGACGATACCATAAGTATGCCAAATTTGGTTAAAATCGTACAGCTTGGTTTTGAGCAGTGCAACAGACAAAATTCACGGCGGAAAAAAAAAATAGAGAAGTAAACTGGGTTTGGGAAAGCCTAATAACCCTTTACATAATGTAACGGCCATATTCAGTTTGTGCAATTCACAAAAATCACCATTCTGATTTTATTATTACAGCCTCACTCTCATTCTTTAGTTGTTCAAGAATTATTTTTGGGAAGTGTTGCCCACTTGTGTTAGGTAAAGAGTTGTTTTGTAAAAAACTGTGAACACAAACGTAATTTTTTCCCAGTTCAGATCGCAATTGGATCCCAAAACACGTCTTGATCGATCTAAAAAGTAATTGATCGATTAAACGTTACTTTTGAACTATTGTATTAGATAGGTTAACAAAGGAACAAACTTGCTCCAAAACAAGCCCACGTTGTCACACTGACTCCTATCAATTATATGAGACAGAGTAAAGCATGCAAGTTACGTGCTGACATACTTGTTCACTTGCATGATCATTATACTGTATAAGTAGCTGGAACTGGTCATTCTTAAGTTAACCTTTACCTGATGCGGGTAGCAGACGACACTTGCAAAATAGATTCTTGAATGTCTAAAAATTTTCAATTTTTGTCTCAAAAATATAACTTATGATCCCTCATTGGAACAAGCTCAACAAGCTCATTCCAGTGAGGGATCAGAAGCTATGTTTTTAAGACAAAAATTGAAAACATAATAAAATCTGAATGGAGATTTTTGTAGGTAGAGCTGGTGGATTTTGTCCCTTACGTCAGGAAAAGGGTTAATGCTATAAATCATCAACATACAGCAGTTATTCAGCTACCTATAAGGGCAAGTGATTAATCAGTTAATCATGGTTAATCAATGTGATTAATTGATCAAGAAAACCCCTTAACTGTTTAAGCTCTGCAAGATAAACATCCTCACATTTCTATTTTGATGGGTGAGTTTATACAGTGTTGTTGGGAGAAAAGCAGAAAGATAATTTCAACCGATTCGAGAACCAGTCTTGATTTGGTCAAGATTCTCTGTCTTCTTTTGTCTTCTTCTTTTGTCTTCTTTTGTGATCCCATTACTGTTGATTAATTCAAAATAGTATGCATTACAGTCCGGCTGGTGTGGACTGGTCACATTCCATGGGTGGGCAATTTTTCTACAGATGCAATAATATTAGATTCCAATTAATACTAATTATAGGAAAAATCAACAAAAATTTAATTAATGAAGCACTGGGTATAACCCAGTGCTTCATTAATTAAAATTATGCTGATGATAATTTTTTATTACCCGGTAAACACCTGTGTGGACATCTCTACCCATGTGTGGATTATGACCAGTCCACAGTGACTGTACTGTAAATATTACAGGAATTCTTTTGGGTATCTTCAGGGGCCATTTATGGGACCATTTCCCAGTGACATTTGGTCATGATTTTTCCCAATTCTTGACCCCAAATTTCCCAATCTCAGTTCCCAATCAAACAAAAATTTTATGTGCAACTGGTGCCCTGAACTGGGTAGTCATAAGGCCTCAGAAAACCATTGGTTTTCTGATGCCTTATGACCACGCAGTTCAGAACAACTGGTGCCCTAAACTGGGTAGTCATAAGGCCTTCTGAAAACCATTGGTTTTCTGATGCTTTATGACCACCCAGCTCAGGACACCAATTGTTCATTAAATTTAAATTGCTTGCCTAACGAAGTCTCTTAATTCAAAGGCAAATGATAAGTTCTTAATAGTATAAGAACAGTTTAATAGAGACTACAGACTGCATTAACATGATTAAATGTGACCGTTTGTTTTTAAACTTACTTGTTGTATACAATCATGCAGCTGCTTAGGTCTTAACCCTTTACCCAATGCAGATGATTTCAAAATTTATTATTTTAAATATCATTTTTTAAATTTTTTCAAAAAATTTCAATAAAACCATATCATGTGACCCCTTTTTGGAATGATCTCGGCAAGCTCGTTCCAAAGAGGGGTCACATGATATGGTTTTGTTGAAATTTTTCGAAAAATAATATTTTTTCAGCTGCTGAATTTGCATATTACGCGGGCGGATGCGGGCGATTCGTTGGGTAAAGGGTTAATGTTCTCTACTCAATTCGAATGTAAAATTTCTTGGTCTTTGTTTTTTCCCATCCAAAACAAATTCTCAATTCAAGCTCCCATGACGCAAATTTTCCCAATGTACCCTTTCCCAAAGAGGGCAGAAGTATCCCTGTATTTTTTCTGTTCAATTATTCCACTAAACAATTTTTTTTGTGCTGATGGTATAACACACAGGTGTTCAGCTTTTGATCATTTATTGGGTGCTGAATCACTGAATGGATTATTGTGAATTGGTTGTGATTAGAATAAATCATAAACATGATTACATCTGGAGGTGTTTGTTAGTGGGGCTGTATACATAACTCTGTAAAGATGGGGATTTTTTTATCCTTCATCTCAGCAGACAATCAGTTTGAAAGTTATACAGGCAGTCTATTCTAATGGTGCAAACAGACTCAACACATCTCTTTCTTGTACATCTGGAATCAGAGGCCAGCTGATTTCTTCACATCCTTCCAATATATTTTTAGAACCACAATTTAACTCTCTCTGTGCTGATTTCATTCTGATTCATTCTGAATGATCATTCGGGGCAGGCTCTCTTGGTGCCCGGATATTTTCTCCCCCCCCCCCCCCCCCCATTCCAGGACATCTGGCCATTATGACACCTGGACATTTTGCCACCCAGACATAAACCTGTAAGTTTACCACTTATTTTCAGACATTAGCCCCTCTAAACAGTTAACTATTTCTTCCACCCCACAACAAAGTTGTGGAGTATACTAGATTCTGCTTGTCCATCCATCCATCCATCCATCCATCCATCCATCCAATGGGCATCCATCCATCCATCCATCCATCCATCCATCCATCCATCCATCCATCCATTCACTTGTCAGATATGTTAAGCACCATCCTGTTAAGCACCATCCTGTCCATCCCATCTCCATCCCATCCCATCCATTCCATCTCCCATCCCCCATCCCATCCTGTAGACAGAGTTTTGTCTGGAGTTTTTCTTGGTCATTTATGAATCAATTTTTTAAACTTGTGAAATATGTTAAGCACCACTGGAACCTGTACATCTGCTATTTTGAGATTGATAGCTCATGTCATTGCAGAGTTATTGCCCTTATTATCCCCCTGCAAGGGAGGGATATAGTGAAGAGCTCCATCCTTCTGTCCATCTGTCTCTGTCCATCCATCCAACTTTGTTTATGGCATAACTTCAACAATAGTTAACAGATTTCAATTCTTTCTGGTTTTTGTGTCTATAGCAACAATGTCTACGTCAAGTTCGATCACCAGTGATATCTCTTGAAAATTATGGGAGTTATGGCCCTTTGTTATAAAATGTCCTGTTAATCTTCTTTATGGCATAAGTTGAACAATAGTTAACGGATTTCAATTCTTATTGGAATATCTCTCTACAGCAACAATGACCAGCAATATCCGATGCCAGCAATATCCGATGGGAGTTATTGCCCTTTGTTCAATAAAAAAATATTGAGTAATGCTTGTTTATGGAAGAATAGTGAATGAACTTCAATTCTTTTCGGTATATGCCTCTATAGCAAACAATGTCTACTTCAAGTTTGATGACCAGCGATATTCAATGAAAATTGTGAGTTATTATCCTTTGTTTAATGAAAAATATTGTGTAATGCTTGTTTTTGGCATAACTTTAACAATAAAATACGGATTTCAATTCTTTTGGGTATCTGTCTCTATAGCAACCTTGTCTATGTCAATTTCGATGACCAGCGATATGCGATGAAAATTATGGGAGTTATTGCCCTTTGTTAAAAAATATCGTGTCATGCTTGTTTATGGAATAACTTAAACATTAGTAACCAAATATCAATATTTTTTTTGTATATATCTCTTTGGGAACAATGTCTTCCTCAAATTCTGTGACCACCACTGTGACCACCATTATCCGATGAAAACTGTCAGATTTATTGCCCTGCCCCCCCCCCCCCCTCCTCCACCCCACCTCCTGTGTAATTTAGGAAAGTTTTTTTCTTTGACCTAAAATGTATTTTCAAGCATGTAGGGTGATTACATGCAGACAAAATTTGACTCCTATAACCCCCCACCCCCACACCCCTTGTCAATTAGGCATATTTTTTTTCTTTATCCAAAATGCATTTTGAAGGATTTAGAGTCATAATATGCAGAAAAAAATTTGTTTCCTATGAACCACCCCCTCCATGACCCCCCTCGTAATCTCATTTTGAAAATGTCAGCAAAAGTCAGCAGAATGGGAAAATCCAAAAGCGAGTATTTCCATATGTGTCTCTGTATAGGTCGCTCCCACGTATACATCACTCCCAATATTTTCAGCCAAAATACCTCCCCTGCAACTATTACCTTTGCATAAGTCACACCCCGACTGTGAGAATAGCTGGTGGGGCCTACACAAGAACGACAATGGCCAGTGAATGTGAGCTTTTAGTCCCCACTCCTCGAAATTAGGTAAGTGTCAGAGCACATGAACATTATTTTTAGCTCCACTTTGACGTAAGTCAAATTTGAGCTTATGCCATGGCCAGTTGTCCGTTGTCCACCTTGTCGTCTGTCCGTCAACAGTTCGTTACGGGTCGGGCTAGAGGCCATATTTATGAACCGATCTTTACGAAACTTCTTGGGTACCTTTGTTATGGGACCAGAACGAGTGTTTTTGGGTCCGATCTGAAATTCAAGTTGGCCGCTGGCAGCCATTTTGTACAAAATTAGGTGCAATCAGATTTTTGCGCAGAACTTCCATTGAAAGCGCTGATTTGAATAATTTTTTGTATGAATGTTTAGTACCATGGGATACATCACATATAATACGGGGTTCTTTCTAGTGCATAAATTATGCAAATTAGACTAACTTTGATGTATTTATTTAGTGTTACTTTCAGCACTGTAAGTCCAAATGCCAATACGGCTTGGGCTAGAGGCCGTATTTATGAACCAATCTTTACAAAACTTCTTGGGTACCTTTGGTATCACCGTGGGACGAGAACAAGTGTTTTGGGGTCCGGTCCTAAATTCAAGATGGCCGATGGCAGCTATTTTGTACAAAATTAGGGGCAATCAGATTTTTGCGCAGAACTTCCACATGAAAGCACTGATTTGAATAATTTTTTTGTGTGACTGTTTAGTACCATGAGATACATCACATATAATACAGGGTTTTTTTCCCGTGCAGAAATTATGCAAATTAGATGAACTTTAATTTATTCAGTGCTACTTACACACAGTAAGCACACATGTCAATACGGCTCAGGCTAGAGTCTGTATTTATGAACCGATCTTCACGAAATGTCTTGGGTACCTTTATTATCACCTTGGGACGAGAACGAGTGTTTCTGGATGCGGTCCAAAATTCAAGATGGCTGCCACTGGACATTTTGTACCGAAATTAGGTCTAATCAGTTTTTTGTACACAACTTCTATACGGCTCAGGCTAGAGGCCGTATTTATGAACCGATCTTTACGAAACTTCTTGGGTACCTTTGTTATCACCATGGGATGAGAACGAGTGGGGTGTGGTCTGAAATTCAAGATGGCCACCAGCAGCCATTTTGTACTAAAATTAGTGCAATCAGTTTTTTGTACAGAACTTCTGTATGAAAGTTCTGATTTGAATAAATTTTTGTATAAATGTTTAGTAACATGGAATACATCACATATAGTACAGGTTTTTTTCTCGTGCAGAAATTATGCAAATTAGATGAATTTTGATTTATTCTGTGCTACTTGTACACAGTAAGTGCACATGTCAATACGGCTCAGGCTAGAGGCTGTATTTATCAACCGATCTTCACGAAACTTCTTGGGTACCTTTGTTATCACCTTGGGACGAGAACAAGTGTTTCTGAGTGCAGTCCAAAATTCAAGATGGCTGCCAGTGGCCATTTTGTACCGAAATTAGGTCCAATCAGTTTTTTGTCACAACTTCTATACAGCTCGTATTTATGAACTGATCTTCACGAAACTTTTGGGGTACCTTTGTTTTCACCTTGGGACAGGAATGAGTGTGTTTTGGGGTGCCTTTGTTATCACTGTGCTATGAGAACAAATATTTGGGGGTTCAGTCAGACCCACTCTGGGACTCAAGAGATTTCTTTTCTAGTTTAGCATCTGACTGTCACCCACCTTTACAATACTTTACCTATACATTTGTTAAGGCTACGGTCAGTATTTATGTACAGACCGTTACAATACTTTATATGTACCTTTGTTATCAGGTCATTATCTAGATGTTTGTCATGGCTGTCACATACTATACATGTACATGTCTTGACAAGTTGAGCTACAGTGTCATTGACACTTTCATTTTTTTTTAACTTCAGTCATATTTATCTCATATTAAATGCAATAAAAAAAAAATAATAATAAAAATTATGTAGTGTTATTTACTTAGACCATTTATTCCCATGTGATACTCGATGTCGTAAATCCATTTTATTTTGCACATAATTTCTTCGAAAGGAGGTGAGAGGTCCAGTGAGGATCGAGGAACAGGACAGTGAATGCAGTCACTGTATTATGGCGATGTTAAAAATAACAGAAAAGTTACAAGTCCAAATTATTTATTTTATCGAAATTAAAGCTGAACACAAAATAACAAAACAGGTATATAATGTATAGCAGTGGCGGCACCAGGATTTTGTTTCAGAAAGGGGGTGTGTGGGGGGCGGGGGGGGGGGGGGGGGGGGGCTAAGTAAGATGTGGGGGTCCAAGGACAAGATGCTTTTGCAATCTCCCAAAGGTCGTAGGCCTGAGCCAGGGAGGTGTCCACTACCTGTTTGTTTGGGATCTGTGGGCCCTACAACATCTACAATGCCTGATGTGGTCTTCAAAGGCACACAGATTGTGTCTGATAGCAATTTAAAGTTTGTTTTTTGGGGATCCCCAGAGGGAAAAGTGAGAGGGGAAAAGAGGGGGGATGGGGGCTAGCCACTGCCACTGATGTATAGCATTTTACACTTCGTCACCTGAGTGCTAGTGATAAGTGAGCTATATGTCCCAGTACTGCCAGTAGGACATAAAACACTTTAAATAGCTCTCAGGGGACATTTTGATTTCTGTGGTCTTTTCTAGTAAGACGATAGTGATGTAGATTAATTGAAGGGCCTGGAAATAATACCGAAAAAACAAACTGAAGCCAAGGTTTAAAAAAAAAACCCGAAACCGAACCTGGAGAAACCGTCCATACACTACTTTATTTGGTGTGAATGTTTTGAAAACTTGGCACAGATAGATTAACCAGCATGAAAACCTATACACCTTCAAGTTTGAGATTAATGGAACTCATTTTTGCAGTTATTGTCCCTTTTCAAGTATTTTGGGGGCTTCTGTTGTCAGAGCTTGTTACCCTTCATTTTCCAAATATCTTGTTTAAAACTTTGTGCAGAGATTGACCAGAATGGAATGTTTGACATTAACCCTTTACCCAACAAATCGGCCGTATCCGCCCGCGTAATATGCAAATTCAGCAGTTGAAAAAATATTTTTCAAAAAATTTCAACAAAACCATATCATGTGACCCCTCGAGGTTCCAACGAGGGGTCACATGATAAGGTTTTGTTGAAATTTTTTGAAAAATTTGGAAAAATGATATTTAAAATAATAAATTTTGATATCGTCTGCGTTAGGTAAAGGGACAAAAGCCCACTGTAACATATTACAGTTTTGATTTCGATGACAAGGGGATGGGAGAGGTGGGGGTTTTGCTACAGTTTTGATTTTAATGGGGGTGGGGGTGTCAGGATGGTTTCATTAGGGGTGCTAATGTTACAGTGTGGTTTTGTCGAGGAGTGGGGGATTAATGTTGGATTTGTATGATAATGACTTGGATTTTGAATGCGCTTAATTGAATATGTTTTGCAGTAAAGTGGCTGTTCAATTGAGGTTTCACTACATTTCAGACAGAATCTGACACATATGAAATATCAGTACCAAACTTTCTAATCAGAATATCATGTGTATAGTTACTACTGAACATCATTCTCCTGTATCATTAATTCATTTCCACAATTATTGATGACCTATACATATGCAAAAAATTGATATATTACAAGCCTACAATGGAAAACATGACTTTCCTTTAAAAACATCAGTACCAAACTGGATATATAAGATGTGACATTGATTTATGAATATACATGTAATATGGATCTAAGTTAATGATTAAGAATGATGAGGTAGTAATTTCTTCACAAATTCCTAATGTAGATGGTCAACCCTTTACCTGACATACATCAGGGATGAGATTTTTCAGTTTTTTTTTTATCTGATTTCAGTCTTTTTCAAATTTTCTTTCTTTGAATTTACATTTTCAGACCATTTTCATGTAAATTCAAAGAATAAAATGTTCCATCACAGCCTTACAAACTGGTTATCATATAATTGGGGGCATAATGGATGATTTTGATACATTTCCCTTCATGCAAGCACAGTTTCAGTTTATTTTCAGTTTTCTTATTAGACTAAAGTCTCATGCTTGATACAGTATAGGTCAAATCTGCCCACAGCCCCATATGTATACAATTGCCAGAGGCAGACTGCCCTCCCCCCTCCCCGCCCCCACCCCTACTATCCAAACAATGCCTGGGAGAATTTATAAAGTTTATTCCCCCACCTCTCCAAAGCTTGGAGAAATGGAGGGGGGGAGGGGATTAGTGATACAGGAGAGGATGTATGACTTCCATTTGAAGGAGTCTGGGGGCTTACCCAGAAACATTTTTAAAATATGACGACAAATCTTGCATTCTGTTTATACTCTCACCTAATTATGGTCAGGAGAAATAAGCTAAGCTCAATGCTAATTTGTAGGGTTTTTTTTAGGTGTTGGTGTCCTGAGATCACCACTGCACTTTGAATTTGCATCCATCTCTGAGCCCTTTCCCACATCTCAGAGCCCTTTCAATATTACACTGCACCGAAGTTAAGCAATGTTGAGCCCGGTTAGTCCTTGGATGGGTGACCATCTGAGCGATCGATTCGGACTCCCGCATTGTGTCCATGAGCAAGGCACGTCACCCCGATTGTCCTCCAGAGTTCCTGTGGGCCTTGAAAAGCCTGGAATTTCAAAAATGAAATTCAAGGCCTTGAAAAGCCTTGATTTAGCTCCCTGGGCCTGGAAAAGCCTTGAAAAAAATCTTGAATTTAACTTTCTATTAGCCTTGAAACTCCTTGAATTTGGGGTGTATATGGCCTGGAAAAGCCTGGAATTTCATGTCAGGTCAGGTGCAGAAACCCTGTCCACATGGGGGCACGGTGACGTCGAGTACTAAGGCGTACTGCACGTCGATGGTGCGCATGTCTTCAACCAATCTAACCCTGCCTGTGCTGCAGTGCAGAGTTACGATGTTGGGGAGCTGGCAGCTGCTCGTCGTTGCTCGGTGGTTTTCTCCGGGTACTCCAGCTTCCTCCACCCATAAAACTGTCACCAACACGATATGACCCTGGCTGGTAAAGTGTCGTTAAAACCCTAATAAATAAATAAATAGTACACTGAAACAAACTTAGCTGCTCAAAGATGTTCTATCTTCATCTGTACTATTATTTGTGAAAAGTTTGTTTCTGTGCATGTGTTTTCTCTTTAATTACTTTAGTATGGATGCTGTGGACTGGTCACTTTCCACAGGTGGGCAATATTTGCATGAACGCAATAATATTAAATTTCAAACCACAAATTTTTCCCATGACACAACTAGGCATTTTACCAATGCAGTCTTAATTGACAGAGGTCTAAAATATGATACCTCTGGGCATTTTACCAATTCAGTCTTGTTTGACAAAGCACTGTCAAACAACACTGTTCATGTATTGGTAAAATATGCCTAGTTGCATCAATGGAAAAATCTGTGGCTTCACATTTTGGTATTTGGACAGCAGTGAGAAGAGGGTTTGTCATGCAGTATTGTTTGTTTTTTACGTGGCCTTTGACAGTAAGTGAGATTGTTGATGGGTTGCATGCTGAGATGATTGGGTGGTGCTAGATTTTTATTTATGTAAGGATTTATTCCAAAAAATATAGATAGATGTCAGGTAAAATATAGACTGTTAAATGACTGACTGATATTTTTAAACCTCTTTTGTTATTAGTTCTTGGGAACTGGAAATCAAAGATCCTTGCTATTAACTCGTAGAGTGCTAAATTATTTTTTCACAGGTCGTTTCTAACAGTTTTTTTTTAGTAAGAGGACTATAGGATTGCACTCCGTCCATCTGTCTGTCCGTCCGTCCATCCGTCTGTGCATCCGTCCGTCTGTCTGTCTGTTTTTTTATGTTACCACCTCTCCCTCCAACATGCTTTTAAGCTACACCTTTCATATTTGGTACATGGATAAATGGTTCTGAGGGGATGATGCGCGCTCAAAATATTTTTTTTTCAAAATCCAAGATAGCGGAATGGCGGCCATTTTTGTTGTGTTTTTAAAGCTTTTTTTCTCTATTTTCACATTACCACCCCTCCCACCAACATGATTCAAGCTACACTTTGCATATTTGGCACATGGATAGAGGGTTGGGAGGGGATGATGCACGTGCAATATTTTTTTTTCAAAATCCAAGATGGCGCCATGGCGGCTATTTTTGTTGTGTTTTTTAAGCTTTTTTCTCTTTTTTTATGTTACCACCCCTCACTCCAACATGGTTCAAGCTACACTTTTTATATCTGGCACATGGATAGAGGGTTGTAGTGGGATGTTGCACGTTCAATATTTTTTTTCCAAAATTCAAGATGGCGCCATGGCAACCATTTCTGTTGTGTTTTTTAAGCCTTTTTCTCTATTTTATGTTACCACTGCTCCCCCAACATGGTTCAAGCTGCACTTTTCATATATGGTACACGGATAAAGGGGTTGTGAAGGAATTATGCACGCTCAATATTTTTTTTCAAAATCTAACATCTGTCTGTCCGTCTGTCTGTCTGTTTTTATGTTACCACCTCTCCCTCTAATATGCTTCAAGCTACACCTTTCATATTTGGTACATGGATAAATGGTTCTGAGGGGATGATGCACAGTCAATATTTATTTTTCAAAATCCAAGATGGCAGAATGGCGGCCATTTTTGTTGTGTTTTTTAAGCTTTTTTCTCTATTTTATGTTACCACCCCTCCCTCCAACATGGTTCAAGCTACGCCTCTCATATATGGTACATGGATAAAGGGTTGTGAGGGGATTATGCACGCTCAATATTTTTTTTTCAAAATCCAAGATGCTTATATACTCTAGTGTCTTCTGTTACAAAAACACCTTATGTCACAAAAGCGCCGTAGGGGACTAATACCACCTCAGTGGTCAAACACTTGTTTTTCAAGATACCATGCTATCAGTGAGGGAAGCCTTACCGTACGGCCACTGTGGACTGGTCACTTTCCACGGGTGGGCAATATTTCCATGGACGCAATAATATTAGATTCCAAACACTAATTAAAGGAAGAATCATCAAAATATTAATTAATGAAGCACCGGGTACAACCCAGTGCTTCATAAATTAAAATTTTGCTGATAATGATTTTTATTACCTGATAATCGCATACATGGACAGCACTGTCCACACGAGGACTACGAACAGTCCACGGCGACTGTACTGCAATTTTAGAAAGATTTTGTTCATAAATAATTGTTTTGTAACAATTTATTCTAGAGTGCCTGTTGACACAAATTGTAACAAATAGAGCTGCTGAGGCTTTTAGTAACACCAGAAGTCCTGTCACGAAATGCGCACAAATAGCACGTTGATTTGCGCGTAAATCTACGCGTTATGACCATAGTAAGGCTGTTTAATTATGTACATATCGTTTGTGCACAAGCAATGTCTCAGCCAATGGACCTCCGGGTAACCCGGAGGTCCATTGGCCGTCACATTGCCTGTGTTTGCTGTGAGTAACCAGGAGAACCTGCCATGTTTTGGATGCCATTTGATATGGCAATTGCACGCAATTCCTGCATGCAATTAAGCCTAGATAAGCGCCCATTTCATGACAGGACTTCTAGTTTTAACTGTAATCATTCATCATAGTTGATGGTTAGTTGACTAATAATTATCCATTACACAAACGTAATGTAACAAAGATTGAACATAAAAATACTCACAGCAGAATGTCATTGAATAGTCTTGGAAGTTTGTTCAGCTAGAGAAAACACACCCCAAATATTTCCAATTTTAACATGTCAATACGCAAGTCTGGCATTCTAGAAAATCGAGGAGTGCAAAAATTGCCCTCCTCAGATTGCCAAGGAGTGCAATTGCACTCACAAATTTCAGTGCATGTACAGGAATGCTATTTTGGCGCAAATACACTTGGATGTTATTAGTAAGGAGAGTAGCCATTGTACTAACTTATATGTGTCCAGATGCTTAATACTGATTAGTAGCTATTTGGACACATACAAGTTATCTCATTGTTATTCATGGCAGAATATGTGTCATTTAATTAACCCTTTACCCAATGAATCACCCGAATCCTCCTGCGTAATATGCAAATTCAGCAGCTGAAAAATTTCAACAAAACCATATCATGTGACCCTTCTTTGGAACGAGCTCATCGAGCTCGTTCCAAAGAGGAATCACATGATGTGGTTTGGTTGAAATTTTTTGAAAAAATTTAAAAAATGATATTTCAAATAATAAATTTTGAAATTGTCTGCGTTGGGTAAAGGGTTAATATGTGACTGTCTTCTGCACAGTCACAGTAACATCTGGGAAATAAATGCAGGCGTGTGACAAATCACACTCGTAGTTTCCATGTCACGAGTGTGGAAAATTATAAGAGTGTGATTTTTTCCAAAGCTCAGGATTTAATCAGAAATAGTTGCTCATTTTCTTTACTTCATGTCCCAGTGCTAATCTTAATCAGAAAGAAATAGACTGTCATTTGATAATTTTCCCTGTTTTTTTTATTCAGAGCCCACTGGTATGACTTAAAACAGGACACCAGAGTGCCCAAAATAAGGATGCCGTATCCATCAAATGCACAGCATGAAGTGAAAAACAAAAGACCTCTAAAACTGTTCAATATCAAAATAAATTCTTGTCAGGAGGCTGCAGTGTGCATGGCTTCCCAACTGGAACTTTTTATTCTCTGAATCAAATTAGAGGTTATGAAGAGAGCACTGTTCAGCAGAGTTGTCTTTCTTGGGTGAAAAAATCACTGTTGAAATAAGTTCCGGAAAACACACTGCAGTATTCATGGTGTGACTTCCTTTGAATGGCAAGCAAACATTTTTTTTGTTATGCCAATGAGTGATAAAGGGGGGTACCATTTTACATGGGTGTGGTTTATTTTCTGACCTGATTAAGTTTGGGGATGAATTCAGCCAAAACAGATTTCATAATTCACAATAAGAAGCCGACTGTTTCCAATAATAATATGCGATGTCAACTTGGATAGGATATCAGATCGTATGACAGGTATGATAAATTGCCCACCTCGATTTGTTTTAGGCGTGCAATAGGCGTGCAGCACACCTGCACGCCTAAAGAATGTCAGGGTCTGATATGCGGTGATGTGAGGACAGGGACATTAATTAACAAATTGGGAGCATGGTGGCTCAGTGGTTATGGCATTGAACTTCAAACCGAAAGGTTCATGGTTTGATACCCTCCAGGGTTTGATACTCGCCAGGGATAATTGCATTGTGTCCTGGGGGAAGGCTCTTAATCCCAATTGCCCACGTGGGGGCACTGTGGTGCTGTGTACTGAGGCGAACTGCATGTCAATGATGCACTTGTCTTCAACCAATGCTCACCTTGCTTGTGTGGAGTTAGTATGTTGGGGAGTCTGACAGTTGCTCGCGATCTTTCCACCTGTAAAACTGTCCAACCCAAGGTGACACGGGCTGTCAAAAGTGTCATTAAACACCAGTAAATAAATAAATAAATTAACAAATTGATATTGTCTTGTTTTTTTTTTAAAGTTAGTCTTGGGAATTTTCAGTTTTTATGAACCATGATCACTAAAAACAGCCCTTCTGAGCATTTGACATTTACGTGGAAGTGAATAAAATAATTTACACATTCTGACCTGAATTTTTACAGTTATCTCCCCTGCTATGCCAGATATACTGTATGTATCAAGTTGAAACAGAAACGGTTGCCTGTGATATTTTCATGTCCCCAAGTGTTTTGATTTCTGACAATCAAGGATAATCTTTTCAACAATCTAGATACTTTGATTTTAGAATCAAATCATTCACTGACTACTAACTGAACTTTTCCAGATGACATGTTTATTAAGATCATTGCTGCTCACTTTCTGACTGTCAGCAGCAGATGGACAGGTGAACATTTCCAGCTCTGGATTATCATCATTCACCAAAAAGTCAAAGGACTTGGAACATGATGCCAGCATACCACCAGCCAACTGTTACTTAAGACTTTTGTTTGTTGTCACAGTGTTTATCAACTGCCTATTTTGATGTCAGGATAGTAGAGCATGGATGTTTTTCGGTTTGGTTTCGGTTTTTGCCGCAAACCAAAAAACCAAACCGTTAGGTGCAAAAAAAAACGTCCATACGGTTTAAGCATACTTTGACGTTAAACTTCAAAATTTACAATGACCCCCTTGTAATCTCATTTTGAAAATGACAGCGAACGTCAGCAGAATGGGCACATCCAAAAGCGATTATTTCCGTATAATTATGTCGGTGTTTTAGTCGCTCCCATGTATATGTTGCACCCAATATTTTCAGCCAAAATACCTCCCCTGTGACTATTACCTTTGTATAAGTCACACCCTGACTGTGAGAATAGTCGGTGGGGTCTACACAAGAACGAATATGGCCAGTGAGTGTGGGCTTTTACTGCACAAAATTAGTGGGACGTAGCACACTTTAAATAGCTCTCAGGTGACTTTTCTATGGTCTTTCTAGTAAGACGATAGTGATTTAGATTAACTGAAGGGCCTGGAAATAATACCGAAAAACCAAACCGAAACCGAGGTTTTAAAAAAAATAAAACCGAAACCGAACCTGGAAAAAAAAAACCCTCCATGCACTACAGGATAGTCAACACCAGCATTGTTCTTCAATTAACATTAACTGTGTTTCAATCAACAGGACACTCCAAATAAAAATAACTGCCAACACCAACATTTGTCAATTAGAGCTGTAGGTTAACCGAAACCGAACCGAGGTTTTTAGTTTTTTTTAAAAACCAAAACCGTCGACATCCCGTAATCAAAGGTTTTTCGTTTTTTATTAAATACGCTCTTGCTGCAGAAATTCACAGAATGTAGCCATCCCAGAGTAGTGAGAGTACCCAGACACTGCCAATGGCAGTGTCTGGGTACTCTCACTACTCTGGGAAGGCTACATTCTGTGAATTTCCGACATTTCAGTCCAGTTGTGTTTGCAGCTTTCCTCAAGTTGCGTGTAGGTGTCAGACCTCGAAAAATGGCCAAGCACAATAAAAGTTCTGTATATTTAGGTAATTATTATATTGGCCTTCCTGATTCTTCATGTATTATAGCTTATTTCGGACATTCATTGAGTTTCACTCAATTTCACTGCCATTCAGTTATGACTCCGGACATAAGAATGAGTTTTATTGAATTTTATTTGGCCTCATGAACAAACCGAAAACCGAACCGAACCGAGGTTTTACTCCACCTGAAAAACTAAAACCGAAACCGAACAAGAAATTTAAAAACCTACAGCTCTATTGTCAATGGTTAATTTTATATAAACATATTTTTTTTCTATTGCTGAGCCGCCAAAAAAGAGAATGCATACAGGGTAAAGCAACTAAAGTGACGTTCAGTACTTTTCAATAGAGCCATGATTGTGGCTTCTGACAACACAATTCATAAATCTACACCGACACATTCACACAAAATTCACCTTAAATTTCAAGATCGGCAAGTTGAATGCAGCTTGCCAGAAAATGAAATCAGGCAAGAAATAGGGGAGTGCAAGTGACAGCTTTCCTCTAAAATTTGACTTTGCACAGACAAACAAAAAAATCACTTGTGCTATTTCTTTCTAGACATATGAAAGGCAACATAAATGAGGATTCCTCAGTTTGTGCAGGTCAGATGGACATAAAATATTTTTCTCCTCTCAACTCTTGACCTACATAATGTAATAGCCAAATCTGACTGGCACAAGTAGCATTAGTTAAAAAAATCGCAATTCAGTTTTGATGAAATCGATGTTTGGCAGGTGGGTGAGTGGCGGGCTTCAGATGGGTGGACAAGCAGGCAGACAGACGGGTGCGCGTGTGGGTATCATCTTTTAATGTGATAGCTTCAACAAATATGAATGGATTTGGTCAATATTTGGTATGTGAAACTTTCTTAATATCTTGAATGAATTTAAAAAAGCGTTGCAGTTTGGCTATACTGAGCTGCGTTATGGCCCATGATAAATTAATTTTTGCATCTTCAGCTCATTATTGAACAGATATCAATGGATTTGATCAATATTTGATATGTGAGACATTCTTAACAATGTCTTGAATGGGTTTGAAAACTTGTACGGTTTGGCCATACTGAGAAGAGTTATGACCCTGAATTAGTACACTTTTTCCTGTTTTTCTGTTGGTTAGCGTGATAACTTGACCAAATATTACTTAGTGGATTTAGTCAATGGATTTGGTCAATATTTGGTATGTATTTGGTATGTGAGACATTCTTAACAATGTCTTAAAAGGGTGCAGAGTTATGGCCCTGAATTAGTAAATTTTTGCATTTTTTTTTTAGCTCATTAACTTGACCAAATATTAATTAGAGTATTTAGT
Source organism: Pictodentalium vernedei (assembly GCA_031216915.1). Lineage (NCBI taxonomy): Eukaryota > Metazoa > Mollusca > Scaphopoda > Dentaliida > Dentaliidae > Pictodentalium > Pictodentalium vernedei. The sequence goes on from CM062296.1 coordinate 767,479,505, forward strand.
CAATATATATGTGAAAACGAAATGAAAACTTCCAGTTTTTCAGGAAATATGGTGCCCAATTTTGCCTCCAGTCATGTTTGGTAAAGGGTTAATTAATGTTGAAGCACATGCAGTGACTAGGATTCCTTTATGGCATTCCCAGCACTTCTTGATGAAGGCCTGATTATAGCTGCCTGCACTGAGAATACTAATTAGGTTAATTAAATTTAATACTCTATTTTTTTGTAGTTTTATATACAAGATACAAAAAGCAGTAACGGGACATTTATAAACAATCAAAGATTATGCAAAGGAGGGGAAGAAAGCTCACCTCGAGAATGTTTCTCTGGGGACTTGATTCAGTTTGGTGTGGATGTTATGGAAAACAACCGAAGAGGTGAAAAAAGTGAGTATGGTTATCCTTGCTTTAAAAAAGACCCAACTTATCTTGTTGAACTATTGCCCTTTTTATCTTGTTGTTTTTACAGGTAAAGTACTGAAATCATAAAAACAGTCTCTTTCTTGATGACATCACTATCTTGTGGCAACAAATTTATACCAATGGATCAAGATTTTATTCATAAACTTTTTAAATAAAGACTATTAAGAAAAGTTAAGAACAACAGACAACAGCAGATCTGAGATGCAATGTTTTCATATTTCTTTTTCAACAGATGAAATTTGGATGTGTTGTTGGTTCAGTATGGCCGCCATGGCAATATTTCCAGATGCAGTAATATTAGATTCCAAACACTAAAATTAAAATTATTCTGCTTATGTTATTTATTACCTGGTAAATGCATGTGTGGACATCACTGCCCACGCATGGATTATGTCCAGTCCACGGTGACTGTACTGTAGGAATGCAGACAGAGATTTTCGACCGGATTGCATTCTAGTCAGAGTTTGGTCAAAATTTCTTGCCTGGCTTTGTAATCAGATTACAGTGGAACCCTGTTAATTGAATAGTCACTTTGCCAGTGAAAATTATTCAGTTAATAGGGATTTGGTCAGTTGCCAATATTTAATAGATAAACTGAGCATTTAGTCTATTATATCTTGTTTGACAGAGCTCATGGAACTCTGTCAAACAAGATAAAATAGATTAAATGCCAGTTTTGGATGTACTGAGGCCAGATAGGTTTATAAACCAGGGGAATATGGTGATTGTCGGAGTAATTTGTCAACATATTACAGGATTTTTTTTATTTGTTTACCAGTAGTTTATTCTATAAGCTATATGCAGTTAACCCTTTACCTAACGTAACGGCCAAAACCGGCCAGCGCTATTCTCAAAAACCGCCAATTAATTTTCATTATTTTTTTCATTTTTTATCTCAAAAACATAGGTTATGACCCCTCGTTGGAACGAGCTCGTCGAGCTCGTTCCAATGAGGGGTCATAACCTATGTTTTTGAGACAAAAAATGAAAAAAATTAGTTATTCAAGAATTATTTTTGCAAGTGTCGTCTGCTTTTCAGGTTAGGTAAAGGGTTAACAGTGGACTGAAGGCATGGTAAATAGTTAGGTGTTTGGAAAATTGTATTCATTTAAGAGGGTTATTCAATTCAGAGATATTCAATCAAGTGGGCATGACTGTGTAGTTCTAAATTGTGCACAAGGTGTAGAGCTGCAACGATACATCTCACTCACGATACTATATATATCGCGATTTTTTTTAACGATACGATTTTTTCACGATACATTACATGCAGTACATTGAGAGTGAATTATCAGTAATAAAAGGCCCACAAACTGCACAGAGTCCAACTTTCATTTGGCCAGTAACATCCAATTTCTTTTTAGTGCTTGAGAAAGACAATCAAGTTTCAGCCAATGGATCTCTTGGAGTCTGGGTTCAACTCAGAGGTGAGAGATCTGTTGCCTCAAACTATGCTTATAATTTAGACAGAGTTGATATTTTACTGAAATACAAATGAACAAGTGGAATCACAGGAGTCTGAAATTCTATCAGTATAGCTATAATTCACTTTCAACGTGATATTTACGTTCCCAACGTAATCCCCTTCTGAAGAGGACGTAAATACCACGTTGAAAGTTGAAAGTGAATTATAGCTATACTGATAGAATTTCAGACTCCTGTGGTGGAATTATAAGTTGGAAAAGCACGAAATAGACTTGGTGGGCCTGAAAATGCACCTTCTGACTACATCATGCCAACCTTCTGAAAGTGTACCGTTTGTATCGTGATACACATGAAACGATACGATATGCATATCGTGTACAAATGTATCGCGGTGCATTGAAATTGCGATGAATCGTTGCAGCCCTAAGAAGGTGTTAGATGTAGTTTTCTCTGTTTGTTTTTGAGAATATAACAAGGAATTTAACAAATTCCATCTTGTTTGTCAGAGCTAAGTGAGCTCTATCATACAAGATTGAATTGTGTAAATTCCTAGTTGTTTGAAATCAGTGCGGAAGGGGTTAATATGGAGTCAAGTTATTTTGGTACCATTTACAAACTTGATTTTGAGTGTTGGAAGATGAAAATGAAAGCAGACCTGCAAATGAAACTTCAGACAAGTTATCTGCTGGACCAGTAGAATGCCAGGAACCAAGAAATGAGCTTTCAGTTTATGGACAACTAGAAAGGCCTGGTTTCATTTTTCATATATGAAATTTGCTCAAAAGCTGCAAACCAGTACTATATCTGAGCACCAGGCGGACAGAAACAAATAATCAATCAGTCCTTTTCAAGTTCATATGTTGCTTCTTGTAGTATCTGCAAGTTCATTCCAAGACTGGGGACTCCCTTGCCAATTGTTTTCTTTCAAATGCTAGCCTGGAGGAAAATAGAAGTTGTTATACTTGAATAATAGTAACTGTCAAAGTACTCCTCAGTAAGGTCAACATGTAAATCCCATGCACATTTCTTCTGAGGAAACTGTTCTACAAGAGATAAAGACCTTAACTGTTGGAAAAATCAATGTACACTGTATTTGGATGTCGTTTAAATCGATTATGACTAAAAAAAAATACTTTCCTTTCTTCTTTTTTTTTCACTTTGGATTGAGTGTTGGTTTTATTGTTCTGTGGACATGTTTTTCCAGTTTTCAGTTCATGTAACACTTACACAACTTACAAAAGAATTAAACTAAATTAGCAAATATTTAATCATTATCAAAAGAAATGAAACAAATTAGTAATTCATTAATCAGTATCCCATTAACCCTTGATGACCTACTCTTGACTCTGCTTAACATTGTGGTTTCAAAACAGGTTCCTTGACATGAGGGTATCTCCTATCCTAGAATAAAATTGACTCTGGCTTCCAGTCAAGTTAACCCTTAAATACCCATATAGCCAAAAACTGTCCCTTTTATATTGCTCTGAAAAAGTTGTCCCAAGTGTATTCTTCCTTGAGAACTCTACTAAAGACATGGAAATTTTCTGCAGAGTCACGGATTTCCGTGTTTTTATCGATCATTTTGGTCTTTTTTGAGACCTGCATAAATTTGGGGAGAAAGTTTAGGGGGGGGGGGATGATGGAAGGGGGCGGGGGTCAGATGCAACAAAGAACAGAAAATATGAATAGGCTGGTCAATATTTTTGTCGCACCAGCAAAGCATGCTTGTCTCTGTAGCAAAACGGAACTACCCAGTGAGAAAGTAGTAGCTAGATCCGAGCGTATTTGTTTTACCATGAATGATTTGATTGGACTAATGTGGTGTATTTTCTGTGGAAGTGCTTTCTAAGCCAGTGGAACTGATTCAATCATGCAATTGTGTCTGTTCCACGTATTTCCTTTTACGAATTCAGAGTGAAAAAATGGCAAAGATTTTAGCGGAACGTGATGAAAATCTTGTTCGGGAGATAGACAAAAATGTGGAAAATAAACTTGACCAACTCATGAAAAGAACTATAATCGTTATGTAAGTGTATGTATAGAGTTTAGTATAAATAGATGGAAACACCCAGTACTGACCTAAAATCTCACCCAAGTTTATTGTTGGTAAAACTTTCCAGATGCCATCAAATTCACTCTCCAGCACTCAAAATTAAAAATGTATATTCGATGGTTATTGACATAAAATTAATCTGTGGATTTAAGGGATAAAGAGGCAACCCAGACTTATTTAGAAATCACTGCCATGATATTGGCCAAACAGGTAGTGATGTAGCAGAAATTTTTCACAGTTGTTTATAGTTCCTGAACCCTTCACCCTTCCCTGTGGGAACCCCGGGAAGTAAGCAGCACTTGTTTACTGTGGTAAACCAGTTCCGCTTTACTAGTAAAATAGGACCCAGTCACCAATGCTTGGGGTGAAAGTCCTCTACAATGGGCAACATGTTGATCAACGATTGACTATAAAACTTGACTTCATCTCCATGTTGTGTCACGATTAGCCGTGGTGCATAAATGTGTGACGTTAACCACCACCAACAAACAAACAAACGAACCCTTCACCCAACAAATCGACCACATCTGCCCACATAGTATACAAATACACCAGTTGAAAAAATATTATTTTTCAAAAAATTTCAAAAAAACAATATCGTGTGACCCCTCTTTGGAACGAGCTTGTCAAGCTCGTTCCAAAGAGGGGGTCACATGATATGGTTTTGTTGAAATTTTTTTAAAGCTTTGAAAAAATAATATTTAAATCAATAAATTTTGAGATTGTGTGTGTTATGTAAAGAGTTAAGGGTTAGTTAGTTACCAGGAAAAGAATCAACAAAGTAACAATGAAGATGTTATTTTATTTGAATTCTTCAGTAAAACCAATCTGCTTGGTTTGCTGTACTGAATGTGATGGCACTGATGCCTCAATCTCTTTTTAAAACTTCAGATGTGAGTTGGCACTATCAGATGGCCAAAAACAACAAATTTCTTGTTCAATTGTCTGGTACAGGTTTCTGAAAATATCTTGGAACAACGTATCCCTTTTTAACACTTTAACCTTTAGGTGAAATTCAAGATTGTTCAAGCCATGTCCCTAGGTCCATATTTGGGCTCACTGTGGGAGCCTGAATGATAACTTTTCTTTAAAAATCTTCTTCTTCAGATCCAGCAGTCGGAATGTTTTGATATTTGGTATGCAGCATCCTTGGGGGGTGAGATTCAAGTTTGTTCAAGCCATGTCTCTAGGTCCATATTTGGGCTCACTGTGGGAGCTTGAATTGTAACTTAGTTCGAAATGAGGAATTTTCTTAAAAAAATCTTCTTCTTCAGATCTAGCAGTCGGAATATTTTGATATGTGGTGTGTAGCAATCTTTGGGGGGGGGGGGGGGAAGGGTGGTGGTGGGGGGGGGGGGAGATTCAAGTCTGTTAAAGCCAAGTCCCTGGGTCCATATTTGGGCTTCCCTGTGGGAGCCCGAATTATAACTTAGTCAATATGAGGAATTTTTCTTCAAAAATCTTCTTCAGATTCAGCAGTCGGAATGTTTTGATATTTGACATGCAGCAACCTTAGGTGGTGAGATTCAAGTTTGTTCAAGCCAAGTCCCTTGGTTCATATTTGGGCTCACTATGGGAGCCCGAATGACAACTTAGTTCAAAATGAGGAATTTTCTTTAAAAATCTTCTTCAGATCCAGCAGATGAATGCTTTTGATATTTTTTTATGCAGCATCCTTAGGGGGGTAAGATTCAAGTTTCTTCAAGCCATGTCCCTAGGTCCGTATTTGGGCTCACTGTGGGAGCTCGAATTGTAACTTAGTTCAAAATGAGGAATTTTCTTTAAAAATCTTCTTCTTCAGATTCTGCAGTTGGAATGTTTTGATATTTGGTGTGCAGCATCCTTATGGGGGGTGAGATTCAAGTTTGTTAAAGCCAAGTCCCTGGGTTCATATATGGGCTCCCTGTGGGAGCCCGCGTTATAACTTAGTTCAATATGAGGAATTTTCTTTAAAAATCTTTTTTTTTAGATCCACTGGTCAGAATCTTTGGATATTTGGTATAAGCTTTTCTAAGGAGGAGCAGATCCAACTTGTTGAAATCAACTCTCTGGGTTGATATTTAGACTACCATGTCAGGTGAGCGCCCTCAGGCCCCCTGGGGCCTCTTGTTCAGTTAGTTATCTGATGTCCGTTAATTTCTTGACATGACAGAATATTTTGTTTCTATAAATTTTAATGAATACCGGTATTGTCTGAAAGACTATTTTTATTTAAATTTTCAAAGAAATAAAGTGTCCATGTCACAGTACAAAAGTTTAAACAATTGCACTTACATTATGCTGGTTGCAACAGTAAATGTGTTGTTCCACAACAATTGCACTTGCATGAAGTAGATTACACTATAAATGTGTACTGTAAAGAACAGACATAACCTGGTTGTTCCATGTGTTCTATCCTGAAAAATAAAGATACAACATTGCCTCGAGACTTTGATTGTTGTTGAGGTGAACTTTACAATTGATTGAAATCTTTACCATTTTAACACTTAAAGGTCTAATTCAAACCCTGTCACTTGTTAACTGGTTGAGTGCTGGAGGCCCATATTTGGGCTTTACTCTAAAGTGCAGGTGCTGTAACTCAGAGGCTTCAAAATCTGTGGGTGGCCTTCATATTATCTTTCTCTCTAAATTATTTGGTCTGTGTGGATTTTCCTTGTTACAGTTTATGGGAGAGTGCCATAGGCAGAGGAGGAGATACAGTTAAAACTAGAAGTCCTGTCACGAAATGCGCAGAAATAGCATGTTGATCTGCGTGTTAATCTACACACGTTATGACCATAGTAAGGCTATCAAATCCTGTGTATATGGCTTGTGCACAAGCAATGTTTCAGCCAATGGACCTCCAGGTAACCCGGAGGTCCATTGGCAGAAACATTGCCTGTGTTTACTATGAGTAAACCAGGATAACCTGCTATGCTTTGGATACCATTCGATATGGCAATTGCACGCAATTCCTACGCACAATTCAGTCTAGATAAGCGCACAGTTCGGGACAGGACTTCTAGTTTTAACCGTAGGCTGCCATAGTCGCTCTCCCATAAATTATAACAAGGCAAAAACTTGTGAACAAATTTTGATGACTAAAAATAATTCAGCACGATACCAGTTTCCTCAAAACCAAATCATTATGGTGAGTGACCACTGGCCTTGGCCTCCAGAGGGCGATGTGTGAGTCCATGTGTGAATCTATATGGTCTATACCACCTTTTAGAGTAACTGTATGTATGATTTCGGGAGATAACTTACATAAGCAACAAGCTTCCTGTCAAATCCCTCCATCATTCGGCAGTCTGATTACTGTTAATATATGTTATATTTTGTGCTATTGCATTAGCACTGTTACTCTTCTGGTGTTCAATTCTGTAACATATAGTATATTTCTTCAATAAATGTTGTTTAAACTAATGCAATAGAACTGGTGCTGCAAGTAGAACTCTATAGGAAAACTTGCTAGTTGCAATTCTAGTACCTTGGCAGTTGTTTCTAGTCAAGTTATGGCTGCCTGTATAGGACTTGTCTAGAAACAACTGCAATGACAGAGGGTGTAGACTGTTGAAGTGTTGGAAAAAATGTATAAAAAATCTCCAGATCTTTAGTGGGTTAACCTTTTTCCTAACATAATTTCCAAAAGCATTTAACGTTATTCACAAAAATGAACATTTAAATGAGCTCAGCCAAACAACATAAAATTTAGTAACCAGTTAAAAAAGAATATAAACCCTGCCACCCATACATTTATGTTGTGCCACCCATACATTTATGTTCGGCCACCCATACATTTATGTTGGACATGTGGCCAGTTTGGTCTGAATAATGATCATGTCCAAATGCTAATTTTGTAGCATTGACATTTTCTGATCCGAGAATTCTATAAACAAATTCCTACAGTATATACAGTCGCCGTGGACTGGTCAGAATCCACATGTGGGCAGTAATGTCAACACATGTGTTTACCAGGTATTAGACATCCTCCGCAAAATTTTAATTAATGAAGCACCGGGTTGTACCCGGTTCTTCATTAATTAATTTTTTGATGATTATTTCTATAATTAGTGTTTGGAATCTAATATTATTGCATCCATGGAAGTATTGCCCACCCATGGAAAGTGTTGAGTCCATGGCGGTCCCACTGCAATTGTTCGGGGAGACCTCCTGGGCTGTTAACCCTGACCATTTTTTACAAAATCAAAACCTGTAGCAACATCAAACCAAACTACTGAGACTGTTCTACTCTACTTTTCAACCCCAACTCAATATATTGTAGGTATTCATGGATTTCAAGATAATTACAATATGTATATTTTCACTTCATTCCATGACCAACCAAATCCTTTAGGGAAACTCAACATTCTAACTTGACACATTCCTGAATTTATATTCTCCTTGTACAGTTAAAACTAGAAGTCCTGTCACGAATAGTGCGCTTATCTAGGCTTAATTGCGTGTTGGAATTGCGTGCAATTGCCATATTGAATGGCATCCAGAGCACGACAGGTTCTCCTGGTTACTCATAGCAAACACATGCAATGTTTCTGCCAATGGACCTCCGGGTTACCCGGAGGTCCATTGGCTGAAACATTGCTTGTGCACAGGCCATATGTACAGAATTTGATAGCTTTACTTGGGCCGTAACGCGCACATTAACGCACATATAAACATGCTGTTTGTGCTCATTTCATGACAGGACTTCTAGTTTTAACTGTAATTTGTTTGCATAACATCCATCTGGCGAGCATCTTATTCTGAAAAATACTGCATACACTGTTCACAATATTCACAAAAGGGAATGGAATAGAGGAATTATTTCATTCTCTCATGACTTCTTTTAATCAGTTCCATACATTTTATAATTTAAGAGAGACATGCATTGGTCATATTGCAGTACTGTGATCACAAAAGTGTACTCTCACTATCAAATTGCAATCAGATCACAAAATGGTCGCTGACTGATTACCGGTTATTTGAGCTCATAATCGGCCGATTCTGATGCCGATTCTGATTGTAATACAGTGCACTACCAGACAAGTCGAGGCTGGCAAGAACTACATTAAACTGGAAATTCCTCTCATTGACATCGCTGCCCATGCATGGATTACAACAACCAGTCAACCAGTAGAAAATTGCTACAAAGTGTCCTTGTCGAGATTGGTGTACTGAATCTACTGATAGTATTTTTCTTTTGTTGTGCGAGATAAGCTGCCCTAAATGATTGATTCCCTGTTGGACCATGGAAAGTGGAGCAGTACTTATATACTGTGGTAAACAAGTTCTGTTTTAATTGTAAAAAAGTACACAGTCACCATCGTCTGGTGTGGAATTCCAGTGGCAAGCACAGGTATAAATGATTGGCTCTACTTGACTTCATACTTGTGTTGTGGTCAGGATAATAGCCATAAATGCTGAAAGCAATGTTAAACACCAATAAATAAATAACCATGGTTAAGAAACTTGTTAAGAATACAACAACAACAACAATTGAAGGATCAAAGCTTTTTGTAAGTGGCCAAGCTGCTGCAAAAACTTCTGGCCACTGTTTTTGTGCTTCATTGAGTGTATTAAAATTTCAGTGTCTGATGTATAGATAAGTATTTTGAAACTGATGTTTGTTGAGGTCCTATCTTGTGCATCTCCCTTACAAAAATGTTCTGGACTTACCCGTGGAAACAAGTCTCAGCTGTTTTAAAGAAACCATAATTTGATTATATGAGACAATTGAAAAATTAATTAATATTTGATAGTCAGCATCATAACTGCTAAATTATTTTTGGTTGTCAGAATTTGTTTAAATGTCTTTGCCTTGTCACAATTTATGGGAAATTGCCTACAGGCACACTTCCATAAATTGTAACAAAGCAAGTCCATACTTTATATATTATATGAAGAACATCCACAGCATATGAAGCCTGTATTTTGCAGATGTTCATCTTCATAATGGAGCCCAAGTATGGGATTCAATCAGTAAACCTGTTGAAGAACACAAGTAATGGCTTGAATCGACTTCACAACAAAATTTGTGTCTAGCATTTTCTTGCAGTGCTGTCAAGTACTATTCTGTGTATGGGTGAGTCGTGGCTTAGTGGTTAAGCATTGGGCTTGAAACCAAAAAGGTCGACACTTCAGTCCTGACCAGCAGTAACTGTATTGTGTCCTTGGGCAAGACACTAACAGTTAAAACTAGAAGTCCTGTCATGAAATGCGCACAAATAGCACGTTGATATGCACGTTCATGTACACGTTATGGCCCAAGTAAAGCTATCAAATTTTGTACATATGACCTGTGCACAAGCAATGTTTCAGCCAATGGACCTCCAGGTAACCCGGAGGTCCATTGGCAGAAACATTGCATGTGTTTGCTATAAGAAACCAAAAGAACCTGCAGTGCTTTGGATGCCATTCGATATGGCAATTGTGCGCAATTCCAACGTGCATTTAAGCCTAGATAAGCGCACTATTCGTGACAGGACTTCTAGTTTTAACTGTAACCCTTTATCCAACGAATCGCCCGCATCCGCCCGCGTAATGTGCAAATTGTGCAGTTGAAAACATTGAATTTTTCAAAATATTTCAACAAAACCATATCATGTGACCCCTCGCTGGAACGAGCTCGTTCCAACGAGGGGTCTCCTGATATGGTTTTGTTGAAATTTTTTGAAAAATTAAAAAAAATTATGTTTAAAATATTAAATTTTGATATCGTCTGCGTTAGGTAAAGGGTTAATCCTGATTTCCCATATGGTGGCATGGTGTCACTGTGTACTGAGATGTATTGCATGTTGATGGTTCACTTGCCTTCAATCGCTGCTAACCCAGCTTGTGCAGATCAAATTAGTAAGTTGGAGAGCCTAAAGTTGCTCTTCACTGCTTGGAGGTTCTCCCTAGATTCTGGCTTGTTCCACCCATAAAACTGACTGACACAATGTGACCACAGATGTTGAAAGTGTCCTTAAACCCCAATAAACAAACAAACAATGCTGTGTATAGCTGTAAATTTGTGTACTTGTGCATTGGTATTGATTAAGGGATTCCTACTGGACTTGGTTATACCAACACTGGTGGCTATCTGGTTCATAACTCATTTCCCACTTTAATGACATATGTATTGGAAATCTTGTTATCCATTAGTTATCCTTTCCATAAACTTTCTCCATAATTAAGTAAGTCTAGATTGTTTTCCAACTTATTTATGGATTATGAAGCTCAGATTTCAGCAAGATTGTGACTATAAGACAGCTGAAGATATGATACTGAGAAGCTGAATGTACTTCTGGTGAGATGCTGATTTTGTTTGACTACAGAAGATATCAGTATTAAACTAAGTGTAATTCCAACAGCAATTTTAAAAGACCACAATGCATCATATGCAGACATCCCATTGGTATGTCTGAAAGTGGAATCGTGCTTGTTCACTGTGGTAGATATGTCTGCATTACTTGTGTAATAGAAACTGGTTAAACCAACAGCTCGGTGGAGAGTTCTCTCAAGTGATCAGCATAATGTAAATGCTTGGCTTAACTTGACTGCATACCTGTGACATGGCCAGGATATAGCCAATAATGCTGAAAGTGATCTTAAATTCCAATTAATATATTTATTTATTTTTTGGTGTTTAATGCCACATCAGCAATTAAGGCAATATCATCATTCATGGTGAGAAAATGGTACTTGAATAAAGCATGCCGTTGTCAGTGCTAAAAGCCATTATCAGAGCTTTAAAAAAAATGAGGGTGCCATAGCAAAAAAAAAAATGTTTTTCTTGCTCATGTTTCATATTCAGTCAAATGCATATAATATCTTATTTATATGAATTTGTTCTATTACAAATTACTGGAGAGTGCCTGTGGGCAGACTCCAATAATTTGTAATAGAACAAGTTTTGATTAACAAATTCAGATACCAAAAATAATCTAGCCCTCAACCAGTTAAAAAAGTATATGAACCCTGCCACCCATACATTTACGTTCTGCCACCCATACATTTACGTTCAGATCAGGCCTGGCCTTTTGAAAAATCTAGGGGAGCTACTACAGCTTCCCTAAACCTGTGCCATGAGAGCTATTCTATACTTTAGTCTGTTATTAATAAGGGAATTAAAGGTTTAAGGAGCGCTATTACAGTTCTTAAGGAGAGCAATTATGGCTCTCCTTAAATTGATTTTGCAGGAGCCATGGAGGGCGGGAGCTATAGCTCTCCTCAAAAGACCAGGCCTGCGTTCTGCCACCCATACATTTACATTGGACATCTAGCCAGTTTGGTCTGGATAATGATCATGTCCAGATGCTAATTTGTAGCGTTGGCATTTTTTGATCCGAGTACTCTATAAACAAATTGCAACAGTGTATACAGCCGCTGTGGACTGGTCGGATTCCACACATGGGCAGTGATGTCTACGCATGCATTTACCAGGTAATAAAAATCATCATCAGCAAAATTTTAATTAATGAAGCACAGGTTGTACCCGGTGCTTCATTAATTAAATTTTTGATGATTATTTCTGTAATTAGTGTTTGGAATCTAATATTATTGTGTCCATGGAAATATTGCCCACGCGTGGAAAGTACAGTTAAAACTAGAAGTCCTGTCATGAATAGTGCGCTTATCTAGGCTTAATTGCACATTGGAATTGTGCACAATTGCCATATCGAATGGTATCCAAAACACGGCAGGTTCTCTTGGTTACTCATAACAAACACATGCAATGTTTCTGCCAATGGACCTCCGGGTAACCCGGAGGTCCATTGGCTGAAACATTGCTTGTGCACAGGCCATATGTACAGAATTTGATAGCTTTACTTGGGCCATAACGCGTACATTAACATGCATATCAACATGCTATTTGTGCGCTTTTTATGACAGGACTTCTAGTTTTAACTGTATTGAGTCCATGGCAACCCCACTGCAAGTGTTTGGGGAGACCTCCTGGGCTGTTAACCCTGACCATTTTTTACAAAATCAAAACCTGTAGCAGCATCAAACCAAACTACTGAAACTGTTCTAGTCTACTTTTCAACCCCAACACAATATATTGTAGGTATTCATGGATTTCAAGATGATAATTACAGTATGTATATTTTCACTTCATTCATCCCAAGACCAACCAAATCCTTTAGGGAAACTCAACATTCTAACTTGACACATTCCTGAATTTATATTCTTCCAGTAATTTGTTTGCATAACATCCATCTGGCTAGCATCTTTATTCTGACAAATACTGCATACACTGTTCACAATAGTCACAAAAGGGAATGGAATAGAGGAATTATTTCATTCTCTCGTGACTTCTATTAACTCTTTACCCAACGCAGACAATTTCAAAATTCATTTTTTAAATGTCATTTTTTTAAATTTTTTTAAAACATTTCAACAAAACCATATCATGTGACCCCTCTTTGGAACGTGCTCAACGAGCTCGTTCCAAAGAGGAGTCACATGATATAGTTTTGTTGAAATTTTTCGAAAAATAATATTTTTTCAGCAACTGTATTTGCATATTACGCGGGCGGATGCGGGCGATTTGTTGGGTAAAGGCTTAATCAATTCCGTACATTTTATAATGTAAGAGAGACATGTATTGGTCATATTACAGTACTGTGATCACAAAAGTGTACTCTCACTATCAAATTGCAATCAGATCACAGTGCTGTACAGCCGCCGTGGACTGGTCACTTTCCACGGGTGGGCAATATTTCCATGGACGCAATAAAAGTAGATTTCAAACATTAATTACAGGAATAATCATCAAAAATTTAATTAATGAAGCACCAGGTATAACCTGGTGCTTCATTAATTAAAATTTTGCTGATGACAATTTTTATTACCCGGTAAACGTAAAAATTTTCTGCTTGAAATTTTAGTGCTTTTACACCAGTGAGCAGATGGTCAACTCTTGTAATGTTTTGCAAATTGAAGCTTAAAATTTTCTGTTTTTTTAACAATAAACAAATTCATAGATTAACAGGATATAAGCATACCTCCGAGTTTATTGTAGTCGAATCATATCCCAGACTTCCAAAGAATTCATCGTCAAAAGGAAATCTGTGAGCTAATTTATGTTTGTCCAGCTGCTGAGTAATGACTAAGATGCTGGGTTGCATGATGCTATCAATGGTTAACTTATAAAAACTTGACAATGTTGTAACATTGATGAGTAACTCATCTTTTGTGCATACATACAGTGGCAATACAACAATTGATTTGCACATTATTTGCTTGATTACCACTGTTGAAAAAGCTACAAAACAAATCAGCAACTGCTGCTCCATTTGGGGTAGCAGTTACTGTTAATTATTAAATTAACCCTCTGCACATCTGTGAGTACCACTGGAAATGAAGCAGCACATGTTTACAGTGGTATACAAGCTCTGTTTTACTGATAAAATAGGACATGGTCACCAATGCCTGGGTTGGAAGTCCTCTAAAATGTGCAACATGAGTATCTATATATAACCGATTGGTTTGACTCATCTTTTTATCCATGTTGTGGCCAGGAGCAACTGTGTTGTGTCATTGGGTGAGGCACTTAATCATGATTGCCCACATGGGGGCACTGTGGCTGTGTACTAAGGCATACTGCACTTCCAATTTGCGATGGTGCACTTGTCTTCAACCAATGCTAACCCTGCTTGTGTGGACTTGGGGATTCTGACAGTAGTAGCTTGCCATTGCTTGGTGGTTCTCTCCAGGTATTCTGGTTCTCTGGCTTCCTCCACCCATTAAACTGTCTGACACGAGGTGGCCATGGCTGTCAAAAGTGTTGTTAAACCCCAATAAATAATAAACAGTGCTGGAAATAAACAAAATTGACGGGTGCAGTTTTAAGCTCCTGTGAATTCAGAGATGGGAGTAAATTGCACCCGTAAAATGTTAGTACATGAATTTTCGAAGGGAATGCTGTCACCAAACACCAGAAACCTTAACCCTTTGAACTCTTGTGGTATCTTCCATGCCAGTTCAATGGCAGCAATTAGAAGAGTCCATATTCATTATTTGGGGTAGACCAATCAATATTTCCAACATGCAGCCTTGGGGCTGCACGTTGAAAATTTTGATTTCTCTACACCACACATTTACTGAACAGCCATCCTATTTAATGACGTTGTAACATATCATATTCCTGGCTAGAAAAGCGGCCAATCAGGTTCAAGGGGTTACATGTAAATGTATAAGGAATTGCTGAATTATGACAGTAACTTGCCACTGGCTGCAGAGTGCTGCTTTCTCAAAACAACACACATTTATATACCCTCACAGTATATTAATGCTCCACAATATTTTTCAACGAGTGCATATTTTTGCTCCTGTAAAATTGACAACACCGGTGCTGACGGGAGCAATTGCACTCACACCCATCAATGTTTTGGATGGAAGTCATCTAAAATGGACAACATAGGTTTAAACGTTTGACTGGACTTCACTTTATTTCTATGATGTGGTCACGATTAGCCATTGTGCAGAAATACATGACCTTAACCCCCTTCACTCTTATGTCAAAATACCAAAATTTCAGGAAGCTGTTTTTTCCCATAATGCATCTAGAAATTTAACCAATTCAATCTCGTTTGACAGAGCTCAATGAGCTCTGTCAAATAAGATTGAATTGGTTAAATTTCTAGTTACATTATGGGAAATTTTTTCTGCCTAAAATTTAGATATTTTGCCATCAGTGTGCAGGGGGTTAAACACCAATAAATAAGTACATTAGGGAAAATATGTGTGTGGCTTGGAATTTTTACATCAGATTGCAGAGGGTTAAAAATAAATTGGGGCTTATACAGTTTGATGATTACAAAAACAGATCAAGAATTCTGACTGGGTCTCGAACCGGTTGAAATTATCTTCTTTTCTGCTCACTACACTGTAGAATCCTGCCTGTCAAAAAAGAAATAAAAAATATCACATGTAAATCCAATATTATATTTGTTTTTTCTTTCATGAATCGGTCTTGATTTTGTTTGTGAAATCTCAGGCCCAATTCTGTCATGATCCATTTGTGAAAGAGAATCCAAGTGATTAGAAAGTACTGCAGGGTTCTGCAAGGCCTTGGATGCAAGGAATGGCCTTGAATTTGACTAAGGGTCATTCAAGGCCATGAAATCCTGGAAAATGTGTCAGAAGGCCTTGAAAAGCCTTGAACATTCACAAAATATAAATGCTGACGAAGCACATAATCACAACTAT
Source organism: Pictodentalium vernedei (assembly GCA_031216915.1). Classification (NCBI taxonomy): domain Eukaryota; kingdom Metazoa; phylum Mollusca; class Scaphopoda; order Dentaliida; family Dentaliidae; genus Pictodentalium; species Pictodentalium vernedei. The sequence continues at coordinate 767,495,578 of CM062296.1, forward strand.
ATAGTTTTATATGCCAGAGTTCGTGAAGGCATTGTCATAACTAGGACCCTCTAGTCATTACTCTCTCCTCCCACTCCCCTTTAGGGAAGTGGGAGGAGGGGGGGTAATGACCGGAGAGTCTGAGTTAGGACCAAGGATGAAGGGATCTTGAAAATCTTTGAAATTTGCTATTGTAGAACCTTGAAAATCGATGAAATATATATCAAAAAACAGCTTTGAATGGACTTGAATTTTAGAAGTCCTTGTCCGCAGGAATCCTATACTGTAAGGACAAGTTTTTCAACACACAAAGAGTGGAATTATTACTAAAAGAAAACTCTTAATGCTTGACTACTGAAATTCAGTTGCATTTGGGTATGCACTGCACAGTGACTCAATGTGGTTTAGTCATAATCCTACCCTCTCCCTCCAATTACTGTTCCTGACTTTGTTGCATCAGTTCCTACATTATTATTACTGGTAGTCTGTTTATTTGTTTCACTGAGGGATGATCAAGCACTGTATGTGTGTAGGAATTTTCAAAATAGGCTGAAAATTTGGACAGTTGTTGAGATGGAGTTTAGTGAAGGTTTGAATATTTAATGTACAGATAACCCTTCAGGGATAGACAAAAATAGAAAAAAAGCCCAGCAGAATACTCAAGAACTCAAGATCGACAAATGAAATTAAACTTGCAAGCCACATCTAATGACCTATTATTTGAACAAGTTATTCCAGCTTATTTTTGTAAGGGGTTATAAGCTATGGATTGCTGTTTAAATATTTACGAAAAAAAAACTCTGATTGGTTGTCTCTTTGTCATCGTGTCTCTAGTAAAATTTATCCCTTTACCTGATGTTATGGCCATATCCAGCCAGCACTATTTACTAAAATTTCCATTCTATTTTTATTATACTGACTGTAGCAAAGTTATAGGAGAAATACTGGTTGCAACCATATTATGTCCCTCTGTCTTCCTGTAGACACAATGCTTTATGTACCACCAAGAAAGATGAAATTTCACATGTACATTCCTTATGGCCTATGAATAACCGCTATTGGTATTGAAAGTCAAATGTCAATGGCAAGTTAATTTTCCATCCATCCATCCATCCATCCATCCATCCATCCATCCATCCATCCATCCATCCATCCATCCATCCATCCTATCCCATCCCATCCCATCCCATCCCAAGTAAAATGTAACCAACTAACCCTGTGCATATTTACAGCCTAACAGTTAAAACTAGAAGTCCTGTCGTGAAATGCGCACAAATAGGACATTGATATGCACGTTAATGTACGCGTTATGGCCCAAGTAAAGCATCAAATTCTGTACATATGGCCTGTGCACAAGCAATGTTTCAGCCAATGGACTTCCGGGTAACCCGGAGGTCCATTGGCAGAAACATTGCATGTGTTTACTATGAGTAACCAAGAGAACCTGCCGTGCTTTGGATGCCATTCGATATGGCAATTGCGCGCAATTCCAACACGCAATTAAGCCTAGATAAGCACACTATTCGTGACAGGACTTCTAGATTTAACTGTAGTTGTGTCTATTTTCATGTCGGGTGTCAACTGATCCTGTGCAATGCCTTGGGGCAGTCAGTGTATGTTAGTTTACCAACTAACTCGGTGCAATGCACAGGGTTAGTCACACTTTTCTTTCTGGTTATAAATAAGATCATGTCTAGCTATCAAACGAGTAACCCAATGTATTGCAAAGCCTTAGTGATGTACATTTAGTGTGTTATATGGCAGTTACCAGTTTTTTTTAACCAGAAAGTTTGACTAGATGCTTTGCACTTTCTGGTTATAATTTTTTTTTTTATTAACTGAGTAACTAATCCTGTGAACTGTACAGGCATAGTGTAAATCTCATTTTTTCAACACTTTGCCCAGTATAATGGCCAAAACCAGTCCGAAGTTTAAAACTTGATCCCTCATTGGAATGGTTTGTGGAAAGTGTTTTTTTTTTTTTCATTGAATTCCCGAACTGGCCATGTATTCTATTTTCAATTAATAGCTTGTTCACCTAAAGACACGTCTGAAAACATAATGCAATCTCCACTCTAAGTCAAGAAGGTTTTCACCTTTGAAGATGAAATGACATATGTACAGTACAGTTGCTGTGGACTGGTCGTAATCCATGCATGGGCAGTGATGTCCACGCACACATTTACCAGGTAATAAAAATCGTCAGCAAAATTTTAATTAATGAAGCACCGAGTTGTGCCAAAGCCTAAAATCTTTAAAAATCTTCTTCTCATGAACCACCAGAGAGATTTCCTTGATATATGGTATGTAACACTCTTTGGTGTTGAAGATTAAAGTTTATTCAAGAGAAGTTGGTAGATCAATATTAGGGCTCTCTGTGGGCATATATCCATTTTGGGCTCTGCCCAAAATTTCTATTTCCAGAACCGATGGGCCGATTCGAACCAAATTTGGCATGTATCATAAGTGGGTCCAAAGTACTTGATTGATACCCGAAGTTTTTTTTTTTTCGTTGCCCCGTGGGTACCCCAGGGGATAAAAATAGAGCAAAATTCAAATGCCCATATTTTCCAAACAACACAGGGGAGAGAACTGTTATTTGGTATGAAGCATCCTTTTGACCGGTAGAATGAATTAAAAAAAAGAAATGGCCATCGGTAGTGTTAAGGTGTTCTGCAGGGGGGTTTGAAAAAATGCTGAGTCAGCATATTTGCAAAAATTAAAAAAAAAATGTTCTTCAGAACCACTGATCAGAATCATTTGATATTTGGTATACAGTATCCATAGGATGGTCAAATACAAGTGTGTTCAAATCGATCCCCTCGGTTCATATTTGGTCTGAACAGAGGATCCCAAATAATTAACTTAGGGTGCTATGGGGAATAAGCTTTAAAAATCTTCTTCCGATCATACAGTCAAATTCTTTTGATACTTGGTATACAGCATCTCTACAAGGGTCAGATTGAAGTTTGTTCAAATTGAAAATTCAAAATTTTAACTTGGTGCAATATGAGAAAATTACTTAAAAAATCTTCTTTTTCAGACCCACTAGTGAGAATTCTTTCATATTTGGTATGTGAAATCTCTAGAGGTGTAAGATTTGAATTTGTTCAAATCGACTCCCTGAATTAATATTTGGGCTTCCTATGGAATAGGGGGGATATTCTTTAAAAATCTTCTTCTTCAGATCCACCAGTTAGATTCTTTTGATATTTGATATGCAACAGCATCTTTAGGAGGGTTAGATTTAAGTTTGTTCAAATGGGATTCCTGGATGAATATTTGGGCTCTTTATTGGAGCCCAAATTCTAACTTAGTGCAATATGAGAACATTTCTTAAAAAATCTTCTTTTTCAGACCCACTAGTGAGAATCCTTTCATATTTAGTATGTGACATCTCTAGAGGTGTAAGGTTCAAATTTGTTCAAATCGAGTTCATGGGTTAATATTTGGGTGCCCAAATATTTACTTAGAGCAATATATAGGGAATTATCGTTAAAAATCATCTCCTTCAGATCCAGCAGTCAGATTCTTTTGATATTTGGTGTACGACACCTCTGGGAGGGTTAGATTCAAGGTTGTTCAAATCAGGTCCCTGGCTTAATATTTGGGCTTTTTATTGAAGCTCAAAGTTTAACGTAGAGCAATATGAGAAAATTTCTTGAAAATTCTTCTTCAGATCCACCAACGAGAATCCTTTCATATTTGGTATGTATTTCTATGGGTATCATTTTTTTTGTTTGTTTTTTTTTTTTTTTTAGGGGGGGGGGGGGGGGGGGAGGAGGAGGGCACTAGAGAGAACCACAGTAGTTTAAAACAAAACAAAAATTTCTTTCAGTTGTTGTTTTTTAATACTTCACAGAACAGAGTTTGCTAGGAAGCTTTCCTAGGACCAGCAGAAATGAATGACCAAAAAAGTTGCCTTTGGTTGTGTCATAGCAAATCAAAAAAATTGCTCTTGCTGCCGATCACATGCTGATACACTCATCTGTTTTGACAATTTGAGCCAGGTGAGCATTTTAGGCTCACTTGAGCCTCTGGTTTGGTTGATAAATTTATGTTATCCTTTTTGGATACTATTGTTATTATTGGGGTTAGGTGTCAGTGGGGGGCTGTATGGACAGAATTTCTCCTCTCTGTTGAGGGCAGACTTTTTGTTTTTCGGGTCCCTGTCGGTTGTCTGGGTTCAGTTATGTTTCCACCGGTCCTTTAATTTCTGCCACCTTTTCCTTGTAGTTGGGGGTGTTCTTCTACTTTCTGTATCTGTTTGATTCTCAGGATCTCCAGCCTGTTACCATCAAAGGGTACAGGTCCATGCTTTTGGAGACCTTTTTGTATGTGGGAAAGCGTTGTATTGGCACTAATCCATACCTCTCCAAGCTTATTCGGCACTTTTCTTTGAAAAGTCCTAGGATTTTGCAGCTTACCCCAAGATGGAATCTTTCTTGGGTGCTGCATTGCTGGGGGGGGGGGGGGGGGGGGGGGGAGGGAGGTGGGCTGTTCGAACCTTTATCCCAGGTGGATATGTGTTTTCTCACAGGCAAGACAGCTTTTCTGATAGCCTTTGCCTCAGCCAAACGGGTTAGTGAGCTTCACGCCCTCTTGGTTGATCCGCCCTTTTTCAGGAGCTCCGCCAACAGTGTTACTTTTACCACTGATTGCTCCTTTCTGGCCAAGAATCAGATACCAGAATCAACTCCACCTCCTATCTGTGTCAGGACTCTTCCTTCGGCTGAGGGTGATCGCCCTTTGCTCTGTCCGGTCTGTGCACTTCGCACTTATCTCAACCAAATGCAGTTCATTAGGAAAGGCAGGAAAAGATTCTTTCTGTCTCTTATTCTTGATCGACAGAAGATCTCTCCTCAGTCCATTTCTCGATGGATTTGTCTTGCTTTTCGCGTGGCTTATGCTGGTCTAGCGACTGTTGATTGTATCACCAATTGTATTTCTGCCCACGGGGTGTATGCCTTGTCTACCTCCTGGGCTTATGCTAACTCCGTCAAGTTGTCAGATGTTATGCAAGCAGCCTACTGGAGAAATGCTGCTACTTTCTCCACCTTCTATCTGCGTCAGTTGCACGAGCAGTCTGAGGACCTTTTTTCTTTGGTCCCTCTTTCTTCTGCTCAGGCTGTTGTCTACCCTAGCCATTAGGCTTCAAGGTCAGTTCCAGCCTTGTGCTGTTTTACTGTCCTTTCTGTCTGTGCGTCACGCAGTGCCATATACCTCACCTCTAATTGTCTTTTACTAATGTTTGTGATGCTATGGTTTGATAGGCCTTGGGTCCTCTTCTTCTGTCCACGGTTCCAGTGCAGTCGCGTTATGTGGAGGTTGGATCCGTCCTCCTATTGTCTATTCAGCCTGTAGTAAACAATTGTAGGGTAGATTGATAAGAAAAATAAATTTTATAGTAAATTTCCTTTCTTATTATACCTACCACAATTGTTTACATGGAGGCCCTCCCGTCTTCTTATTCGGGTAAGAATCCTTCCTCCCCGCTGATCACATAGCTACAATGTTTGCGGATTCAAAAAAATGATTTATTAGTTACATGACTGTGCACTGGTCCTAGAAGCCGTGGATCTGTACTAGGAGAAGAGCGTCCCCTACTGGGTGTGCGTTGGAAGCACTCGACCCAGTTTTGGCTTATTCTTTCTTGGTGCTTTTGCACCACTTTTCTTTCCCAATCCCTTGGGAAAGATAAAAATAGAGAGTATATTTTCCGAGTTAGGTACTTCCACTGTAGTGCAAGCCTGTAGTAAACAATTGTGATAGGTATAATAAGAAAGAAAATTTACTATAAAATTTAGATATTTTTTCTGTGAATTATGGCTCTTTGAATTTACAAAATAGCCAATTTTTTGTCTTCACCTCGTATCTCAGATTTGGGTTATTGGATCTCTATGAAATTTGGAATGAAGATTGTTTATGTTAAAGGCTTTCAAGTGAGTAAAGTGAGTCTCTAATAATATTTCTTACCTTTCACTTTCTAGACTTATCCCTTTTTTAACACTGAAAATTTGCTGTTTTCTCGTAAAATTGCCAATTTTTTGTCTGTATGCCTCATATCTCACATTTGGATTATCAGATCTCATTGAAATTTGGAATGAAGATTGTTTATGGGAAATAAACAATCAAATAAGTCTCCAATAACATTTCTTAAATTTCACTTTCTAGGCTTGCTTATCCTGCCATTGTTTGGCGGTATGCACCGTATGGGACCGGGTTGCTGGCCCCGCCTGTTTACTATGTTTGGAATTTAATATTATTTCATCCATGGAAATATTGTCCACCGTGGAAGATGACCAGTCCACTGCGGCCTTACTGTACTAGTACATTGTCATAATCTGTTTGTTGATCTCTAGACACAATGCTTTCTGTCCTTTGCATCAAGAAATGTTTCTACAGTGAATCACAAAGGAAGAGAATATGCCATAATGATATTGCTCATAAAAGTTCCCCATAGTCGAACAAGATTTGCATTTGCATGAGTGGGGAGGAAAGCTTTTGTTTATATATCCGCTTTTTTACCAAAAAAACATAGCTTATGAACCCATCATTAGAACATACTCATGGAGCTCGTTACAATGAGAGGTCATTATGTTTTTTCGTAAAAATGTAACTTTTTACTTATTCAAGCAAGTTTTGGCAAGTATCATTCGCTGTTCATGTAAGGTAAAGCCTGGTTAACCCTTCATCTGACAAATCGGCTGCATCTGCCCACGTAATTTAAAAATTAAGCGCTTGAAATTTTTTTTTATTTTTCAAAAAACTTTCAACAAAATCATATCATGTGACCCCCTCATTGGAATGATCTTGTCAAGCTCATTCCAGTGAGGGGGACATATAATGTGGTTTTGTGAATTTTTTTGAAAATTTAAAAACAAATAATAATTCAAATAATAAATAGAGGATATGGAATGAGTGTTTTTGTCATACTCTTAATTATGAAACAAGTCAAAGAATATTCCATTTTTCCAAAACAGGAAATTCGTAGATGATTTTCATAAATAGTGTATGACCAAAGCACAAATTTCATATTCTGTTTATCATATGACAGAGGAGGGGGGGGGGGGGCGCAGTGGCGTTGCAGTAACCAGTTCTCGTCAGATCACCCAAGTTAAGCAACATCGAGCCCAGTTAGTCCTTGGATGGGTGACCGACCGTCTGGGCGATCGATTCGGACTCCCACGTTGTGTCCTTGGGCAAGGCACTTAAACCCGAGAGTCCGCATGGGGGCACGATGATGCTGTGTACTAAGGCATACTGCACGTCGATGGTGCGTATGTCTTCAACCAATCTAACCCTGCCTGTGCTGTAGTGCGGAGTTACGATGTTGGGGAGTTTAAAAAAAACATGGTGATCTGTGTTGGGTGTTATTACAATGAATTGGCTATAATTAGTATCGTCATCACAACCATGTGCAATTCTGTTGAACTGGTATATCAACAGTGTGGAGAGTGCATTGTAACTAAATCACACATGGAGTGGAGTTATCACCTAAAGTATCACTTTCAATTTCTGTACATATGGACAAAAAACACAAGCAGTGTTTCAGCCAATGGACCTCCAGGTTTAACCTGGAGGTCCATTGGATGAAACTTCGCTTGTGCTTGTTATGCTTTGCAACAGACTTGCAATTATTGTTCGTGTGGAATTTCCACTCTACAGGTGATTTAGTGATAATACACTCTCCATGTACTGTATCGTCACCAATTCATAAGCACGTATATATATTGTGTCTGTATAACTCTGCTACTGCCAGGGCTTCTTGTGCGCACATGAGCCCAAGTAGACCTGGATGAGGCAGAATTCGAAAGAGACTTACAATGTAATCTGTAAGTCTATGAATTCAAGTTACATTTAAACAGAAGTGTTGCAATATCATTATTCCAAAATTGTTTAAATTGTCAGCACAGCCTGAAAAGAAAATAATCTGGCTGAATAGATTGAACCAGATGGGTTTTTTCCACAGATTTATCCAATTTTTACAGAAATTTGAATGGATTACTCACCTCTAATAATAAAAACCATACACTTTTATACTTAAAATATCACAGTCTCAGTTGTGGGTTAACCATTATGGTATCACTGAACTGAATATTTGAATTCGAGTTACTCGCCTTGAAATGTTGCAATCTCCAAAAAGAAACAGCCTTGGGAAAATATGTTGTTTCAATAAACATTTGGAGCATTCTACTGACACCTTGCATTATTGTTGAATATTCCAGATAAGTCAAGAGGGTAATTTGATAACTTTTTGGACCAAAAAATTCAATTGACTGTTGGTGTGTTTTTGTTGGGAATTCCCTAAAAAATATGTGCATGTGACCGGTACTTCCCTTCCTGTCAGTTTTTCTCTCTTATTTGTTGCATGACCCCATGTTTTCAGGTCCGAGAAGTTGTATGAAGGGCTGGCTGTACTTGACAAAAATATTTAAATACCAAAATTAAAGTGATGCAATCGTATTTTTTTTCGCCTGAACATTATAATTGTTGCCCTTGTGTAAATATTTAGTTCTGTGATACCTAATGTCCTCAGATTAATTTTATATTAGTAACTGCCAGTATAGTGGAACCCTGTTAATTGGATAGCCACATTGCCAATTAAAATTATTCAGTTAACAGGACCATTAAATTAACAGGGATTGTGTCACTTTCCTGTATTCTAAAGATAAACTTATCATTTATTCTATTATATCAGGGGGTGCGGTGGCTCAGTATCTAGAAGTGCAGGGCAAGAGAGGCCCTCGGTTCGAATCCCACCTGAGCAAAACACTTCACCCACATGGGGGGGGGGGGGGCACGGCACAGTTGCGTTGCGTTGTGTACTAAGGTGTACTGCACATCAATGGTGCACTTGTGCATTTCAGGCAAATTTCTTTAAAAATCTTCTCAAGATCCAGCAGGCAGAATCTTTTGATATTTGGTATGCAGCATGCTTAGGGGGTGAGATTCAAGTTTGTTCAAGCCAAGTCCCTGGGTTCATATTTGGGTTCACTGTGGTAGCCCGAATTATAACTTAGTTCAAAATGAGGAATTTTCTTTAAAAATCTTCTTCTTCAGATCCAGCAGTCAGAATGTTTTGATATTTGGTATGTAGCATCCTTAGGGGGGTGAGATTCAAGTTTGTTCAAGCCATGTCCCTAGGTCCATATTTGGGCTCACTGTGGGAGCTTGAATTGTAACTTAGTCAATATGAGGAATTTTTAGCTCACCGAAGGGAGCTCAACATATCACTTGCCGTCCATCGCCCGTCGGCGTGAACATGTTTCAAACGACTTCTTCTCTGAAACCACTGGACCGATTTTCACGAAACTTCATGTAGATGTTCATTACTATATGGCAATTCAGGTTTGTTCAAATGAAATGGCCATGTCCCTTGGGGGCTCTGTATGGGGCATAACTCTGATAGCACCATATGAATTATAGAAAAATTATTAAAAACTCTTCTTCTCCAGAACCAGTGGGCAAAATCTTTTGATACTTGGTATGCAGCATCTTGGTATGGGTCTGATTCAAGTTTGTTCAAATCGAGTCCCTCAACCAATATTGGGGCTCACTATGGGGGCGTGAATTTTTATTTACTTAGTGCAATTTAAGAAAAATTCTTTAAAAATCTTCTTATCCAGAACCAATGAGCAGAATCTTTTGATATTTGGTATGCAGCATCTTGGTATGGGTCTGATTCAAATTTGTTCAAATCGAGTCCCTTGATCAATATTGGGGCTCCCTATAGGGGCACAAATTTTTCCTTAGTGCAATTTAAGGAAGAATCTTCTTCTCCAGAACCAGTGGGCAGAATCTTTTGATATTTGGTATTCAGCATCTTGGTATGGGTCAGATTCAAGTTTGTTCAAATAGAGTCCCTGGATCAATTTTGGGGCTCACTATGGGGACCTGAATTTTTACTTAGTGCAATTTAAGAAAAAAAATTAAAAAATCTTCTCCAGAACCAATGGGCAGGATCTTTTGATATTTGGTATACAGCATCTTGGTATGGGTCTGATTCAAGTTTGTTCAAATTGAATCCCCCCTTCAGTATTGGGGATCACTATGGGGGTGTAAATTTTTACTTAGTGCAATTTAAGAAAATTTCTTTAAAAATCTTTTTTACCAGAACCGATGGGCGGAATCTTTTGATATTTGGTATACAGCATCTTGGTATGGGTCTGATTCAAGTTTGTTCAAATTGAATCCCCCCTTCAATATTGGGGATCACTATGGGGGTGTGAATTTTTAGTTAGTGCAATTTAAGAAAAAATCATTAACAATCTCCTTCACCAGAACCAGTGGGCAGAATCTTTAGATATTTGGTATGCAGCATCTTGGTATGGGTTGGATTCACGTGTGTTCAAATTGAGAGTTTTGATCAATATTGGGGCTCACTATGGGGGCATGGATGTTTACTTTGTGCAATTCAAGGAAAATTCTTTAAAAATCTTCTTCAGAACCATCATGCAGAATATTTTGATATTTGATCAGCAACATTGTCCCATGCATTCCGCCCTGTTGATGTTTTAGCTCCACAGAGAGTATATATTTATTCTGTAGAACCTTAAGAATAGCTTTTGATAAAATTTGTGTCTTAACAGTATGGAACATTCGGTGAGTGCCTAAGGCCCCCTTGGGTCTCTTGTTTATTCAATTAACAGGAGTTAACTCTATAACCTATATTAAATTAATAGGTCAAATTTGTATTGGAGGCATGGTAAATGGTTTTGTGTTGGAATATTATATTCAGTTAACAGAGTTATCCAATAAAGAAATATCCAATTAAGGGGGCTCGGCTGTATAAATTTTCATGGCTGGAGATGACTTAACCCTTTACCTAACCAATCGGTTGCATCCGCCCATGTAGTATGCAAATTCAGCAGTTGAAAAAGCATTAAATTTCTGAAAATTACAACAAAACTATATCATGTGATCCCCTCATTGGAATGAGCACATCGAACGTGTTCCATTGAGGGGTCACATGATTCATTTTGTTGAAATATTTTTAAAATTTTAAAATCACAAATTTTGATATTGTCTACATTGGGTAAGGGGTTAATAGTGTTTATACATTATTGATGGCTGCCGGTACAGGCAGCCAACAATTATGTAAAAACACTGTCAAGATTATTATAATTCTTGATGGGTGCGGGTGTGGGATGGGGAAATCTCACCCGAGGGCAAGATATTTGGCCTAGACGCGAGGCTTGCCGAGTGTCTGGACCAAATATCTTGTCCTGAGGGTGAGATTTTCCCATCCCACACCCGTACCCATCATGGATTATTTTTCTCCCCCCAACATGCAGCGATTACGTTAGCCAGAGTTAATCGGGAGTCACGTGCTGATTCAATCAACTCATTTTGTATTCGTTGTTTTGAAAAACTGATGACACCATCGGAAAGAGCATGCACAAGTTATGTATATACCACAGGTAAATACCACGAAATCGATAAGGAACGGTGGCAGCTTGAGGGTGGAAGAGTTTTAGAGCCTCAAACTTTGATCACACTGCATTCTGATGACGTCAATATGAATTAGTTGGTATCAAGAAACTGATACGATATGCATAACGTCATAATAACGTTATAAATGTATAATGTCACGTGAGTGGGGTGGGATAATCTGTCTCTCCCTGCTATCTCACCCAGGACACACGTATGTTACACATGCAGTGGGGGGAGAAAAAAGCATCCTGCAAGTAGAGGTCTTAAGAAAGAATACACCTTGGACGACTTTTACAGAGCAGTATTAACCCTTTGAACCTTGATTTCTTGGAATCGTATCGCGTTTGTGTACACTTACAGTGAGGTGGGTCAGTCCTATATCAATATTATTTATTTATTTATTTATTGATGTTTAAGGTCACATATTTATGCACAATGGCTAATCATGACCGTGACAGTTTTACGGGTGGAGGAAGCCGGAGTACCCGGAGAGAACCACCGAGCAACGACGAGCAGCTGCCAGCTCCCCAACATCGTAACTCCACACTGCAGCACAGGCAGGGTTAGATTGGTTGAAGACATGCGTAACATCGACGTGCAGTATGCCTTAGTACACGGCGTCATCGTGCCCCCATGCGGGCAGTGGAGATGAAGTGTCTTGCCCAAGGACACAACGCGGTTGCCGCAGGTGGGATTTGAACCGAGGACCTCTCGGCTTGCAGCCTGCACCTCTACCTACTGAGCCACCCTATATCAATATACAGGGAGGATAAAATATTAACTGCAATCTGAATGCAGAATGCTGTTATTATTTTATCATCAGTGCCCCATGAATAGACCTCTTATGATAAGACAAAAATAGGACAAAATTATACCTTGGACCGAAAAGTCGGTCTTGCGGGTTCAAAGGGTTAAAAGGCAGTTTGTTACTGTAGGGAGACCAAAGAATTAAAAGTGGTGGAAGGTGTTTGTAATAAAGTGTTAATGAGTTCCACATGTATTTTTACTCTTGTGATGTCATGTACCCATAACAATACCTGTAGTATTTCAATTAAACGCTCTAAATAATTTGTAAGCTGTATCCCTCATAGTATATTTGAGTAGGCAAGAACTGCCTTGAAGAAAGTGCATTGTGAAAGACCGGACTGTTATTTTCAATAACTGATGTTGAACATAAATGAATGTTCAGTTAAGTGATTGATGGCAAGTACTTTCAGTTTTATTTAAGAGAAAAGTACTTTAAATGTTTGCCTGCAGTTTGCATTCATACAGTTGTCGTCTTAATAACTACAGTGGCATCTTATTAATTTAATAGCTATTTTGTCAACAAATATTAATCAAATAACAATGAATATCTGTATTCCTAAATTTTGAATTCTCAGGGTTTTTTTTTTTTTTTTTTTTTTTTTTTTATTTTAAATTGAAGAGAGAAGTTTCTTAACCCTTTACCTAATGCACACAATATCAAGATTTGTTATTTTAAATATTTTTTTCTTCAATTTTTTTCAAATAATTTCAACAAAACCATATCATGTGACCCCTTATTGGAATGAGCTCGACATGCTCATTCCAATGAGGGCTTACTTGCTATTGTGCTGTTGAAATTGTTTTTTTTCAAACACTCAGTTTGAAAGTTACCAAGGTGGATGCAAATGATTCATTAGGTAAAGGGTTAAAAAGGGCATTATAAATCAAGTTTTTCTGCTAAAGTGATTTTTGAGTTTCATTAACCCTTTCACATTGACCTCAACCTTACCTCCCAAACTTATCCCCCTCCCAAAATTTACCAAACTGCAAATATTCCTTACACATGATAAAAATAATGTTGGACAGACTGAGAGTGCATAAAAGATGTTTGGTATTATTGGTGTATGGTGTACCAACTAGTCCATATTGTGACTAAGTTATTGAGGTGCAATTCCAAAATGAGGTGACCCTAGCTGTCAAAAGTGTCATTAAACCCCAATAAAAAAATTGGCATGCTACCAATATGTCCTGAAAGAGTTAAATCTTTTTATCATGCACCTGTCCACAGACATGCAGTTCAAAACATTTTTCCTGAGACCTGAAATTACAACAAAACTGCAGCTGGGTGGATATTTACAGCTTCTGAGAACAAATTAAGTGACCTATGTAATTAATATTTTTTTTCATTTCATAGAATAATGCTGTTAATTAACCCTTTATCCAATGAATCGCCCGAATCCGCCCGCGTAATATGCAAATTCAGCAGTTGAAAAAATATTATTTTTCAAAAAATTTCAAGAAAACCATATCATGTGACCCCTCGTTGGAACGAGCTCTTCGAGCCGTTTCAATGAGGGGTCACATGATATGGTTTTGTTGAAATTTTTTGAAAAATTTAAAAAAATGATATTTAAAATAATAAATTTTGATATCGTCTGCGTTGGGTAAAGGGTTAAGACTCATTACCACAGTGGTGAGACTTATTGTTATTGCTCAAAAAAAATTTTGTTTGTTTTTTTTTTCTTATTTTCTTTTTTTCTTCTCCACCAAAATTTTGTGGCCTCTAGATCCTGAAAACTGCCTGTACGATTCTTCTGACATTTTGCACACATATTTACTCATACCTGAAGGTGTGCCTCCACATACCGCCATTTTAGTGCAAATGTTTAACCCCTTGAGGCGGAAAAAAATATAGCATAATGCCCCTTTTTCAAAAAATTTGCGAACACTATCGGTCCGGTAAAGTTGAAATTTTCTATATATTTGCATGAAATATTCAAACACCAAACTGTTTACCAAACTTCTAATACAACTTTAAGCTGTTAACTACATATATGGTATATATTCCTGTTAATTGAATTAAAAATACTTGAATAAAAAATACAGAATTCCGAAAGTTAATAAATCACTTTGGCCTCACTCTTCCAAGACAGTCATTTAATCTATTATAGGGTGCATGGAGCTATGTCAAAAAAGATATAATAAGAATAAATGTTCATTTTATCACCAGAATATATGAAAAAGATCAATACTTCTCACCAGTCTCATGCATACAGTTGAAATTACAGTTAAAACTAGAAGTCCTGTCATGAAATGCGCACAAATAGCACGTTGATATGCGCGTTAATGTACGCGTTATGGCCCAAGTAAAGCTATCAAATTCTGTACATATGGCCTGCGCACAGGCAATGTTTCAGCCAATGGACCTCCGGGTAACCCGGAGATCCATTGGCAGAAACATTGCATGTGTTTGCTATGAGTAACCAGGAAAACCTGCCGTGCTTTGGATGCCATTCGATAGCAATTGCGCGCAATTCCAATCCGCAATTAAGCCTTGATAAGCACACTATTCGTGACAGGACTTCTAGTTTTAACTGTAGAAGTCCTGTGACTGTATTGTTCACTATTTTGAAGTACAGTGGAGCCCACTTAATTGGATAGCTCTTAACTGAATAACCCTGTTAATTGAATATAATTTCCCAACACCAAACCATTTACCATACCTCAAGTACAATTTTGACCTGTTAATTGAATATAGGTTGCAGAGTAAACTTCTGTTAATTGAATAAAAAATCTTGTAACCTGTCAAGAAATTACCCTGACTCTACCCAGTTTTTCCTTTGTTTATAGACCTATTTGACCTCTGTAATCCAATACAGGCATTTTGGGGGTGTGGTGGCTCAGTTGGAAGAGGTGCAGGCTGCAAGCCGAGAGGTCCTCGGTTCGAATCCCACCTGCGGCAACCGTGTTGTGTCCTTGGGCAAGACACTTCACCCCCATTGCCCACGTGGGGGCATGGTGATGCTGTGTTCTAAGGCGTACAGCACGTCGATGGTGCACCTGTCTTCAACCAATGCTAACCCTGCTTGTGTGGACTTAGTATGTTAGTATGTTGGGGAGCTGACAGTTGCTTGCCAATGCTCGGTGGTTCTCTCTGGGTACTCCGGCTTCCTCCACCCGTAAAACTGCCATGGTCATGATTAGCCATTGTGCAGAAATATGTGACCTTAAACACCAATAAATAAATAAATATAATAATACAGGTATTTAATCTATTATATCTTGTTTGACAGAGCTCATGGAGCTCTGTCAAACAAGATATAATAGAATAAATGCTAAGTTTATCTCTAGAATACAGGAAAGTGACACAATCCCTGTTAATTGAATATTCCTGTTAATTGAATAATTTTCATTGGCAGAATGCCTATTCAATTAACAGAGTTCCACTGTAATAGCATGCTGAGTAAGTGTACTTTTGTTCTTGTCAAACTGCACCATTGGTGTAACTCTATTCCGGCTGAAAAAAAACAGCGTGCCCAAATCTGTACAATTCTATACTAGTAAATTGAGGTTTCAACAAATCAGGGTTTGACACTGCACAGGTACTTAAAAGCATTTATTACTTGTTTAACCCTGTACCTAACATGAAAAGCAGAGGACACTTGCAAACAAAATTCTTGAATAACAAATTTTTTTCATTTTTTGGTCTCAAAAACATAGGTTATGTCCCCTCATTGGAACGAGCTCTGTGAGCTCGTTCCAAAGAGGGGTCATAACCTATGTTTTTGAGACAAAAAATGAAAAAATAATGAAAATTGTTGATTTTTGTGAATAGCACACGCCGGTTTTGGTTGTTACATTGGGTAAAGGGTTAATGATTCGCCTGCAAGACCGCAAGATTTCTCCAAAATAGCCAATTCCAACCTTTTTCCACTACCCTTTTGTGGGCCCGATGGTTAGAAAATGTGTCTGTGGCTAAAATAGCACAGGACATGTGGCCTGTTGTGATGAAGTACATCAAAACAGTGCAGGCTAATAAGAAAAAATACGATAAACCCCAAAACAAGTCTTTTGAATTATTCTGAGATAGTGTGAATGACAAACTTATGATTGCCAAGTTTAGCTTTTTTGAAAGGGTTGCAACAGTGTTAGCCAAGTTTAAGTGTTCCAAAGAGAGGAACCTTCAATTCCATTTCTTATTACATGTTTAGAAAAGATTATACGGCAACTAATGAAATGTTTTGTCAAACCTGTGTGTCCGAAGGAAGCTACATGTCTGATCAAATTGATTAAAATTGACCCTGAAGAAAATACAGTCTCCCAGAAAAGAAAATCTCATGGCTGATTTTAATGATTTGTTGGATTCACTCAGAACCAATCCCAAATTGATGAAAATGTTTCAGGATTATGACACATCTCTTCCATTATCTAACACTAGACCATCTGTTGATGTACTGCTGTTTGAGAATATTGGGATGAAATATAAGTATTCCAAACTTTGGAAACTCATGAAAATGCTGCTGATAGTTTCCTATGGACAAGCCTGTGTGGAAGGGGCTTCTCTGTTAATAAAGAAGTTTTGAGTGATAATATGCAAGAATTGACTAGGGTTGCACATTGGAAAATAATTGAACTGTAGCACTTGTGTGGGCGGATTGGAAAAGATAACGGTCACCCCAAAGCACAGTATAACTTACAAAGCACAGAAAAGGCAGTTAATCATGGAGGAAATGATTCTCATGCATTCTCATGCATGAGAAGAGAATCTGCTTGGAAGCAGACATCAAAAATCTTGAAGCAGCAGCCGATGATCTGGCAAATGAATGTGAGCAAAAGAAAAAGCTTTCTCTGTTAACACAATCAAATGCAATGAGAAAAGAAGCCAAGTCAAAGCAGACTGAGCTCAAGGTAGCAAGGAATATAAAAATCTTCAAGATAACTTGAAGACTCTGTAAAGATGTCTGAAAGTCTAGTGTATATTGTCCATTGAGTGCAACCGGTAAAGCACTGCTGTTGGCTCCTTGTTGCACTCGATTGATGATATACTTGTACATGAGTTATCATTCAACTGGTTTCTGAACTTTTAGTTGTTTATTGTTTAGTTGTATGAAAGTCCACTGTATATTATCCATTGAGTGCAACAAGTAGCCAACTGCAGTGCTAAAGCTAAAGCACTGCACTTGGCTACTTTTTGCACTCAATTGATGATATTTATTTTTAGCTCAACTTTGGCGAAGCCAAATTTGAGCTTTTGTCATGGTCCGTCATCCGTCTGTCCGTACGTCAACAATTGGATACGGCTCGGGCTAGATGCCCTATTTATGAACCGATCTTTACGAAACTTCTTGGGTACCTTTGTTATGTTGATGTATTTAGTGTTACTTTCAGCACTGTAAGTGCAAATGCCAATACGGCTCAGGCTAGAGGCCGTATTTATAACCGATCTTTACGAAACTTCTTGGGTACCTTTGGTATCACTGTGGGACGAGACCAAGTGTTTTTGGGTGCGGTCCGAAATTCAAGATGGCCGATGGCAGCCATTTTGTACAAAATTAGGTCCAATCAGATTTTTGCACAGAACTTCCATATGAAAGCGCTGATTTGAAAAATTTTTTGTGTGAATGTTTAGTACCATGGGATACATCACATATAATACAGGTTTTTTTCTCGTGCAGAAATTATGCAAATTAGATGAACTTTGATTTTTTCAGTGCTACTTACACATGGTAAGTACACATGTCAATACGGCTTGGGCTAGAGGCTGTATTTATCAACCGATCTTCACGAAACTTCTTGGGTACCTCTGTTATCACCTTGGGACGAGAACGAGTGTTTCTGAGTGCGGTCCAAAATTCAAGATGGCTGCCAGTGGCCATTTTATACCGAAATTAGGTCCAATCAGTTTTTTGTACAACTTCTATACGGCTCAGGCCAGAGGCCACATTTATGAACCAATCTTTGCGAAACTTTTTGTGTACCTTTGTTATCACCGTGGGATGAGAACGAGTGTTTTTGAGTGTGGTCTGAAATTCAAGATGGCCACCAGCAGCCATTTTGTACCAAAATTAGTGCAATCAGTCTTTTGTACAGAACTTCTGTATGAATGTTCTGATTTGAATAAATTTTTGTATGAATGTTTAGTAAAATGGAAAACATCACATATAGTACGAGTTTTTTTCTCATGCAGAAGTTATGCAAATTAGATGAATTTTGATTTATTTAGTGCTACTTATACACTGCAAGTGCACATGTCAATACGGCTCGGCTAGAGGCTGTATTTATCAACCGAACTTCACAAAACTTCTTGGGTACCTTTGTTATCACCTTGGGATGAGAACGAGTGTTTCTGAGTGCGGTCCAAAATTCAAGATGGCTGCCAGTTGCCATTTTGTACCGAAATTAGGTCCAATCAGTTTTTTGTCACAACTTTATACAACTCGTATTTATGAACTGATCTTCACAAAACTTCTTGGGTACCTTTGTTTTCACCTTGGGACAGGAATGAGTGTGTTTTGTGGTGCCTTTGTTATCACTGTGCTATGAGAACAAATATTTTGGGGTTCAGTCAGACCCACTCTGGGACTCAAAGATTTCTTTTCTAGTTTAGCATCTGACTGTCACCCTCCTTTACATTACTTTACCTATACATTTGTTCCAGGCTACGGTCTGTATTTATGTACAGACTGTTACAATACTTTATATGTACCTTTGTTGTCAGGTCATTACCTGGATGTTTGTCATTGCTGTGTCACATACTATACATGTACATGTCTTGACAAGTTGAGCTTCAGTGTCATTGACTCTTTCATTTTATTAGTGTCACATACTTATGCACAGTGGCTAATCGTGACAGTTTTATGGGTGGAGGAAGCCGGAGTACCTAGAGAGAACCACCGAGCATTGAAGAGCAACTCTCAGCTCCTCAGCATTCTAACTTTGTTCAAGCTTTGCTCAAGCAGGGTTACAGAAGTTAAAGGCATGTGCACCATCGACGTGCAGTACACCTTAGTACTCGGCATCATCATGCCCCCATGTAGGCAACCGGGATAAAGTGCCTTGTCCAAGGACACAATGCAGGTCATCCCGGACAGGGATTGAACTCGGGACCTCTAGCACAGAAGTCCAAGAGTCTACCACTGAGCCACCACGCTCCTAATTGATGATATACTTGTACATATGTTATCAACTGTTTTCTAAACATTTAATTGTCAGTACGTTACTTTTCAAAAACTAATACATCTTTGATACTACTCATTTGTCATTTGGATAGACTGTTGCTTTAGGAAAGATGTTCTAACTTCAAAACTTAACAGGTAAATACAAAATTTAGTTTGTACAGCACAAATTGAAATAAGTTGTAGGATAAGGCCTAAAAAAAATAAAAATCTGTTTCTCAGGCCCTCCTGCATGGTCCTTTTGGCTCCTGCATGCTCTCTTTTTATAACCAATGTGAACTTTAAAAAAAAAAAATAATTAAATGGGTTATATCTGATATTTTACCCAAGTTCAAAAAATTGATAAATTTGTCCGTTGAGTGCAAGGAAGCTTTGGAAGGCTTCAGCATTGCAAAGTCTTCTTGCTCTCAAGGGACGAAATACACCACCACCCATGGTATTCCGTGGATTATGAGGCTTAAAACATAAACCAAGAACCTGAACGTTTGATGGCCAAGACATAATTACAGAAATAAAAAATAAAATAAAAAAATGCTCACCCGTATGCAAAAGTTACAAATAATGGCCTGAGAAACAGAAGATCTACTTTGTGATGTCTTACCAATATAAACTATGTGGCAAACTTATACATCATTAATGCTTAGGATATTATTGATGTAGACAAAGTTGAATACAAAGTTTACAGTGGTTATCTTATGGCCTATTTTGACTTCTGCTGTGTTTTTGATGCTTGATTAGAATGTTGTCCTTGAAAACCCTTGAAATTCTTATTTGAATGTCAAAAAATATCCTTGAAAATTCCTTAAAATATCCTTGAAAGTCCTTGAAAACCCTTGAATATTACTTTGAAAAATATGCAGGAATCATGCTGGTGGATATACAGTAGTACAAAAGTCTTTATTATTGCCGCATTTTCGAAAATGTGGGGATGTGTCCCATCCGTCCTGTCCCGTCCACACATCCGAACTTCATATCACCAAGAGTATGTGATTTGGAACATTTAAACTATGCTGAGGGGTTCAGGTAGCATCTGTACATGTCCACAAAGGTTTCTGAATTTTGATTTGGCCCCAAGTGGTTCTATTGGAACCACTTTTATTGTTAGAAAATCAGTGTCTGGTGGAAAGCTTCTTGGAGTTTTAATTCGAAACGTTGAAAGTGTGTTCATATGTTCTGATAAGGTGTCGAGATGTGCATAAAGCTTTCAGATTTTTGATTTACCCCCATGTGGCACCTGCAACACCACTTCAGTTATGTTGCTAGAGAATCAGTTTCCAGTGGAAGGCTCATAGGGGTTTTTAATGAGAATCATTGAAAGGGTGTCATATGTTCCAGTAGGGTCTCTAGAAATAAAGACTTCTGCTGTGTTTTTGATGCTTGATTAGAATGTTGTCCTTGAAAACCCTTGAAATTCTTATTTGAATGTCAAAAAATATCCTTGAAAATTCCTTAAAATATCCTTGAAAGTCCTTGAAAACCCTTGAATATTACTTTGAAAAATATGCAGGAATCATGCTGGTGGATATACAGTAGTACAAAAGTCTTTATTATTGCCGCATTTTCGAAAATGTGGGGATGTGTCCCATCCGTCCTGTCCCGTCCACACATCCAAACTTCATATCACCAAGAGTATGTGATTTGGAACATTTAAACTATGCTGAGGGGTTCAGGTAGCATCTGTACATGTCCACAAAGGTTTCTGAATTTTGATTTGGCCCCAAGTGGTTCTGTTGGAACCACTTTTATTGTTAGAAAATCAGTGTCTGGTGGAAAGCTTCTTGGAGTTTTAATTCGAAACGTTGAAAGTGTGTTCATATGTTCTGATAAGGTGTCGAGATGTGCATAAAGCTTTCAGATTTTTGATTTACCCCCATGTGGCACCTGCAACACCACTTCAGTTATGTTGCTAGAGAATCAGTTTCCAGTGGAAGGCTCATAGGGGTTTTTAATGAGAATCATTGAAAGGGTGTCATATGTTCCAGTAGGGTCTCTAGAAATAAAGGTTTCGGAATTTTGATTTGGCCCCAAGTGGTTCCAGTGGAACCACTTTTATTGTTAGAAAATCAGTGTCTGGTGGAAGGCTCCTTAGGGTTTTAATTCGAAATGTTGAAAGTGTGTACATATGTTCTGTTAGTGTGTCTGGATGTCCTAAAGGTTTCAAATTTTTTATTTTGCTCCATGTGACACCTGTAACACCACTTCACTTATGTCGTTAGAGAATCGGGTTTCCGGTGGAAGGCTCCTAGGGGTTTTAATGCGAAAAATTGAAAGTGTGTTCATGTGTTCCAGTTGAGCCTCTAGATGTGCATAAAGGTTTCAGATGTTTTTGATTTCGGCCCCCATAGAGCCACGTTTGTCATTAGAGAATTGGTTTATGGCAAAAAGCTCCTAAAGTGTGTTCATATGTTAGGTAGGGTCTCTAGATAGGCATAAAGGTTTCGTATTTTTAATTTGGTACCATGTGGCACCTGTAGAGACACATTTGTCATTAGAGAATCAGTATCCTGTGAAAGGTTCCTAGATGGTTTAATTCAAATCAATGAAAGTGTGCTCATATGATCAGGTAGAGTCTCTAAATGTGCATAAACGTTTTGGATTTTTAAATCCGCACCATGTGGCACCCGTATCAATACTTTAGTCATTAGAAAATCAGATTCCTACAAAAGGCTCCTAGTTTAGTAATGTTATTTGCTTGTTACTGTTACTATCATATTTAAAATACAATGCATTTTTCAAATATTAGACTTAAATTATTATTAAACAAAAAAGTTAGTCTGAAACTCAACAGATATCCATTGGTGTCCTTTAAACAACATTTTTCATTACTTACAATCAAGGATTTGAGATAGGATAAACAGTTGAGGGCTTTGCACATACATACAGTATTGTTTATACATGTCAGATGAAGAATCCAGTCTCGGATGGAGACTCTTCAGCAGGAAAGAAATAATATTGTTGTGTATCAAGTAAATTAATGTGCAATATAAAACCTTTTCATTTGTGTCTCTATCAAGCATTAACCAATAATCAAGAACGCAAATGCAGAAATATCCTATTGTGTGCTTTGCACACAAATGACACAATCGAGTTGAGTTTTCGATTGGGTTGAGACAAAACAAAATCGTGATCTGATTAATAGCACAAAAGAAAATGGTGAAAGAAAACATGAAATTTCATACCAAATTGTGATTTCCACTTTGAGCTGGATATTGGCGGTTGACCTTAGATTTTTAGTCGAGTTGTGATGAAGTCAAACTCATTTAATAGTTTGATGAAGTTGGACAGGTGGGCATAAACAATTGACTTCCAGGCGATAACTTTAGGTGTATTCATTGCAGATCCCCAAAATATACAGCGTTACTACCCTCATGGAAGGGGAAGAACCCTATTGATTCTCTGGTTTGTAGACAGTCACTGTTACTAAAAATAACACTTTTAGGTGTTCAGGTGATAATAACTTTAGTTCTATTTATCGCAGCTCAACCAACCGTGCAGATCGTATATGGACAGAACCCTATCGATTTTGGACAAGGTCAAGGGTCACAAGACTTATTATAAATAGAACTTTGTCAAAAATTGGATTTTGAGCTATATCTTTTGTTTTATATGTCACACCTTCATCATATTTACAGATTAGGTACCTATAAGGGAGAAAAAGAATCCTACATCAATTTTGCAGTAACCAAATGCCATGACCACTGTTATTAAAAATAACACTTTTTGGCTGTTAACTTCAGTTATATTTGTCATAGCTCAACCTAAGTTGCAGAAAGTAATTGTATAATCGTATATGGACAGTGAATAATCCTATTGATTTTTGATATCGTGGCTGCAAGGTCATAGGTCTGATGGGTTGAAGCAGAATCTGCTATTTGTGGTATTGCAGGAGGGAGCATATGCAACTTTTCTAATGCTCTTATTTTTTCTTTTTAAAAATACTGGTGGGCAAGTTGTCCAACATATTAATGCCTCTCCTTGACCCAATGGCACCGGTATGTGGGAATGACCTCTTTAAAGACAACTTCATGGCCTAGCTCCTCTTGAATACTATGAAGGGATATTTTGCCTGCAAGGAGTGTTGTCTCTCCACCCAGGGGACATCCATTTAGCCTTACCACCTGATATTTGACCGCATTAATCCCACAATTGATGTTTCTAGAGTGTTCTGACACCTGCAGAACTTTCCTGACTGAGGATCGATCCTGTGACCTCTGACTTGAGAGACTGGTGCACTTATCAACATGGCCACCACTCTTAGTCATTGCAGCAGCATTGGAGTATTGTGAAACAGCATCTTGTCTTTCAAGGGTAAATCCTCATTGGCAAAATTACTTGTTTCTTTCCACATTGAAGGTGGAACATCAACACCCAATGTTTTTCACTTGAGACTTCCTTTTTCTCCCTTTTTCAAATGTCAGCAAACTCAATATTTCTAATGGAGAACTCATTATTAGTTTTCAGTACATAGCCAAAGGTTATATGTAATAAATTAACCAACACATCACAGTATTTTTCCTGACATTTCTAGTGTATTTATTTATAAATAACCACATGAGCATTGATAATAAACATACTGCTGAAAATATTTCAAGAACCAACAGTTGCTCTAATTAGATATAAGTATACCAAACAGTACTTTATTCTGAGTTCAACAGAGGGTTTCAGATATGTTTACATCTTGGGTTGTTTTATTTATTTTTTTCTTCATCTGAAGACAGGCTCAAGAGACTTCACTTTGAAACTATAGTAAGTTTTCATTTCCATTTTATGGCTGAATGATAGTTGAAGTAAAAATGTACAGTTCATCCACTGTGGACTGGTCATTATCCACGTGTGGGCTGTGATGTCCACATATGCGTTTACCAGGTAATAAAAATCATCATCAGCAAAATTTTAATTAATGAAGTACCAGATTGTACCTGGTGCTTCATTAATTAAATTTTTGATGATTATTCCTATAAGGGTGTTTGGAATGTAATATTATTGTGTACGTGGAAATATTGCCCACCTGTGGAAAGTGACCCATCTATGTTTACCATTCTGTATGATGCAGTTGAACCCTGTTAATTGAATAGCCACTTTACCGGTGAAATTTATTCAATTAGTAAGAGTATTCAATTAACAGGGATTGGTCACTTTCCTGTATTCTACAGATAAAATGAGCATTTAATCTATTTTATCTTGTTTGACAGAGCTCCATGAGGTCTGTCAAACAAGGTATAATGGATTAAAATTTTAATGCCTGTATTGGATACATGTACTGAGACTAAATATGTATATAAACAAGGAAAATTTGATCATTGTTGGTTATTTCTTAACTGGTAGAGTGCTGGAAGCCCATATTTGGGCTCTGTTCTGAAGTGCAGGTACCCCAACTTAAATTAAGGCTTCAAATTCAGTGGCTATGCCTCATATTTCCTTTGAAGTGATATTATTTAGTCTGTTAGAATTTGCCTTGTTACAATTTATGGGAGAGTGCCTGTGGGCACTCTCCCATAAATTGTAACAAGGCAAACACAATTGAACAAATTTTGATGGTCAACAATAATTTAGCACTCTACCAGTTAACATATTACAAGATTTTTATTCCACCCCCCCCCCCCCCCAACTTAGATCAGCTTTCATTTAGTGATTGAAGTGTACATGAGGTTGTAAGTGGGGTGAGTGGGATGGGGGGTGTAGTAATCACCAACAATTGGGGACAGTTGACAACCAGGGCCATCTCAATTGTCGATTGTAGTAATAGCATTAACATGCACTATAGACTGTTGAAAATGACTTTTTAATCCTCTTTTGTCAACAATAGGGGACATTCCACAGTTTTTCGTGAAAAAGCATGCGTGTTTCCATATATGACATGCCTTAGTCCCTGACTGACGTACATTCTACAAACTGGTGTGTGTATCCAAGCCAATAACTTGAAAACTATTGGGCTACAATCATCGAACTTCACACAAATATAAAGGACAATGAGAGGAGGTGTCAAACAAGGTCAAGGTCACATTTTAGTGTCACACTTAAAATCAGTCAATATTTGTGTCTCGGCCAGAACTTAAAAACAAATCAAACTTCATTCAAATGTTAAGGTCATTCAGAAGATGTGTTGCATCTAATACTTGCTTGTACATCTTCCAAGTGAAAGTTATTCTTGACTTCCATATGTTCAAGGTCACAATTAGGTTTCATGCATAACTATTGGTGCTACAATCATCAGACTTCACATAATTATAAAGTATGATGGTGGAGTTCCATTTGGGGACTTACTTAGCAGAATTCAAGCTTCTGAAAGAGGTTTCGAGAATGATATGTGTGGTAAAGTCGAACTCTATTAAATGAATAGCCACTTGCCAGTTATTCAATTAAAAAGAATATCCAGTTAACCCTTTACCTAACAATCATCTGCATCTGCCCATGTAAGTTTTCAAATTAAGAAGTTGAAAAAATATATTTTTCAAAAAGTTTCAACAAAACCATATCATGTGACCCCTTATTGGAACGAGCTCATTCCAATGAGGGATCACATGATCAGGCTTTTCAATCGACAGAGAAGGTAAGTAACGACTGTACTTGGTACCATATCGGTACATCCCGAATTATGGCTATATTCACTAGATGACTCATAAAATGTATCAGTATTCCACAATACCCCATAATCCCTCACAAAAAAATGCAAGATTCCGGTCATTGGTGTGTAACTTCAGTTGCAGGTCTTGCCCTCATGGCACCGGCTCAATTAAAAGCTGAACATTTGATGGTGTGAGGTCAAGCATCATAACTGCTAACCTTGTCAATTGAGAAAAAAAACATTTCTCTTCACATGGAGATCAAATCCAAAATACAATCGAGTAATAAAAAGCTACCATCCAGAGTAATGAGGTTCTGGTATGGTGAAAATGTCTGGGATTAGTGTAGTTTTGTTTCCAGTCGTTTCGTACACTGACTGTTTCGTATAGGGTTTTTAAGTATTTTTAGCTCATCTTGACAAAGCCAAGCTGAGCTAATCTCATCGCTCTCCGTCCGTCGTCTGTCGTCCGTCAACCCCATGTTTTGGTTTTCTCCTCCAAAGCCACTGGGCCAATTCAAGTGAAAGTTTGTGTGAGTGATGGTCCTAAAGGGGCATTTCATTTTTGTTCAACTCAACATGCCCAGCCCCATAGGGAGGGAGTGGGGGAAAATGCTCTAAAATATTTTTAAAATCTTCTTCTCAAGTACCAGTGTGTACAATGACTTGATATTTGCTATGGAGCTTCCATATGAGGTGTGGAATCAAAGTTTGTTCAAACGAAGTTCGTGAAGTAATATTTGGCTTTGTAATAGGAGGGGTAAGATTTTTGGTCCCGCCCAAAATTTCTATTTTCTGAACCGATGGTCCGGTATGAACCAAATTTGGTTTGTGGTATTATTGGGTCATAAGAACTTGACCCATGCAAAAACAAAATTCCCGCATCCCCATGGGAACCCTGGGAGCTAAAAATATAAATATTTTCAAATGCCCATATTTCCCAAACCACACGGAACAGAGAGCTGTTATTTGGTATGATGTATCCTTAGGACCAGTAGAATTAAATGGTAAAACAAAATTGCCATCGGTTATGTTTGTTGTGTCAAAGTACTGTCGGTACCACTAAATTTGGTACTGATATGGTACTGAGGATCACAACATGGTACTCGGTACTGGCATCAATCAGTGAAACAATAAATTGATTAGATCCAATACCAAAGAACATCGATGGTGTTGTTTCCTGTCCTGTTCCGACATGAACCTGGTGATTTATTTTCAATGCGATTAGAGTTTAAGTCATCAAAACGTTATCGGATATACGAATGAATCCATATCCAGAAAAATATTTGCCCTGAATCCCTGAAATGCAAAGCAATGAAACTGGAGAGGAATGATTCATTCCTCAGAACAGGACAGGAAACAATTACAGTTAAAACCAGAAGTCCTGTCATGAAATGCGCACAAATAGCACGTTGATATGCGCGTTAATATATGCGTTATGGCCCAAGTAAAGCTATCAAATTTTGTACATATGGCCTGTGCACAAGCAATGTTTCAGCCAATGGACCTCTGGGTTAGCCGGAGGTCCATTGGCAGAAACATTGCATGTGTTTGCTATGAGTAACCAAGAGAACCTACCGTGCTTTGGATGCCAATCGATATGGCAATTGCGCGCAATTCCAACGCGCAATTAAGCCTAGATAAGCGCACTATTCGTGACAGGACTTCTAGTTTTAACTGTAACACCGATAACGATTTTTGATATTGTGTCTATTCAATTGTCAATTCAAACAACATGATATGGTTTTGTTGATTTTTAGCTCAACTTTGACGTAAGTCAAATTTGAGCTTATGCCATGGCCAGTCGTCCGTCTGTCCATCAACAATTCAATACAGCGCAGGCTAGAGGCCGTATTTATGAACCGATCTTTACGACACTTCTTGGGTACCTTTGTTATGACTGTGGGACGAGAACGAGTGTTTTTGGGTCCGATCCGAAATTCAAGTTGGCCGCTGGCAGCCATTTTGTACAAAATTAGGAGCAATCAGATTTTTGCACAGAACTTCCATATGAAAGCTCTGATTTGAATAATTTTTTGTATGAATGTTTAGTACCATGGGATACATTACATATAATACAGGTTTTTTACTCGTGCATAAATTATGCAAATTAGACTAACTTTTATGTATTTAGTGTTACTTTCAGCGCTGTAAGTGCAAATGCCAATACGGCTGGGACTAGAGGCCGTATTTATGAACCGAACTTTACCAAACTTCTTGGGTACTTTTGGTATCACCGTGGAATGAGAACGAGTGTTTTTGGGGTCCGGTCCAAAAATGAAGATGGCTGATGGCTGCCATTTTGTACAAAATTAGGTGCAATCAGACTTTTGCGCAGAACTTCCATATGAAAGCGCTGATTTGAATAATTTTTTGTGTGAATGTTTAGTACCATGGGATACATCACATTATAATATGGGTTTTTTTCTCGTGCAGAAATTATGCAAGTTAGATGAACTTTGAATTTTTCAGTGCTACTTACACACAGTAAGTACACATGTCAATACGGCTCGGGCTAGAGTCTGTATTTATGAACCGATCTTCACAAAACGTCTTGGGTACCTTTGTTATCACCTTGGGACGAGAACGAGTGTTTCTGGGTGCGGTCCAAAATTCAAGATGGCTACCAGTGGCCATTTTGTACCGAAATTAGGTCAAATCAGTTTTTTGTACACAACTTCTATATGGCTCAGGCTAGAGGCTGTATTTATGAACTGATCTTTACGAAACTTCTTGGGTACCTTTGTTATCACCGTGGGATGAGAACGAGTGTTTTTGGGTGTGGTCCAAAATTCAAGATGGCCACCAGCAGCCATTTTGTACCAAAATTGGTGCAATCAGTTTTTTTGTACAGAACTTCTGTATGAAAGTTCTTATTTGAATAAATTTTTGTATGAATGTTTAGTAACATGGAATACGTCACATATAGTACGGTTTTTTTCTCGTGCAGAAATTATGCAAATTAGATGAACTTTGATTTATTCTGTGCTACTTGTACACAGTAAGTGCACATGTCAATACCGCTCAGGCTAGAGGCTGTACTTATGAACCGATCTTCACGAAACTTCTTGGGTTCCTTTGTTATCACCTTGGGACGAAAACAAGTGTTTCTGGGTGCAGTCCAAAATTCAAGATGGCTGCCAGTGGCCATTTTGTACCGAAATTAGGTCCAATCAGTTTTTTGTCACAACTTCGATACGGCTCGTATTTATGAACTGATCTTCACGAAACTTCTTAGGTACCTTTGTTATCACCTTGGGACAGGAACGAGTGTGTTTGGGGGTGCCTTAGTTATCACTGTGCCATGAGAACAAATATTTTGGGGTTCAGTTAGACCCACTCTGGGACTCAAAGATTTCTTTTCTAGTTTAGCATCTGACTGTCACCCACCTTTACAATACTTTACCTATACATTTGTTACAGGCCACGGTTAGTATTTATGTACAGACTGTTACAATACTTTATATGTACCTTTGTTATCAGGTCATTACCTAGATGTTTGTCATTGCTGTGTCACATACTATACATGTACATGTCTTAACAAGTTGAGCTGCAGTGTCATTGACACTTTCATTTTTAAATTTAAAAAGCAATTATTAAATAATAAATTTTGCTATCCTGTTCGTTAGGTAAATGGTTAATCAGAAACTGGTCACTTTCCTGTATTATAAAGATAAACTAATAGTTGCTTGCCACTGCTTGGTGGTTTTCTCCAGATACCCTGGCTCCTCTACCCTTAAAACTGTCTAACACTAGGTGACCCTAGCTGTCAAAAGTGTCATTAAACCTCAATATATAAATTCATAAATAAATATGACATATTGTTGCAGGAATTATTTTATAATGGTGGAAATTAAATGATTTTACAATTCACCAGTAGTTTACTTCAGTTAATGAAAATGTAAATTTGCTATACCCTGTCAATTTTTAACATTTCTTAAACCGATGGCTAGCATCAGATGTATTCTGTAGAGAATAGAATGCAACATGAACAATTCAGCTATGATCTGAATATTGGAAATTATGGTGAAGGGAGTATGAATATTGCAGGAAATAAAAATGCTCTACACATTATCAGGACTTAAGTCATTATCTATTGATTACATTCATTATGGGAGTTGTTTGGAGGAACTGCCTGAGGAAATAAATTACTATTTTCATCAATTAACTCCAGAGCTGAGGATTTGTTTTATTATTCCAAATGGAGCTGGTTGATTCCTGTTGATGATTGCTTAACTGATTTAGGGCTTTTTTTAATGGTCTGAATGTGTTTATTAAAATTTGTTTTATTACAAATTATTGAAGAGTGCTTATAGGCACTCTTCAATAATTTGTGATAAAACAAATTTATATAAGCAAAATCTTACATGCATTTGACTGAGTGTAAAAAATGAGCAAGGAAAATGTTGGCTTTTCCTCTGTTACCCTCACATTTTTTAAAGCCCTGTTAGTGGCTTGTAGCACTCAACCTGTTAAATGGAATAACCCCCACTCCCCACACACACATACACACACACACCCACCCTCTTGGGAAAGGGTATAGCCCATTGCAACTGGAAAAGTTCTCATTGTAGAGGACCAGAATTGGGAATTTCTGTCATTCGTAGGATGCATTGAAAAAATTACATGTGTAAATTGTAATAATTAACTCTTAGCCCACTGAGTAATTTAAAGATATTTTTCTTTGAATCTAGTTATGGCTGTGCCACAGGAGCAATGGTTAGATTTGATGAAAAATTCCCGAAAATTTGACTCAAGAAATCACTGGTAAAAAAAGCTGATACACTTTGCAAGGGAAAAATTTGGTGAAATCAGCTCAAATATTACTTATTTTACTCGCAAGAGATTTCCTGTTCTGGGGAGGAATATCTGCCAGCTGCATGCAAGGAGTTAAACATTACAGCATCATTTGAAACAATGAGTCAAAATGGATGTAATTACATGGAACATTAGGCTAGTAAGTAAATTTTGGTTTCTCTTCAACCAATTACTAGTAGTCAAAACTTGCAGTAATCACAGATAAGCATGCATGTTTTGGCTATTTAGACTTTCAAATTGTCTTTCCTGGCATTCAGTGAGCAGGCTTCTCACCAGGGGAGATAACACTGTTGGCATTTGTTAATGTATTAACATGCATTTCCCACCCCAAAAAAGTGGAGTCTCATGACATTCAAACAGTACTGAGATCTATAACTACTTTCAATACTTGTCTTTAGACTCAGATTTCCCAAAATATATCTCTGAATTGTGTTTATACCCCAGTGAGCTTGATACATTGGATCCTGATAACTCTGAATTTTGAATAACTGTGATAACATTGATATTCATAACATAACATTGCTCATGTGGGTACACAGTGGTGCTGTGTACTTAGGCGTACTGCACATCAATGATGCACTTGCCTTCAGCTACTGCTATCCCTGCTTGAGTGGAGTTAGTACATTGGTGAGTCTGAAAGTTGCTTGCTGCTGCTCAGTGATGCTTTCAGGTTATACCAGCTTCCTCTACCCATAAAACTATCCAACATAAGGTTACCCTGGCATTTGAAAATGTTGTTAAACCCCAATAAATAAAAATATATAGATCAGTGCTTGGGTTGTAAGTCCTCTGAAGTTGGCTGCATAGATATAAACAATCACTAAAACTTGAATGCATACTTCAACATCTCTAACATCAAAGGTGAAAGTTAAATGAGAGGATACTATCAAAATGACATTGTGATTATCAAAACAGTTTGTCAGAAGTATAGGTTAATGGTATGGTGTGAGGAGGGGGGGAGAAGGGGGGGGGGGGCACAGTGGCATTGCAGTAACCGGTTCTCGACAGATCACCAAAGTTAAGCAACGTTGAGCCCGGTTAATCCTCGGATGGGTGACCGTCTAAGCGATCGATTCGGACTCCCGCGTTGTGTCCTTGGGCAAGGCACTTAACCCCAATTGTCCACGTGGGGGCACGATGACGCCGTGTACCAAGGCGTACTTCACGTCGATGGTGCGCTTGTCTTCTACCAATCTAACCCT
Organism: Pictodentalium vernedei; assembly: GCA_031216915.1. Classification (NCBI taxonomy): domain Eukaryota; kingdom Metazoa; phylum Mollusca; class Scaphopoda; order Dentaliida; family Dentaliidae; genus Pictodentalium; species Pictodentalium vernedei. The sequence goes on from CM062296.1 coordinate 767,527,497, forward strand.
GCCTGTGCTGCAGTGCGGAGTTACGATGCTGGGGAGCTGGCAGCTGCTCGTTGTTGCTCGGTGGTTCTCTCCAGGTACTCCGGCTTCCTCCACCCGTAAAACAGCCACAGTCATGATTAGCCATTGTGCATATGTATTGGACCTTAAACACAAATAAATAAATAAATAAATAAATAAATAGTATGGTGTGGCAGCAAATTCCTCTTTTGGCTAATAACGTTCTATTATATGATGAACTGTTAGAAAGAGTCCTTTATCTGATCAGTGTTATTCACCAAAATCCTGAAGTTAATTTCGCTCTCTTCTGATGCTGTCCATACAGCAGGTGCCTAATACTGATGGTGCAGATAATAGTGAGGTGGAAAATTAGTTTTATTAATTTTGTGCAGTTGTTTTGTGGTCAATTGTGGTCTGCCTGAAAAGGCAGACCACTCTTGTCTACAGACCACTGTGAGGGCATAAGTTTTGATCATTTATTATGTTCAGTGAAAATTCCTTTCTTATATTCCTCTCCCCAATCCCCCTCCCCAGTGGGAACTGAAGTAAGTGAAGCAGGGTTTGTTGGTAAAATAGGACCTGGTAAACAATGCCTGGTGTGGAAGTCCTTTAAAGATGGCGCCAAAGGTAATAACGTTTGGCTAAACTTGACTTTATACCTACATTGCAATCGTGATATAGCCATAGATGCTGAAAGTGATCTTAAGCACCAATAAATAAATTAATTGATTATTCCCAGGCTTGTTTGTGCGAACAACGTATTGCAATTACATAATATGGGTAGCTTGTATTTGTTGCCAAATGTGCTGGAGGTACATGTATTCATAAATTTCAACAACCCCATGTGCAGTGAGTAACACTGAGTTGCACAGCTGTGAGCTATGTGTTACTGAATGGAACAGGCTGTTCATGAATACTGGCAGAGAGGTTGATGACTACCTATATTTTGTTCAATCAACAAAAGGCACAGACTCGAGTAAACTCAATGGACGACAGGTATTCAAGTGATGTCACTTGAACACCCAGTTCATTGTTCTATAAGGTAATTCTGGTTCCTTGTAAACCCCAAAAAGACAAAAGAGTCTGGGTGTGAGGCATCATATTATCAACTCAACACTTTATGCAGGCCTGGCATTCTTTGGGAGTGCAGGAGTGCTGCACGCCTATAAAAAATTGAGGAGGGCTATTTTTTGCACCCCTTGATTTTCTGGAATGCCAGACCTGTTTGGGACTGCCTTTAAAACCTATTATCATTTCATCCCCTGAGTTCCAATGTGTTCTTTGTGCCAGTAGGCACAGAGAACACATTGGAACTCAGGTACTGGCACAGAGAACACATTGGAACTCCAGGGACAATTTGTCAATGTTGCACTGATTCACAATAAGTCAAGACCCATTATGTGTCGCATTTCGATACATTTTGAGTGCAGAAGATAGTCACATAAGAATTGAATGCAACATTTTGAATAATGGGCCAATTCTTCCACTATGTAACGGAATGTAATACAATTTTTCAGTCACAATATTAATACCTTGAAGTGAATATAACCAAAGTAGCATACAAGTTTTTGCATTGAAAATTTCAGGTGCAATTGCACTCCCAAGCAATCTGAGGAGGGCAACTGTTTTGCACTCCTTGATTTTCTAGATTGCCAGGCCTGCTTTATGGCTAATCATTTCCACAAAAATGACATTCTAATTTTCAATTTTTGCCTCCAAAACATAGATTGTAATCAGCATTAGAGTGAGGTTGTTGAGCTTTTTCCATTGGGAAGTCATAGGCTGTTTTTTTATAAAAAAAATTAATAAGACAGGATGCAACAACCCAAGTTAGGGTTTTTACTGGTGTTTCATGAGCTCTGTAGGTGTGAGTGAAATATAAGAAAAACTCTACAAAAGTCATTGATTCTTGTCCCCTGTACTCTGCTGTGTTCTGTATTTATACCGTGGTTAAATGTGTCACAAAAGCAGCATCTTATAAAGAGAAAATACTGAAATTTGAAGTGACATAAAATGTCAAAAACAGTGGTATCGAGAAACAAAAAAAAACCAACTATCACCCCCCCCCCCCCCCCACACCCCCTCCCCACCCCCCAAGTATTGCATGTTTCTTGTTTGTGTGCCGAATTTCATGAGTGTCCATAAAGGTAAAGAACCCCAATCTTCGTCTGACAAAAAGAGAAAGAAAAAATCAAAATCAAAATAGGCTTATAATCGCTATAAGTCAATTCAACTTCCAGATGCATAATAACCAATCAGATGTAATCTTACATGCCGTTCTTAGCTGAAGACCAGATTCTATACCTGGTTTAACCAACACATTTTTCAATGCCTGTATTGTAATACTTAATGCTGAATACGCACAACAATTGTGGTGCACCATTCACAATTTTTATTTGTTAAAGATTAATTATTTGGGAGTGTTGTCTTTTCTAGTTACGTCAGGTGTAGGGTTTATGAAAGGCCCTCAGTAATAAGCCACAGCCCCTGATCACTTGGACCACTTTACACCAGAAAGGTTAAAATCCATCATGATCAGTAGAAAAACTTTGTTACAACTGTAAATGTTGATTTCTGTAATAGCTGCAAGTGGTAATTTATTTTGATGAGAACTTGAAGTTTCTCAAAGCAGAGTTCAGAAGACAAAATATCCAAGATGAAAGGATTGTGGGAGATAATCATTATGATAACTGAACATGTTCAAATTGCTGACCAAATTGGAATTAACCCTTTACTAACAACAGAATGTCTTGAAATTGTCAAACATTACAAAAAAGTTAGGAATGTATCTTTCTTATGAAATTTGACTTTTTGAAACTTGAAAAAATAAATGGGTGTTATGGGGAATGGATATGGGTTGGAATGGTTTTGTAAAGAGCCACAGAGGTGAGGTTTGTGTTTTCGGTAGTTTTCATCATTACTTGATCTTTTGTAGAAATATAGAATAAACAGTGTTTTGAAGTAAAAAATTTATTCTTCGAATAGGATTAAGAATGAAATGGCGAGTCGGTTTCATTCTTAATTCTATGAGTAGAATAAATTTTTTACTTGAAAACACTATATGTTTATTTTGTTTATCCCATAAATCGTTTACAGGGCTGTCGCGGCAAAATCGTGCTGTTACTTGCTACAAAACACAGCGAGAAGTGAGGAGCACATTGGTCCAATTCAATCGACCAGCAAACTTGGCAAAAATAAACAAGGCGCAGTAATACATTTCTGTCTAAAAATAATTCCCCTAAAACTTGAGCTAAACTTGCAAAAATACTTTATTAAATGAACAGTGTCTGGTGTTTTCTACTGGCATTGTGTAATACTTTCAAAAAGGTTTAAAGAAAACAACAATTGAACTATTAATTATGCTACATGAAAGCAGTAGAGGTCAGAGGTCAACAAGTCTGTCTCTACTTCAGGAATAAATTCTTTCAGCGTCAAACCTACAGGGAAAATTTATCACCCTCCTAGGTGAATAAAGCAAAAATTTATCCAAGGCTTTTATTGTTCGAATAAACAGCCATTTATGGAATAAATACAAATATAAGCTAGACAATTTAATCCTTTACCCAATGCACAGGATATCAGAATTTATTATATGCTAGCCTGTGAATTATCGCAAATTATCTAAAAGATATTTCTCGATATCCTTTGACTCGATGGATATCGAGGAATATCCTTCAGTAGCTTCCTAAATGACGTCACGCTATGCCACATCACATCACCTTGAAGGAACGATCAGCTGATCTTTGTTATTGTTTTGAAACACATGCATTCGGGGTCAAATTGGGCTGAATATTGTGCAATAAAATGTCTCGTAGCATATAATAAAAAAGAACATCTACTCTATTTTAGTCAGTATCTGGAATTATCTCATGAGTGTGGACCTGAAAGTTTTATTTTCAGGTCCACACAATGAATGTTTTCAGTACCTTCCTAAATGACGTTAAGCTTCGGCGCATGACGTTGCCTTGAACGTCGCCTTGAAGGAACTATCTGCAGCTTTTTGTTATTGTCTTGAAACTGTTTGCAGTCGAATTGGGCTGAATATTGCGCAGTAAAATGTCATGAAGTATATATTACCCTTAATATCCATTCGTGTGGACCTGAAAGTATTATTTTTCACTTGCACAAATGCTCATGAAAAATAAAAATTTCAGGTTCACACTCATGCGATAATTCCTGATATTCACTAAAACAGCAAAGATATCCTCTATTTATTATTTCAATTATCATACCCTCACTCTCGAAGAGAATGGGGCATATACTGGATTACATGCATCTGTCCGTGCATCCATCAGTGCATCCGTCCATTCATGTGTCCATCTGTCCATTCTATTCATGTGTCTATCCATCCGCAGTGATATCTTACCAGTGAGTGGATGGATTTCAATGAAATTTGGTATTAGAGATCCTTAAAACAAGCCACATACTCCTGCACGTTTTAAAAAAAGTTGCCCACATTTTTTCAACAGAGTTATGGACCTTAATTTGTTTTTTAATTTATTTATGCTCCATCGGCTCAGCATTGCAGCGGGGGTAAAAATGGCCTTCAGCAATACAGCTGTTGTTGATTTTTCAAATATTTCAAAACACTTCAACAAACTCATATCACATGACCCACCATTAGAATGAGCACGAGCTCAAGATATGGTTTTGTAGAAAAATGTTTTTTTGTTTTTTCAACTGCTTAGTTTTCAGATTGCACAGGCAGATGAGCTGATTTGATGAGTAAGGGGTAACCCTTTGCCTATAAATAATAGCAGACAACACTTTCAAAAAAAGTTCTTGATTAAATTTTTTTTTTCATATTTTGTCTTAAAAACATTGCTTAACCCAATGAATTGGTCGCATCTGCCTGCATACTTTTCAAATTAAGCAGTAAAAAAAAGTTATATTTTTCCAGAAATGTCAACAAAACCATATCATGTGACCTCTCATTGGAATGAGCTCGTTCCAGTGAAGGGTCACATATGTTTTTTTTTATAATTTTTTTGAAACATTTTAAAAATCAATAATTAATATAATAAATGTTTGATATCATGTGGGTTGGGTGAAAGGTTAAGGGTTAACAGTTTTTAGAAACCAAGGCCATTTTGAACAGCTCCGAAAACTGCAGTTAATTTCCGAGTGTTTTTCAGTAAGCCAAGATTTGTGATGTGGCACACGGTGGTAAAAGAGACCTGAGCTCACAACTGAATATATAACTTGTGGTAGCAATACTTGTATACTGTGGATTTTGATAGAATTACTGGTAGACTATGTGTGACTGTGGGTTAATCTAATAAAGTCACAAAGAGATTTTCGTAAAAATCAACAGGTACATCAGCCATTTGATCTATAAAATGAGTCTTAATAAAATTAGATCTGCACGGTATTTCTTTGTTCTGAAGCAAGTCATCTTGCTTGTAAGGAAACTCCCAGTAAACAGTAGGACATGAAACAAAGTTGAACTTGATAAAAACACTTGCCAAAAAAACCCCTCAAAATTACTTGTTTTACTTCCAGAAAAAAATGGTGACAAGATAATCAAGCTATTTAGTTTGTTTGGTTTTCACTGACAGTCAGATGGGATTTTTTTTTGCAGTGTTCAAATGCAAATTGTTGGTTTGTTCATAGTTGAACAGCCACATTTTACTCAGCACTGTATACAAATGAAGTAAATGTAAACAGAAACTTGGATGTGGGATGTTGTGAGGGAACATACTTTGGGGAATGAAGAGTATGTGAATGATCAGGTGATGACTGTGAGTTTTTCTTTCAGTTGTTTATAGTAACATCTTGCCCAAAGGATATAAGTAATCAAATCTTTTCTATTTAATCATTGTGGCTTTAATGTTATGTTTGAAAGGTATACCATCAGTGAAGGAAATTCATTGAGTTATAATAATATCTTTTGATATACATTTTCTGAATACTTGTTTCTTCTTTATGATGTCACTTGAGTTAACCGTTTTTAGTCAATGGTTAAGAGTTCTCTTGACCAGGGAATATGTTAACAGTTATCGCATTTTGCATTATGGGACACATGATGCCATTAATGCGATGTAAAATCTTGTTACTAGTTATAATACATGTATTGTTGGTCACCTTGAAAAAAAAATAAATATGCATGACAAGCTACATGTACACCTGTACTGCTTTTACCCTCTTGGGTATAATTTTTACCAGGTAATAGATTTCACAAACTGCCTTTTATGATGCCGTCTGATTGGCCATCCCTTCCAACACAACAAAATACAGACACTCAATTTTGGAAACTAATGCACGTGCCTTGTTTAGCACACATATTTGAACCTCAAATGCATTTTTTTTTGGTCAACATTTTTGAGGGGTACCATACATCAAAGTTTGTTTAGTTGCCTTTCTGAAGAACAAAAGATTGATAATACATATTGACTGGTGTTATTTTATTTAAATCTGTTCACAGTGTTTTCATTTACTGTCCTGAATGACCAGAGGAAGAGTATTGCAACATGTAAAAAGATTACACTAAGCCTGATACATGTCAAATCAACATCTCGTGAAATCCCTTCAGGTTTCACAATTAATTGTTATAAGACTTCCGATCCACTTCTAGACTTGTAAACAATTAAAATACAGGTTACTGTCGTTTCCAACAAGTTGTGCTTTAAAATTGTTCATTAAGAAAAAATGTTATCAATAAATATAAATGTACGTTGTTTAGTATTGAAAATTTTCATTCAAAAATTGATGATAATATTATTTATCCTTGTGGGGGCACGGTGACTCAGTAGGTAGAGGTGCAGGCTGCAAGCCGAGAGGTCCTCGGTTCGAATCCCACCTGCAGCAACCGCGTTGTGTCCTTGGGCAAGACACTTCACCCCGCTTGCCTACATGGGGGCATGATGACGCTGTGTACTAAGGCGTACTGCACGTCGATGGTGCACATGTCTTCAACCAATCTAACCCTGCATGTGACGCGGTGCAGAGTTCAGAGTTACGATGTTGGGGAGCTGACAGCTGCTCGTCATTGCTTGGTGGTTCTCTCCGGGTACTCCGGCTTCCTCCACCCGTAAAACTGTCACCGACATGATATGACCCTGGCTGTTAATGTGTCGTTAAACCCAAATAAAAAAAAAAAAAAAAAAAATTATCCTTGTGTTTTCCAGGGTGTATGGGAATTTACACCATTTTGGGAACTCATACACCCTGAGGCAACATTGCCTCAGGGTGTATGAGTTCCCAAACCAGTGTAAATTCCCACACACCCTGGAAAACACAAAGATAACCACTATTATTTCCAAATGCAACAAAATACTGCATTTTGATTGGCGGAGAGGTACTGTGTAACTTGCAATTCACAATGGTGCTTTTTTTTACACAGTGGCTAACCACGGTGTAAAAACAAGAGTACACAATAGCAGGCTATATGGCTAAAAAAGTACCCATTTTTAATTATTAATTAGCGCAGTATATATAAAGATATATACACCATAAATGGAAGTTGAAAATGACATTCAAAATCCACTGTAATCTCTAGTGTTGGTCAGAATGTCACCAAACTAAAATGCCCCCCAAACAAAATTGGTAAAAACATCCCCTACCTTTGATCAAAATTTTCTCCAACAGTCAAAAAAATTTTCCCCAACTGTGGACAGAATGACCCGCCAACATCAGCCAAAATGTCTCCCGAAATTGGTAAGAAAAGTTTCCCTGAGACTGTAAATGTAGATGAAGGCTGACACATGTGAGCTGTTTTATTAGGGGAAGTGTGCTTAAGGATTGTTATAGAAACTGGCTAGCTGGAGTTATGGCCAAAAGCTTGTTGGACAATTATGCTATACAGAAAAGATGTGCCAGCGTTTGAGTACATAGATGGATATTTTGGAGGGACATTGTTGTTCAAAGAGAGATAAAAAAATCAGGAAAGGTGAGTTGAGAGAGAGTGCCAAATCAGTGCAGCATAGAAGCATTGGAGATCTTACATTTCCCTTGAGAATTCCCCAAATACCTGCCTAGTACAAAAGACACCTTGTGAAACTAATCAAGAATGGGATGAAAACATGAGAGATAAGTGCATGAGGAAGGACCTGAGGAAAAGGGACAATATTGTAGTTGAGCAGGGCCAATATTGTAGTTGGGCAGATTGAGAAAGCACCAATGAGGGAAATTAGAAAACACTTATTGCCTGAATGCTGGGAGATTGGGAGGGAGAATGGGGGAGAAATGACCTACTGGAGGTGAGGGTTGTAAGCCTTCTTATTAAAAGACTGCAGTAAATCAGTGGATAACCTAAGCAGTATTTTTATATTACAATATTTGACTCACTATATTGAAACTATCATAATTCCAGTTTATTCAAGGTTATTCTTATACCAGAATAATTTCGGACCTGAAATATTTGGATTTGGTTAACTGGCTTAACTGGTAAAGTGCTAAATTATTTTTGCCCCGCAAAATTTGTTCACATGGTTTTGCCTTGTTTCAATTTATAGGAGAGTGCCTATTGGCACTCTCCTATAAATTGTAACAAGGCAAATCTTAACAGACTAAATACGATCACTTCAAAGATAATATGAAGTACAGCCACTGAATTTGAAGCCTTTAAGTTGCAATATCTGCACTTCAGAATAAAGCCCAAATATGGGCTTCCAGCAATCTACCAGTTAATGCATGAATAATCTAAAATATTCCATATCAGGGCTAGAATTTTGATGCGAATCTGTGAATCGATTCGCGTAAAGATTCGCCTGCCGTTGCCATCTCGCGAATCACTGTTGATTCATGCAAACGAAGTAACAAACTTCAAAGTTAAAGTCTTGCCCTACCCAGGGACCGTCCTGGTAATGCACAAATGGCACTCAAAAAATGGGTTTGGATGTGCAATTTGGACCAAAAGATGCTTGATGCATTGTATGGAAATACACTGACTGCTCAGCAGAATCGTCCTATTGTGGGATTTTGAATTACAACATTGCTGTTTTCAACTTCGAATGTTGCTAAAAAAAAATTCACTCGTGAACACGTGCATTTATGTGTCACAGACAGCCACTCTCTGTCATTGGATACAAACCTTGTTTTCGCTGTTGATTAAACCAATCAACAACCTTGTAACAAAAAACATGTGACAATGTTTTTATCCTCCAGTGGGATCGACCAAATGACTCTCGCTGATTCGTGTTTATCAATGGAAGATAACACATGTGGATGTTGTTAATGTTATCTTTGGGAATGGGAAGTCCAAATGGAGAATGAATTACAAAACACCCAATGTCTTAATTTTAGCAGTCAAATGGTAGCACTTCAATTTATATAAACAATTAAAGATGATTTTCATTAATTTTTTAATTGATAATTCTTATCGACCAATGCAACTTGACCAGTTTCAAATCATTAAACTCAAGTGCTCAGTGTGAGTGACAAATGCGACTTTGGCGTCATATGCATTGGGCGGATACACTGTTTGATTGATAGCAATGATCGGCCATTTGCGAAATTATCCAGGCGACCATAAAAAGGATTTAATTGTGAGGGGGGGGGGGGGGGGGGGAGGGGGGGGGGGGCACAATGACATTTGAACAAATCAACACAGTGTTATTTATACTAATGTGTTTATATTTTACCAAATTTCATGGTGATGTCTGCATGTTGGCCATTTGGCCTTGTGGTCGCACAGTTGGAAATCAAATCCAGTCCGGCAAACATGAAAATGAGCAGGGGGGGGGGGGGGGGGGGGTGCACAGGCAAAAAAATAACATTGCAAGACGGGAATGTTAGGCCTAAGTGTTATAAAAATTTATGTCTTTATATTTAACCGTCTTCTACGATGCTGTCTGCATGGATAAATGATCACCGCCTCATGGTCAAATAACTTGCAGTTCTTTTGTCAATTAAGTTTATTCTTGAACATTAGAATGCAATAGAATTGCTTGAGTCACCGGGCACTTCGCAACAAGCAATGCAAAATTTGCTTATGCTGCTGTGCCTTCCCAATCAACCCTCTAGTAGAAGTGGCACTCTGTCCACAATTTAAAAATGATTCCCCCAAAATTTGACGAAATTCTAGCCCTGCATATTAATGTTTACACGAATATTATAAACGAAGGTTGATCTAGGAACTTAAAATCATTCCTCACAGATTTGTTTTATTTGACAGTAAATAAATTTATAACATCACACTTTTATACAGAACTTGTTCAGTTCATGCTTTCATTGCATATCGACAGTTAATGGCTGTTGATACTTCTAATACATGTAGGGTTTTGGGAGGTTTTTTTTGCTTGCAGTTTTGTAATGCTAACCTGATTAGATCAAAGTGCAGTCATTGGAATATTGGCAAAAACATGTTTTGACAGGCACATTTGAAATCATCCATCATCACACTTGAGAAACCCTTTACCTGTAGCCATGCATGCAGTAAACAACAGTTGTGTATTTTGCAAATCATAAACATGGTGTTATTTTTAACCCATTACCAAGCCTAATGGCAGTTACCGACCAATGCAATTCATGAAAATGCCAATCAAATTTTATTATTAAAATAAAATTCTGTTAATTGAATAACCACTTTATCAGTTACAATTATTTAGTTAGCAGGAGTATTCAGTTAACAGGTATTCATTTACTTATATTCCGAATAATAATAATAACACTCCAGCCGCTGATTTGTCACGTTTCTCAGGTGAGAAGGCCTTGGTTACCCCTGTACTCCCAACTGCCTCCCTATTCCCATGCTTCTTCTCTCCTCCCAGCACTCAGGGACGAACTGCTTGATGACATCCCTTGCCCCATTCTTCCCAATCTCTCCGATTAGCATATTAACCTGAATATAAACAGCATTTGTTCTCTCATACCTTCTTTGACAGAGCTCATGGTGGAGCTCTGTCAAACATGATATAATTGATTAAATGCCTGCATTGGATTTATTGAAGCCAGATGTGTTATATGAATGGGAAGACTGTAATTCCATCACGTTCTGTCCCGTAAGGAAAAACAGCTTTATCTCCTTTGATATGCAATGGTCAACTCTTCCCATGGTGTGGTTGGGATATCTTGGGCATGTGGTCCCTCTTGTCTGTTATATAAAAGGGAAGTCTTTAATTCCATCCAACTGGAAATTCCAACTTTGCATATCTGCCTCAATATGCAATGGGCTACTTTTCCGTCCTTGCACAGGCAGGTCTTCCTGCCCTGGGATGGGTGGGCATGCATGTTAGTAGGTCTATAAACAAGGAGAATTTGGTTATGGTCAAAGTAATTTCTTAATATGTTACAAATTTTTCGTGTTCAGATATCAGGAGTTTACTCTGTAGCCTATATGCAACTAACAGGTCAAGTTTGTACTGAAGGTATGGTAAATGGTATTGAGCTTGAAAGTTATATTCAATATTCAGGGTTATTAAATTAAGAGATAGCCAAGAAAGTAGGTTCCACTATATTTCTATTTTTGCCTCAAAAATGTAGCTTATGAACCCATATTGGAAAGAGGTCATTCGATTAACTGAGGTAAGTAAATAGGGAATTAAGTGGTATCAAACCAATTCTTCCATAGAACACATATAATAGGGATTTACTCTACAACATGTTCTACTAACCCTCTATCTAATGAAGCAGCCGCATCTGCCGATGTAATTTACAAATTTAGAATTTGAAAAAAAAATTCAAAAAAATATTTTTCAACAAAACCATGTCATTGGAACAAGCCTGTTCCTGTTTGTGTGTGTGTGGTGTGTGTGTGTGTGGGGGGGGGGGGGGGGAGGGGGGGGAGAAGGGGGAGCTCACATGATATGGTTTTGTTAAAATTAATGACAAAGTTTCAAACAAATAATTAAAAGAACACATTTTGATGTTTTTGTGTGTGTTGGGTAATAATTATACAGACAAATTTGTACAGAAGGTATGGTAAATGGTTTGGGGTTTAAAAGTTATTTGTAATTAACAAGGCTGCTCATTTAAATATCTTGTGATATGGGCTGAACTAATAATGTGTAGTTATAGGACACAATAATTAATACCTGCATGGGTTCAAGTCCTCTAACTTAATCATTCAGTTGTATCCTCTTTAACCCAACGAATCGGCCAAATCCACCCGCAATAGTATGCAAATTCAACAGCTGAAAACATATTTTTCTAAAAATTTCAACAAAACCATATCATGTGACCCCTCTTTGGAACGAGCTCATCAAGCTCGTTCCAATGAGGGTTTCACATGATATGGTTTTGTTAAAAATATTTGCAAAATTTTAAAAAAATGATATTTAGAATAAAGAATTTTGATATTGTCTGCATTTGGTAAAGGGTTAAAAGAATAACCTCCTTCATTGCATTTCATTCCTTGACTGCATCAAGGTGCCAGCTGCAATGCTTTGGCACTTTGATGCACACTAGCATTGATTGTTAGGAATGGCATGCGATCCCAATTGTGTGCAATCACCTTTGTGAGATAACTCCCAGGTGCATGAAAAATCACACATCTGCATCGTTGACATCTGACTTTGGTTACTCATAATAACAACAAACAGTCAGCTTCTTTATATTTATAATATGAAATCAGCTTTGAATACTGCCAATATCAACAGCAAACATTACCATGCCATGCACTCGAGTACATCCATAATAACTGGTGCCCTTTCTATCTTTCATCGACGCAGCAAAAAATATTCTGCTTCCTGTTGCACTGGGGTCATTCCATGCACACTGCAGTAGATTTGCTGGAACTTGTTTCAGAGGTGATTAATCTCCAAGACCCAAAAAGGAAAGGATATCAAAATTTATTATTTTAATTATTAATTTTTCAAATTTTTCAAAAAGTTTTAACAAAACCATATCATGTGACTTCGTCAGTGGAACAAATTCAGCTCGAAGAGCTTGTTCCAATGAGGGGTCACAGATATGGTTTTGTTGAAATTCTTTTTATGTGTACCCATGCTATGTATGGTACACATAATGCCGGCATCCGGGGTGGCCATCCGTCATTCGTCCATTCTTTGTCCGTCTGTCTGTCCATCTGTCCATCCTTCCTTCCATCCATCTGTCCGTCTGTCCATCCAGCATCCGTCTGTCCGTCTGGCGTCCGTATCCATTTCTTTGGCATTCGATAACTTGAAAACTATTGCTTGGATTGTCAAGTTACTTTATATTTGTGTTCAGGTTACTGATGGGCCGAGCTGTATAGTTTTTGATGTAAATCTGATAATTTGATCCTGAGATATTAACCCTTTATCCTTCAAATTGAAAATTCCTCCAATCCCTTTGGCATTTGATAACTTGAAAAATATTGCTGGGATTGTCTAGTTACTTTATTTTTGTGTTCAGGTTACTGATTTGCCGAGCTGTATAGTTTTTGGTGTAAATCTGATGATTTGATTCCGAGATATTAACCCTTTATCCTTCAAATTGAAAATTCCTCCAATCCCTTTGGCATTTGATAACTTGAAAAATATTGCTTAGATTGTCAAGTTACTTTATATTTGTGTTCAGGTTACTGATGTGCTGAGCTGTATAGTTTTTGGTGTAAATCTGTTATTTTGATCCTGAGATATTAACCCTTTATCCTTCAAATTGAAAATTCCTCCAATCCCTTTGGCATTCGATAACTTGAAAAATATATCTTGGATTGTCAAGTTACTTTATATTTGTGTTCAGGTTACTGATGTTCCGAGCTGTATAGTTTTTGGTGTAAATCTGATAATTTAAACGTGAGATATTAACCCTTTATCCTTCAAATTGAAAATTCCTCCAATCCCTTTGGCATTCAATAACTTGAAAATATTGCTTGGATTGTCAAGTTACTGTATATTTGTGTTCAGGTTACTGTTGTACCGAGCTGTATAGTTTTTGGTGTAAATCTGTTATTTTGATCCTGAGATATTAATCCTTTGCCTTCAAATTGAAAATTCCTCCAGTCCCTTTGGCATTCGATAACTTGAAAAATATTGCTTGGATTGTCAAGTTACTTTATATTTGTGTTCAGGTTACTGATGTACCGAGCTGTATAGTTTTTGGTGTAAATCTGTTATTGTGATCCTGAGATATTAACCCTTTATCCTTCAAATTGAAAATTCCTCCAATCCCTTTGGCATTCGATAACTTGAAAATATTGCTTGGATTGTCAAGTTACTTTATATTTGTGTTCAGGTTACTGATGTTCCGAGCTGTATAGTTTTTGGTGTAAATCTGATAATTTAATCGTGAGATATTAACCCTTTATCCTTCAGATTGAAAATTCCTCCAATCCCTTTGGCATTCGATAACTTGAAAAATATTGCTTGGATTGTCAAGTTACTTTATATTTGTGTTCAGGTTACTGATGTACTGAGCTGTATAGTTTTTGGTGTAAATCTTTTATTTTGATCCTGGGATATTAACCCTTTACCCTTCAAATTGAAAATTTCTCCAATCCCTTTGGCATGAGATAACTCAAAAAATATCAATCCAATTGTCATGTTACTTTATATATTTATTCAGGTTACTGATGTGCTGTGCTGTATAGTTTTTTATGTAAATCTGATAATTTGATCCAGAATGTTAACCCTTTATCCATCAAATTAGATACTCCTCCAATCCATTTCTATATGTACCCATACCATGTATGGTGTACATAATGTCGGCATCCATGGTGGCACTGCGTCATACAGCTTTCCACTAGTTGCGCGTATGGGTACACATCTGACAATTTCATCGACCTATTTTTTAAATGTATTTTTTTCAACTGCATAATTTGTAAATTACAGTGTGGTGCATATGGCCGATTTATTAGGTAAAGAGTTAATGCATGTAAGCTATGTTTTTGAGACGGAGATTGGAAAATAATAAAATTTGAATGGTGATTTTTGTGAATAGTGCTGGCCATTTTTGTACCATATTTTAGTTAAAAATACCACTCTCCAGCAGTGGTATTAAGAAAAATCGCTATTCAAGCAAGAATTTTTTATTTTTTCAATCTGTGCCACTAAAACAAAGCTATAAATGCCCCCCGATGAAACAAACTCATCCAGCTTGTTCCAGTAAGGGATCATAAGCTATTTTTTGCAGCAAAAATGGAATTTTTTAGTTAATTAAAAAAAAAAATTAAATTGAGCAGATTTTTAACCCTTTACTCAATGCACACAATATCAGAATTCATAGAGGATATTCACGAAAATTTGATGAATACCGAAAATATCTCATGAGTGGCTACAAAGAAATATGAGGATCTTCACGAGCGACGCAGTCGCGAGTGAAGATCCTCATATTTCTTGTAGCCACGAACGAGATATTTTCGGTATTCATCAAATTTTCGTGAATTTTCTTTTTATTTAATGCTCTACGACTACAAACTCTCCAATTTGTGGCCTTTATTTGCCATTAAGGCGCAAAATTTATGTGCCGAACCGGCGTCCATACAAAAATTACAACAACCAAACTCCAACCATTGGAATGTGTGAATATCCGCACAAAAAGTAGTCCCGTCTTATTTCTCCCCTAACTTTACGATTTACCAAGGCTGGCGAATTGAAATAATCGCAATGTGTTTCGAAGAAATAGAACAATAACAAAAAACACCACTTTCTTATTTTCAATAACAAGACACGTCATTTTATTTTTTTTGAACTCAATGCACTGAAGACGTGTGAAGTTGAACTGAAGAAATTTGAAAGTGATTTCGGCTTTTCGCTGGAAGGTGAATGAGAAAGTCAAACTTTGAAACCGCTGATTTAATGAATTGATTTAGTCACTGTCACTATCAATTATTCGAATTTGTTTGTATTTGGGACTCTGGAATTCATTACTGATGTGCTGACTCGTTTAAAGTACATGTGATTCGTCATCCGAACCTACGATGAAATATCGATTTCTAAATATCATTTTGATATTTCGTTTTGCCGACCGACAGGGGAATATGACTTAATTTTTCAGCGTGAATTGATGCCTGAGCATTAAATAAAAATTGTTTTTTTTTAAATTGTTTAAGAAAAATTCAACAAAACCATATCATGTGACCCCCTCATTGGAACGAGCTCAAAGCTCTTTCCAATGAAGGGTCACATAATATGGTTTTGTTGAAATTTTCTGAAAAATACATTTTTTTTATTTGCTTAATTTGTAAATTACGCAGACCGTTGCATCCAATTCATTGGGTAAAGGGTTGTATGTAGATAAACAGTTAATGTGTTTCACACATGGTACATCAGTGTACTTGTGCAGTGGTAGTTGCAACAGGTGAATCACAGCTATGTTTTAGTCATTAATATCAAGTGTGGGTTTTTAATTCTGTAGCTTGCCATTTAATTCACATTTTGGAGGTAGTTACCTGTGTTGAATTGTATGAGTAAAGCAGACTATTATTATCAGGTCATTTGGCTCAAATGTAAATGTTGCAAGCTAGGTCCTGTTGTAATGTCAAGGGCAGTTGCGCTAATTTATTTAGTTTCAGTTATATTTATTTTGGTGATGTAAAAACTCTGTCAATAATTTTTTTTCACGGGAATCGGCCTGGGCTCAATTTAATCTGAAATTTTCTAATGGTAATTAACTATTCATTTGGGAAAATTGATCAGCTGTTGATGGAACTTTAACTTCTGACTGATGTTCATTGAATTGTAAAATTCAGAAATTAAATCATGAAGTGGTATGTGAATCCGTATAAATCGAGCCATGGAGTCAGCCAAAACTCCCAGTGCTATACCAAACTCAATTTGGGATTTTCATTTCATTTTGTTTTCTTCCAAAACATGGTTTGTGACTCTTCACCCAAAAGAGCTCTATTTTTTACACAATGAAAGTGACTTGGACTAGGTTTGAACTGGCAACAACTTCATCAACAGTCACCAATACAAATCAATGAATTATATTGCTCCCACCATAGAACAACATTTTTGCATGGTCTTTAGATTTGAAAAATGTAGATCTGTGGTAGTACCATGATTGTTGTGCATATTCAACATTCACTTGATACAATACAGACAATTGGAAATGTGCTACATAAACCATGCATGGAATCCGGATTACACATAACAGCATCAAGTGAGAATGCATCTGAGTAGACATTGCAGTTAAAACTAGAAGTCCTGTCATGAAATGCACACAAATAGCACGTTGATATGCGCGTTAATGTACGCGTTATGGCCCAAGTAAAGCTATCAAATTCTGTACATATGGCCTGTGCACAAGCAATGTTTCAGCCAATGGACCTCCGGATAACCCGGAGGTCCATTGGCAGAAACATTGCATGTGTTTGCTATGAGTAACCAAGAGAACCTGCCATGCTTTGGATGCCATTCGATATGGCAATTGCGCGCAATTCCAACGCGCAATTAAGCCTAGATAAGCGCACTATTTGTGACAGGACTTCTAGTTTTAACTGTACTTATCTGAAATGGAAGTGCAGTGACTCAGTGGTAGACTATTGGACTTCTATGCCAGAGGTCCCGAGTTCGATCACCATCCGGGACGATCCACGTTGTGTCCTTGGCCAAGGCACTTTATCCTGGTTGCCTAAATGGGAGCACAATGACGCTGTTTACCAAGGCGTACTGCATGTCAATGGTGCACATGTCTTCAACCGCTGTAACCCTGCTTGAGCGGAGCTTGAATAATTAGAATGTTGAGCTGACAGTTGCTCATAGATGCTTGGTGGTTCTCTCTGGGTACTCCGTCTTCCTCCACCCATAAAACTGTCACGGTCACCATTAGCCATTGTGCATAAGTATGTGACCTTAAACACCAATAAATATAAATATATATATGCTTATCTGAAATGCTTTGACACAAAACAGTGTCAAACAAGAAAGTTATCATGCAACCGATGGTGATATTTTTCTGTAAAAATATCAGCTTCATCCACTGAATTGAAGTTTAATCATGGTATAAACTGAGAAGACAACTTGGGTAGAGTACAGTGACCGGTATCAGTGACCCTTGTTGGAGTTTTCACTCTGTTTTCAAGTGTCAGAATTTCACGGTAACGATCGTTACCGGTAGCATGTCGGTACCGTGGTCACAAAATGATGGAACCGAAATATCGTTACCCACCCAATCTGTCACTAAAGACATTGAAACATTTGTTGTTGAAAGAAATGCTCATAAGAGCTGCTCGTTGGTGAACAATCATCACTGTGATAGAAACGAAATGCTGTTTACATCGAGTACAGTAATTTCATTGAGTGTCTGAGAATTGTTTTAAGTATGATAAAATAACAAGCGCCTGTGTTCAATATATGTTGAAAACTGAAAAGCAGTTTTTTGAACAAAGGTATCATGCACAGGTTTACTGGCATTATAATATCTAAAACAATAAATATATATTAAAAAATCCAACATCTCAATAACCTCTGTTTGGTATCTGTCGTGCCGGGGGTAATTCCCTTCACTCCGAAACGTCCCAATATCATTTCACATATAACTTACAAGTATATCAATGTATGCAGGCAGTTTTATCTAGGAGGGAAACGTGTCTGAAATCTAAAAAGCTACGAATTATATAAAATTCCCTTAAGTCGGAAAAACTTCAAAAAGGTTCCCATAACTGCTCACAGACGGTACCTAAATTTCGTTACCGGCGGGTTCCGTGTCTCTTAAACCACGGAAACGATTTTTCGGTTCCGTTGACGTCTGAAATCCTGATACTTGTATTTTGTCCTTGCCTCTCGAGAAATACAGGAAAAGCTCTTTCTTGGGTCGTTGATTCGGGTAGAGTACGAGTAACAGGAATCAATGACCCTTGTTGGAGTTTTCCCTGTAATTTGCCCTGGTGCTCATGACATACAGGAAAAACTCCAACTAGGGTTGTTGATTTTATTCCCCATACTCAACCCTTGCTGTGTTGTTTCTGTCTTATAACTGTTTCTCTATAATTACTTAGCCCTAAAAAAAATTAAAAATCTGTTTCTCATGCCTTACCGCATGGTCCTTTTGTCTGTCACATGCTCGCTTTTTATAACCAATTTAAACTTAAAAAAAATAAAAATTAAATGGTTTATGTCTGATATTTTACCAAAGTTAAAAAAAAATGATTAATTTGTTCCTTGAGTGCAAGACGGCTTTGCAATGCTTCAGCATTGCAAAGCCTTCTTGCTCTCAAGGGACGAAATACACCACCACCCATGCTATTCTGTAGATTATGAAGCCTAAAACATTAACTGAAAAACATGAACTTTTAATGGCAAAGAAATAATTACAGAAATAAAAAATAAAATAAAAAACTGCTCGCCTGCATGCAATTTTACAAATAATGTCCTGAGAAACAGAAGATTTACTTTGTGGGTGCCTTACGCATGCACAATTATTGCCACGACCACTAATTCTTAAATATTATTCAGTTCAGCTGAACTGGAAAGAAGTTTATAATGGATGAAAGAAATAAAATGCGTTTCGTTCACAGCTAAATCAGTATCACTGCCATAATGAGAAAAGAGCACAAAAAATTTTCACCGGATCATGATTGTGACCCAGTCAAAATTTATTGTTTGCTTTTATGTTCACAGCTCTGTATTGTGTGTGACCTGACTTTTTGCCCCACAACCTTGTGCAGTACTTCACTATAGAGCATTTTGCCACAGCAAAAAAAAAAAAAGCAGCACAAGAGGTTTAACCCTTTACCCAATGTAATGGCCCAAACCGGCCAGCACTATTCGCAAAAATCACCAATTAAATTTTTCATTTTTTGTCTGAAAAACATAGGTTATGACCCCTTCATTGTAACAAGCGATGAGCTTGTTTCAATGAGGGGGTCATAACCTATGTTTTGGGGACAAAAAGGAAAAAAATTAGTTATTCAATAATTTTTTTTGCAAGTGTCTTCTGCTTTTCATGTTAGGCAAAGAGTTAAGTATAAATTATCAAGTTTGAATATTAGAACATCAGGAAAATGTTGTTGTGTGTTTCATTTGAAAACTGGGACACATGAAATACACGCTCAGTAGATTCTTATAAAAGACTCAAGAATCTCCAGGCATGATGAAGAAGTATAAAAACACAGGTTAGGCCTCACAAAGTAGATACTTTGTTTCTCAGGCCATTTTTTGTAAAATTGCATGCGTGCGGGCGTTTTTTTATTTTATTTTTTATTTTTGTAATTATTTCTTTGCCATTAAAAAGTTCATGTTCTTGGTTTGTTTTATGTTTTAGGCCCCATAATCTACTTAATAGCATGGGTGGTGGTGTATTATGTCCCTGGAGTGCAAGAAGGCTTTGCAATGCTAAAGCATTGCAAAGCCTTCTTGCACTCAAGGGACAATTTTATTAACTTGGGTAAAATATCAGACATAATCAATTCGATTTTGTTTTTTTTAAGTTTGAATAGGTTATAAAAAGAGAGCCTGCGGCAGCCAAAAGGACCATGCGGGAGGGCCTGAGAAACAGATTTTTATTTTTTTAGGCCATATGTGGAAACAATTAAATGATTTTTCACCATTTCAACCTCTCTGAGTAATTGTCTTAAGCAATAAAGATACCAAATACCAAACAAAAGTCCCAAAAGACTAACAACAATAGAAAGCCATAATTCCCCCCCCCCCCCCCCCCCCCCCCCCGCCCCCATATAACTCCCCAAGAAATGTAATCTCATTTCTCCCACACCAGCTCACAACACCAACTGCATTGGTATCCTGAACATTGTTCTAAACACCAACATGGACACCTTGTAATGACACCTTGGTGTTATGGTAGGTGGTATCAACCTGCTTAAACACTATATAATAGAATAAATTCTGGTATTGGATTTTATTAAGGCCAAATTTGGTCTACAAACAAGTGGAATTGGGTGATTGTCAATACGTTCTTGACATATCGCAAGATTTTTTATGCATTTAACGGGACTATAATATATATTCTTTATGCAATTTATTAAACACGTCACATTTTTACTGAAGATGTGGAAAATGCTGTTTGCTTTTGGAAGTTATATTCAGTTAACTGATAGAGTGGTATGGCACCAAAAATATACCTTTGGTAGGTTTCAAGGTTTGTGGTTTATTAATTCTGTGCATTGTTTTTCAATAAAATCGCTGCCTAACGACACCGACAAGACAATGAATTCATGCCTGTCAAGTAATCTATAGGTCACAGGTATAGTCATGGCACTCTGATGTCAAAATACCAAAGTTTTCAGCAGCAAATTTTTTCCACAATGCAACTGAGAATTTAATAAATTATATCTTGTTTGACAGAGCTCATTGAGCTCTGTCAAACAAGATATAATTTGTTAAATTTTTCATGCTACATAGGCAATATGATGGAAATTTTGAAATACTACCAGAGCGCTTGGAGTAAAAGGTCAACTGAATTAACAGTTTATCCATATCTGATTCTTATCAAAATCCATTTCTTTGTTACTTTATCTTTTTTGCAACAACTAAACCACCAGCAGTAGTAAATATTTTTTGCTTGATTGAAATGGAAGAATATTATGTTCTGTGTTTGGCAGGTGTAATTATAGCAATCAATGTCAATTTGATCCTACAGTACTTGTACTGCTTCTATCATGGGATGATACTTGGATGCAATTTTATCTTGCAAACAATATTCACAAACCATCCACCATTGTTTTCATTAGCGCAATTGGGTTGAACTCTCTTTGGGAATCTGAGTCAACCTTGTCAATCCTGTTTATGAAATTCTGTTGATAGAAATGACACTTTACTCCATAAAAAATATTCAATAAATAGAAATATTTAGGACTTTGATTATCCAATTTTTCTAGAATTTCACCGATTCCAACATCAGCACACAAATGCAAACAGAAAGTCCAAAATTAACCCCATGTGGTCTACATAACTTTAATACAACATTGATTGTAGTATTTCACCTGCAGTTCATGAATCTGAATTTCAATTTTTTTTAAATTGTCTTTTGAACCCAAAATCAAAAAAGTTGTTTGTTGAATTAAAATTTGAAAGCAAGATTTGTCTCCTTGGAAGAGTCAAGAGTAATTCACAGGAGAAAGATTTACACCAAAAGGTACATATTTCAAAATATTTGGTGACAAATTCAAATTTCAAGATTTTAAAATTTTTAGTCGAGTTTTGATGAAGTCAAACTCGACTTATAGTTTGATGAAGTGGCGGGCAGGTGGGCGGCGGGTGTAAACAGTTGGTTTCTGGGCAATAACTTTAGTTCTGTTTGATGCACCTTTACCAAAATTATACCAGAGGTTACCCTATAGGAAAGGAAGACACCTATCGATTTCAGAGTCTCACGCCCCAAGGTCAAGGTCACTGTTACTATAAATAGAATATTTTGTGACAAATTGGTTTCCGGGCAATAACTTTAGTTCTATTTGACGCACCTTTACCAGACTTATACCAGAGGTTACCTTATAGGAAGGGAAGACACCTATTGATTTCAGAGTCTGGGACTCCAAGGTCAAGGTCACTTTTACTATAAATAGAATATTTTATGATAAATTGGTTTCTGGGCGATAACTTTAGTTCTATTTGACGCACCTTTACCAAACTTTACCAGAGGTTACCCTATAGGAAGGGAAGACACCTATTGATTTTGGAGTCTGGGACTCCAAAGTCAAGGTCACTGTTACTATAAATAGAATATTTTGTGACAAATTGGTTTTCGGGCAATAACTTTAATTCTATTCCGTGTATCTTCACCAAACTTATACCACAGGTTACCCTATAGGAAGGGAAGACACCTATCGATTTCAGAGTCTGGGGCCCCAAGGTCAAGATCACTGTTACTATCAATAGAATATTTAGTGACAAATTGGTTTCCGGGCAATAACTTTAGTTCTATTTGACGCACCTTTACCAAACTTATACCAGAGGTTACCTTATAGGAAGGGAAGACACCTATTGATTTCGGAGTCTGGGACTCCAAGGTCAAGGTCACTGTTACTGTAAATAGCTTATTTCTTCAGAATTAATGTCAAAACTCGCTTTCTGGATCTGTGATCCTCTTGCTGGATTTTTAAATCTTAAAATTCTGATAGATATGTGATTAGAAACTGCAGAACTCTCTGGTTTTTGAATCTACAGTATCCAATACAGATAATCTTTGTTTTCATTAGCTCAACTTTGGCGAAGCCAAATTTGAAGTATTGCCATGGCCCGTCGTCTGTCTGGCCATCTGTCCGTCCATCGCGCCTTACACACAGCTCGGGCTAGAGGCCGTATTTATGAACCGATCTTTACGAAACTTCTTGGGTACCTTTGTTATCATCTTGAGACGAGAACGGGTGTTTTGGGGTCCAGTCCAAAATTTAAGACGGCTGCTGGCAGCCATTTTGTACCAAAATTAGGTGCAATCAGATTTTTGTGCAGAACTTCCATATCAAAGCTCCGATTTGAATAATTTTTTCGTATGAATGTTTAGTACCATGGGATACATCACATATAATACAGGTTTTTTTTCTTGTGCGTAAATTATGCAAATTAGACTAACTTTGATTTATTTAGTGTTACATCCAGCAATGTTTACTAACATTGAATACATCACATATAGTACAGGTTTTTTTCTCGTGCAGAAATTATGCAAATTGGATGAACTCTGATTTATTTAGTGCTACTTATACACTGTAAGTGCACATGTCAAGACAGCTAGGGCTAGAGGCTGTATTTATCAACCGATCTTCACGAAACTTCTTGGGTACCTTTGTTATCACCTTGGGAAGAGAACGAGTGTTTCTGAGTGCGGTCCAAAATTCAAGATGGCTGCCAGTGGCCATTTTGTACCGAAATCAGGTCCATTCAGTTTTTTGTCACAAATTCTATGCAGCTTGTATTTATGAACTGATCTTCATGAAACTTCTTGGGTACCCTTGTTTTCACCTTGGGACAGGAATGAGTGTGTTTTGGGGTGCCTTTGTTATCACTGTGCTATGAGAACAAATATTTTGGGGTTCAGTCAGACCCACTCTGGGACTCAAAGATTTCTTTTCTAGTTTAGCATCTGACTGTCACCCACCTTTACAATACTTTACCTATACATTTGTTACAGGCTACGGCCAGTATTTATGTACAGACCGTTACAATACTTTATATGTACATTTGTTATCAGGTCATTACCTAGATGTTTGTCATTGCTGTGTCACATACTATACATGTACATGTCCTGACAAGTTGAGCTACAGTGTCATTGACACTTTCATTGAATCTGGAACATCCTGAAAATTGGGTTTTCAAAGTCCTTAATTGAAAATAGAATATTTTTTATGCTCCCCGAAAACTTTTTGTCGCCCCTTCATCTGTCCATCCATCCATCTGTTCATCAATCCATCTGTCAGTCAGTCTGGTCATGTGTTCAAATGTCTGCCCCCATCTGTCTGTCAATCTGTCCGTGCATCTGTCCATTGGCATGGGTATCTCAGCAGTGAGTGGATGGATTTTAATGAAATTTTGTATAAGGGATATTTTTGACAATCCACTCTTGTACATGTTATAAAAAGGCTGCTTTGTCTGTCCATCCTTTCATTTGACTGACCATTCATCCATCCACCCATCCATCTGTCCCTTTGTTCATCCATCCATCCATCCACCCGCAGCGATATCTCAGATGTGAGTGGATGGATTTCAATGAAATTTGGTATGAAGAATCCTTGTGATAAGCCACTTCTGCACATCTATAGAAAAGTTGCCTGCATATTTTTCACCATTCCAGTCTCGAGAATAGTTTGAGTTTTATCTCCCCATGGGAACCCCAGTAAGTGATGCAGTGCCTGTTCACTGTGGTAAACAGGCTCTGTTTTACTGGTAAAATAGGACCCAGTCACCAATGCTTCGAAGGTGCAAACCCTCTCTAAAATGGGCAACATGGCTTATTAACGCTCAGCCCAAGTCTTGAATTGATACTCATGTTGTGGTCATGATTAGCCATTGTGCAAAAATATGTGACCTTAAACACCAATAAATAAATAAATATTTGAGTTTTATCATTCTGCTATGCCACTGATACTGAAAAATTACGTATAAATTTAAATGATATCAGATATTTCAGTTCAAGTTGTTTTTTTTTTTAATTTGTGTTCAGGGTACTATCATATTCCTTGAAAACCTTGCAAGTCATGAAAAATGTGTTTCCACAGCCTTGAGAGTACTCAAAATGTGTTCATCAGTTTTGAAGGTCCAAGATTTTAAAAAATGAATGGTTCAGAGATTTAATTTTTCTTGCACAACATTCAGTGCTGTTTGACAAAAGTTTAAACTTTTAAGGATTCTTTTAAATTAAGGAGTTTGCCAACTACAATGTGCTTTATCTGTCAAATTTTTGACATGACTGATAAAAATGCCTCTTTTCATAGATTTATGATTGAAAAGAACCATTTTGAAGTGATATCAAAATAACGTCTTAATCATAAGTTTACTCAAAGTCATATGAAAATGGCATGGAAAAGTCTCTGAAATTTCTGGAAATGGCCCTTGAAAATGGCTTGAATAGTTCTTTTAAAGTCCTTAAATTAACTTTTTATCCAACACACATGATATTAGAATTTATTATTTTAACCCTTAGGCCTAATTCCAACTTTTATCACACTTTGTGCATACACAGAACAGGTGCCCCTACATGCAGTCTTTGGCTTAACTGACAAGTCACTTTCTAAGTACCTTGATATTTGTTTTTAGGCGAGTCTTGGCTGCCAATATAAGCAGCCAATACAGGCAAACAAGCCTTGCCAAAAACAGCAACAAAGCTACAGGATGTAGACTGCCAAAGTGCAGCAAAATTATGTAAAAATATTTAGGCCCTTAAGGGTTAAATATTATTATTTTCAGATTTTTCACAAAATTTAAACAAAGCCATATCACATGACCCCTCTTTGGAATGAGCTTGACAAGCTTGTCCCAATGGTTTTGTTAAAATGATTTAAACAATATTTTTTTAACCTCTTAGTTTGGAAATTACACTGGCGGACATGGCTGATTTGTTAGGTAAAGGGTTAACCTCATTAACCTGGAGACAATGTGCCCAGTTTTTGTTTCTCCATTACCTGTTGTTGTATTTGAGAATAGGCTTTGTCAGTAATGTTATATCACTTACTTCAAAAAATCTTCTTTATGATTTCAAATTTTTTAATGTCAGTTTTTTTTTTGATGTATTTCAGTTACCCATGGTTGTATCATAGCAACAATAACATTATTTCACCCTGATGGACGGGAAGCAAAACCATTGTAAGTGTTAACAGTAAACTTTTATTAACAAAACTGAAGTGTTCCAATGGTTGAATTGATAAAAACATCATGGTCAGTGCATTATGAGTGCATACAGTCAGATAGAAAGTGAACTGCTTTTATGATTTGTTAATGTGAGCTGCCGTGCAGTGGATATCTCTTAACTGAATAACCCTGTTAATTGAAGAAAATTTTCCAGCACAAAACCATTTACCATACCTCCAGTATAAATTTGACCTATTAATTGAATATAGGTTGTAAAGTAAACTCGCGTTAATTGATTTCCTTTGATTATGGACCTATTTGGCCTCAGTAAATCCAATACAGGCATTTAATCTATTATATCTTGTTTGACAGAGCTCATGGAGCTCTGTCAAACAAGGTATAATAGAATAAATGCTAAGTTTATCTCTGGAATACAGGAAAGTGACACTGTCCCTGTTTATTGAATACTCCTGTTAATTGAATAATTTTCATTGGCAAAGTAGCTATTCGATTAACAGGGTTCCACTGTACTTGTTTGCTTGGGTTCTGCAGTATATTGTCTTTCCCATTGAAATTTTTAACACTTATTAAATTGTATACAAGATGTATATTTTATTCCTAGACTTAAGGCCCCACAAAGTAAATCTGTTTCTCAAGCCATTTTTTTGTGAAATTGCATGTGGGTGGGTGTTTTTTATTAACTCACCTGCCTGAAAGTCGGGGAGCTTAAGTGAGCACTTTCTGTCTGTTGTCCGGCTGGCCGGCATGAACTTTACCTTATTGACGTTCTCATCAACCACTTATTTATTTATTTATTTATTTATTTATTTATTTATTTATTTATTTATTTATTGGTGTTTAAGGTCACATATTTCTGCACAATGGCTAATCATGACCTTGACAGTTTTACGGGTGGAGGAAGCCGGAGTACCCGGAGAGAACCACCGAGCAACGGCGAGCAACTGTCAGCTCCCCAACATACTAACTCCACACAAGCAGGGTTAGCATTGGTTGAAGACAGTGCACCATCGACGTGCAGTACGCCTTAGTACACAACGTCACCGTGCCCCCACATGGGTAATGGGGGTGAAGTGTCTTGCCCAAGGACACAACGCGGTTGCCGCAGGTGGGTTTCGAACCGAGGACCTCTCGGCTTGCAGCCTGCACCTCTACCTACTGAGCCACCGCGCCTCCCCCCCCCCACTCCCCCCATCAACAACTGGGCCAAATTAAATCAAATTTGATATACATGTTCCTTATCATGTCAATTCAGGTTTGTTCAAATAAAGTTGCCACACCCACAGGAGGCACCACAAGAGGTTACTCTGTAGTACCTGTAAATTATTTTCCAAACTTAAAAAAAATCTTCTCCAGAACCGTCAATTAGAATCTTTTGATATTTGGTATACAACATCTCTAGGGGGGTGGAGGGAGTGGTCAGATTGAAGTTTGTTCAAATCGGGTCCCTGTGTTAATATTTGGGCTCTATTTTGGAGCCCAAAGTTTAACTTAGTGCAATATAAGGGAATTTCTTTAAAAATCTGCTTCTTCAGATTTACCAGTTAGAATCCTTTCATACATGTATTTCGTTTACATCATCTCTAGGTGGGTCAGATTCTACTTTGTTCAAATTGGTTCCCTGGGTTAATATTTGGGCTCCCTTTGGTATCCCAAATTTTAGCTTACTGCAATATGAGGAAATTTCTTTAAAAATCTTCGTCTTTGGATCCACTAGTCAGAATGCTTTCATATTTGGTGTACAAAATCTCTAGGGCGGGTCAGATTCAGGTTTCTTCAAATCAAGTGCCTGGGTTAATATTTGGGGTCTCTAAAGGAGCCTGAATTTTAACTTGGTGCAATATGAGGAATAATCTGTAAAAACTTTCTTTTTCAGATCCACTAGTCAGTTAACTTGGTAGGATGACTCTGCATGTCTAGATGAGAACGTCCCCGTTTGGTCATGATCTGTCGACCGAGATGGCTGCCCAAGCCCGAAACTCAAAAACTTTTAGCACAGTCTGCAGGTCATATTTAATATGGAGGGATTTCATTGTTACTTGGTAGAATGACTCTGTATGATGTCTAGATGAGAATGTCCCCTTGTGGTCATGATCAGTCAACTGTGACGGCCACAGGGGCCCAAAACTCAAAAACCTTTAGCACAGACTACAGATCGTATTTATGAAGGGATTTCATTGTAACTTTGTAAAATGACTCAGTATAATGTCTAGATGAGGATGTCCCCTTTTTGTTGCGATGGGTCACCCCTGATGGCTACAGGGGCCCGAAGCCCAAAAACCTTTAGCACAGTCTACAGGCCGTATTTATGAAGGAATTTTATTGTAACTTGATACGATGACTCGTTTTGGAATAATTTCACTGTAACTTACTAATTTTGGTTGATATACATCAACTGTGAGGGTCACATTAACCCACCCCTTAATTCTTTAGTACAGTCTACACCTCAAATTATTTTTATTGAAAACATAGCATACAGGGAACAGAAATTAACATATTCTCTATTATCACAATTCTTGTCGTAATTCATAATCTTTTCATAAACATTGAACATTATCCTTTTCATCAAACACAACACACAGTCAAGTTAAGCTACAGTGTCATTGACACCTTCATTCTATATCTCTTTTGTATAAAGTCAGAGTTGTATATATTTGTGTATAAAACTAGCTCTGTTATTATGTTTATGGCTACACTGTAACTTGTAACTTAAAGTGGCGTTATGTATAATAAATACAGTGTAGCTTATTACGAGATAATTCTTAAAGTTATTTATTTTTCCCAGTTACACAAAGTCTACTATGATTATAGAGTGTACAGGATGATACTTGCCAGCTCACAGATAAATATCCATCTATAAACTTAATCCTTTACTTGATATGATAAGAAGATGAAAAAACTAAAAATTATGATTTTATGTCCAAAAAACATGGCTTTCGACCACTGATTGGACAGAGCTGTTGAGCTTTTTTTTGAAACTGAAAAATAATAAAGTTTGAGTTTCTTTTTGTAATGCTGAACCAGTAGAAATCAGGTAAATTGCTTATTGGGAAATTAGCTTTCAACTTAGAAGAATGGTAAGATATCCACCTGCCAGGATGCTGCGAACCACCCTACACATATTGTATTTTTTTATATATATAGAAAAATGTGCTTTGTAATTATTCAGTATTTCTCTAAAATTTTCCAACTAGAAGCAGCTTGCAACATCAGTCAGAGATTAAAGTGTTCCCTGTTCATGATGAACTACAACTTCAACTATCCTATGGGATCATTGTTGTGTTAATCAGTACAGATTTCAGTTCAATAATAATGGAAAGCATGTGTAACATCCCGATGTCAGACAAAAGAAGAACAAAAAATGTGTGTGTTTGCAATTACCTGGTCGACTGCTCCAGAAGCCTTCACTTTCTAAAGTCTCTAAGTGTGGAATGAAAGTGCAGTGCACACCTGTTTCCCCACTTGCAGCCTTTGTTATTTCCACTTAAAGTAATTAAGAAGCTGATCTTTGAAAAAAATGTATTTAGTGGAAGATTGACCTGAAAATGTGTATAATTTATTTACATTGTGATTCTTTGAAGTTGATGTGGTTGTTAATATAAGGCTGCTGATTGTAAATATTATTTCCTGTACCCTTTGAATTAAGTATTGAAAAGACTGATTGTATGGTAATGTGACGACAATAACAATTACTGCGAAACCCACTTAACCCTCTCCACTCAGATGTCGAAATGGCAAAGTTTTCAGCAACAAATATTTCCCATAATGCAGTTTGATATTTAACCATATATACCTTGTTTGACAGAGCTCAGTGAGCTCTGTCAAACAATGTATAATTGGGTAAATTCATAGGTAAACAAGAGAAAAACAGAGTGATTGGAGAAAATTCTCTTACACTTCCAGAATGCTATGGTTTAATTGTATACCTACTAACGGAATATATTGTTGATTGAATATGCCATCCAAACACCAAGTGGCCCAGTTGATAAGTGTGCTGGTCTCTCATGCCAGAGGTCCCAGGATCGATCCACGGTCGGGGAAAGTTCTGGAGGTGTCCAAACACTCTCTGTCAGCATCAGTTGTAAGTTTAATTCTGTCACTCTCACCTATCGGGTGGGGTCGTAAAATTGCTGTCCTCTGTGCAGAGAGAGAGACACACTGTGCAAAATAAAGATCTCTTTGTAGTATTCGAAAATAGTGAGGACATGAAGATGCCGCTATGAAAGTCATCCCACTTATCCAAGCCATTGGGCCAAGGAGTGGCGTTAATATAAATTGCACAACTTGTTTGGCAGTCCTTGTAAAACGAATAAGCTTAAAATAAAACATCAGAATGGGAGCATGGTGGCTCATTGCTAAGAGAAGTGGACTTCATACTGAAAGGACGACAGTTTGTTCCTGACCTGCTCCATCAACGCTGTGTTCTTGGGTGAGACACTTAATCATGATTACCCATGTGGGGTCACGGTGGCAGTGTGTACTAATGCATACTGCACGTCGATGGTGTATTTGCTTTCGACTGCTGCTAGCTCTATTTGTGCTGGATAACAAAGCTGGAGGAGAGTCTGTCGGTTGCTTACAATTGTTCAGTAGTTCTCCCAGGTATGCCTGCCTCCTCCACCAGTAAAAATGGTTTAACACTCTTTGACCCTGGCTGTTGAAAGTGCCATTAAACCCCAATAAACAAACAAACACCAAACTGTTTGATACCTTCAGTATAGATTTAACCTGGTAATTGCACATAGGTTATTGAATAAAAAATTTACTGTGGTAAACAGGTTCTACAGTACAGTTGCTTCATGATACTTTCAGCAGAGATTTAACCTGTTAATTGCACAAAGGCTATTGAATAAAAAATTTGCTGTGGTAAACATGTTTCACAGTACAGCTGCCATGGATTGGTCATTGTACACACGTGGACAGTGATGTCCATGCATGTGTCTACCAGGTAATAAAAATCATCAACAGCAAAATTTTAATTAATGAAGCACCAGGTGGCACCTGGTGCTTCATTAATTAAATTTTTGATGATTATTCCTATAATTAGTGTTTGGAATCTAACATTATTGCATCTGTAGAAATATTGCCCACCCATTGAAAGTAACCAGTCCATGACAGCCGTACTGACTGAACATTACTGGTAAAATATAACCTGGTAACCAATGCCTGAGTAGCTGTTCTTCATGGTTGGCAGCATACAGTACGTGAAGGGTGTATTATCACTAAATCACCTGCAGACTGGAGATTCCACCCAAGCAATAATGCAAATTTGTTGTAAAGCATAACAAGCATAAGCAAAGTTCCAGCCAGTGGACCTCCGAGTTAATCCTGAAGGTCCATTGGCTGAAATACTGCTTTTTTGTTGTCCATATGTTCAGAATTTGAAAGTGGCACATTGGGTGATAACTCCACTCCACAGGTGATTTAGTTAAAATCCACTTTCCATGTACTGTAGGTATAATCATTTGGCTATGCAGTGGAACCCTGTTAATTGAACATCCACTCTGCCAATGAAAATTTTTCAATTAACAGAATTATTCAAATAACAGGGATTGTGTCACTTTCCTGTATTCTAGAGATAAACTTAGCATTTATTCTATTATATCTTGTTTGACAGAGTTCTACGAGCTCTGTCAAAAGATATAATAGATTAAATGCCTTTATTGGATTACAGAGGTCAAATAGGTCTATAAACAAAGGAAAATTGGGGAGAATCATGGTAATTTCTTGACAGATTACAAGATTTTTTGTTCAATTACCAGAAGTAAACTCTATAACCTATTTTCAATTAACAGAACAAATTTGTGCTGGAGGTATGGTAAATGGTTTGGTGTTGGGAAATTATATTCAATTAACAGGGTTATTCAGTTAGGAGATATCCAATTAAGTGGGCTCTACTGTACTTGGCTTTATACTCATGTTGTGGTCATGATATAACCATTGATGCAGAAAGTGACCTTAAACACCATCAAATAAATAAATGCCCCCCATTTTGTTCAGACTTGTTTCATTAAAGATGGGATCAGTCATCGTTGTGTGCCCAGTGTTGTTAGTTTTCAAATGAAGAGGAAAGGGTTGAGTTTTTGTTTGATTGACAATTCATTTTTGGTTGGTACCGTACCCCTATGGTAACTCATTGATGGTCTGTATTCAGTGCTATGGCTTTTGTACGAGAATAGAATACATTTCTTTTTACCACTGTGTTTATACAGGCTAGCTCCTGTTTCATGCTAAGGGTGTTATAAATTTCCTATAAAGCTGTTATCTTTTATTAAGCATATTTTCATCTGTTTATGTGGTTATGATTTCCCACTTGTTGCACAGATAAATTTATTCTTGGTATGTCTGTAATTGGTACAACATGAAAATATGAAAGGCAAATCAGAAAATCAATCATTTTATATTGAGGCATTGACTCTTATTATTATGTATTCTCCATCATTAACTTGGTTTCTTGGTAATCATTAGTTGACACATTCACTGCTAAATCAAAGAATAAAGTTTGCCTATAGTAGATTTTCTGTTTCTCAAGCCATTTTTTTAAAATTTGCAAGTGGGCGGATGGTTTTTTGCTCAACTTTGGCGAAGCCAAATTTGAGCTCATGCCATGGCCAGTTGTCCGTCTGTCCATCTGGCCGTCTGTCTGTCTGTCCATCTGTCTGTCTGTCCATCAACAATTCAATACAGCTCGGGCTAGAGGCCGTATTTATGAACCGATCTTTACGAAACTTCTTGGGTACCTTTGTTATGACTGTGGGATGAGAACGAGTGTTTTTGGGTCCGATCCGAAATTCAAGTTGGCCGCCAGCCGCCATTTTGTACCAACGATGCAGAAATCTGTTTTTTGTACAGAACTTCCATATGAAAGCGCTGATTTGAATAATTTTTTGTATGAATGTTTAGTACCATGGGATACATCACATATATAATACGTGTTTTTTTCTCGTACGTAAATTATGCAAATTAGACTAACTTTGATGTATTTAGTGTTACTTTCAGCACTGTTAAGTGCAAATGCCAATACGGCTCGGGCTAGAGGCCGTATTTATAAACCGATCTTTACAAAACTTCTTGGGTACCTTTGGTATCACCGTGGGACGAGAACGAGTGTTTTTGGGTGCGGCCCAAAATTCAAGATGGCCGATGGCAGCCATTTTATACAAAATTAGGTGCAATCAGATTTTTGCACAGAACTTCCATATGAAAGTGCTGACTTGAATAATTTTTTGTGTGAATGTTTAGTACCATGGGATACATCACATGTAATACTGGTTTTTTTCTCGTGCAGAAATTATGCAAATTAGATGAACTTTGATTTTTTTCAGTGCAACTTACACACAGTAAGTGCACATGTCAATACGGCTTGGGCTAGAGGCTGTATTTATCAACCGATCTTCAGGAAACTTCCTGGGTACCTCTGTTATCACCTTGGGATGAGAACGAGTGTTTCTGAGTGCGGTCCAAAATTCAAGATGGCTGCCAGTGGCCGTTTCGTACCGAAATTAGGTCTAATCAGTTTTTTGTACACAACTTCTATACTGCTCAGGCTAGAGGCCGTATTTATGAACCGATCTTTTCGAAACGTCTTGGGTACCTTTATTATCACCGTGGGATGAGAACGAGTGTTTTGGGGTGTGGTCCGAAATTCAAGATGGCCACCAGCAACCACTGTGTACCAAAATTAGTGCAATCAGTCTTTTGTACAGAACTTTGTATGAAAGTTCTGATTTGAATAAATTTTTGTATGAATGTTTAGTAAAATGGAATACATCACATATAGTACAGGTTTTTTTCTCGTGCAGAAATTATGCAAATTTTGATTTATTTAGTGCTACTAAAACACTGTAAGTGCACATGTCAAGACAGCTCGGGCTAGAGGCTGTATTTATCAACCGATCTTCACGAAACTTCTTGGGTACCTTTGTTATCACCTTGGGACGAGAACGAGTGTTTCTGAGTGCGGTCCAAAATTCAAGATGGCTGCCAGTGGCCATTTTGTACCGAAATTAGGTCCAATCAGTTTTTTGTCACAACTTCTATACAGCTCGTATTTATGAACTGATCTTCATGAAACTTCTTGGGTACTTTTGTTTTCACCTTGGGACAGGAATGAGTGTGTTTTGGGGTGCCTTTGTTATCACTGTGCTATGAGAACAAATATTTTGGGGTTCAGTCAGACCCACTCTGGGACTCTAAGATTTCTTTTCTATTTAGCATCTGACTGTCACCCACCTTTACAATACTTTGCCTATACATTTGTTACAGGCTACGCCCAGTATTTATGTACAGAGCGTTACAATACTTTATATTTACATTTGTTATCAGGTCATTACCTAGATGTTTGTCATTGCTGTGTCACATACTATACATGTACATGTCTTGACAAGTTGAGCTACAGTGTCATTGACACTTTCATTTATTTTTGTAATTATTTCTTTGCCATCAAAAGTTCATATTCTTGGTTTGTTTTATTTAGGCCTCATAATCTACAGGATGGCATGGCTTGTGTTGTGTTTTGTCCCTTGAGTGCAAGAAGGCTTTGCAATGCTAAAGCATTGCAAAGCCTTGTTGCACTCTAGGGACAAATTTATCAATTTTATTAACTTTGATAAATTATCAGACATAAGCCATTTGATCTCTATTTTTTTTAAGTTTACATTGGTTATAAAAAGAGAGTGTGCAGCAGCCAAAATGACCATGCAGAAACAGATTTTTAATTTTTTTAGGCCCAAGTTCTATTGATAAATAGGTTATCTCCAGCTGATGCCTTGAACTTCTGTGCTGTGGAGACTAATATAAATTACTTCTGGTTGGTGTGAGGAATTCCTTATTTCATAGTGTGTGTCGGTTTACATTGTCATTCTATTGAATAGCATTGTCAAAACTGTGGTCATACATGTACTGATGGAAAAACCTGCAGAGGTGAAATTGTAGCGACGAAGTTGTCAGTGGTCATATCACTTTGTGTGATGTGCAGCTAACAAGTCGATGTCAGTTTTCATGTCATATTCATTGTAATGCACGTTGTTCCTAGGGAAGAACACCTGGAACCCCCTCCACCAATCCACCCTTGATGGAGGAGTATCTGGGATGTCCTCCCCGAGGAAAAATTTGAAAATGTGCTATCAATCGAGTTGTAATGTTTACAATATTGCAAATATCAACTGGTAGTAGTTAGTCAAGCAATAAAAACTTTCCCCTCAGATTTCTTGTCAAAATAAATCAGACTTTGATGACTGATACTGAAAACCCGGGCAGTGGCAATTACATAGCCTTATAAGAATGTTTTCATACCAAAATCAGTCAGAATGCAAAGTTTTCATTAATCACTGAATGTTGTATTTAAGAGAAAACACTACTTAATTAGTACTGTTGAGTTAAATGCAAGTATGAATATCCATACTTTAACCTTTGGGGGTCGAATTCCATCCTTGTAACCTCACAACAGGTGCCCCAAATGCCCCAATATGCATTTATGGGACAGTCTTTCCGACAGTAAAGTTGAGTCCATTTAAAAGGATATTTCTTAACTGATTAACCCTCTTAACTGAATGTAATTTCTAAACACAATACTTTTACCACACATACAAATTTGACCTGTTAATTGCATATTAGTTATAGAGTAAACTCCTGCTAATTGAATTAAAAAAATCTTGTAATAAGTCGAGAAATTACCCCACCATTCACTGAATTCCCCATTTTTATAGACCAATTCAACCACAATGTATCCAATACAGGCATTTAATCTATTATATCTTGTATGACAGAGCTCAACAGAACTCAACCCAATGAGCTCTGTCAAACAAGGTATAGTTGGTTAAATTTTTGGGTCTTTAAGTGCAAAATAGCATCATTGTAGAGATTTCTAGGTAAATATTTCCTTTTAATGACAAAGGAGGTGTCTGAAAAACAAGACACTTTTTAGCTTGACTTGACAAAGTCAAGATAAGCTATTGCCATCACACGTGAGTAAGTCTGTTAGTCTGTGAGTCTGTTAGTTTGTTAACATTTTCCTTTAGCACAGGCTACACCCGGTAGTTCTTGTCTGATCGTTATGAAATTTCATATGCAGGTTTGGGGTCATGTCTAGATGAGAACGCCCCCTTTTGGTCGTGATCGGTCAACCGGTATGGCTGCCCAAGCCCAAAACCCGAAAACCATTAGCACAGTCTACAGGTCGTATTTATGAAGGGATTTCATTGTAACTTGGTAGGATGTACTGTAGGTATAATCAATTGGCTATACAGTGGAACCCTGTTAATTGAATAGCCACTCTGCCAATGAAAATTATTCAGTTAACAGGAGTATTCAATTAACAGGGAATTCATTGTAACTTCGTAGGATCACTCCAGATGATTCCCGATGAGAACGTCCCCTTTTGGTTGTGATCATTCAACCATGATGGCTGCCCAAGCCCAAAAACCTTTAGCACAGTCTACAGGTCATATTTATGAAGGGATTTCATAGTAACCTGGTAGGTTGACTTCATATAATGTCTAGATGAAAACCTCCCCTTTTGGACGTGATTGGGCAGCTGTGATGGCTACAGGGGCCCGAAGCCTGAAAACCTTTAGCACAGGCTACAGGTCATATTTATGAAGGGATTTCATTGTAACGTGGTAGGATGACTCCAAATAATGTCTAGATGAGAACGTCCCCTTTTGGTCGCGATTATTCAGCCTTGATGGCTGCCCGAGCCCAAAACCTTTAGCATAGTCTATAGGTTGTATTTATGGAAGGATTTCATTGTAACTTGTTAGGTTGACTCCATATAATGCCTAGATGATGACATCGTCTTTTGGTCGTGATTGGTCAACTGTGATGGATTCAGGGGCCCAAAGCCCAAAAACCTTGAGCACAGTCTACAGGTCATATATATGAAGGGATTTCATTGTAACTTTGCAGGATCACTACAGATTATGCCTGCCCAGATGACAACGCCCCCTTTTGGTCATGATCATTCAACCATGATGGCTTCCCGAGCCCAAAACCCGAAAAACTTAAGTACAGACTACAGGTCGTATTTGGGAAGGGATTTCATTGTAACTTAGTAGAATGACTCTGTATAATGTCGAGATGAGGATGTCCCCTTTTAGTTGGTATCGATCTACCGTCATGGCTACACAGGCCTGAAGCCCGAAAAACTTTAGCACAGTCTACAGGCCATATTTATGAAGGGATTTCAATGTAACTTGATAGGATGACTCGTTTTGGAATAATTTCACTGTAGCTTGGTAACTTTTTGTGTCGCCGCCCCACGAAGTGGGGAGCGACATATAGGGATTACTTTTGTCGTCTTGCGTCGTCCGCGTCACACTTTCTCTTATCCGCCACTCCTCTTTAACCTATGAAAGGATTTTGATGAAACTTTCAGTGATTCTTTATCACATAATGGCATTGTGCACCTCCTATTTTATTTTTTGATCCGCTGTATTTTTTTCCAGAGGTATGCCCCTTTTCCACTTAGAATTCTGTCTGAAATATTAAAATATAGTGCAGGCGACACACGTCTTCCATGGAAGACTCACATCTAAGTGTTGATATACGTTAACTGTGAGGGTCACATACATTAACTGTGAGGTCATATTAACCCACCCCTCCGCCCTTTAGTACAGTGTACACCTCATATTATTTTTATTAAAAACGTAGTATACAGGGAACAGAAATTAACATATTCCCAATTATCACAATTCTTGTCTTATTTCCAAATCCTTTCATAAACATTGAACATTATCCTTTTCATCAAACACAACACACAGACAAGTTAAGCTACAGTGTCATTGACACTTTCATTTATACTCCTGCCTACCTGGCATTGGTATCCTTCAGTCAGTCCATCAGTCTGTCCATGCCGAAGTTGTATCATTCACTAGGCATTCCTAGTATCCGCCAGCCAGTCCGTCAGTCCTTCAGTCTGTCCATCCCGAAGTTGTATCATACACTATGCTCATGCCTTTCAAGATAGCCATCTGAAATTTTGCACAATGCAAAACAACATTCAGCACATTACTACATTAGAAGGTCAGGCGACTCTGTATGTTTTTTGTAAAAGTTATTACCTTTTACCAAATTTCCTGTGCTTTTTAATTGAGGGTACAGTTTGTAATGTAAAGATTTTAAAGTTTAGGACAAGGGTTACACACACAATGAAGATGTACAACATCTATAATGTTTGCGGAAGAAATATTTTTGCACAAAATTATTGGCCTTTATTGACTTAAAAAATTTCCTGTGTTTTCTAATTGAGGGTACCTTCATGACGTAATCAACTCCTTGCATAGTTGATGGTGAGAGTTGAAACTTTAGGATATGATTACACATGCCTTGGAAATTTGCAATATATATAAAGTTTGCTGAAATTTTTTCATCAAATTATCAACCTTCATCCATCATCCAGTAATAAATGTTTCATTTCTGTGATGCTATCCATGGTACTGCAGGCATGTTACTGCAGATAGGGGCGTATACCACCCTCGGCATTGCTCCAGTTTATTACCCTTATCACTTCTGTTCATGTTAGATAAAAGGTTAAACACATATAATAATGTAAGACAAGCTTTATGAATCTGACCATCAGTGTTTTGATAACTCAGACACCTTAGCTTCTTTTGGGCAATCAAGTGAGGCTGTGGGCATTTATCTGGACTTCTGGACACAACAAGTGAATTTGCAGCATAACGATCACCAGGTACAGTGGAACCCTGTTAACTGAATGGTCACTTTCCCAATAAAAATTATTCATTTAACAGAAGTATTCAATTAATAGGGATTGTCACTTTTCTGTATTCTAGAGATAAACTTAGCATTTATTCTATTATATCTTGTTTGACAGAGCTCATAAGCTCTGTCAAACAAGATATAATAGATTAAATGCCTGTATTGGATGTACTGAGGCCAAATAGGTCTATAAGCAAATGGAAAACTGGGGAGAGGCAGGGTAATTTCTTGACTGTTTACAAGATTTTTTATTCATTTAACAGGAGTTTACTGTATAACCTTCATTCAGTTTGCAAGTCAAATTTTTACTGGAGGTATGGTAAATGGTTTTGTGTTGGGAAATTATATTCAATTAACAGGGTTATTCAGTTAAGAGATATCCAATTAAGTGGGCTCCACTGTACTACCTTGTTGCCCATTTCATGTAGTATTCCCAGCATTCATGAAATGACGATTCAGTTGTTGGGTCTTGAAGTTCGACTAACCTATGATGAAAGGTATGGGTCTGCTCTCATCCATCA
The DNA here is from genome assembly GCA_031216915.1 of Pictodentalium vernedei. Classification (NCBI taxonomy): domain Eukaryota; kingdom Metazoa; phylum Mollusca; class Scaphopoda; order Dentaliida; family Dentaliidae; genus Pictodentalium; species Pictodentalium vernedei. The sequence goes on from CM062296.1 coordinate 767,566,789, forward strand.
GGTGGCCTGGTATATAATTAACTTGTAAAGTGCTAAATTATTCTTGATCATCAGAATTTGCCCACATGTCTTTGCCTTACTACAGTTTATTGGGGAGTGCCTGTAGGCACTCTCATATAATCTTTAAGAAGGCAAATCCTTACAGACTAAATAATTTCACTTCAAAGTTAATATACAGCACATCCATCGAATATGAACCCTTTGAGTTGCGATGCCGGCAATAAAGAATAAAGTGCAAATTTGGGCTTCCAACACTCATCCAGTTAAAAGTTCTCAATGTGTACCATCTGTCGCTGATAATTTCTAACGCCACTTGGTGTAAACTTTTAAAATGTTCAATATTCTCTCATTTGCATGTCACTGCAGTTATTCATTTGAAAATTACATCTGGTTTATCAGATTCAGACATGGGATGATAAAGGATAATTTACATTTCTCATTTCCTATTACACACTGGAAGAAAATGTATAAATGTCAAAATGAACTGTTTAGTCTGCTGCGGAGTGCATCTCAACCTTAGTAATATGTCTCGTAATAAATAAAAATTGAGAATACAAATTAAAATATCGCTATTTAGATCAATCTTAATTAAAGAATTAAAGTTTTTCTTTTTAATCTTTCTTGCAGATATTCCAATTCAAGCCCATTCCTGAATGGACCAAGTCCTCCAGGCATTGCTATACAATCTCAGGAACTTTATCAACTAGCAAATTATTTACAGGTGTGTAATAATAAAAATTCAAATGCTGTACAGCATGTGTGTAGATACTACAAAATACCATTGGATGAATTCAGGATTCCATGTGGACATCCTGGAATTTAGAAAACGGTTGCCAAGGAGCTGAAAGTCCATGAATACTGGAAACTTCCTTGAAAACTCTGGAAAACAGGGTATCCTGTAATAAGAGGAGATTCATTCTTGCAATATTCAGTTGTGCATTAAATTGCAGATGCAATAATAATAATAATAGTTTATTGCACAACCAGAATCAAATGCATATGGCATGTTACAACTTATACATAATTTATAGCAAAAACATGGATAAAGTTCAAGAAAGCATTCAAGATCACACATGAGTTTACCCAAACTCAAACACATGGGACTTACTTGCAGATGATGACACACCCAGTGCTCATGACTTGCACACACACAATTACAAACACCCAAACACAAGTGCTTTACAAACTCGGACAATATTGCACACTCACCCCAAACACCCCCTCACACACTCACACTCTCATGCATACCACCGCATACGCACCACTCAGGTACAGTTATGACTTGGCATTTAAATTGAAACTGTTGAGCACAAATTTGATTTTAACCCCCAGCACTTTGGTAGTGCAACAGAATTTTCTCTGAACACTTTGTCTTTATCTTGTATAGCTATGAATTTAGCCAATTATATCTTATTTGACAGTACTCACTGGCCTCTGTCAAACAAGATATATCTGGTGAAATATCAAACTGCATTATGGGATATATTTGCTGCTGAAAACATTGCCTCTTTGACCTCAGAGTGCAGAGGGTTAAATGTTTTCATGTGGGCGTGGTGGTGTTGCAATAACCGGTTCTCGTCCGATTACCGAAGTTAAGCAATGTCGAGCCTGGTTAGTCCTTGGATGGGTAATGTCTGAACGATCGATTCGGACTCCCGCGTGATGTCCTTGGGCAAGGCACTTAACCCCAATTTTCCACACGGAAACATGATGACGCCGTGTACTAAGGCATACTGCACGTCGATGGTGCGCATGTCTTCAACCAATCTAACCCTGCCTGTGCTTCAGTGCAGAGTTACAATGTTGGGGAGCCGGTAGCTGCTTGTCGTTGCTGAGTGGTTCTCTCCGGGTACTCCGGCTTCCTCCACCCGTAAAACTGTCACCGACACGATATGACCTTGGCTGTTAAAGTGTTGTTAAACCCAAATAAATAAATAAATGTATTCCTAACTCTATGTGTAACACCATAACCCTCTGCATACAAATGTAAAAATACAAAAATTCAAACAGGAAATTTTCCCATGATGCAACTAGGAATTCACCCATATCAATCTCATTTGACAGAGCTCGATGAGCTTTGCCAAACAAGACTGAATTGGTTATATTCCTAGTTGCAACATGGGAAAACTTTGTGGCTTGAAACTTTTATATTTGGTCATCAGTGTGCAGAGGATTAAGTTCCCACCTGTAGCTCCTTGAACACTGATCAGGTTGGCCCTGGAAACTCATTGCATTCACTACTCAATCAAGTACATGAACCCCAGGGTTATTCATGTGGTGGATATTTGTAGGACTGCACAGTATTCGAAACTGAATGCCGGTATCGTTAAAAAAAATACTGTGGTACACAGGTATATCAAAAGACTCTTCAGATATGTACCATAATCGGGACTTGAGCCATCACAATCGGAACAAATCAGCATGCCTTGATGATACAGTTCGAAAAACCTTTTACCCAACACAGCCGATATTGAAAGTTATTTTTAGCTCAACTTTGACGAAGTCAAATTTGAGCTATTGTCATGGCCCGTCGTCCGTCTGTCCATCCGTCTGTCCGTCCGTCCGTCCGTCCGTCCATCTGTCCGGGCAGACATATGGGGGTTTAGGTGGCTATTTGTTGGTAGAAATGGGGGTTAGGTGACTACTGCAATTTATGTGACTAGTCACATAGTTAAATGTCATTATTCTAGGGTGAGGTTTAGAGTTGGGGTGGGGTGGGGTTAGGGTCAGTAAAGGGTAGGGTTAGGGTTTGCTACCACCCCAAAAATTTTTCACTCAAAAAGTTGTTTTAATACAATGGACATGCATTTTAGTTAAAATAGACTAGGAATATATTGAATTTTCATTAGTCTAGGGTGGGGTTTAGAATTGGGAGTGGGGGGAGTAGGTTTAGGGTCAGTAAAGGGTAGGGTCAGGGTTTGCTACCACCCCAAAAATATTCCCCAAAATCACTTGTTTTAATATAATGGACATGCATTTTATTGTAGTCCCATAAAAATAGCCACATAACTACCAATTTGTTAGGACATCCGTCTGTCCGTACGTCAACAATTGGCTATGGCTCGGGCTAGAGGTCGTATTTATGAACCGATCTTTATGAAACTTCTTGTGTACCTTTGTTATGACCCTGGGACGGGAACGAGTGTTTTTAGGTGTGGTTTGAAATTCAAGATGGCTGCCAGCGGCCATTTTGTACTGATGATGCAAAAATCAGTTTTTTGTACAGAACTTCTGTAAGAAAGTTCTGGTTTGAATAAAGTTTTGTATAAATGTTTAGTACCATGGGATACATCACATATAATACAGGTTTTTTTTCTCGTGCGTAAATTATGCAAATTAGACTGACTTTGATTTATTTAGTGTTACTTTCAGAGCTGTAAGTGCCAAGCTGCTATGGCTCGGGCTAGAGGCCGTATTTATGAACCAATCTTTATGAAACTTCTTGGGTACCTTTGTTATGACTGTGGGACGAGAACGAGTGTTTTTGGGTGCGGTCCGAAATTCAATTTGGCTGCCAGCTGCCATTTTGTACCGACGATGCAGAAATCTGTTTTTTTGTACAGAACTTCCATATGAAAGCTCTGATTTGAATAATTTTTTGTATGAACGTTTAGTACCATGGGATACATCACATATAATACGGGGTTTTTTCTCGTGCGTAAATTATGCAAATTAGACTAACTTTGATGTTTTTTGGTGTTACTTTCAGCACTGCAAGTGCAAATGCCAATACGGCTCGGGCTAGAGGCCGTATTTATGAACCGATCTTTACGAAACTTCTTGGGTACCTTTGTTATCACTGTGGGACGAGAACGAGTGTTTTGGGGTCCGGTCCGAAATTCAAGATGGCCGATGGCAGCCATTTTGTACGAAATTTGGTGCAATCAGATTTTTGCACAGAACTTCCTTATGAAAGCGCTGATTTGAATAATTTTTTGTGTGAATGTTTAGTACCATGGGATACATCACATATAATATGTGTTTTTTTCTCGTGCAGAAGTTATGCAAATTAGATGAACTTTGATTTTTTCAGTGCTGCTTACACACAGTAAGTACACATGTCAATAAGGCTCGGGCTAGAGTCTGTATTTATGAACCGATCTTCACAAAACGTCTTGGGTACCTTTGTTATCACCTTGGGACGAGAACGAGTGTTTCTGGGTGCGGTCCAAAATTTAAGATGGCTGCCAGTGGCCATTTTGTATCGAAATTAGGTCTAATCAGTTTTTTGTACACAACTTCTATACGGCTCAGGCTAGATGCCGTATTTATGAACCGATCATTACGAAACTTCTTGGGTACCTTTGTTATTACCGTGGGGTGAGAATGAGTGTTTTTGGGTGTGGTCCGAAATTCAAGATGGCCACCAGCAGCCATTTTGTACCAAAATTAGTGCAATCAGTCTTTTGTACACAACTTCTGTAGGAAAGTTCTGATTTTAATAAATTTTTGTATGAATGTTTAGTAACATGGAATGCATCACATATAGTATGGGTTTTTTTCTTGTGCAGAAATTATGCAAATTAGATGAACTTTGATTTATTCAGTGCTACTTATACTCTGTAAGTGCACATGTCAATACGGCTCGGGCTAGAGGCTGTATTTATGAACCGATCTTCACAAAACTTCTTGGGTACCTTTGTTATCACCTTGGGACGAGAACGAGTGTTTCTGGGCGCGGTTCAAAATTCAAGATGGCTGCCAGTGGCCATTTTGTACCGAAATTAGGTCCAATCAGTTTTTTGTCACAACTTCTACACAGCTCATATTTGTGAACTGATCTTCATGAAACTTCTTGGGTACCTTTGTTTTCACCTTGGGACAGGAATGAGTGTGTTTTGGGGTGCCTTTGTTGTCACTGTGCTATGAGAACAAATATTTTGGGGTTCAGTCAGACCCACTCTGGGACTCAAAGATTTTTTCTAGTTTAGCATCTGACTGTCACCCATCTTTACAATACTTTACCTATACATTTGTTACAGGCTACAGTCAGTATTTATGTACAGACCATTACAATACTTTATATGTACCTTTGTTATCAGGTCATTACCTAGATGTTTGTCATTGCTGTGTCACATACTATACATGTACATGTCTTTGTCTTGACAAGTTGAGCTACAGTGTCATTGACACTTTCATTTTTAATATTAATTTATCGAATTTTTCAAAAAGATTCAACAAAACCATATGTGACCCCTTATTGGAACGAGCGTGTTCCAACGAGGGGTCACATGATATGATTTTGTTGAAATGTTTTAAAAAATAATAATTTTTACCTGCACAATTTGTGTATTACCTGGGCGGATGAGGCTAATTCCTTTGGTACAGGGATAATATTATTCTTTTGGGACTACAGTTAAAAAACTAAAGACATCATGAAAATTAAATTGTGGCTAAATAAATAATGACGATAAACCAGTATTTTTGCAATTACACCAGTATTCAACTGATACTGGTTTGAATACCGATATGTATCGGTTTATCGATATACCTTACAGCCCTAGACATTTGCATTTTCAACTCCACTAATAGTTTGATGAAGGTAGGCAAGTGTGCATAAACAACTGGTTTCTGGGCAATAAATTTAGTCCTGTTGAACAGGTCCACTAAACTTAGTGTTGATATCCTGATGGAAGGAGAAGAACCCTATCAACTTTCAGGTTTGTGAACCAAAGGTCAAGGTCACTGTTAATAAAATAGCACTTTTAGGTTTCTTATCAACCTACTCACAATTGTTTACTTCAGGCTTGCACTACAGTGGAAGTCCCTAACTCGGATAAAATACTCTCTATTTTTGTCTTTCCCAAGCAAGTTGGGAAAGAAGAGTGGTGCAAAAGCACCAACAAAAAATAAGCCAAAACTGGGTCGAGTGCAAATGGCGCAGAAACAGTACGGGACGCTCTCTCCCAAGTACAACTCCACGACTTCCGTTGCCAGTGCGCATGTACCGTCTCTAAAGACTCATTCTTTTTATAATCCGCTTCGTGTCGAGATGTTTTTGCCCGCTTATCAGTGTTTTTCCAGCTCAATGTTTGATGATTCCTGATTCATTGTACCTCAGTGTATCCTTTGTATTCTCAGGAACAGTGTTTTTTATATTCTTTTTTATATTATATATCCATAATGTACATCTAATTGTTCTCTCTCGAGTCGCATGCGAATTTCGTGTGCCATGCGGTTCGGACTTATAATATTTCACAATTATTGTTAATGCTTTTTTTGCTAAATTTTCTAATTGTGTTAGAGTTAGGTGTCAGTGGGGTACCACTCCTACAGTTTTTCTTCTTTCTTTTGAGAGTAGCCATCCTGTTGTGTGGTTCCTAGTCTACCGTCTGGGGTCTTTGTTTCTGTCACCTTTCTCTCTTCTTTGGGGGTGTTTTTCTGTTTTCTGATTTCACCTTCTCTGCTCCTCTCACCTCTATCATGCCCAGGACACTTCCTTGTGGGCAATGTCTGCTGCCAAAGCATGTGGACGATTTACATTCGTCTTGTTCCTCCTGTAATGGGTGTTCGGCCGAGCGGCCATGTGGTGTCTGTGGATCATGGTCATCCACTTTCTGGGCGTCAGTTAACCGTGTCGTTCGTTCTCGTGGCCGTGCCTCCCGCTCCCGCGGGAAAGGAGAACGTGGTCGTTCGGGGCCTCCCGAGCCGACCTTGTCTGGTGAGAGTTATTCCTCCTCCATGGGGGATGTGCAGTCTTTTCCTGTGGTGGATACTGCGGGAGCCGTTGAGTGTTCTGGTGAAGAGGTGCCTGGTTCCGGGACTACGGTCCCCCTCCAGTCGACATCTGTGGCTGTCACTAGGGTTGTGACTCCTCCTTCGGAGCCGAGCCGGTGTGCTCTCTCCACTATTTCACCAGCCTCAACGACTCTTGACATATCTACTGCTACTGCTGGTCCGTCTGCTTCGTCTTCAGTTTCAGCCGGCCTCGGCTTTTCGCTGCAGGGGACTGCAGGCATGTCCGGAATTGTAGACGTGGGATATCGGCCTCAGCCTTCCCTGACTTCAACTCGGCGAAGTCGGAAGTGGCTGCCAGCCGAACCCATCTCTGTGGTCTCTTCGCCGTCGAGCACCACAGTTGTGTCTTTGGATTCGGATGTTCTTAGTGGAAACACTATGAACTCCGTGGCGTTTCCGTCTACTCATTCTGGCCTCACGACCAGTTTTGGGGGGACCAACGCCTTTTGTGCAGCCTGGACCTTCTGCCCCACAGAGGTCTGCGGTGAGTCTCATGAGTTCTCGCCATATTGATCCTCGGGGTGCCTCGTACCCCTATACACGTCTGCCTTCAGATGTTTCGGCTGCCGCCCATCATCCCGCATCTGGTGTTTTGGACGATCGTGACCCTTCGCTGATTAAGAGGGTCAGAGGTGAAGCCACTTTGCCGGTTCGCTCCCCTGTCGAACCGGTCGGTACGGGCAGTGAGCTTAGGGAGGCCCTCTCCTTACTCACTCAGGTTCTTTCTAAGAGCCTTCCTGTTGCTTCCAGCGAGACTATGAGTGGTTTCCAGGCGCCTCCTATTGCGCCGCCTCCCGGGATTGGAAACAGGCCGGTTTCTGATTCCCCTGGTGTCCCGACACCATGGGAGGCGTCGGCTGGTTTGCCCACGATGGGCTATGTGTCTTCCGACTCTGGGGAGGAGTCCGACATGCTTGAGGTCGAGGGCCAGCAGTCTTCGGACTTGGGGGCAGCTCTTGACTTTGTGTTTGGGTTTCTGCCTGATCTCAAACCTGCTAACCAGCCGACAGTGTCAGCCTGGCCACGATCATCGGTCGCGCGCCAACAGCCTATGGAGCAACCTGCTTCTGGGCGCCTTCGACCGTGCCAGTCGGTACAGGTGGTTGAAGCTTTTTCAGCATTGGATTCCAAGCTGAATTCCAAGGCTTTGAAGACTTCATTCTTCACCAGGGTTGACACCTTTTTGCCTCCTGTGCGTTATCGTTCCTACGATTCCGCCAATCCGTCGGTCTGCCAGACTTTGACGGTTCTGGATCAGGACTCCACTTCCCTCGGGCTTTCCAAGCCCAAGTCTGCCATCATTCCAATGACAACTCTGGAGTCCACGTTGGGCTTATCTAGAGAGATGTTTGGCATGCTTTCTCTCTCAGATCACGTCATCTCAGCTTTGGCTGCTTATCTGCCTCCAGATACGTTTGACGAGGTACAGGCTCCTTTGCGTGTGCTGTCCAAGGCGCTTATGCACCTTACTCACACGCATGCCTGTAACACGGCTAATCTGGAATTAGTTCGAAGGGATGCTGTGCTGGACACAGGACGATCCCTTCCCGAGGAGCAGCGTGCTGCTCTTCGATCTGCTTCTTTGGCAGGTCCGCAACTTTTCCATGGTTCTGTGTCGATGGTCTGGGATGACGTCCTACGTCATTCCAAAGATCAGCTGCTGTTTCGTCAGCTTGATCAGCCTTCTAGGGGAGGCAAGGGCCGTTCCAAGCCTAACAAGTACCCTTCTGCTTCCTCTGTGAAGCAAAAGCCTGGTCCTTCTGCCTCCGCCTCTACTTCTTACTCAAGGGATAAAGGTAAGGGTTGGCAGAATCGAGGGAAGTCTCAGGATTCTTCATTTAGTATAGGAGTTGGTTTCTCCTCTCGCAGGCCTCGTCGGGGCTCGAAATGAAGGTCCTCACCTTGACTCGTCCCAGGTTGGAGGAAGGATAGCAGAGTTCGCAGACCATTGGGCCATCATCACATCCGATCCGTGGGTGTTAGATGTTGTTCAGTCGGGGCTGTGAATATCCTTCCGCCGGCACCCCACTCTGTCAAGGGTGCCTCTTCCAACCACAGTTCCTTCAGATGTTTTACATCGGGAACTTTTGTCCACGGAGATTGCCAATCTCCTAGCAAAGGGGGCGATCGAGGTCGTCAAGAACATTCAGTCAGTGGGTTTCTATTCCCGCCTGTTCTTGGTGCCGAAGGACGGACGGCCGACTCCGACCGGTTATCGATCTGAGTATCCTGAACCAGTCTATCATTGCTCCCAAGTTCAGCATGGAGACTTTCAGGTCGGTCCGCCAATCAATACCCCAGGGAGTTTTCGCAGCCAGCATCGACCTGTGAGACGCTTACTTCCACGTTCCGATGCATCGGGCGTCACGGAAGTATCTCAGGTTCGCTTTTCTGGGGCGAGTTTACCAGTTCAAGGCCATGCCTTTCGGCCTCAACCTGGCTCCTTGGGCGTTCACCAGACTGATGTCGCATGTGATAGCGTTCCATCGCTCACAGTCCAGGGTGACTATATCGGCATATCTGGACGATATCCTCCAGAGGCATTCCAATGCTGCCTTACTGGAGTTGGATGTCGCCACTCTGTTGAGCTTGCTCACGTCACTAGGATTCAGAGTCAACGAGGAGAAGTCGGACCTGGTCCCTTCTCAGTCGTTTTGTCATCTGGGGATGTCTTTCCAAACCAAATTCAATTTGGTAGCGGTTCCCCAGGCCAAGGCTGTGATTCTCTCAGCTTTTGCTCTGACTCTGTCCCAGTCCATGTCCGCGACCGCTCGGAGTTTTCTCCGGCTGATCGTCTCTGCGGTTCGGTGACGGATCTCATTCCTCTAGGTCATCTGCGTGTCAGACCTCTCCAACACTTTCTGCTCAGTCGTTGGAGGCCGAATGTAGATTCTCTGGATCAGGTGCTTCCGTTTCCGGACTCTCTGTATCCTCACCTTCTTCCCTGGACAGATATTCAGTGGATTACGCAGGGTGTTCCACTGGACTTACCCACGACCGATCGCATTCTTATGGCAGATGCCAGCGATCTCGGATGGGGTGCGACGTTGGATCCTCTCGGTCTTTCCCTACACGGGATGTGGGACCAGGATCAAGCAGCTCTACACATCAACCAGAAGGAGCTTCTTGCTCTTCTTCTGAGTTTCAGGCAGTGGATCCCTCACCTGTCGAATCGCCAGGTCCTTCTGCTATCCGACAATTCGACAGTGGTTGCTTACATTCGGAACCAGGGCGGCACGCACTCGGTTCCGATGTACGAATTAGCTCGGGATCTTCTACTGCTCGCTCAGGATGTTCACGCCGGAGTGGTTGTTCGACACATTCCCGGTCGTCTGAACGTCCTAGCCGACTCCCTGTCCCGACAGGGCAGGGAAATTTCCACCGAGTGGATGCTTCACAGGGCAGTGTTCCAGTCGCTTTGCGATCTCTGGGGACGTCCCCACATCGACCTCTTTGCGACTCGTTGGAACCATCAGGTGGACACTTTCGTGTCCCCGTGTCCAGATCCTCTGGCTTTTGCCGTGGACACTCTGTCACTCGATTGGAATGGTCTAGTCGGCTACGCCTTCCCGCCGGTTCCGATTCTTCCTCAGGTTCTCTCCAAAATTCGAACCTGCAGTTGTCGAATCTTTCTGATCGCTCCCCTGTCGCCTCAGTGGGTGTGGATCAATCAGCTCCGCTCGCTGATGGCGGAGGTTCCGGCACGTCTCCCGCTACGTCGTGACCTTCTTTGTCAAGGTCGCCCGAGGAGGTTTCACGTCGACCCGACTTCGTTGTGCCTTCACGCATATCTTTTGTCAGGTCCTGTCTCCTCCGTAGAGGTTATTCGAGACGAGCAGTGGAGTGCATTTCTTCTTCAAGGAGGCACTCCACTGGTTTAGCTTATGCAGCTAAATGGAAGGTCTTCTGTCGATGGAGTGCTGATCACTCTGTTGATTATGCCAATCCTTCGATTTCACAGATTGCGGAGTTTCTGGTATATCTGTTTGATTCTCGGGGTCTCTAGCCTGTTACCATCAAGGGTTACAGGTCTATGCTTTCAGAGACTTTTTCTTATGTGGGGAAGCATCGTATCGGCACTAATCCTTACCTCTCCAAGCTTGTTCGGCACTTTTCTTTGAAAAGGCCTCGGACTTTGCAGCTTACGTCACGATGGAATCTTTCGTGGGTGCTGCTTTGCTTGGGGGGGGGGGGGGGGGCGCCGTTCGAACCTTTATCCCAGGTGGATATGCATTTTCTCACATATAAGACGGCTTTTCTGATGGCATTTGCTTCGGCCAGACGGGTTAGTAAGCTTCACACCCTCTCGGTTGGCCCGGCCTTTTTTAGGAGCTCTCCCAACAGTGTTACTTTTACCACTGATTGCTCCTTTTTGGCCAAGAATCAGATACTACTCCTCCTCCTATCTGTATCAGGGCTCTTCCTTCTGTTGAGGGTAATCGCCCTTTGCTCTGTCCGGTCCGTGCTATTCGCATTTATCTTGATCGGACACGCTTCATATGGAAAGGCAGGAAACAGTTTTGTCTGTCTCTCATTCCGGGTCGACAGAAGATCTCTCCTCAATCTATTTCTCGATGGATTTGTCTTGCTATTCGTACGGCTTATGGTCGTTTAGCAGCTGGCGATTGTATTACCAATCGTATTTCTGCCCACGAGGTGCGGGCACTGTCCACCTCTTGGGCTTATTCTAACTCCGTCAAGTTGTCGGATGTTATGCAGGCAGCCTACTAGAGAAATGCTTCTACTTTTTCCACCTTTTATTTGCGCCAGTTGCAGGAGCAGTCGGAGGACCTTTTTGCCCTGGGTCCTCTTTCTTCTGCTCAGGCTGTTGTCTGCCATAGCCATTAGGCTTCTTGAAGGTCAGTTTCACCCTTGTGCTGTTACTGCCCTTTTTCTGTCTGTGTGTCACACAGGCCCATATGTCTCTTTTCATTGTCCTTTACCAATGATTGCGGCATTATGGTTGATAAGCCTCGGGACCTCTTCCTTCTGCTTCAGGGTTATGCGATTCCCTCCAGCCTTTTGTCTATTCAGCCTGAAGTAAACAATTGTGAGTAGGTTGATAAGAAATCTAAATTTTATAGTAAATTTCCTTTCTTATTATACCTACCACAATTGTTTACAGGGAGGCCCTCCCGTCTTCTTTACGGGTAAAGAATCTTTCCTCCCCACTGATGACATAACTCTAACGTTTACGGATTCAAAAAGAATGAGTCTTTAGAGACGGTATATGCGCACTGGCAACGGAAGTCGTGGAGTTGTACTTGGGAGAGAGCGTACCGTACTGGGTCTGCGCCGGTTGCACTCGACCCAGTTTTGGCTTATTTTTTATTGGTGCTTTTGCACCACTTTTCTTTCCCAACTTGCTTGGGAAAGACAAAAATAGAGAGTATTTTATCCGAGTTAGGGACTTCCACTGTAGTGCAAGCCTGAAGTAAACAATTGTGGTAGGTATAATAAGAAAGGAAATTTACTATAAAATTTAGATTTCCGGTTTGTTTCAATTGATCACACCAAACCTGCAGAAAGTAATTGCAAATGGAAAAACAACATTTCGATTTTGAAGTCAGCAGCTGCAAGGTCAAAGTTTATGGGACTGTTACTTAAAATAGAACTGTCAAAAGAGTGAAAATACCAAAATTTCAAGCAGCAGATATTCTCCATAATGAAACTAGGAATTTGACCAATTCAGTCTTGTTTTACAGAGCTCAGTGAACCCTTTACCCAACCAATTAGCCACATCCGCCTGCATATGCAAATTCAGCAGCTGAAAAAAAAAAAAAATTTTCAAAACATTTCAACAAAACCATACCATGTGACCCTTCATTGGAACGAGCTAATCTCCATAATAAATAATAAATTTTGATATCGTCTGCATTGGGTAAAGGGTTAATCAAGATTGATGTGGTTAAATTCCAAGTGTATAATGGGAAAATCTAATCAAAACTTTTTAAAATTTTGATATCAGTGCACAGAGAGTTAATAATAAAATTCTTGCAATATTTATTGCCATCTTTGATGAAATGCTGTTTTAAAACTATTTTCAAACAAATTTTTGAAATATGATGCTATAATCCTTCAGCTTATCTTTTGATTTCTTTTTAAAGTTAAATTTTGTAAAATTTTCTCATGAAATCATCAGTACAGTAGAATACTGTTAATTGAATAACCACTTTGCCAATGAAAATTATTCAGTTAACAGGAGTATTTAATTAACAGGGATTGTGTCACTTTCTTGTATTCTGGAACTAAACCTAGCATTTATTTTATTATATCTTGTTTGACAGAGCTCTATGAGCTCTGTCATACAAGATATAATAGATTAGATGCCTGTATTGGATGTACAGAGGCCAGATAAGTCTATAAACAAAGGAAAACTGGGAAGAGTCAGGGAAATTTCTCGACAGGTTACAATATTTTTTATTCAATTAACAGGAATTTACTCTATAAGTAACCTATATTCAATTAACAAGTCAAATTTGTACTGGAGGTATGGTAAATGGTTTTGTGTCAGAAAATTATATTCAATTAACAGGGTTATTCAGTTAAGAGATATCCAATTAAGTGGGCTCCACGGTATTTTAGATAATTCCAGCAAACACAGTTTTAGTATGCTACATGTTCTTCCCTGATGTAGGCAAGCAAAAGTTTCATATCATTCATGTATTTGCTAAAAGAGTATGCTTGTGTGCTTCAACCACACCCTTCATTTTTCTTCAGTGATTAATGTTACAGCTCATTAATAAACAGTATCTTTTTGCAGGAGGCTTTACACAGAGAAAAGATGTTGGAACAAAAATTATCAACACTGCAGCAGCTTGTTCAACAAACACAGCAGTCATCAGAAAGTGGTTGGCAGGTAGAATCTTCATTTAATCATTCTTTTAAAATTTGTTAACAACCTTAAATTTATTGGTAAAATTTAGCTCTAAGACAATTAGCAAATCTTGGTGCTTTAACCCTTTAGCCAATGTAGATGATACCAGAATTCATTATTTTAAATATCATTTTTTCAGTTTTTTCCGAAAATTTCAACACAACCATATCATGTGGCCCCTCATTGGAAGGTGCTCGATGAGCTCGTTCCAATGAGTGTCATATGATAAGGTTTGGTTAAAACATGTTGAAAAATTAAAAATTTTCAACTGTTGAATTTGCATATTATGTGGGCAGATGCAGCTGATTCGTTAGGTAAAGGGTTAATAATCACGCAAAGTATTCTTATGTTATTTGAATATCTATTTCTCTTGTTCATGGTCAAGACAACATTGTCATATGTAAATGTAAGTATTGTGAGCACTCCAGAGTCTGCATTCATTCGCAGGAATCCTCCCTTGTTTTAACAAAACAAAGAATTGTGTGATAATTTCACCATAATATCGGCATTTAGTTTTGCGTAATTTGCCCAAGTAAAAAATCACCCAACAGACCTTGCTAAATTAGGTTAACTGTATTAATATGTAAATGCTGAATGTGATCTTAAATTCTTCTAGAAACAATTTTATCAGGGGTGCGATTAAGCCTCATTGGGGCTTCTTGTTTGATTTAACTTTATTTTTTATGTCAATTTCATTTTTTTGACAGGTAAAAGTTGGTGACATTTCCACAGCCATAACTGTAGAATATGGAGGCACCAGATTTCGCATATAAATGCAACTATAACCGATATTGGGTTTTGTCAAGTTTTGTCCTAAAGTTACAGACATTATAATGTCAAAAAAACGTCAGTTTTGTTTTTTTGAAAGGTACAAGTTGGTGACATGCCTGCAGCCATAACTATAGAACATTGAGGTACCAAATTTTGCATATAGACACAAAGATACTAGAGATTGTGTATTGTGGCATTTGACCTGATCTTGCTACACCTAAACCCCGCGAAGTTACAGCCACAATTGTTGGATCAATTGGCAAACATATTACTATTTAATGTTATCTGTATGTAAAGTAAGTTCTTGTTTAAATTTCAGGCTTTGATAACAGAAGATAGACTGATATCAAGACTAGAAGTCCTGCAAAACCAGCTACATGCATATTCTAAAGTAAGTCTCAATGGTGGTTGATTTTGAAGGGCAGTGTAGGGAGGGCTCTCAGCTCCAGACTTCTTATTGACTCCACGAGAGTCCTAGTTTAGGTAATGTTTTGTGGTTGATGCTATTGCACTTCTTCAGAGACAGTTTTTGAGTATCTGAATGACTGTTTAGCATTTATACCAGTGCATTTTCCAATAACTGTTTAGGATTACCAGTGCATTTTCCAATAACTGTTTAGGATTGCCAGTGCATTTTCCTAAGGCCAGATGACAGCTAGTTTGTTTCCATGTTGCAAGCATGAAAAAGATAGAGGATATTCACGAAAATTTGATGAATACCGAAAATATCTCGTGAGTGGCTACAAAGAAATATGAGGATCTTCACGAGCGACGCAGTCGCGAGTGAAGATCCTCATATTTCTTGTAGCCACGAACGAGATATTTTCGGTATTCATCAAATTTTCGTGAATTTTCTTTTTATTTAATGCTCTACGACTACAAACTCTCCAATTTGTGGCCTTTATTTGCCATTAAGGCGCAAAATTTATGTGCCGAACCGGCATCCATACAAAAATTACAACAACCAAACTCCAACCATTGGAATGTGTGAATATCCGCACAAAAAGTAGTCCCGTCTTATTTCTCCCCTAACTTTACGATTTACCAAGGCTGGCGAATTGAAATAATCGCAATGTGTTTCGAAGAAATAGAACAATAACAAAAAACACCACTTTCTTATTTTCAATAACAAGACACGTCATTTTATTTTTTTTGAACTCAATGCACTGAAGACGTGTGAAGTTGAACTGAAGAAATTTGAAAGTGATTTCGGCTTTTCGCTGGAAGGTGAATGAGAAAGTCAAACTTTGAAACCGCTGATTTAATGAATTGATTTAGTCACTGTCACTATCAATTATTCGAATTTGTTTGTATTTGGGACTCTGGAATTCATTACTGATGTGCTGACTCGTTTAAAGTACATGTGATTCGTCATCCGAACCTACGATGAAATATCGATTTCTAAATATCATTTTGATATTTCGTTTTGCCGACCGACAGGGGAATATGACTTAATTTTTCAGCGTGAATTGATGCCTGAGCATTAAATAAAAATGAATTTCACCAGCAAAATTTATATTTCTCCCCAGTCTTTTGTACAAACTCCTACTACACTCCTATCTAAGTTCCATATTTTCTCAAACCTTTATTACACATCCATTAAACTTTAAACCCTTGTATTTAATGGAATCGCAGCTATAACATAAATGTTTCTGTATTAAGCTGGTGATGTACAAGCCGAAACTTTTTCCCAGCACCGTTTATACTAGTTTCTTTCCCGTTGATTCATTGGTTACGCTTCCAAATTTCATTATACAATTACTGATCGTCTGTCGCATAGTGTGAAAATGAAAATGTCCAAAGCAAAATAAAGTCGGTTTACAACAATATTAGTTAACCAAAAATGAGATAATATTAAAAAAACAATAATTTCCAACCACAACATTAACACAGTCCTGTGGCTGTCTTGTCTGCAGACCCCCATATACCTAAATTGGTCAACTTTATTTTGGTAAATCTTCGGACATCCTGACCTGCTTTGAACTTCTTTTAAAAAAGTTTCTCCCTGCTGTTTTGCAAATCTGCCCCAAAATTGTACTTATATTTGTACTATCAGTAATAGCCACCAAATGGTTAGGCATCAATGGACACCAACCAAAGAGAAACAGCGATATGAATTTCAACAAACACGTCCCATAGAAAGATAACAAATGTAATTTAGACTGGTTTCCAAAAGGTTGGTTTGATTTTTTAGCGATCAATTTGATCAGTACAGCTAAAAGCAAAACAAATGGACTCTTCACCTTTGGATTGAAACATTGGAATTAAAATTTGTTTTTTTAACTGAATTTTAATGCATGAGATGTGTAATAAACACAGAATGCGATGTGTGTTTGAATCTGTGGGTGTTTTTACATAACTCGTTGGAATGGCGTAGTCATATATGACTACGCCATTCCAACTCGTTATGTAAAGCACCCACGCATTCAAATACACATCGCGTTCTGTCCATTTATCCTCAGTTTATTCCACATCAACTCTTTACCTATGTAATGACCATTACTGTCTAATGCTAGTCACAAAGCAAAGATTTATGAACAAAATTTTGCTAAACAAATTCTCCCCTTATTGGAAGCAATAGAATTTTTAAAAAAAATAATCATGTTACAAATCATCTTTGAAAAATAATTCAGCACTCCACCAGTTGTCAACACTGTAAACTGGTATAGGAATAAAAATGAACACACATATAACAGAGGAATCTTAATTCATTCTCATGACCAAAATATTCATTGTCTTCCCAGTTTATTTTCATTGACAAATTCACTGCGATTTTTAAACATATTGGTTGCATTCTATTTGATTTTATATGTGACTGTGTTGTCTTTTTAGCCCAAGAACATTAGGTTTCACTAGGGAAAAAAATCGGAGAAAGCTGATTTTTTCAGGGAATGTCGAGTACATGTCACTGAACGATTAGACAAAAGTCCCCTAAAATCCCAGTTGAGCTTTTTTTTCTACAGCCTTTTTTCGAAAACGCGTTTGAAAAAAATTTTAAAAAATCACACGAACTTTGTAACCTCGAATTGATCCAACTGTATTTTTTGTTTACGCGTATTTCGAGCTACATAATGTCTAATATACATTTACCTAGAGGAAAATGTGCATTCTGTGACAATTTCTGCGAAAAATTATTGAAAATTCACAAAAAAGTATCGGATTTACGCAAAAAATGACGATTTTCCTAACGGATTTGCCCAAAGGGTCGTAGTACAGAACGGGATGTTAGTTGGACAGACGATAAAAAATCCACCACCATTTGAAGACTTTTATCATTGCTTACAAAATAGACATTATGGAAGATCCCCTCTGCTTCTGGCCGAGTTCCCCTTTTGGCATAAAATTCGTCAGCATGAGAACTCAACTATTTTCGGGCTTGGGACCGAACAGATACGTCTGTGTCTGGCAGCATTAGATCAATAAATAATATTTACAGAATGTACAAAAATCAATAAATAATATTTACAGAATGTACAAATCAATCAACATGGATTAAGTTACATTGACTATTATCAACGCTATATACAGAAATGACATGACCTATATACATATTATTCATCGAACTCAGAAATTTCCGACAGGACAGTGTTTCTGTGGTTGTTACAAGAATCCTAACTGCAATTACACAAACCTGAGCAAGAGAGTCCTGCCTTCTTACACCCACACCTTTTTGTACAAGCACTCTTGCAACCACAACTGATCAGATTCAGTAGGTTATCGGGGGCACATGGCTTTGTGGCTGCAGTCGGTACAAGAAGTCCATTGTCTAGCGACCACCCCCAATCCGTCGGAGGAAGCGAAGTGCCCAGCCATTGTTGGACCTGGAGATAACATCTGTAGACATGTTGTTGTGCAGCATCGCTGCTTGGTGGGAGTGAGGCTAGGTCGATGGGTTTATTCAGTTTAGATTTTGCTACATAACGCTTGTAAGTGACATATCTATATTGGTCGAGAGAGGAAACAGTTTTACTCCCGTATAAGATCAGGAGAAGTTGTTCCCCGGCAGCGGCTACTGCACTTGGTGTACTGTCATCCGCCAAAATTGTGTTGACATACTGTTGTGAGTCGCTAGTAACATCGGAGACAATTGTACTGAATACTTTCTTCTTACCAACTTGAAAGAGTGCAGAAGTAGTGTCACAACCACTTATAGAATGTGCTACAAGGAGGTTGCTTCTATGGTCACCCATTTTGGTTGCTATTTCACTAACTGAAACTAGTAAGTTTGGGGTAATGGAATACATCATGTGAATATTACATCCCGGTTGAACTCGAGAGGTAAGAATGACTAACAAGTCTGTGTCTGTTCCCACAACGACAACATTGTTGTCATCTTGAGCGATGTCAAGTGCAGTTTCGGCTATCAGTACATCAGCATCAGCCTCGGCCTGCTTGGACTGAATATTGATAGCAGATAGCTCCTGCATTAGAAGATCGATCAGTTGGGTTTTGTTCTTGGCATTTGCAAGGAAATCGGATTGGGGTGTGGTGGCTGGTAACTCGGGTGAGATATTGATATCAATGGAATACCTGTCTTTAGATCTACGGGCTAGTTCCTTGCCCTTTGTCGACATTGTACAAGCATAACCATCAAAAACAACCACGACGTTCGCCCCAAAATGTCTCACTAGATAATTGGAATATGATGTACATATGTCCTTATATGATGACTGTTTAGGCCATACAACTGCCCTCAATAAAAATCCACCATCTACAACAAACAGAGAATGTTCTGGGATTTTAGTTTGCTCGGAACCGTATATTTTTATACTGTACCAATGACCCAGACATAGCTGGTGCTAACTCTTAAAATATAGGGCCAAACACAAATTTTGCCCCCCAATCCCCAAAATTTGCATCTAAAACCAAAGAAAACATGTCCTGAAAGGCCCTCCACACTTTGCCCCTACTGCGCATGCGCAGTGTCAAGGACGTTCCGAAATTGGCGCCATTAATTATTCTAAGTTTGGCCCTTCATCAGTTAACATCTGACTGATCTTTGTGCTTATAAATCTCAGTTTAAATGATGCCAGACACATAAATATTAGTGAAATGGTGATTCTAAGGAGGATAGAGAAGGAGGAGAGGAAAACAATGTGTGACAGAATATTATCAGGACTGTAACTTAAAATTTTTTAATGAAATTATGTTAAGTTACCTATTTTCGAGGCAGCAGCCATTTTGTTGTCATTCTGTTTATTTAGTTACACTGTTTTTTAAGTGTTTTCCTCTCTCCCTGTCCTTTAAGTCCCCCCTTGCTATTCTCCCATGCTTTTGGCATAGTTTTTGTAATTATTATTACTAAATTTTCTTGGGAGTTTTAGCTGAATAACAGAATGAATTCTGTTCTTTTCCCCATGTTTACGTCTTCACCTACGGGTGGTTAGGCGTTGTGTTCTGCATCTACCATCTGATGTTCTGCAGTTTCTTCCCTGGAAGTCTCTGTTTTGCATCAGATAATGTATTTTTGGTAACTGATTTCGGGCCTGGGTGCCTGGAGTCTTATTTTAGTGTTTTTACACTCATTGTTTACATTTACAACAGCCCTCTGTGTGAGGGGGGGATTTCTGGAAAATAATATCTTGATGTTATTTTAATCATAACTAGATACATTATTATTGTTCGTAAGTGTTGAATAAATTGTTTAAAATATTTTTAAAATTTTTGTCCACACTTAGGCTTGGGATCCATTGGGGCTCAACGTTACTTTTCAGAAACTTGGGCTGTTCTGAAAAAATATTTTTTCAAAATATTTTGATTTCAATTATTTTTTCTATATTAATGGATCATATTATTATTATTATGTATTTTGATTGCCAGGGGTTAGTGCGAGTACCAGGACTTGTTTTCTTTTCACATTGAAAGGATATTGATCAATTGTATTAAGAAGAAGTCTTCCTCTGACTTTATAATCATTCTATATGTGGTCAGTGTACTCGCATTAACTCCTGTTCTGTATCGTATGATTTCGATGACAATATGGGAAGCGTATGTCACGGTATGTTATTGGGGATTTGGACACTCCGGTCCTTTCCCCGCAGGGTCACTCTACTTTATCAATTTCTATTTCAGACGATCAAGATTAGGGTGATGTATCTGTGATGTCTTCCAACAGTGTGCCTCCATCGTCACAATTAATGAAGGGCTAGCGGAAAAGTGCTCATGTAAATACGCCAATTGCCTAAGAGGACCCTAGTAGGTTTGACGGCCTTTGACGTCCGCTAGCTCGCCCGGTGTAGCGTCCATTCACCGAATGGTTCGGCAGCCGGGTTCGTCCTTTGCGGTCTAGAAGGAATTTTGGGGTGATGCGAGCACTATAAATTAACCTAATGCACACCCAGTGACGGCGGATCGGAGGGAGAACGGAGGAAGCCTTTTAGTCCGGTTCATAGCTCGTTCCGGTCCATCCGGACGGCAAGCGAGAGGGGCCCCTCTCTCGTTCAACAACATCTGGCCCCAGATGTTGTGGTACAAAATGTGTCGCAAGCGGAGCATACGTCCGTCGCTCGGGACGCTCTGTTGTATAGGCAGTCCGCGGAGACTGCTAAGGCTTCCTCTTCTCGTCAGCGCACACGACCGCACCTTGGCTGCGTGACCGCCGATATATTACCAGCTTCGCCGATCAAGGATTCTTCGGCGACCAGGTCACACCATCCGGTAGCCAGGGACACGAGGCCTGCAGACTCCGGACGTTCGCATAGGAAGTGTGGGGGAGTCAACGTACACGGAGCTTCCGGCGGCAATGCATCGTAAGACCGCTACTGCACAGGCCTCGGGAACGGACGTGCTTTCCTTAATAGCACAGTTTATCGCAGCATCCCAGCATCAACTGAATCTGTCGCATATATTTTATCCGACGATGCTGGGTCGGGACGCTCCGCGGAAGCGGGTACGGACGTCCGAAAGTTTCATCCAGTCCGACGGGATACCGAAAGGGATTTGGAGGATTTCGAGCTTTCCCTTTCGGAACAACATATGCTGTTGTGTATGTCATCTGACTTGGTCTTCTACAGCTTCTTTCGTCGGACCAGAATGCTGCGATGCCGGATAAGAAACTGATAGCGTTGGTGGACTTAGAAATTTTTGGTTCGGTTCAGGGACATCGTCCCTCAGTTCCGACATAGTCCAATAATGTCACACAAACTTTCGAATTATTGAACGACGCTATATATATTATTATTTTATGCTTGCTATAACCAAGCATTTCTGGTTTCTTGTTCGCAGAGTTACGGAGATGTCTTTCAAAAGTGTGCCTCTGTCGTCATAGTTAATGAAGAGCTAGCGGCAATAAGTGCTCATGGAATATGTCTATCGCCTACGGAGTGAGATTCGCTAGCTCACCCGGTGTAGCGTACATTCATCGAATGGTTCGGCTGCCGGGTTCGTCCGTTGCGGTCTAGGAAGGAGATTTGGGTGATGCGAGCACTTTAATTACTTTAGTACTCACCCAGTGACGGCAGATTGAGGACAGATCGGAGGAAGCCTGTTAGTCCGGTTCCTGGCTTGTCCAGGTCCGTCCGGGCTGTGAGCGAGAGGGGTCCCTCTCTCGTCCAACAACATAGGGGACCGCATGTTGTGGTTCAGATATTTTACATTCGGAGCATATGTCCGTCGGTCGGGATGCTCCGTTATATTGACAGTCCGAGAGACTGTCCTCACAGCAGGGCACACCACCGCACATTGGCTACGTGACCTCGAGTATCCGATCAGTTTCGTCATTCAGTGATTCCACGGCGAATAGGTCACGCCATCCGGTAGCCAAGGGACACGAGGCCTATACACTCCGTTCGCTCGCATATTGGTAGTATGCACGGGGTAACGATCACGGAGCTTCCAGCGGCAATGCATCGTAAGACCGCTTCTCCTCAGGCCTCAGTGACGGACGTGCTATCCGAGTTAGCACAGTTGTTTCGCAGCATCCCAGCAATTGACAGTTTCTCGGTCGAATCAGGAATTATCCGACGGCGCTGGGTTGGTGCGGTCCGCGGTTGCATCAGGTACGGACGACCGAACGCTTTATAGGGTCCGACAGGATGGCGAAAGGGATTCAAAAGATTTCGAGTTTTCCCTTTAGTAGTATCGGAAGCTGCCTTTCATATCTTCTGGCATTATCTTCCGGTGATTGTTATTTCGGACTTCATTGCTGCGATCTTGGATAAGAGACTTATAGCGTCATTGGACTCGGATTTTTCGATCGGTTCAGGGACATTGTCCCTGACTTACCGACGCAGTCCAATATTGTCATTACAACATGTGCTTTATTTTTCGACGCTATATATATATATATATATACAAGCCTGCTACCAAGCATGATAGTTTAGTTTCTTGTCCGCGTTGCTCATTTCTGCCATTTTATCATTTATACGAATAGTTTATTTTGGCAGAGCAGGGCATACCGAGAGTTCATATGCGTCTAGACGGTGTGGTTAAAGATTGCATATATTCTTTTTCGCCGTTTATGTTTGTTCCAATTTCAATGTTGGAAACGACATGATGTATAGTAGACTTAACTTAGACGCTTTATCATACGTAATCCGCCTTACTGAGGCGTTATCATTACGTCTTCAAGAAAAGATTTACGGGATATTATTTCTCAATGTAATTTCTTTTGAGGGCAGTAGTTTGTTCACGTATAACTCCACCCTTCAGTGGCTGATTGGAGTTGGTTAGACGGATAGTAAGGTTAAGAACTCTCTCAGAGTCGCTTCGTTCTCGGAGGAGCTTCTCTTCGACGGCAACTTTTCGGCAATCCATGAATTGCTCGATTACACGTTCTCTTGTCTATCTAGTGTTACAAGAGATTCAGACTGGGGCAAACATTCGGTGGTTGACTCAGAGAGTGCCACCGCAGTTGCCGGACCCGAGTGTGGCTGTTATGACGGTTGCCAGTCAAACAGATTGGGATATAATACTGATCCCTACGGATTCGAAGTGCCAGGGTCTTTGGGTTCCGCAGTCTCTTAGCAATCAGTTTTCTTCCGCGGAATAATGTTTTTAGGCTTGCTTTATGTCATTGCATGAACATTATTCAGAAACGCATGCCCAAATCCTGCCCTTTAATTCGACAGTAGTGGCGTATCTCCGGAACCAGGGAGGCACTCTTTCGTTTCCGTTATTCAATTTAATGGAAAGAATCCGTCTGTTGGTTATAGTACACCAAGTTCTGTTTTGGTCCGTCATATTCCGGGTCGTCTGATTGTTTTACCGGACTCCCGTTCTCTTACGGGTCGCTTGTTGCTGTCAGAATGGACTCTCAACAAATAAGTATTCAATCAGATTTGCTATCTATGGGAGCGCCCAATGATGATTTATTTACGACACAGCTTGCTAATCAATTGTGGACGTATGTGTTGGCTTGTCCAGATCTCTGAGCTAATGTTGTTAACGCTCTATTGATCTATAGGACGGAATGATAGGATACGCGTATCCTCCGGCGCTGTTGTTTCAGCAGGTATTGCTAAGATAAACAACCACAATACATTTCTGTTGATAGCATCTCTATCTTCACAGAGATCATGAGTAATTTACTCTCTTGTCTACTGTGGGTCTTAACGTGAAATCTTCCTCTATGTGAGGATCTTTTTTCACTGGGTAAATCGTGTCATCTTTATCACAACGCGCAAGGTCGCAACCTTCATGTATTCCGTTGTGTGGTCCGTATTGCATTGTAAGCACTGTACTGGACGAGCTTTGGACGCGATTTCTTACTATAGGAGATCCTCTTCTTCGCTATTCTATGCGGCTAAAGTGGAGGCTCTTCCGTCGTTGGTGTAGGGATCATTATGTTCATATTGTTGATCCCTCCATACTACTCATTGCAATTTTTTAGTATACTTGTTTCACAAGATCTACTGCAGCCTGTTATTATTTAGGTTATAGGTTTATGTTACCTCATACCTATGCACTCTACGATAGTTTACAATTGAGTCTTTTGTCTCTTTATCTAAGTCAGTTAGTAACTTTTTGATAAATAGACTTAGAATCTTTAGATTAAATTCCTATACGGATTTTAACTTCGGTTCTTATTTAGCTAAGTAATCATTTGAGCCTCTGGAAACAGTAGTTTTCAAATTCTGACCTTTTAGACAGTAATTCTGTTGGTTTCTCTTTTACTGTAGAGTCAGTGAGTTTCATGCACTATCGATGGATGATTTTCACTTTCGTAGTTTCGGAATCACTAATTCCGTTACTATTTAGGTTGGATTTTTGCATAAGAGTTAGGCTCCTATTATCCGGAACCTATTATTTTAAGGTCCTTCCGTCTACGTATGGGCATAGGCCTTTACTCTTTCCGGGTACAGTTTATGTATTTATAAACAGATATCTGTTTATTACTATGGGCGTAAGCTTCTTCTGTCTTTGATGCCTAGTAGAAGGACGTTACGCTCCATTTTATTGTTAATGGATTCTATTAACTATCGGTACTGCTTATGGTATATCATTGACTTAGCAGTTGTGCTTAAGAATTCGGCTCATGAAGTAAGAGTTCTTCTACTTCTTGGGCTTACATTAATAGTGTCGCTATTATAGATTTTTGAAGGCCGCTCATTGCGCTCAGCCATCCACATTCATGAATTTTATCTCAGAAATATCGAGTCCATTTCTGGAGGCCTCTATTGTTAGGTCTATTATCTACTGCTCAGAATGTCATTCACTTAACAGTTGCTACTATAGCTAGGTAGGCTGTCTGTTTCGGCAGTGTCTCCGTTCTGCTGCCCTCTTCGCTCTGGGCTATTTGACCCAGGGCAAGAAAAAGGGGGAGGGGGGGGGGGGGGTGTTCCCTTGGGTCACCTGTTTTACTATGAAAACAAGGGGATACCTCCTCCGGAGTTAGTAATTCTGAGCTGTTATTGGGATGGTTGTTTAGTGAGAAGTTTAGGTTTTTAAAATTCATTCAAGTCTTAGTTTTTAAAGTATAGCTTTTGAATATTGCATATGTCAACGGACATGATTATGCAATCCTCAGACACTTTCAGGAGTATAAGAGTCTCTATTCTCTAGACTTACTTTATTTATTGGCTTACTTTAAAAATTATTAGTATAAGGATTATATTGGATATTAATAGAGTACATGGATGTATGAAGCTCAATTTTGGAAGGTGTTGTATCTTTCTAATTTATCATAAATAAGAAAGATACATGTAAGGCATATTACTTCTTTTTCCCTACAGGAGATGACTCTATTTTATTTTATTGAGCGTATTCCATTTTGCTCTATGTCCTTGGCCCTCCAGCCTTTTTACTATTCAGCTATGTCTGGGTCATTGGTACAGTATAAAAATGTTAAAAAATTTATAGTAATTTCTATATTTTTTATACTTACCAATGACCCAGACGGGGATGGCCCTTCCAGGAGTTGGGAACTCTTGCCTCCCCGCTGAGTACATATTTTAAGAGTTAGCACCAGCTATGTCTGGGTCATTGGTAAGTATAAAAAATATAGAAATTACTATAAATTTTTTAACGTTTTGAGGATCTTACCGAGCGTGCTTTTCTGTGTCTTCCTCATTCCAGCAGAATCAAACAATGCTGGTGGTTTCGGGGCGAGTTCATATTTGAGATACTCTTCCATCTCTGCTTGTGACTGAATAACACATGTGATGCGGTTGAACAGAATTGTGGGGTCAATCACTGCCTTACTTCCACGGACTTTGATGCTATTTGCCATCGATGCGAAAGACTTCACAGTGTCAACACGTCGTAGTTTGATGCTGTTGAACGTTTTGCTTACAACATTCGATACACAACAATTTTGCGAACTTGGTCACAGTTCACAGTTTCGTCGGCCACAAGCCCGGTCGCTATAGAGACTAATTGTAGTGGATCTCTATTCTGAAAGGGGGAATGCACTCTGAGCCAGTTCAATAATTTGGTGATATCATTGGCATCAGTCAATTGTGAACTTTGACGGAGATCCCGATGTTGTTCGCCATGGCCAGTGTGAACATGAACAAAATTTTTGAGAGCATTACATATCGGAAGGCAAAGAGGTAGTCCATGTACCCATTTCGCAACAGTGCTATCGGTTATTCCCCTGCCATGTGTGAGACCACCAGGGAGCTTGAACATTCTCATTAAACACTGCTCTGTGGTCTGATCAGAATATATCCCGTCCCAGAATTTATCTGAGCGCCTTATGGTAAAGTAACCTTTCTCAGTGAACAACTTCAAATCATCCTGTTGCATTATTTCTGTTAGCTCATTCATCTGCTGCAAATAGAGATGAGAACTTTTTGCGTATGCAAAATGACCACCTGCGTGAAATACTGGAATCATATTGTGAACACAATATGTGTGGAGTTCCCAGTCGCCTGTGCACTCTGCTCTCAAGTACAACTGGAGAAGACCTATTTGCTCGTAGTATTGTACCCAAAGCTTTCCTGTGCGTCCTACGGACGCATTCTGGAGCAGTTCGTGTAATTTTGACAGTAGATGGTTTACACTTTCTTGATTGACAGCGTCAGCTGTTGTACAGTCACCTCTGGCAAGTCCACAGAATATTTCATTGACTTCTGTGCAGTCTATGTTATCTAGTGTTCGGCTTTCTTCAAACACAAGTTTTGTAATGGCAATTTGTGTTAGCAAATGGGCACGAACTGCTCTTGAATATGCATGACCACTGATCAAATGATGGATTGACCCACCAGCATAAACAGTCCCCCAAAGTTCATCCAAGCCGCTACCAGCCATGATCGAACCAATTGCCCCTAAATATGACACAATCATATGGAAGCCGCCGAGTCTAACGAAAACTTTTGTCAACTTATCTGACGAAGACACAATCTCCACTGCTTTGATATAAAGTGGTTGGTCAAACGTCACTGGACAAACGTTCAGTCCCTGTTTCTCACATTCAGTTTGTGCAAACATGAGAGCAGTGTAAATTGTGCTCGGGTTGGATGGATCAAAATTAATAAAGGGAAGTATCTCGACATCACTTGTTTCATAATCATCTGATGATGTGACAATGTGCATATATCCAGCCCAAGATGGGCAAGGTACTCTCAGTACATGCGTCAAAGACCAAAGACTGTGGACTGTTTTTGCGAGTTTCAAATTTTTCAGATCAGATTCACCCAAAGTTGATAAATCCTTCATCACAATTTCGTCAAGACCCAATTTGCTTGGTTTACTGTAACCTTTCAAAGGGATGTACCCGAATTCACCAGAGCCAATATTCGAATGATCACCAGTTTGTCAAGGGCGTGCACACATTACATGCCAATGCATCTTGAGTGTAGGCGAACACCACATTATGTGATTTAATCGAACATGGAAATTGAAACAATGATGCTATAATACAGTATTTGAATGAGAAAAGTCGATACCGTTTGAATTTGAGTTTAGGGGGTATGGTTAATATTTCACACGTTTCACCAGTTCATTATGGAATAAATGACTATTGTTATATATCATTATAAAGCCACTGCTTTTCTGCAATTTTTGATATATAATTTAACTCCCAAAGTAGTCGTAGATTTGATTTAATGGACGTTGTGTACCGTTGTGTGTATGAAAACAATAAATTTTTTTTCGTAATTTTGTACATTTTCGTGAATATTTCACCATTGAGTATGAGGATTCATACAAAGTTGGCATTTTCTGTTGGGGATATGTATTCTCAATATAATTCAGCACAATATTTATGATTCTCACCCTACTAAGGCGAATAAGAATGAGAAATATGGAGCTGGGTCGAATTTTTTTTTTCATCAAAAAAATGCTATAACTAAAAAAGCTCAACTTGGATTCGCGGGGACTTTTCACACTTTATCCGCAATGTGTGTCCCGGAAACATATAAAAAAATCAGCTTTCTCCGATTTTTTTCCTTACTTTCTCATTTTTATGTCTAATGTGCCTGGACTCTTTGTGGCAAATATGACCAAACTACATGGAATATTACAAAGTGTGATAAAAATATTTTTAAACACCACATAATTTGAACACAATTATCAAAATTAAGTTTTAGTTAATGGACCGTCGTGCGATGGCTCAGTGGTTAGAATATTGATCTTAAATCCGAGAGGTCAACAGTTCGATCCTGACCAGGGGTAACTACATTGTGTCCTTGGGCCAGGTACTTAACCCTTTACCTAACACGAAAAGCAGACGACACCTGCAAACAAAATTCTTGAATAACTAAATATTTTCATTTTTTGTCTCAAAACCATAGCTTTTCACCCCTCATTGGAATGAGCTCATTCCAATGAGGGGTCATAAGCTATGTTTTTGAGACAATTTTTTTTTTAAATAATGAAAATTGAATGGTGATTTTTAGCTTAACTTGACAACATCAAGATAAGCTATTGCCATCATACGTGCGGAAGTCTGTGAGTCTGTTCACATTTTCCTTTAGCACAGGCTACACCTCGTAGTTCTTGTCCGATCATCACAAAATATCATATGCAGGTTTGAGGTCATGTCCAGATGAGAACGTCTTCTTTTGGTTGCGATCAGTCAACCGTAATGGCTGCCCGAGCCCAAAACCTTTAGCACAGTCTACAGGTCATATTTATGAAGGGATTTCATTGTAATTTGGTAGGATGCCTCTGTATAATATCTAGATGAGAAAGTCCCCTTTTGGTCATGATCTGTGAACCGTGATGGCTGCCCAAGCCTGAAACCCAAAAACTTTTAGCACAGTCTACAGGTCATATTTGATATGGAGGGATTTCATTGTAACTTGGTAGCATGACTCCGTATGATGTCTAGATGAGAACTTCCCCATTTGGTTGCGATCTGTCAACCATGACGACTGCTCGAGCCCAAAACCCAAAAACCTTTAGCACAGTCTACAAGTCGTATTTATGGAGGGATTTCATTGTAACTTGGTAGGTTGACTCCATATAATGTCTAGTTGAGAACATCACCATTTGGTCGCGATTGGTTAACTGTGATGGCTACAGGGGCCCAAAGCCTGAAAACCTTTAGCACAGTCTACAGGTCGTATTTATGAAGGGATTTCATTGTAACATGGTAGGATGACTCCAGATAATGCCTATATGAGAACGTCCCCTTTTTGGTCACGATCATTCAACCATGACGGCTGCTGAGCCCAAAACCCGAAAAACTTTAGCACAGACTACAGGTCGTATTTATGAAGGGATCCCATTGTAACTTGGTAGGATGACTCAGTATAATGTCTAGATGATTATGTCCCATTTAGGTTGCGATCGGTCAACTGTGATTGCTACACAGGCCCGAAGCTCAAAAACCTTTAGCACAGTCTACAGGCCATATTTATGAAGGGATGTCATTGTAACTTGATAGGATGACTCGTTTTGGAATAATTTCACTGTAACTTGGTAACTTTCGTTGACATACATTAACTATGAGGGCCGCATACATTAACTGTGAGGGCCACATACATTAACTGTGAGGGCCACATTAACCCACCCTTCACTTCTTTAGTACAGTCTACACCTCATATTATTTTTATTGACAACAAAGCATACAGGGAACAGAAATTAACATATTCCCAATGATCACAATTCTTGTCTTATTTCATAATCCTTTCATAAACATTGAACATTATCCTTTTCATCAAACACAACACACAGATAAGTTAAGCTACAGTGTCATTGACACTTTCATTTTTGTCTGATCATCACAAAATTTCATATGCAGGTTTGAGGTCATGTCTAGATGAGAATGTCCCCTTTTGGTAACTATCGGTCACCCGTGATGGCTGCCCGAGCCCAAAACGCCAAAACCATTAGCACAGTCTACAGGTTGTATTTTTGAAGGGATTTCATTGTAACGTGGTAGGATGCCTTTGTATAATATCTAGATGAGAACGTCCCCTTTTGGTCGTGGTCTGTGAACCGTGATGGCTGCCCAAGCCTGAAACCCAAAAACTTTTAGCACAGTCTACAGGTCATATTTAATATGGAGGGATTTCATTGTAATTTGATAGGATGACTCCGTATGATGCCTAGATGAGAACTTTCGCATTTGGTCACTATCTGTCAACCGAGTCTACTGCCCGAGCCCAAAACCTCCAAACCTTTAGCACAGTCTACAGGTCGTATTTATGGAGGGATTTCATTGTAACTTGATAGGTTGACTCCATATAATGTCTAGATGAGAACGTCCCCTTTTGGTCGCGACCATTCAGCCATGACAGCTGCCAGAGCCCAAAACCTTTAGCACAGTCTACAGGTCGTATTTATGTAGGGATTTCATTGTAACTTGTTAGGTTGATTCCATATAATGTCTAAATGATAACATCCCCTTTTGGTCGCGATTGGTCAGTTGTGACGACGACAGGGACTCAAAGCCAAAAACCTTTAGCACAATCTGTAGGTCAAATTTATGAAGGGATTTCATTGTAACTTGGTAGAATGACTCCAGATAATTCTTAGATGAGAACGTCCCCTTTTGGTCGCGATCATTCAACCATGACGGCTTCCCGAGCCCAAAAACCTAGTCTACAGGTCATATTTATGGAGGGATTTTATTGTAACTTGTTAGGGTGATTCCATATAATGTCTAGATGATAACATCCCCGTTTGGTCACGATTGGTCAACTGGGATGTCTACAGGAGCCCAAAGCCCAAACACCTTTAGCACAGTCTACAGGTTATATTTATGAAGTGATTTCATTGTAACTTGGTAGGATGACTCCAGATAATTCCTAGATGAGAACGTCCCCTTTTGGTCGCGATCATTCAACCAGGTCGGTTGCCCGAGCCCGATACCCAAAAAACTTTAGCACAGACTACAGGTCATATTTATGAAGGGATTTCATTGTAACTTAATAGGATGACTCAGTATAATGTCTAGATGAGGATGTCCCCTTTTGGCTGTGATTGGTCAACTGTGATGGCTACACATGCCCGAAGCCCAAAAACCTTTAGCACAGTCTACAGGCCATATTTATGAAGGGATTTCATTGTAACTTGATAGGGTGACTAGTTTTGGAAACCCTGAACATATTAAATCAAAACAATTGGTTTCCAGATGATAACTTGATAATGGTTCGACCCATGTTCATGAAACTTCATAGTTAGGTTGGCATCAGTGAGAGGAAGAACCCTATTTATTTTGGACTCACTAGGTGAAAGGTCAAGGCCACAGTGACCTTCAACATAGTAAATTGTAAACAATTGGTTTCCGGATGATAACTTGATAATGTTTCGACCCACGTTCATGAAACTTCATGTGTAAGTTGGCATCAGTGAGAGGAAGAACCCTATTTATTTTGGACTTGCTAGGTGAAAGGTCAAGGTCACTGGCCTTCAACATAGTAAATCGTAAACAGTTGGTTTCCGGACGATAACTTTAATGGTTTGACCCACATTCATGAAACTTCATAATTAGGTTGGCCTGGGTGAGACCCCTATTTATTTTGGACTCACTAGGTCAAAGGCCAAGGTCACAGTGACCATGAACATTATAAATCGTAAACGGTTTCCAGATGATAATTTGACAATGGTTCCACCTACAAACTACATAGGTTGGTTGGTATTGGTGCAAGAAAGACCCCTATTTATTTCGGAATCACTAGGTCAAAGGTCAAGGTCACAGTGACCCTTCATATAGTAAATTGTAAACAATTGGTTTCCGGACAATAAGTTGATAATGATTAAACCCACTTTTGTGCTGTCACAACTCAACATTGGATCTGTGATCCTATCGGCATTTTTTTGTCTGATTGGGAACTCCATTCTATTCGTATTTTAGTCATAATCCACTCTCCCTGTACTCTTTAATTATAAATATATGGTTGTTTCTCGTTTATAATAAATCCAGAAATGTTTGTCATTTTATCAGGTTATTTTTTTGGTATCTATGCTGTGTATGTTCATTCACTTGTCCAAATAGTTTGTTGTTGTGTAAATGTGTTAGAAATGTTTCACAGTTGACAAACATACAGCAATTTGATATAAAAAAATTTGTATATTCTTTTTCATTCTAGGCACATACGGAAGATACATTGCGGCAGGAACTGGTTGCTTTACAAGAAGATAAATTAAATTATGAAACAACAGCCAAAGTAAGTGTTTTAATTGCTGAAGATCAAGAAGCATAGAATCTCTTAATTAGCATTTCCAAGATTTGCAATAAGTGAATACATCTATTAATTTACGTCCTTTTTCAAGCCATTAGTGGCAACACACTGGGGTTTATATCTCATTTCTATGATGCAAGTCGATGAGAGTACTTTTGAATTCCCCTTGATGGGGGCCTCAGTTTCTCACAATTTAACTGCTGCAAGTCTATAATATTAGAGTTATTTTATTGCAGATCACATACTGCTCAAGACTTGTGGCATAGTTGGCATCTCTCATCAAATGTTCAGGCAGACAGAACTTGATTTGAAACAACAGCTAAGATTTTTCATCCTCCTTACCCACTATTATTTGGATCATCAGTTCTAGAGTACCTGCTGTTTTATTACATCATGGATGTGTAGATTCACCTTGAGGTTCCTGAGTGTTAAGTGCTTTCATAACATAAGTGGGAGTCTTCAGGATTGAACCCACACTTTCTGATGAGAACTCTATGTACTAACCAATGAGCATTGCACCCATTTGTGCAGAATAGGTCTGCACTTTTCTCAAAACGTGTGTTGAAGTCAGGCCTTCACAAATTGGGCAAATGATCGTTTTTTTTTCACCAATTGTCCATCTCAAAAGAAACAGTGTAAACAACTTTTGTTTGAAGAAATTAGAAATGTTCAGACAAATGAGAAGGTTTACTTGCATAACTGTTTGTTGTTAACACTTCCAGAAATGTGATCGTTTAAATATTGATGATAAATCTCTTGGCGCTGAAATGGTGGGATGTAATAGAATGTTTAAAAGAGATCAGAGATTCCTTTCCAAAAGTGTTTTTACAACACTGCAGATTGACTTGAAGAAAGTATCTCAAACGGATAAGCTGCTGAATTCTTTGGTTTCTCATCTCAGATATTTTCCTCCAAAACAGCTTATGATCCCTCATTGGTATATGTTCATTGAGCTTGCTCCTATGAGGGGATCATCATCTATGTTTTTGAGGCAAAAGAAGGAATATTTTTAGTTATTCAATAAAACTTTTTATCTACTTTATACGTAAAAACAGTAACGTTTTATCTTTTATCGTTATCGAAAACTCGCCGTCAATAAAAAATCTTTTATCGTTACTGCAGTAAGAATAAAAGTCACGTGATATCGCAAGAATACAACGTTCACGCCCATCTCATTTGCATGACGTACTATTTCATTCAACACTTTGAATAACTAATTATCGCTGCCGCGGATCGAAACAAATAAAACGGGGCGTATTTATCGAAATGTATTGAATAAAAAAGAAGGCCATTAATTAAACTTACTGAATTGTTAAAATAAAATTTGACGGAAAAGAGTAAAAATTAGTAACTTACACTTTTTCAAATGAGATTATTTCACCCTTCGAGACTTTAATTATCCTGACGTTCAAACGTCACTGGGAATTCAGTTTCTTCAACAGTTTTTAAAATGTGACGTCAAACGTCGGAAAGTACAAATAACCAGATATTTTTCACATTAGTGATTATCTGGTTGAAGGCTAGATTATTTTTAGTGGTCTGCATTTGTTAATCAAAACTTGTTTTTATTATGGGAGTGGGGGAGGTGTGGGTGTAGATAAAAGGGTTATATACACATGGTGTTTGTAAAAAATCTTTTATCGCGACTCGAGCGTTTTCGGGGGCTACATAGCTACTCGTCGCTGCGCGACTCGTAGCTATATATGCCCCCAAAAACGCTCTCGTCGCGATAAAAGATTTTTTACAAACACCATGTGTATATAACCCATATTTGTTGGTGTCATTTTCTAGTTGCATTAAGTAAAGGGTTAAATAGGTATTACAGTTTTAGAAACAGATTTGAAGGTCTTTTAGTGGGAAGCCAGATCACCAATCTGAGGCAATTTAAATCTTGTTTTGTATTTTTATATGAGTTTCTAATTATTCAAATTATATTTATCTATATTGAGATATTTTACTTGTTTTAATTTGTTTTAGGAATCCTTAAGAAAGGTGCTACAAGAAAAATTAGATGCTGTTCGTAAGCTCTCTGATTTAGAGGTATGTTTTATATTATTGATTTTGTCTTGTCTGTTTATATTTTTTTAGCCTATCTTCCTGTCCAGCTATATGTCTAGCCATCAGTGGTCATGATTAGCCATTGTGCAGAAATATGTGACCTTAAACACCAATAAATAAATAAATAAATAAATAAATAATGTGTAGCCATCCATTAGCACTTATGCTGTGTATGTACCTCTGTTTTACCTCTCATTAAAGTTAATTTTTGCTAAATTTTGAACCATGTTGCCAACATCTCAGATAGAAGTTGCATCTCTGTCAAATAACTGTATTCAGCCAGACCATTCTGGTTTATTCACAGAACAGAAGTGTTCCATCTGTGTTCTCTGGCTTGTGACGTGATTGAATCAACGTGGCTCCATTTGAGTATGCCAGTACTATTGTATTTTATTGCAATAGAGGTTAATGGTCTGACATGGAGAAAAATCAGAGCTGTGTATCCTCCACAATTATTGTTTTGGATGACTATGCATAAGAATTGTTAACTGGTACAGTGGAGCCCACTTAATTATATCCCCACTATTGAAGAGATTGGGGGTATACTGGATTACATGTGTTCATTTCTCCATCCATCTGTCTGTCTGTCCATCCAATCCGATTCATATCTCAGCAGCGAGTAGATGGATTTCAACGAAATTTGGTATGCAGTATTCTTGGAATGACCTGTTTCTGCTACATGTTGAACGGAGTTGCTCAATATATTTTTACCTGAGATATGGCCCTTACTTTGTTAAATTTTCAGTGATTTTTAGCTCAACTTGACGTCAAGAATTAGCTAATGGGATGGGTTGTGATCCGTCTGTCCATCCACAATTCCTTTAGCTCACCCTACAGGCTGCAGCTTTCATCCGATCAGTCCCAAATTTCATATGTAGCTTTAGGGTAATATCAAGATGGGAGCTATCAAATTTTTCTGAATTTCGTTGAAAAGCATGGTTGCCAGTGACTATCTTGGATTTGGCCAAAAATTGTCAATAATCCCATTAGCACACCCTACAGGCCACATCACTCATCCCATCTTTTTTGAAATTTCACATATAGCTTTGGTGTGATGTCTAAATCGGAGCTGTCAAATTTTTCTGAATTTTGTTGAAAAACATGGCTGGCAGTGGTCATCTTGGATTTGGCATACAAATTGTTAACAATTCCATTAGCAGACCCTACAGGCCACACCTCTCACCCGATCTTTTTCAAATTTTATATGTAACTTTGGTATGATGTCTAGATGGGTGTTATCAAATTTTTCTGCATTCCATTAAAAAGATGGCTGCCACTGGCCAACTTGGATTAGACATATAAATTGTCATCAATTCCTGTAGAACACACAACAGGTCCCCACCCCTCACACGATTTTTCAGATTTCATATGTAGCTTTGGTGTGATGTCTTTTTTTGTGGAACTTAAGTGAATGACTTGGCATTACTGGACCTTTCTATTTAGTTCATTCCCTTCTTAGACAAGTTGAGCTGCAGTGGCATTGACACTTTCATTTATTTTTGATCCCTGAACTTGACACCTATTGGGATATGCCAGTATCTCTGGTGCATTATTCTCTTTTCATATATCTTTTAATTGAATAACCCTGTGAATTGTATATAACTTATAAACACCAAACCATTTACCACACCTTCGGTATAATTTTGACTTGTCAAATGAATATGGGTTATAGAGTAATAAAAAATCTTGTAACAGAAATCTTTAGACTTAACTCTTTACCTAACATGAAAATCAGACGACACTTGCAAAAAAAATTCCTGAATAACTAATTTTTTTCATTTTTTGTCTCAAAAACATAGGTTATGACCCCTCGTTGGAACGAGCTTGACAAGCTCGTTCCAACGAGGGGTAATAACTTATGTTTTTGAGACAAAAAATGAAAAAAATAATGAAAATTAATTGGCGATTGTTGAGAATAGCGCTGGCCGGTTTTGGCCGTTACGTTAGGTAAAGGGTTAATACATCCAATATAAGTATTTAATCTGTTACATCTTGTTTGACAGAGCTCATTAAGCAAGATATACAGGTAATAGAATAAATGCTCAGATTATAACTAGAAGATAGGGAAATGACCCAGTTTCTGTTAATTGTATACTTCTGTTAATTTAATATTTTCTCCTGGCAAAGTAGCTATTCATTTAACA
The DNA here is from genome assembly GCA_031216915.1 of Pictodentalium vernedei. Lineage (NCBI taxonomy): Eukaryota > Metazoa > Mollusca > Scaphopoda > Dentaliida > Dentaliidae > Pictodentalium > Pictodentalium vernedei. The sequence goes on from CM062296.1 coordinate 767,603,391, forward strand.
AGGCTCCACTGCATATACAAACATAAGGGATGAGAGAATAATTTCTGCTGAAGGCCCTGGAAAGTGCTGGAAATTTTTCAAGAAAATCCAAAGAAAGTGCACAATTTTTTTTCTCTCTGGTGTGTGACCCTTTAAGATTTTGTTCATTGAAATACATTTCTTTTTAATTTTACTTGAAATTGTGTGAGAGACACTTGTTATTATACCCCCAGCGGGGGTATATAGGAATTGCCTTGTCTGTCCATCCATCCACCCGTGCGACTGTCCATCCATCAGTCCATCTGTCCATCCATCCCAAAATTCAGTCATGAATAACTTGTAAAGTACTTGGTTGAGTGACTTGATATTTGGTTCACAAGTGTATTCTTTTGCTGTATACTCATAGTGAAATGCAGGTGTTGTGCGAGATTTTATTGCCAGAGTCATTGCCCTTTATGGACTTTGTCCGTCTTGAAATTATTTCATGAACAACTTGTAGAGTACTCATTGGAAAGACTTTGGTGTGCATGTCTATCCTGTTGATGTCTACCCACAGTACAAGGCAGATGTTATGCAGTGTATTAATGTAGGAGTTATTGCATTTATGGACTTTGATTTTATACATCCCAAAATTCAATCATGAATAACTTGTTTTAGGGTACTTTCATGGTGTAATCAACTGCTCCCACAATTTCTAATGTAGAGATTTGAAACTTTGGGATATGGTTACACATGTCTTGTAGATGCGCAACATATATAAAGTTTGCAGAAAAATATTTTTTTCACAGATTTATCAAATCAAGTGACTCTCACATTCGGTAAAGAGGTGGGGTACCTTTTTGTGTCACCCTATGGTGACACTTAATAGTTCTTATGATATATGCCCCAATGATCTGTAATCTGTCACAGGTCTGTCATCTGTCATCCTTCAGTGTCACCCAGTAATAAATGTAATGCATTCCATGGTATTGCAGACGGGGGTATATGCCACCCTCAACTGTGCTCTAGTTTTGATTACTTGATGTTCCCTCAAAAGATTAGAAATCTTCTTCTGGGATGAGTGAATAATTGTATGAAAATGTTGATTGGAAGTGTGGGCAAGGAACATAGTTATGTGAATAATAGTGATGGAGGCTGATGCTGTTAATTTCAATTTTTAGAGGTCATTCAGTAATTCTGAAGAAGAATGTACACATTTGAAAGAAAAGTGCCAAAAAGGACAGGAGGAAGTTGAAAAACTTGCAACAGAGTATCAGGACCAATTAAACGAAGTTCAGAAACTTCATGAACAATTACAGGTAAGTTAAGTGGTTAGTTCTGGTCTACTCTCATGTTTTTGATAAAAGGTCTCACCAATCTACCTTCTATTGTATCAAACACAAAATGTTTTTCACACTATGTACTTAGAAATGACAAGGGCCCACAAAGTAGATCTTCTATTTCTCAGGCCATTTTTTGTAAAACTGCATGTGGGCAGGCGTTTTTTTTTTAATTTTTTAACTTTTGTAATTATTTCTTTGTCATCAAAAGTTCATGTACTTTGTTTTATTTTTAGGCCTCATAATCTACAGAATAGCATGGGTGGTGGTGTATTTGATCCCTTAAGTGCAAGAAGGCTTTTCAGTGCTAAAGCACTACAAAGCCTTGTTGCACTCAGTGGACAAATTTATCAGTATCATTAACTTTGGTAAAATATCACATAAACCGTTTCAATTTTTTTTATGCCCCCCCCCCCCCCCCCCCCGACTTAAGTCAGGTGGGATATAGTGATTGAAGTGTGCGTATGACCGTCCGTCCATGTGTGTGTGTGTGTCCGAGCCAATAACTCGAAAACTGTTAGGGCCACAGTCATCAAACTTCACACAATTATAAAGGACCATGGGAGGATGTGACACACACCATAGCCAAGTTCGTACCTTCAAGGTCAAGGTCACATTTCAAGGTCCCACAAAAAATTGGTCAATATTCGTGTCTCAGCCATAACTCAGGAACAAATCATAGTACAATTGTTAACCTTTTTACTAGTGTTAAGGACAGTCAGAAGGTGTGTCACGTATAATAGTTTTCCGCCACATCTGCAAGGTGAAGGTCACAATTGACCTTCGTATGTTTAGGGTCACAAATCATGTCTCAAGCATAACTCCAAAACTATTAGGCTACAATCATCTACTTTGCTCAATTATAAAGGGCAACGGGTGGATGTGTCACACACCACAGCCAGGTCCGTAATGTCAAGGTCACATTTCAAGGTCACACTGAAAATCATCAATATTCGTGTCTCAGCCATAACTCAGAAATGAACCAAAGTACAAATATTAAACTTTTTACAAATTTTTTTGTTTGATGGACATCAAGGTCACAGATCAAGGTCATTGACACATAGGGGGGGGGGGGGGGGGGGGGGGGCATACTCACTTCAGAGTGAATCTCTTGTTTTAAGTTTGCATTGGTTATAAAAAGAAAGCATGTAGCCAAAATGACCTGAGAAACATATTTTTAACTTTTTTCTTTCTCCTAACTCAGTTTTATTATTGCTTACCATTAGAATAAATTATTACACCTTGTCTTTGACTGGTTATTGCAAGTTATTTGTCAACATCAGGATTATAGCTATACACTTTCACATGAGTTAAGTTGAAGATGAAATTAAAACAAGTCTGCGGTGGTTTGATGGTCTCACCTGAAGGAAGTTTTGTTTACGAAAAGAATGTATTATTATGAAGTATTTAACACAGGTGCTAAAACAGTTAGGCCTTGAAAATTTAGAACTTGATGGCTCCACATTAACTATAATTCTGGCTGCTTATTACTAAATACAGACACCCACAAAGTGAGATGCAAACAGTGAAGCAAGATGTACATGTATATGTTGCCAATTTTAACAGCAAATGTTAAAACTTTTGTATTTATATTAAATACAAATGCTTGAAACTACTTTAAAATTATTTTTGGAAAATTTGTGATGGTCCTTGAAAAGGTACCTGAAAATCCTTGAATTGTTTTTACTATTCTGTCTGAACCATGTGTGCTATCACAACTAAGCATATTCAAGATCATCAATTGAATGTTGCAGGCCTCAGTGTGAGCCAAAGAATTTAACAATGAAATTTTCTGTTGTTTTGATGATTGACACAATCTAAAAGGCAAATCAAAAGAATTTGCATTGAATCCTGAGTATAATCCAAGATGGTCACTGTTATCCTAATAAATAAAAATAAAATTCAAGATGGTTGCCAGGATAGCCATTTTCCTCAAAAAACTTGATAAAAATTGATAGCCCACATCTAGTTGTCGTCCTTAACAATCAAGAAATTTCAAGATTACTAGTTGAGGGAGCCTGTATTGGCTTGATCTTTTTTTTATAATTCAGGAGAGCCTAAAAAGAGCAAATAAACCTCTTCCAAATTTTGGGGGCATTTTTGAAAGTCTACTTTTTGTATGGTCTTCTGGCTTGTAAAAGGATGCTGCTCATTTCAGGAAGACTTTCATCAAGTATTCAAATATTTCTTGGCTGCCATATTTCTTAGCAACTTACCAAAGTAACATGAGTCTTAACATCATATTTAATTCCTACATAAAAATAAGCAGCTGAGGAATTCTCCAAGAGAAAATTCCCTTAGACAACAGAAGAAGAGAAGTCAAAAATTATGTTTTGACCAAACCACACCGACAAGTGGCCACAAATGCAGGGCATGCAGGGCCGGAGTCCAGTAATATCGTTTAAAACAGAAACCATTGTCATAGAGTAAGTTTAGCAATCTGATCAGAGAGGTTACCATATTCAGCTTTTGAGTAAATGTCCACTTGATATAATTATACAGGCAACACTAAAAGACTTGACTCAAGTTTGTGTCTCACCCTTTGACTGTCTGAATTGCCTGGTAATAACTAGTCTGAATGTAGACCCCCCAGCAACAATGAATTGACTTAATATTTTTGTAGCATTGTTGACAATTTCATGTAATAATAAAACTCAAAAAATCAAAATTTAGTTAAAATCAGTGGCGAAACCAAGGGTTGTCTGTTGTTAGGGTACACCCCTCCCCCTCCCCCCCCCCCCCCTTCACATTCAGTTATAACTTTTCCAGTTAAGATTTTCCATCTAGATTGGAGTCAGAAGATATTGATTCACTCTTGCTATTAAGAGATTTTTTACTAGACTAGATTTTATATGCGCTGACTTATGTCACCCTCACAGTCGGCCATACAGATGGAGGTCTCTCCTGATTTAAGCTGGTGGGTGCCCAGTATGACCAATTTGGAACTGGAACACTATGTGCTAATTAACCCTTTACCCAGCCCACAGGATAACTTAATTTATTATTTTAATTATTGTTTAAAATTTTTCAATAAATGTCAACAAAGCTATATCATGTGACCCGTTATTGGAACGGGTGCGCTGAGCCCGGTCCAAAGAGTGGTCACATGATATGGTTTTGCTGAGATTTTTTTAAATACCGTATTTCATCTGAATTTTCCAGCGTCCGAAAACTTTGAAAATGGCCAAAATGGGGGTGGAAATTTTGAATAATTTTGAAAAACACACTGCACCGTTTAATAAATTTATTGTACATGAACTACCTGGGGTTAACTCGGAAATGGGAAAGATAAAATAGCTGTTCGATATGGCGACTTTAATCATCAGCATAAATAAACAAAATGAACATACCGATTGTTTGTTGTGTTTTTATTTACTTTCCCAATAAATCTCTGAGAAGAAATCACTTTTGATCTACTGGAACTTGAAAAGTTTTGATGTTTCCACGAATTATGTTGAACAGTGATCAAGCCATGTGCTTGTGTTGTTACTGTTAGATAAAAAACCTGAACTGGCTTCAGTGTTTTCAAAACATGATTCAAAGGCGATGAAGTGCAAACAGTTTTTGAGTGGTGTGTTTTTCAGTCGTTAGTTATTTTTGTCAGCCCCACTCTGACCCTGTGCCCATCCCCACAATGTAGCCCACTTTAACCACGAAAGTACTACCAACTCAGCTGCTGTTTCAAGCCTGTACAGCCCACCCTCCTCTTTTCACAAAAGAAAGACAAATACGAATTATGAGTTTTATTCAGCCAATACCTCCAAACCCCATCATATGGAAACCAGCTGCTATTATTTAGAAGGACGAATACGAATTATTGACATACAAGTTTAGATTATTGATTTAGAAATATCCCCCTCCATCCCCTCCCCCCGATGTGCAATGCAAAATGCTACATTTTATAAAAGCGAATACAAAATTAATTTTAAGAAAATAATGACTCGTATTTGCTCCACAGTTCCTCCCATATTTCCTATTTTTATTTTTGGAAGTGTGCCCTCCCCACACTGATGATGTCGGAGAAAAATATTATCGAAAATTGGTATGCCTTGACAGTGTTTGGGTCCATGTGTTAATTTTTGTGAAACCCTGCAACAGTGCGTGTTGACCTCATTGCCGTTTGTTCTATTTTTAATATTTGAAAATTTTGTTGGTGTTCTGAATATGTTTATTCGAAGCAATAATTACCCTGTTCTGTTGCTGTTGCATGGTTTATACTGCATTATATGGATTTATTTATGGGACCCTTTCATTATTGTCGTCATTTAAGGTCAGTTCAACATAACATTTGGGGGTTTTTCTCTTTCCAAATCACGAAGGAGTCTAATGAAAGTACACTTTTTGAAAACAAAAATTTGATTGGTCAGATCGTCAGACATGTCAGTTTGATAAGGAAAACAATGCTTACCTGTCAATAATTAAAGAACAAGTTTGCAAATAATGTTGTTTTAATAATTTTATTTCCACTGTACAATATATTGTGCATACAATACATGTTTTTAACATAAAACAAAGAAAGGAAGATGAAATATTCAGCTGAAAAAAAAATCATTGTCATTTTGGATTTATGATTCGCTGGGATTTAGTTTAAACAATATTTATTTGGGAAAAGAAGTATGAATACAAAACCAATGGTGCATTGAGTAACATGAACAACAATGTCATACAGACTAAACACAAGGTAGGATTTGGCAGCAAGCATTTTTGTTTTTTTCACTGGGATTTTCCCACCACACCAGTTCGTACGATCTTTGAGTGGGTGTCCGAAAATTTCGAGACTTAAAAAAATTATTTTTTGATGAAAAAATGGTGTCCGAAAATTTAGATAAAATACTGTATATATTTTTTTCAACTGTTTAATTTGAAAATTACCTGGGCTGATGTGGCCAATTCATTAGGTAAAGGGTTAAACAAAAAATTCAGAAGCCTATGCATCATGACTCAGGCCTGTATAAATTGAAACTCAGGGCACCCGATTTATGGGTTACCACAATTTTTTTAAGGTAACCTTTTCAGTTAAGACAATCCCTTTTTTATGCCCCAGAGAGATTCTCTCGGGAGCATTATGTTTTCACCATGTCCGTCGTCCAGCATCTGTTGTCCGCATCCATCTGTTAACTTTGGGTTTCTGTCAAATAACTAAAGAACCACTTATTTGATCAAATCATAATTTTAGGGGTATCTTGTGGATGAATAGACAATGCTTCCTTTCGATTTTGGTCCAGCTAGCCATTTCAATATGGCCACCATGGCAGACCTATTGAATTTGGTTTCCGACCAATAACTAGTGATGGCAGACTCAAATCATTTCTATTTTTTAATTATGCATTGTTGGTGTCTAGAGGAACCCTACTCTTGATCCAAGATGGCCACCAGTGGCCAATTCATTATGGCTTCCATGGCAGACATCTTGAATTTGGTTTCCATCCAATAATGACTTGAATCAGCTTGAATTTTTGGTTTTGCATTACGGTGTCTAGAGGAAGCTTCCTTTCGATTTTGGTCCAGCTGGCCAATTTAGTAATGCCACCAGGGTGGCCATATTGAATTTGGTTTCCATCCAGTAACTAATGAATGCTGACTCAAATCATTTTTATGCCCCCGAGAACCTCTCGGGAGCATAATATTTTCACCATGTCCATCCATCCGTCCGACATCTGTCGTCCTTCGTCCAGCTGTTAACTTTTGGTTTCCGTCAGATAACTAAAAAAACACTTATTTGATCAATTCATAATTTTACGGGTAACTTGTGGATGACAGGACAATGTTTCCTTTCAATTTTGGTCCTGCTGGTCAATTCAGTATGGCTGCCAATAACTAATGAATGCTGACTCAAATCATTTTATTTTTTAATTATGCATTGTTGGTGTCCAGAGGAAGCTTCCTTTCGATTTTAGACCAGTCAGCTGAACCAAGATGGCCACCAGTAGACAATTCATTATGGTGGCCATCTTCAATTTGGTTTCCGCCCAATGACTAATGAATCCTGACTCGAATCCATTTCAGTTTTTAGTTATGCATGATTGCGGCCAGAGGAAGCTTCCTTTCGATTTTGGTCCAGCTAGCCCATTCAATATGGCTGACTTATTGAATTTGGTTGCTGTCCAATAACTAATGAATGCTGACTTGAATCATTTTTATTTTTTAATTATGCATTGTTGGTGTCCAGAGGAAGCTTCCTTTCAATTTTGGATGAGTCAGCTGAACCAAGATGGCCACCAGTGGCTTCCATGGTGATCATCTTGAATTTGGTTTCCATCTAATAACTAATGAATACTGACTCAAATCAATTTCAATTTTTGGTTATGCATTATTGGTGTCTAGAGGAAGCTTCCTTTTGATTTTGGATTAGCTAGCCAATTCAGTAAGGCCGCCATGGTGGCCACATTGAATTTGATTTCTGTCCTATAAGTAATGAATGCTGACTCAAATCAATTTTCTTTTTTTTTTTGCTGCATTATTGGTGTCTTAGAGGAAGCTTCCTTTTGATTTGATTATGCCCTGAGAGACTTACCTACCATTTTATGTCACCATTGGGGGCATATGCCACACTTTGTGTTGCTGTTGTCAAAACATACTAATATCGGGGCAATCATGGACAAAGTTTGATGAATCCTGGTGGGGACTTTTTCACCAATTGCTTGGGGCATCATGACAAACAGTTTGGGATGTTTTGACTAACTCATACATAGGGACGTTTTCACAACTCTTGGAAATTTTGTCACAAACTCTTGGGGGACATTTTGGTCTGGGGATGTTAACCAGTGTCATTGATACCCCAGGGTATGCGAAGATCCACACAGTGCCAGCAACTAGCCTCGTCCCTCTGAATTACAATCCACTTTTCACTGCATATCAAACACAGTAAATTTGTCATTTTCTATATTACACATATCAGGATGCTTGATATTATATCTGTGTAATACACTTTTAAATTCATATTTAGTCTAGGGTCTACAAGCTTCGAATCAAAATCATCCAAATGATTAGATTTGATGTGTTTCAAGTTGTGCTGATTGAGAAATTTTTTAATTATTCAGATGTTCTTAACCCTTAAGGGCCTAATTCCGACTTTGATCACTTATTTTGCAACAGAACAGGTTCCCTTACATGTAGTCTTTGGGTTAACTTACAAGTTACATTATAAGCACTTTGGTAGTTGTTTTTAGGCAAGTCCTGGCTGCCTATATAGGCAGCCAAGATTTGCCAAAAAACAACAGCAATGTCAAAGGATGTAGACTTTCAAGAGTAGCAAAAACATGTAAAAATCTCTCAGCCCTCAATGCTCAACATCCTACCTGGTGTCTCCTCTTGAACTCAATAATCAGTTCTTCTGCACAGGTGACTTAATGATAGAAAAAGAGTTCAAGGGAGTTCCACTTCTGGAATATTCTGCATTTTGTCCCCCCCCCCCCCCCCCTCCCCAAAACATTTTCGGGGCACTATTAAAATAGCCAGTGTCTGTCCGCGCGTGTTGACGTCGATGCTTTCGTGCACATGTGTGTCCGTCCCACTTTAGTTTCCCAATTATAACTTTAGTTATAGTTGGCCAAATCTAATGAAATTTGGTAGGTAGGTGTATCAACATCAAATGCAGGTCAAGTTCGAATCAGGGTGCGGTCTGACAATTTTTGCCAGAGTTATGCCCCTTTTTCAACTTCAAAAATTCTTTGTTTTTGGTTTCCCGGTGATAACTTCAGTTATAGATGGCCAAATTAAAGGAAATATGGTATGTAGGTGTATCAACATAAAATACAGGTCAAGTCCAAATCGGGGTGTGGTCTGACAATTTTTGCCAGTGTTATGCCACTTTTTTGACTTCGATTTTTAGCTCAACTTTGGCGAAGCCAAATTTGAGCTTATGCCATGGCCCGTCGTCCGTCTGGCTGTCTGGCCGTCAACAATTGGATACGACTCTGGCTAGAGGTCGTATTTATGAACCGATCTTTACGAAACTTCTTGGGTACCTTTGTTATGACTGTGGGACGAGAACGAGTGTTTTTGGGTGCTGTCCAAAATTCAAGATGGCTGCCAGCTGCCATTTTGTACCGACGATGCAGAAATCTGTTTTTTGTACAGAACTTCCATATGAAAGCTCTGATTTGAATAATTTTTTGTATGAGTGTTTAGTACCATGGGATACATCACATATAATACGGGTTTTTTATGCAAATTAGACTAACTTTGATGTTTTTTGGTGTTACTTTCAGCACTGTAAGTGCAAATGCCAATACGGCTCGGGCTAGAGGCCGTATTTATGAACCGATCTTTACGAAACTTCTTGGGTACCTTTGTTATCACCGTGGGACGAGAACGAGTGTTTTGGGGTCCAGTCCGAAATTCAAGATGGCCGATGGCAGCCATTTTGTACGAAATTTGGTGCAATCAGATTTTTGCACAGAACTTCCATATGAAAGCGCTGATTTGAATAATTTTTTGTGTGAATGTTTAGTACCATGGGATACATCACATATAATACGGGTTTTTTTCTCATGCAGAAATTATGCAAATTAGATGAACTTTGATTTTTTCAGTGCTGCTTACACACAGTAAGTACACATGTCAATATGGCTCGGGCTAGAGTCTGTGTTTATGAACCGATCTTCACGAAACGGCTTGGGTACCTTTGTTATCACCTTGGGACGAGAACGAGTGTTTCTTGGTGCGGTCCAAAATTCAAGATGGCTGCCAGTGGCCATTTTGTATCAAAATTAGGTCTAATCAGTTTTTTGTACACAACTTCTATACGGCTCATACTAGATGCCGTATTTATGAACCGATCTTTACGAAACTTCTTGGGTACCTTTGTTATTACCGTGGGATAAGAATGAGTGTTTTTGGGTGTGGTCCGAATTTCAAGATGGCCACCAGCAGCCATTTTGTACCAAAATTAGTGCAATCAGTCTTTTGTACAGAACTTCTGTATGGAAGTTCTGATTTGAATAAATTTTTGTATGAATGTTTAGTAACATGGAATACATCACATATAATACGGGTTTTTTTCTCGTGCAGAAATTATGCAAATTAGATGAACTTTGATTTATTCAGTGCTACTTATACTCTGTAAGTGCACATGTCAATACGGCTCGGGCTAGAGGCTGTATTTATGAACCGATCTTCACAAAACTTCTTGGGTACCTTTGTTATCACCTTGGGACGAGAACGAGTGTTTCTGGGCGCGGTCCAAAATTCAAGATGGCTGCCAGTGGCCATTTTGTACCGAAATCAGGTCCAATCAGTTTTTTGTCTCAACTTCTACACAGCTCATATTTGTGAACTGATCTTCACGAAATTTCTTGGGTACCTTTGTTTTCACCTTGGGACAGGAATGAGTGTGTTTTGGGGTGCCTTTGTTATCACTGTGCTATGAGAACAAATATTTTGGGGTTCAGTCAGACCCACTGTGGGACTCAAAGATTTTTTCTAGTTTAGCATCTGACTGTCACCCACCTTTACAATACTTTACCTATACATTTGTTACAGGCAACGCTCAGTATTTATGTACAGACCGTTACAATACTTTATATGTACCTTTGTTATCAGGTCATTACCTAGATGTTTGTCATTGCTGTGTCACATACTATACATGTACATGTCTTTGTCTTGACAAGTTGAGCTACAGTGTCATTGACACTTTCATTTTTTCAATACCTCAAATTGCACACTTTTTTTCGGGGGACATGTGGCCAGACGGTCTTATATTTTTATTACATTTGTAAGCAGATCAGTTGTATACAGAACTTAAGTGAAGAATGACAATATTTATGTTTGCGATAAGATTCAATATTATGTGGAGAGAATTGAGTTTCGATTAGAGATTCGATTTCTGATTCAAAATCCTCTGCTTGTTTTGATTTGGGATTAGAATTGGTCCGACATTTGATTTTCACAGAACCCTAGCTTAGTCTTATAAAAGCTTTTCTTTTCATTTTGACTGAAAATATCAACAGTTGTTAGATACAATCAGGATTAGATTGTCATACCCTGACATCTATGCATAGGTTTGTTTATGTCCTGATTGAGATGCTCATTTTCAATTTTTTTATAGGAGGCAGAAAGAAAACATGAGGAGGAAACAGAAAGGATAGAAAAAGAAAAATTAGAGTTGACAGAGAAATTAGAAGATATGATGAAGCAAGAAAGTGCTTTGTCTGCTCAGGTGAAGACTTCATTTAACCCTCTGCAGACTGATGTCAAAATGGCAAATATTTCCCATAATGCAGTTTGATATTTAACCAAATATATCTTGTTTGACAGAGCTCATTGAGCTCTGTCAAACAAGACATAATTGGTTAAATTGAGAGTTAAACCAGAGAAAAACAGAGTGATTGAAGAAAATTCTGTTGCAGCACCAGAGTGCTAGGGGTTAAACTACTACTCTTTCACTTTTTACGAGGCAGCATTTCATAGATGATGTTTAAAGCACATATAATATGTTTGTTCTAATGAAGAAATTTACATTATTTCAAGTAGATTATAACATGGGAGTTCTAAAAGTGTCAGATTATTAGCTCACCTCTTCTCCTCCCAAACTGCAGGACTTTCATGTGAATGATGACTTCTTTTCATGAACCTATGGATAGAACACCTTGATACGTGGTATTCCACTTTCTTTTGATGTGTACTCTAAAGTTCATTCTAGGGAAGTTTGTTTTGTTCAAGGGAAGTTTGAGGTGCAATATTTTGAGTTCTGATAGGGTGCAAGCTTTTTGTCCCATCCAAACTTTCTATCTTCAGAACCAATGAGTTAATATAAACCAAATTTGGTGCGCAGTATTATTGGATCATAAGTACTTGACTCATTACAAATCTTATTTGCACAGTTAAACTTGTTATCACCCGAGACAAGTAAAGTTCAACAACCATTAACCCTTTACCTAACATGAAAAGCAGACGACACTTGCAAAAAAAATTCTTGAATAACTAAATTTTTTCATTTTTTGTCTCAAAAACATAGGTTATGACCCCTCGTTGGAACGAGCTCGACGAGCTCGTTCCAACGAGGGGTCATAACCTATGTTTTTGAGACAAAAAATGAAAATATTTTGAAAATTAATTGGCGATTTTTGAGAATAGCGCTGGCTGGTTTTGGCCGTTACGTTGGGTAAAGGGTTAAAGGGGGAATCACGACCTTGGTACTTCTGCTGATGTCTCTGACTACTCATCTAACAACCTTTTTCACTGTATTCTTGCAGGATGGCACCAGATTCGAGAATGTTATACTTTTTCTCAACAATACCAAGAGAGATAACTTTGATGATTCCCAGCATTAGCATTCATTTAACTGGCTCAGTGCTGAAGCCACTATCAATGCTAAAGCATTGCAAAGCCTTCTTGCACTCAAGGGATAAATTCATCAATTTTTTTAACTTGGGTAAAATATCAGACATGAACCATTTAATTTTGACTTTTTAAAGTTTAAATTGGTTATAAAAAGACAGCATGCAGCAGCCAAAAGGACCATGCGGGAGGGCCTGAGAAACAGATTTTTTATTTTTTTAGGCCTTATGTACAATAAATTGTAATAATTATTTATGAAGAAAATCTCACAAAATCAAGGTTATATTTGCTGGAGGCATGATAGCTATAAAAAACAAGACTCATGTTACAAATCACATCTAAAAATAATTTAGCGCTCTACAAGTTAATGATGTTTGCAGATGATTTAGCCATGATGTCATGTTAGCAACATCATTTTACAATTCACCACCAAAGTCGGTATCCGAAGAAGCTGCCCACACTGTCAAAATAATTATTCTTACAGGTCATAGCTATTCAGGCATTTCAGTACAGTACACAGGGAGATCTGGGTCAAGGATCCTAACTGCAAGTTAAGAATTTTGCAAGAAAGATTACATGTTAAGACACTTAAAATCTTGCCATGACATTGCGACTGATCAAGGCACCAAACCAGTGAAACTGATCAGCTCACAGCTAGGCCCCTGCAAATATTTCAATACAACTGAATCGAATACTGCACACTATTCGTGAATCGAGTATCAAATCAAATGCATAACAGTCATTATCGGTAGCATTTTGACAAAAAAAAATTGCATTTAAATGCAGTGCGCATAGATAAGTTAACCTGTCGCAAATGACATATCATTAAATTGCCTTTTTCACATAGACAGACAAGAATTTGATAATTTGAGTTCTCCAGTGGGCAGATTCACACAAACATACTGCAGATGGTGTCATATTTACTGCACAAATAATCATATTCTCCATGCATCTATGTTTGGGTTCACTTATAAAATGGAACATCCTGATCCCAAAGGATGTCCGAAACGAAACTTGAACATTTATTACTTTTTCTGTTGCTGAGAAAGGGCATGTGTATTCATGGACACTGGTGAACTGCCAGGGCATGTGGAAAAGGTTATTATTCCCAGTTCCTTATTTGATATATGGCAAATGTTGAATAAGGAACTGGGAATAAGTAAAGGTTGTCACATCCATGAATTGTAAACATATTACACATAGCATTCATTGGAATCGACATGAGGTGACCATGGCTGCCGAAAGTGTTGTTAAATCCCAATAATAAATAAGCATTCATTGGTAATCGATTCAATAACGTGAACTAAATGATGACCCCCCCCTCCACCCAATGCTTGTTGGTATGAACCAGTTTCTTCAAGTAGTTGTAGACACTAGACAGGAAATAGTTTGGCAATGCTGTAGGCTGTGTAGCAAGCATTACCTGTTAACAGGCACTGGAAATCAGCACGTATACAGGGGTTAATGGTTAACTACTGACTACTTTCCACTACCTGGTTTTCCAGTGAGTTAATCATTTTTGAACATAGATTTATCTCATTCACATTGATATCCATTGCATCTCGACCAAAAAACATTGAAGAAAACATTGAATATATTTGATAGATATTCAACGTCGAATCAATTTGAATCGAATTTTGTGGTCAAATCTAATGTTATTTTGATTACTGAATACTCGCTGCAGCCTTCCCACCACATTAAAGATGATCCTGCCATAAAGCTCATCAAAAGAAGCCCCAACTAAGGAAATAAAAAGGGATTAAGGACCAAATCACAAAATGACAGAAGACCAAAGCATTGGTGTCAAATAGGTCCAGTCAGAGTGTATGCATCTACATTGACTCCAGACAACCAGGCCTTTAAATTACTCCAAATTCAAACTGGTAAAGGGTGTCCCCAAATTAGGAGATGGCTACCAACAGCTTGTAACATTCTAAAATGAAGATATTTGTTAAGAGATACTTTTGCACCATGTAAAATAGATCTTAGAAAGCCCTGTATTATATTCTATTTGTATGAAAATTGACTAATCATGTAGTCTCTCATGTTTTGGGGACATTTTTGCCTTGAATCTGGTTTCCTCAAATTAGGCCATTCTAAAGGCTTGAGACAACAGGGTCAAAAGTCAAATGTGCTTATCAACTACAAGTCAACTGGGAAGTCCTGGCAACCCCACCCCCACTCCCTTAGTTATCTTCTGTATACTCACACATTTGACATTTTAACCCCCTCAAACCAGGTCATGACTTTAATTACCAGTCAAATGTGTAGTCACAGATGAAAAACAACTAAGTTCGGAACTACTTTGACATGTTAACTGGTTGAGTGCCAGAAGCCACTATCATAGCTCTGTTGAAAAGTGCTGGGAGCCACTTTATTGTAGACTTGTTGTTTTCTTGGCAGTAGAAAAAAAACTTTATATAAAATTGTTTTGTTATAATTTATTGGAGAGTGCCAATAGGTTTTTCTCCAGTATATTGTAACAAAACTATTGATTTTGAACAGAATTTGCTAAACTAAGGATTGCCTTGCCAATTGCATGACATTTTTGAAAAAGATATTTGTGTTACAAATCACCTTTGAAAAATAATTAAGCACTCAACCAGCTACACATTAAACTTTGAATCAAGGATAACCTGTGATATATTTTATATTTAGTTACTAGGTAAATTTGGTAATTTTGCTCAATGATAGTTCAATTTAGACCCTACAAAGTAGATGTTCTGTTTGTCAGGCCATTTTTAGCTTAACTTGACAAAGTCAAGATAAGCTATTGCCATCACGCATGCGGAAGTCTGTTAGTCTGTGAGTCTGTTCACATTTTCCTTTAGCGCAGGCTACACCCTGTAGTTCTCATCCGATCATCACAAAATTTCATTTGCAGGTTTGGGGTCATGTCTAGATGAGAATGTCCCCTTTTGGTTGCAATCTGTCAACCATGATGACTGCCCGAGCCCAAAACCCCAAAACCTTTAGCACAGTCTACAGGTCATATTTATAGAGGGATTTCATTGTAACTTGTTAGGTTGACTCCATATAATGTCTAACTGAGAACATCCCTTTTTGGTTGCGATTGATGAACTGTGGCAGCTACAGGGGCCCGAAGCCCAAAAACCTTTAGCATAGTCTGCAGGTCATATTTATGAAGGGATTTCATTGTAACTTGTAGGGTTACTCCAGATAATGCCTAGATGAGAACGTCCCCTTTTGGTCACAATCATTCACCCATGATGGCAGCCCGAGCCCAAAACCTGAAAAGCTTTAGCACAGACTACAGGTCATATTTATGAATGGATTTCATTGTAACTTGGTAGGATGCCTCAGAATAATGTCCAGATGAGGATGTCCCCTTTTGGTTGCGATCAGTCGACCATGATGGCTACACAGGCTCGAAGCCCAAAAACCTTTAGCACAGTCTAAAAGGTTGTATTTATGAAGGGATTTCATTGTAACTTGATAGGATAACTCATTTTGGAATAATTTCACTGTAAATTGGTAACTTTCGTTGAAATACATTAACTGTGAGGGCCACATACATTAACTATGAGGGCCACATACATTAACTGTGAGGGCCACATTAACCCACCCCTCAATTCTTTAGTACAGTCTACACCTCATATTATTTTTATTGAAAACATAGCATACAGGCAACAGAAATTAACATATTCCCAATTATCACAATTCTTGTCTTATTTCATAATCCTTTCATAAACATTGAACATTATCCTTTTCATCAAACACAACACACAAGTTAAGCTACAGTGTCATTGACACTTTCATTTGTAAAATTGCATGTGGGAGGGTGTTTTGTTTTATTTTTTATGTCTCCCCTTCCCAGAAGGGAGACATATTGTTTTAATGCATATTCTTCTTCTTCTCCTTCTTCTTCTTCTCATACAAACTTTGTCCGGGCCATAACTTTTTTGTCTTTTGACCTACACCTTAGATACTTGGCATGTGGATGTATCACCATGAGCCGGTGTGCAGTGTACCATAGCGACCTTCATGTGACCTTGACCTTTGACCTGAAGGTCAGATTTATGTGTTTTTTTGAGGGAAACATCACACAAACTTTGTCCGGGCCATAACTTTTTTGTCTTTTGACCTACACCTTAGATACTTGACATGTGGATGTATCGCCATGAACCGGTGTGCAGTGTACCATACTGACCTTCATACCATAGTGACCTTCATGTGACCTTGACCTTTGACCTGAAGGTCAGATTTATGCGCTTTTTTAAGGGAAACTGTCTGGACCAGAACTTTTTTGTATTTCGAGTCAGTCTTTAGATATTTGGCATGTGGATGTATCACCATGCGCATTTGTGTAGCGTACCATTGTCACCTTCATGTGACCTTGATCTTTGTTCTGAAGGTCAGATTTGTGCTTTTTTCAAGGAAACTTTGTCCAGACCAAAACTTATTTGTCTTTTGAGCCAGGCCTTAGATATTTGGCACGTGGATGTATCACCATGAGCCGGTGTGTCGCATACCAGTGTGACCTTCATGTGACCTTGACCTCAAGGTCAAATTTATGTACTTCAAATAGGGAGTAATTGTCCAGACCATAATTTTTTTTGTTTTTTGACCTAGGACTTGGTTATTTGACATGTGGATGTGTCACCATGAGACCGCATGTTGTGACCTTCATGTGACCTTGACCTCAAGGTCAAATTTATGTACTTCAAATAGGGAGTAATTGTCCAGACCAGAATTTTTTTGTTTTTTGACCTATGACTTGGTTATTTGACATGTAGATGTATACCCATGATACCGCATGTCGTCTACCTCGATGACCTACATGTGACCTTGACCTCTGACCTTAAGGTCAAATTTATGTACTTCAAATAGGGAATAATTATCCAGACCATAACTTTTTTGTATTTTGACCTAGGACTTAGATATTTGACATGTGGATGTATCGCAATTAGACTGCATGCCACATGTAATCATGACCTTCATGTGACCTTGACCTCAAGGTCAAATTTATGTACTTTAAATAGGGAGTAATTGTCCAGACCAGATTTTTTTTTTGGACATGTGGATGTGTCACCATGAAACTGCATGTCCGCTACCTTGATGAACTGCATGTGACCTTGACCTCTGACCTCAAGGTCAAATTTATGTACTTCAAATAGGGAATAATTGTCCAGATCAGAACTTTTTTGTTTTTTGACCTAGGACTTAGATGATTGACATGTGGATGTATCACAATGAGACCACATGTCATCATGACCTTCATGTGACCTTGACCTCAAGGTCAATTTTATGCACTTTAAATAGGGAGTAATTGTCCAGACCAGACTTTTTTTTTGACATGTGGATGTGTCACCATGAAACCGCATGTCTGCTACCTTGATGAACTGCATGTAACCTTGACCTCTGACCTCAAAAGGAAGGGGAGACATATGTTTTAGTGTGCTAAAACACTTTCTAGTTATTTTTATGTGTACCCATTCTATGTATGGTACACATAATGCCATCATCTGGGGTGGCCATCCGTCGTCCGTCCATCCTTTGTCCGTCCATCCGTCTGTCCGTCTGTCCGCCCGGCGTCCATATCCATTTCTTTGTCATTCGATAACTTGAAAAATATTGCTTGGATTGTCAAGTTACTTTATATTTTTGTGTTCAGGTTACTGATGTGCCGAGCTGTATAGTTTTTGGTGTAAATCTGATAATTTGATCCTGGGATATTAACCCTTTATCCTTCAAATTGAAAATTCCTCCAATCCCTTTGGCATTCGATAACTTGAAAAATATTGCTTGGATTGTCAAGTTACTTTATATTTGTGTTCAGGTTACTGATGTGCCGAGCTATATAGTTTTTGGTGTAAATCAGATAATTTGATCCTGAGATATTAACCCTTTATCCTTCAAATTGAAAATTCCTCCAATCCCTTTGGCATTTGATAACTTGAAAAATATTTATGTGTACCCATACTTTCTAGTTATTTTTATGTGTACCCATTCTATGTATGGTACACATAATGCCATCATCTGGGGTGGCCATCCGTCGTTCGTCCATCCTTTGTCCGTCCGTCTGTCCATCTGTCCATCCGGCATCTGTATCCATTTCTTTGTCATTCGATAACTTGAAAAATATTGCTTGGATTGTCAAGTTACTTTATATTTGTGTTCAGGTTACTGATGTGCCGAGCTGTATAGTTTTTGGTGTAAATCTGATAGTTTGATCCGGAGATATTAACCCTTTATCCTTCAAATTGAAAATTCCTCCAATCCCTTTGGCATTTGATAACTTGAAAAATATTGCTTGGATTGTCTAGTTACTTTATATTTGTGTTCAGGTTACTGATTTGCCGAGCTGTATAGTTTTTGGTGTAAATCTGATGATTTGGTCCCGAGATATTAACCCTTTATTCTTCAAATTGAAAATTCCTCCAATCCCTTTGGCATGAGATAACTTGAAAAATATTGCTTGGATTGTCAAGTTACTTTATATTTGTGTTCAGGTTACTGATGTGCCGAGCTGTATAGTTTTTGTTTGTTTGTCCGTCCGTCGGTCTGTCCATCCGGCTTCCGTATCCATTTCTTTGCCATGCGATAACTTGAAAAATATTGGTTGGCTTGTCAAGTTACTTTATATTTGTGTTCAGGTTACTGATGTGCCGAGCTGTTTAGTTTTTGGTGTAAATCTGATAATTTGATCCTGAGATATTAACCCTTTATCCTTCAAATTGAAAATTCCACCAATCCCTTTGGCATTCGATAACTTGAAAAATATTGCTTGGATTGTCAAGTTACTTTATATTTGTGTTCAGGTTACTGATGTGCCGAGCTGTATGTTTTTGATGTAAATCTGATAATTTCATTCTGAGATATGAACCCTTTATCCTTCAAATTGAAAATTCCTTCAATCCCTTTGGCATTTGATAACTTGACAAATATTGCTTGGATTGTCTAGTTACTTTATATTTGTGTTCAGGTTACTGATGTGCTGAGCTGTATAGTTTTTTTTGTTTGTCCGTCTGTCTGTCCGTCCGTCTGTCCATCCGTCTGTCCATCCAGCGTCCGTATCCATTTCTTTGTCATTCGATAACTTAAAAAATATTGCTTGGCTTGTCAAGATACTTTATATTTGTGTTCAGGTTACTCACTTGCCGAGCTGTATAATTTTTGGTGTAAATCTGTAATTTTGATCCGGAGATATTAACCCTTTATCCATCAAATTGAAAATTCCTCCAATCCCTTTGGCATTCGATAACTTGAAAAATATTGCTTGAATTGTCAAGTTACTTTATATTTGTGTTCAGGTTACTGATGAGCCGAGCTGTATAGTTTTTGGTGTAAATCTGACAGTTTGATCCTGAGGTATTAACCTTTTATCCTTCAAATTGAAAATTCCTCCAATCCCTTTGGCATTTGATAACTTGAAAAATATTGCTTGGATTGTCACGTTACTTTATCTTTGTATTCAGGTTACTGATGTGCCGAACTGTATAGTTTTTGGTGTAAATCTGTTATTTTGATCCTGAGATATTAACCCTTTACCCTTCAAATTGAAAATTCCTCCAATCCCTTTGGCATGAGATAACTTGAAAAATATTGCTTGGATTGTCAAGTTACTTTATATTTGTGTTCAGGTTACTGATGTGTCAAGCTGTATAGTTTTTGGTGTAAATCTGATAATTTGATCCTGAGATATTAACCCTTTATCCTTCAAATTGAAAATTCCTCCAATCCCTTTGGCATGAGATAACTTAAAAAATATCAATCCGATTGTCATGTTACTTCATATATATGTTCAGGTTACTGATGTGCTGTGTTCTATAGTTTTTTATGTAAATCTGATCTGGAGATATTAACCCTTTATCCATCAAATTAGACACTCCTCCAATCCATTTCTATATGTACTCATACTATGTATGGTGTACATAATGTCGGCATCCGTGGTGCCCCTCCATCATACAGCTTTCTACTAGTTGCGCGTATGGGTACACATCTGACGATTTCATCGGCCTATTTTTGTAATTATTTCTTTGCCATCAAAAGTTCACGTTCTTACTTTGTTTCATGTTTTAGGCCTTGTAATCAACAGAATAGCATAGGTGGTGATGTATTTTATCCCTTGAGTGCAAGAAGGTTTTGCAATGCTGAAGCATTGCAAAGCCTTGTTGCACTCAAGGGACAAATTTATCAATTTTATTAACTTGTATAAAATATCAGACATAAATCATTTAATTTTTATTTTTAGCTTATCTTGACAAAGTCACGTGACACTTTCATTTTAAATTTGCATTGGTTATAAACAGAGAGCATGCAGCAGCCAAAATGAATATGTGGGAGGACCTGAGAAATAGATTTTTAACCTTTGTATGCCTCACAGAACACATATGCCAGAAATGAATGTTGTAAGTTGAAAATGAGGAATTGAGATGATGATTATTTTTACTTACATATCTTATGGTTAGAGCCATCGGCATAAAAGAATTTGCAAGAGTAATATACATTTTGCCTTAAAAATTAGAACATTGAAAGAACAAGGTTTTCAAAACTATTGATACCAAGGAATCTCTAATGAGATCAGTAATATTTTCATTACAGGTGGAGTCTCTTCAAGCTGATAATGACTTTTCAAAAGAACAGTTGGCAGCTATGAAAGGTAAATTTTCTTAGGAAACATGAACTCATTAATTCAGTCAAAAAGTTAAATTTATCCTTTATTCCAGTATTCTAGTATTTTCTAGTATTTAGGACTAAGAGTTTCAATGATTGGAAATTTTGTATTGATATATGGACTGGAATATATATATCTTCCACTTGTTGGCTGAACGAGAATACCCCAATTATTTTATAATATTAGCATACTTATATTATAATCTCTCCTCCACTCTATCACATATCAAATTTCAAATCAAACTGGTCTTGTGACTCTTGTCAGGGTTAAATGTGCCAAAATAAAAAAAAAACAACTTTGATACACAAATAGAATTGTAATAAGTTTAATGAAGTGAGATATGAATGCTTACTACATATGTTCAACATAATTATCAATAACATAAACATTTATATTTCAGCAAAGTTAGAAGATACAAAAGAAAATAAAGAAAACGAAGTAAATGACTCACTTGAAGAGATTATTACATCAGGTACATTAATATTTGGCAACAGCATATTTCTTGTTCAGTGGAACCCTGTTAATTGAATAGCCAATTTGCTAATGAAAATTATTCAATTAACAGGAGTATTCAATTAACAGGGATTGTGCCACTTTCCTGTATTCTAGAGATAAACTTAGTATTTATGCTATTATATCTTGTTTGACAGAGCTCCAGGAGCTCTGTCAAACAAAATATAATAGATTAAATGCCTGTATTGGATGTACTGAGGCCAAATAGGTCTATAAACAAAGGAAAACTGGGGAGTGTCAGAGTAATTTCTCGACAGGTTACAAGATTTTTTATTCAGTGAACAGGAGTGTACTCTATAACTTATATTCAATTAACAGGTCAAATTTGTACTGGAGGTATGGTAAATGGTTTTGTGTTGGGAAATTGTATTCAATTAACAGGGTTATTCAGTTAGGAGATATCCAATTAAGTGGGCTAAACTGTACTGGAATTACCAATCTGAGACATGACAGATGAATGTTGCCCGGACAAAAAAAGACAACGGACAAAAGTGTCTCTGGGACGAGACTCCATGTGAAAAGATCCTTAAGGGTCAGACAACATCTCCCCTACTCAAAAGGTTCATATTTCATGGAATCAGATAAAATTAAGTGTGACTTGATAAATTTATTAACATGACATGGTAAATTAAATTGTACATACTTTTTTTGAAAATGCAAACACATCATACAGAGTCTTCGTGATTGGGCTTTTGAAAAAAATAGTGGGTTCTCAGGCACCTTCCTCATCATTGAAAAGCTGCCTCATCACTTCTTTGTACCTGGAAATCTTTTCACTATTTTGCACTTGTAGGATAAAACTTTGACCAACTACATGTTCTTTGACAGATCTCGCTGTGTGCTGTCAAACAAGATATAGTTGGTTAAATTTGCAACTGAATTATGGGAAATTTTCACTGCTGAAAAAAAGTTTTTTCCACATAATAGTGTAAGTAGTTAAATTTTTAATTCCAGCTTTTTTCAGGACTGTTTGTGGATTAACAAAAATTCAAAAAATGTAAAAAGCCTCCCTCCCTCATTATGAAATTGAGGAAAGAAAAAGGATATTGAAATTAGGCCAGATGATAATTGAATAAGCTATTTGACCAATTTCTTGTGTTGAATATTTATGTATTTTTATTCAAATCTAATTATCGCTGCTTTACAGTAGCCATGACAAGATTTGAGAGAAATATTTTCTTGAAATACTCCAGGGGTTAAGAGTTAATTCCTTGCATGCTGCTGAAGGATTTTCCTGCCAAGACAGAAAATCTCTTGCCACTATATAAAAAAGTATAATCTGGTCACATTTAACCAAATTTCCCCCGTAAATTGAATTTACTTTACGACCAATAATTTCTTGATTTAACCCTTTACCCAACAAATTGCCCGCATCCAACTGCGTAATATGCAAATTCAGCAGTTCAACAAAACCATATCATGTGACCCTCGTTGGAACGAGCTCGTTGAGCTCGTTCCAACGAAGGGTCACATGATATGGTTTTGTTGAAATCTTTTGAAAAAATGATATTTAAAATAATAAATTTTGATATCGTCTGCATTGGGTAAAGGGTTAAATTTAGAATTTTTAATCAAATCACAAAAATTCCCAGCAGTCCTGACTAGATTTGTTGAAAAATATTTTTAAAATACTTAGTAGGTTAAGAGTTAATCATCATCATTCATCTTCTGTTTTGTGTTTTCGCAGAATATTATTTTTACTGCAGATACAAAGATTGAAATCATTCCATTAAAAGATTTAGGACCAGAAGAATTGGCATGTAAGTTTGATTTTCTTTTTAACTCAACTGACTAAAAGTCAGATTACGCTATTGCAGTCACTTGGCGTCTGTCATCCATCATCTGGCTCCTGTTAACTTCGCATATCAGTCTTCTCCTTCAGAACCACTGGACCACACTCAACCCGAATATGGCGTAAATTATCTTTTGGGTTAACCTTTCAGTGTGTTCAATAGAAGTAGCTAATCCCAGTGAGTTTAGGGCAGTGTCCAAAAACCTTAAATTCTGCAAAAATCTTCTCATCATAAACTACCAGTCACAATGTTTTAAAATTTGGTATGTAGCTTCCTTATATGCTCAAGATTCAAGTTTGTTCAAAAAACAGTTTGTCAGTTTGTCAGACAATATTTTTTTACCCTGACCAAAATTTTTATTTCCGGAGCCGGTGGGCCAATTTAGCTCAAATTTGGTATGTAGTCGTAATAGGAGACATATAGTTGATTTATACCCAAACATCCATCACCTGTCATCCATCATCTAGCATCTGGTAACTTTGCACATCAGTCTTCTCCTTCGACCAAGCTCTTCCGAACTTGGCATAAATTATCTTTTGGGATAATGTTTCAGTTTATTCTATTTTAATAGAAGTAGCTATGCCCAATAAGTTTAAGGCAGTGCCCAAAAACCTGAAATTCTGCAAAACATCTTATAAACTATCAGTCACAATATTTTGAAATGTGGTATGCAGCTTCCTTATATGCTCAAGATTCAAGTTTGTTTAAAGAAAGTTTGTTGGTCAATATTTGGGCTTGTGTTTGGAGGGACAATACTTTTGGTCCAGACTCAAATTTTTATTTCCTAAGCCAGTTTGGTCCAAATTTGATAAGTAGTAGTATTAGGGGCCGTGTACTTGATTTATGCTCGAATAGAATTTTTCTGTGCTACCGTGGGAACCCCAGGAGCTAAATATAGGAAAAATATCAAAGTGCACATATTTCCCAAACAAAACGGAACAAAGAATTGTTATATGGTTCACAGCATCCTTATGACCAGTGGAATTGAGTGGGCCAAAAACCCTCAATCGGTTGCATCATGGGGTGCAACATGGCAGTAATAAAAAATTGTTGAGTCAGCACTTTCCAAAAAAAAAAGGGTCAAATAATTTTCTTCAGAATTTCCAATCAGAATCTCATTAGGAGGATCTGATTCAGGTTTGTTCAATCAATTCAATGTTTTTTAGCTCAACTTGACAAAGTCAAGCTGAGCTTTTGCCATCACTTCTTGTCCGTATGTCCACAATTTCCTTTGGCACACCTCACAGGTCGCATTATGATCAGATCGCTTTGAAACTTGCTATGCTTGTTTGGGGTGACCTCTAGATGGGAGCTAGCGATTTTCTTCCATTTCCGTCAAAAAATGTTGCCGCTGCCAACGTTCTTAGAACTTAGTTTAATCAGACCTCAATATTTCCCTTTGGCACACCCAACAGGGCACATTTATGATCGGATTGCTTTGAAACCTGGCATGCTTGTTTGGGGTGACCTCTAGATGGGAGCTATCGATTTTCTTCCATTTCCATCTAAAAATGTTGACGCAGCCAACGTTCTTAGAACTTAGTTTAGTCAGACCTCAATATTTCCCTTTGGCACACCCTACAGGGCACATTTATGATCAGATTTCTTTGAAACCTGGCATGCTTGTTTGGGGTCACCTCTAGATGGGAGCTATCGATTTTCTTCCATTTCCGTCCATCAGCAAATATTGCCGCTGGCAGTGATCTTTGAACTTAGTTTAGTCAGGCATCAATATATTCCTTTGGCATGCCCTACAGGGCACATTTATGATCAGATTGGTTTGAAACTTTGGATGCTTGTTTGGGGTTACCTCGAGATTTTCTTCGATTTCCGTCAAAAAATGTTGCCACTGGCAATGACCTTCAATGAACTTAGTAAAAACTTAGTGCAGTTAAGCATCAGTATTTCCTTTTGACACACGCTGCAGGGCACATTTATGATTGGATCGTTTGCAAACTTGGTATGCTTGTGTGGGGTGACATCTTTTTGGGAGCTGTCGATTTTCTTCCATTTCTGTCAAAAAATGTTGTCGCTGACCTTTGAACTAAGTTTAGTCAGACCTCAATATTTCCCTTTAACACACCCTTCAGGGCACATTTATGATCGGATCACTTTGAAACTTGGTTTGTGTGTTTGGGGTGACCTCTAGATGTGAGCTATTGCTTTTTTTCATTTCCATAAAAAATTATTGTTGTTATCACCAGCCTTTAAACTTACTGCATTTTTGCATCAAATTATCCCTTTTGCACTCTCTGCAGGGTATATTTATGAATTTCCATAAAAAAACAACAACAAAAAAAAACATTGCCACAAGCAATGGCCTTCTACTAAGTGCATTTGTGTATTAACATCTTTCTTTGGCATGCCTCAGAGGGCACATTTATTATCAGGTTGTTTTGAAACTTTGTATGCTTATGCAGGGTGACAAAGATAGGAGCTATCGATTTTCTTTTCATTTCCATCAAAAACTGTTGCTGTTAGCAACAATCTTTGAATTTATTGCATTTGTGCATCAACATTCTTCTTTGACATGGCCTACAGGCCACATTTATCATAGGATTGTTTTTGAACTTGGTGTGCTCATTAGGCAAGATCTTTAGATAAGAGCTATTGATTACCATTCATTTCTGTGAAAAATGTTGCCATTTACAATAACCTCTGAACATACTGCATTTGTGTATCAACATTCTTCCTTTAGCCAGTCTTTCAGTTTACATGTAAAAATGCATGGATTACTCTGACGTGCACACACAATGCTGTTATGTTGAAATTTCATCAAATAACATTGGTACCAATGATCTTCAATTTTGCTATTTCATTTATAACTTACCAAGTTCAAGTTTGTCAAGTTGAGCTGCAGTGTCATTGACACTTTCATTTGTATTGTGGGAGCAATGTGAACCCGAATTTCAACTTGGTGCAATAGGAGGTAAATTTTTTTTCTTCTTCACTTCCACCAATCAGACTCACTTGATTGTGATATACAGCATTCTTATGGGGGTCAAATTCATGTTCATATTAATTTCCTGGGTTCATATTTGGGCTCCTCATAGGAACCCAAATTTTAACTTAGTGCAATATGAGGAAAATTGTTTAAAAATCTTCTTCAGATCCACCAATAAGAATCTTCTCAGTTTTTGTCCATCGCATCTATAGGGGCGTGGTGGCTCAGTTGTTAGAGGTGCAGGCTGCAAGTCGAGAGGTCCTCAGTTCAAATCCCACCTGCGGCAACTACGTTGTGTCCTTGGGCAAGACACTTCACCCCCATTGCCCACGTGGGGGCACGGTGACGCTGTGCACTAAGGCGTACTGCATGTCGATGGTGCACCTGTCTTCAACCAGTGCTAACCCTGCTTGTGTGGAGTTAGTATGTTGGGGAGCTGACAGTTGCTCGCCATTGCTCGGTGGTTTTCTCTGGGTACTCTGGCTTCCTCCACCCATACAATTGTCTCGGTCATGGTTAGCCATTGTGCTTAGAAATATATGACCTTCAACACCAATAAATAAATAATAAAAAATAATCGTATCTATATGGGGGGTCTTGGGAGTTGGTTGTGGGTAGATTTAAGTATGTTCAAATCAGGTATATGGTTTTTGTATTTGGGTTCCACATGGGAGCCCAAATTTGAATTTTGTGAAACCTGAATATTCTTTAAAAATATTCTTCAGATCCACCAGTCAGAATGCTTTCATATTTGGTATACAGCATCCTTAAGTGCCCAGATTTAAGTTTATTCAAATCAAGTCTGTGGGTTCATATTTGGGTTCCGCAATGTGAGCCTGAAATTGAGTTTAGTGCAATATGAAGAATATTATTTGAAAAATATCTTCAAATACACCACACAGAGTTTTTGATTATCCTTATAGGGGCCAGATTCAGATTTGTTCACATCAAGCCTGTGGGTGTATTTCAGCTCCTTATGGCAACCAAATTTTAACTTGGAGACTTATGAGAAAAAGTATATAAAAATCTTCTTTGGATCCACCAGGCAGAAAATTTTCATATTTGGTATTCAGCGCTCATAGGTGGGGTCAGATTCAAACTTGTTCAAATGAAGTCCATGGGTTCATATTTGGGCTCCCAATGAATTCCCTAATTTTAAATTAGTTCATTATGAGGAATATTCTTTAAAAAATTTTGTTTTAAGATCTACATTTCATAATTTTTTGATAATTGAAACTTGGCTTTCTTATGGGGGGCAGATTCAAGCTTAAACAAATTAAGCCCCTGGGCTTATATTTGAGCTCCTTTTGGGAGACTGAATTTTAACGTGCAACATTAGCAAAATTCTTTAAAAATCTTGTTCTTCACATTCATCTGTCAAAATTGTCACATATTTGGTATACAGCATCCTTATGGAGATCACAATTAAGTTTGTTCAAATCAGGTCTATGAGTTCATATTTAGGCTCCCTATTAGAGCCCAAAGTTCAACATTATAAGTTATTGTGATGAATTGATGGTAACATGGTCTGAGGTTTGCAGCTCGGAGCTTATGTTCAACCGAGATGCTTTGCGTCTTGGGTTGAACATATGCTCCGAGCCGCAAGCCTCAGATCATGTTACCGTCAACTCATCACAATAACGTATATGTTCCAATAAGACACTACCCTTATCCCAAAACCTACATCGTGAGACAAGAGGGGCTTATTTCCTAAACTTGTGATCGTTAATAGTTGCCTTGTTCAAGGCAACTTTTAACGATCACAAGATTAGTAAATAAACCTCTTGTGTACCCCACTGGATAAATAATCAATAAACCAGATAAACTCATTCCATCTTCAAATCGTAAATCAGTTTGTAATTTAAACAACACTTCATCCGGAACACTGTCTGCTGCAAAAATCTAGAAAATTGAAGTGGCTTGCTAGTCATTCTGTTGATGAAGCAAATATAAAACGGGCCACGTCATTTCAAATATTTCGCGTGGTGACGTCAGACGGTATCATTTGCTACTGGAGCCGTAAACATAAAAGAAACTATGCCAGCTCTCATCCAAACAGAGGGCGAGGATTTACTCTTATTGGAACATAGTGCAATATGAGGAATATTCTTTAAAAATCTTCTTGAGATCCACAAGTAGAAATCTTATAATATTTGTTATGCAGCATCTGTTGGGGGTGGGGGGGGGAGATTAAAGTTTGTTCAATTTAAGTCCATGGGTTCATATCTGGGCTGTATGGGACCCCAAATTTAAACCCAGGGTAATATAGGGAATATTCTTTTACATCTTTGATTCACCAGTAAAAATCTCCTGGTAGTTTGTATACAACTTCTTCATGGGCCAGAATCAAGTTTAGCCATGGATTAATATTTGGGCTCCTAAAATGAACCCAAATTTTAACTCAGTGCTGTGTGAGGAAAATGCTTTAGATCCACCTGGCAGAAACTTTTTATATTTCCTATACACCATCCTTGTGGGGGCCAATTCAAGTATGTTTAAATCAAGTCTGTGGGTTCATATTTCAGCCCCCTGTAGTGCAATATAACATTTTGTAAGAAAGCAAATTTAATTTCAATTGAATGTTCTGGTTTCATTAATGATTACATCTGACTGTGTGCGTGTAAGAACACACAGTCAGCAAGCCTCAATTTATCCCCCAAAAACAAACCTGTCTCAATAATGCCCTTGTTGATTGCCATTCCCTCCATTTCTTCAACTCGACTGGTGGCTTCCAGAAACACTTAATATTTCAATTAATTTCGACCCAAAATTTTAACCTACATAGGTTTACTTTTCAGAGGGAAGCCATTCTGTCATTCTTCAACATAATCTCAAGCCTAAGATAGTGTGTGTGCTTGGGGTAGGTGGTTGAAAAATAGTCATATTTTAGCCTTTTTGGTGACAATAATTGCAGTGTGCACACATGTACAAGGTGATTCTTGCTTTTTGCCTCCATCTTTCTGATCACTCAACAGTAATACCCTTATTCCTTGTAGACTTGATCTGGATGAGCAGTTTAGGCTCACTTAAGCTTCTGGTTACATCTTTTCAGTCCTTAGCTGGTAGAGTGCTAAATTATATGTGCTTGTCTCAGTTTGTTCTCATATCGTTTTCTTGTGACAAACATTCTCTTAAAAATTTTAACAATGCAAATCCCAACAGATTAAATTATTTCATTTCCAAGATAATATAGAGCATATCCACAGAATATAAAGCCTTTATGTTATGGTACCTCCACTTCAGAGTAAAGTCCAAATACTCTCAGCACTCAACCACAACATGCATTGTTTGGGTAAACTCAAAACTTGTTTTCTAAGAACCTTGTCAGCTGATTCTAGGCAAGTCTTTGCTGCCTCTGTAGGCAGCCAAGACTTGACTAGAAACAACTGCAAAGCCACAGGAAGTTGACTTTCAAAGTATAGCAAAAATTAATAAAAATCTCCAGGCCCCTAAAAGTTAAGGAGAGAATCTTTTTTGACTATTTTAATCATGATTTACAATAATAAAATACACCTATTGATGAATTCAAAATAATCCCTTCTAAGACAATAATATAACTTGAAAACAACTGCAACATGTGTGTAACTCTTTTTGTCAAACACAGAATAGAGCTATGGTCACAATAAATGGCTCAATAAATTTGTTACCTTTAAATGCCTATCTGGAAATATTGTCATGGGAACATTTGTTAGAACAAAAATGAATAAAGGCAGCAGCAAGAAAATAGAAGATTTCTGTTTTTGTGACTAGAATATATTTCTGCATTGTGTGCATACAGTTTAATTATAGGAAAGTACATGAAAAAAATGGGAAAATACTTCTCTCAGTCTTTTGATTTTGAAAATGAGAGGCATGCAGTATACTACTTGTTACCATTTGAAGTGAAGCACACTATTTTTGAGTCCTGGAATTGGGATACTGTTTCTGTTCACTCCAAAAATCTGGTCATACTTTTGGAGTCCCTACTCATTGTGCATCAGGCACAATAAGTAGGGACTCCAAAAGTATGACCAGATTTTTAGCTCACCGAAGGGAGCTTAACTTATCACCGGCCATCCGTCGTCCTCAGAAACCACTGGTCCGATTTTCACGAAACTTCATGTGGATGTTCATTACTATATGGCAATTCAGGTTTGTTCAAATGAAATGGCCACGTCCCTTGGGGGCTCTGTATGGGGCATAACTCTGAGAGCACCGTATGAATTATAGAAAAATTATTAAAAAATCTTCTCCAGAACCAGTGGGCAGAATCTTTTGATACTTGGTATGCAGCATCTTGGTATGGGTCTCATTCAAGTTTGTTCAAATTGGCCCCCTGGATTCATATTTGGGCTCAGTATAGAAGCCCAAATTCGAACTTAGTGCATTTCAGGCAAATTTCCTAAAAAAATTTTCTTCTCCAGATCCAGCAGGCAGAATCTTTTGATATTTGGTATGCAACATTGTGGGTGGATCTGATTCAAGTTTGTTCAAATCGGCCCCCTGGATTCATATTTGGGCTCAGTATAGAAGCCTGAATTCGAACTTAGTGCATTTCAGGCAAATTTCTTCAAAAATCTTCTTCTCCAGATCCAGCAGGCAGAATCTTTTGATATTTGGTATGCAACATTGTGGAGGGGATTTGATTCAAGTTTGTTCAAATCGGCTCCCTGGGTTCATACTTGGGCTCAGTATAGGAGCCCAAATTTGAACTTAGTGCATTTCAGGCAAATTTCTTTAAAAATCTTCTTCTCAAGATCCAGCAGGTAGAATCTTTTGATATTGGGTATGCAGCATGCTTATGGGGGTGAGATTCAAGTTTGTTCAAGCCAAGTCCCTGGCTTCATATTTGGGCTCACTGTGGTAGCCCGAATTATAACTTAGTTCAAAATGAGGAATATTCTTTAAAAATCTTCTTCTTGAGATCCAGCAGTCGGAATGTTTTGATATTTGGTATGCAGCATCCTTAGGGGGGTGAGATTCAAGTTTGTTCAAGCCATATCCCTAGGTCCATATTTGGGCTCACTGTGGGAGCTTGAATTGTAACTTAGTTCAAAATGAGGAATTTTCTTTAAAAATCTTCTTCTTCAGATCCAGCAGTCGGAATGTTTTGATATGTGGTGTGTAGCATCCTTAGGGGGGTGAAATTCAAGTTTGTTAAAGCCAAGTCCCTGGGTCCATATTTGGGCTCCCTGTGGGAGCCCGAATTATAACTTAGTCAGTATGAGGAATTTTTCTTTAAAAGTCTTCTTCAGATTCAGCAGTCAGAATGTTTTGATATTTGGCATGCAGCATCCTTAGGGGGTGAGATTTAAGTTTTAAGTTTGTTCAAGCCAAGTCCCTGGTTCATATTTGGGCTCACTGTGGGAGCCCGAATGATAACTCAGTTCAAAATGAGGAATTTTCTTTAAAAATCTTCTTCTTCAGACCCAGCAGATGAATGCTTTTGATATTTGGTATGCAGCATCCTTAGGGGGGTAAGATTCAAGTTTGTTCAAGCCATGTCCCCAGTTCCATAAAATTTGTCTCTCATGACTTCATTCCTTTGTAGTGTTGATGAACCATGTCTAACTGAATGTGACCCCAAATACTTCTTTGAACCACTTTGTTTGAATCTCTTTGCCTGGTGAGCGATTAAGGCCCCTTGGGGCCTCTTGTTTTAAAAAGCTTTTTGTAAGAATAATCAAATTTATTTGAGGTTGATAAAATGCATGAAATGCAACCTTAGTGGAGCAATCGTAAGCCAATCAGATGATTCTCCATGGAATGCATGAGTGAAAAGACAATTACCATTACTGGCCTTTGAAGTTTGTCGAATTATGTTGTTTACATATACCAATTCTCAGAAAATGAGGTTTGATCTATTTCCCACGAACAGATTTTAACTCTTTGCAAAAAACATATCAAAATTTGTTGTTTTAATTTTTTTTCTCTAATTCTTAAAAAGAATTTCAACCAAACCGTATCATGTCCACTCATTGGAATGAGCTTGTTCCAATGATGGGGTCTAATGATATGGTTTTGTTGAAATTTTTCTATTGCACAATTTGTATATTATATGGCAGATGCAGCTGATTCATTAGGTAAGGGATAATCACTCGCTAGGTGGAACAGAGACATGCAAACTACTTGTAAAAAATAAAATTTGCAGGTATTTTGGTGCACAAGATCAACAGCTCACCTCAAATTCATAAAACTGATGATAAACTGGCATCCTTCTATAAAAAATGTTTAAAAAAAAATTGTCTATTTCATCTTTAGGTAGAAAAATATTAGGTAAGCTTAAAATTAATTTGTTTTTACAGCACTGCATGGTTGCATACGTAAATATTTGAAAATTATTAATCATTAGAGACCAAAAGGGAAGCCCTATAGCATCTAGCTGTCCGTCCATCCATATTCCATCTCTGGATGAGAACTCGAGTTTCCAGTGGTCATTTGTTATGAAAATCCACACACATGTGGCCTATGAGTGTTAGATGTGCTGTATACTCTTTTAGGGCAGAAGGTCAAATATTGAAGCCACTGTTATTAAAAATAAATTTTTGTGCCTAAATACATTTCTGGAGAAGAACTTGATTTGCCCTGGGCCGATTGTTATGAAAATTTACACACATTTTAGCTATAGGTGTCAAATGTGCTGAATTCTTTTCATTTATCGAGGTCATATGTTGGGGTTGTTATTACCAAACATAGATGTCTGTGCCTAAATTTGTTTCCAGATGAGAAGTTGAGTTTCCCTGGTCTGAACAAGCCAGAAAATAAGCAGACTGTCCTCTGCAAAATGAGGTCCCCAGAGGGAGAATTTAGTGATGCTACCCTGCACAGCAGGGTAGCATCACTAAATTTACCCTCTGTGAACCTCAGTCTGAATTAAGGTCTCAAAACTAAACAGAAAGAGGTACCCAGATGATAAATTGGACCACTGTATGGGATAGCATCATCAAATGCACCCTCTGGGGACCTCATTCTGCAAATGTCAGACTGCTTATTTTCAGGCCTGGGTCTGAATGTTATGAACATTCACACACACATATTAGCTATTGTTGTTGGATGTGCTATATATATAAAATGTTGGTATTGCCATCAATAAAAATAGATTTCTGTCGATAAATTCATTTCCAGATGAGATCTTGAGTTTAACTGGGCTGATTGTTATGAAACTTCACACACTTCTTAGCTATAGGTGTTAGATGTGCTGTATATATTTTTTAAGGTCAGAAGATCAAATGTAATGGCCGCTGTTATTAAAAATAGATGGAAACTTGATTTCCCTTAGCGATAGTTCCTGTGGAAGACCTATTGGAGGGGCCCTTGCATTGAGTATTCTAGTTGACCATAGTTTTCAAAGGGTGGAATAGAACTCCCTCCCCCCCCACCCCCCCCCCTCCTCTGAAAGAATACACTAGCTTCACTACTCACATTATTTGTCATCAAGCATGTCACAAAGAAAAACAAGATTACTGGTGAACATCACTGTCATTCCCAACCACTTTCACTGTCCACATCACCATCAGGATCCCCAGAGACGGGGTGATTTTCTCTTCACACAGATGACTTTCTTATTGTAATTGTCTTGACTTTTTTATGATCCCTGCAGGGTATAATTTACTTTTAACAAGCTATTAATTGAAAATGGAATATGTTTTCAGTTTTGGAATTCACATTAAACAAATTTCCACAATCCAGTATAAATATTTCCACATCATTATCATTGAAAATTTTATCTAAACACTGTTTACTGTCTAATTTGGATCACCTTTCTTGATACTGAAGAAAAATTCCCAAGCCATTACATCTTAAGATATACATTTAAACTTGTGATATAAACTGCCTGATTAGTTTGACTATGGAGACAATCATATGTATGAATTTTGTGCACAGATAATTCCTAAATGCAATTGCATAAATTGAAAGCAGATGTGAAGTAAGTTGCAGAAGTGGCTTTATACTGCGCTTGACATCAGATAAATGGAATGTTCAAAAGATATTTTCACTGATGCATGGCATGAATACATATAGATGTCAGGGACACCTAAGGCCCCGTAAGGCCTGGGCTGACGTGGGGTTATTTAGTCCCGCTGATGAAGTTGCGGGAAAATTAGACCAACGTGGAGGGTCGGAATCCAAGTGTCGCGAACTCGGCGCAGAGAGCTGAGTTAGACCGACGCCGTGATTCCTTCTCTGCCAAATTGTCCTGAAATAGGTTCGATTTCCGTTAGGTGTGATTCCTAATCACTTCAGGCTGTATAATGGAAAGAATGATTTAAAGTAACAACGATTCTTTTATTTACACATAAAAATAAATCCGTTTCAATATTTCAACAATCAACAATTCAATTCTTTTCACAGAAAATGGGTCACTACGGTTAAATAATTCTAAACAATCATATAGTCATTCTATAGCCCTGTACTGGCACTATAGTCTACACACTGGAAATGTTACTACCGTGAGAGCTCGCCATAAGAGCTTCACAAATCTGAAATGTTATTACTGTGAGCTCGCCATAAGAGCTTCACCCGCTTAGGCTCAAATGTCAACGTCTGCGCGTAACTGTTCCTCTGGCTGTCGGAGGGTTCCGACCAGCAATGTTCGTCATCTATAAACCACCGTACTTCTGATTTGGGTCAGATATTGTCTACTCATACCTTATGTGCCTTTTGAAAGTCCTCCGTGAAAGTCCTATTGAAATATCCACCGTTCCTGGTTGAATTCACGATTCACAAATGCCCTTTTTTGTGCTAGGGCGAAATTGTCACTCACACCGATCTCCAGTCGGTATTACGATGTTCCGACAGCAAAATAAACTACTCAGAACGCAATCAGGCTGACGCTTCAAAGGGTTAATACGCACAATACAATTAACCTACACTTCTGACTATTGCAGGACGATACCTGCTACTCGACAATCTAAACTTTAACGTTCCACCTGGGGTGTTCCTTCTCACGAATTCGGCCGCCTATCAACTTTAAGCTAAATCAATCATGGAATGCCCTCTCTGGCGATTCCAGCCGTTTCAGGGTCCTGTGATCGAAGGTACCCTTATGCCAGGAAACAGAGTCCGCCTGTCCTGGACTTCACCATCGTGTGTGTGACCCCAAGTGTGTGTCTAATGCTCTGCCCTTCCAGGTATATATATACTTTTTACCCTAAACTGTCAGGTGGACCGACGCTCATCTGTCCACCTGTCAAAACGGTGGGAGATGACGTATATCGAGGCAGAATCAATACAAGTCATCTCACGCGTGACTTAACGCTGACTTCACTTGTCGAGAAAACCGATTCGTTCTTGCCATGATTGTTAGGTGACGATACGATAGACATTTCTATCGTTTTAGAATCTCGTTT
Organism: Pictodentalium vernedei; assembly: GCA_031216915.1. Taxonomy (NCBI): domain Eukaryota; kingdom Metazoa; phylum Mollusca; class Scaphopoda; order Dentaliida; family Dentaliidae; genus Pictodentalium; species Pictodentalium vernedei. Next base: position 767,639,186 of record CM062296.1, read on the forward strand.
CTTAATTGACCATGACGATATCTTGACACCAACCGATTACGTCTCATAAGACTCCGACTACTGTAGAAACTAAACGAGATTAGACCTCATCTAACATACCGTTTCTCCCCTGGGTCCCTGCGCTAAAGCTGGATACACACCACGTGTGTTTTTTTCCAGCTTTACCGAGAAGTGAAATTCATGTAGGTTTTTCGCCTTGATGCGGAATATATTTTGAACTTACAATATCTTTAAATATGAGGCCCCTTGCCCCTATATTTAGGCTGGCTTTGCCCTGACAATAGAATAAATGTAGAGTGTTTTCAAGTAAAAAAATTATTCTACGAGTAGAATAAATTTTTTACTTGACAACACTACGTTTATTTTGTTTATCTGATAAATCATTTATAGGGCAGTCGCTGCGAAATCGTGCTGTTACTCGCTACAAAACACTGTGAGAAGTGAAGAGCACATTGGTCCAATTTGATCGATAAGCAAAACTGCTAAATATAAACAAGGTGCAGTGATACATTTCTGTCTCAAAATAATTCCCCTACAAACTTGAGCTAAAGTTGCAAAAATACTTTATTAAATGAACAGTATTTATCTTTCTTATTTTCGTTGTTTACTGTTGTTTTTTTTCATAATCGATTCAACTTGGGTTTTATAAACAAAGCAGACGACACATGCATTTGTTTATTTACACTTTCCTAATTTGGAAAATGAAACCCTCTTATCGTGTCCCCACCTTTCACAATCGAACTTGTAAGCTTTTCATCACTTGGTTTCGATTGATTTTCTTTGTGTTTTTTTTTTTAATTGTTGTTCGTTTTATTGTTAGAGTTGAGAGAAATGTGTCATATATTCTAAAACTAAAATTTCAGCGACGGTCAACATTTGATAAACGTTGGTTCCTTATGAATCCCACAAACGTAAAACAGGCCATGACATCATGAATGCAGTAGAGGTCAGAGGTCAACAAGTCCATCTATACTATAGGAATAAATTCTTTCAGTGTTAAACCTACAGGGAAAACTTATCACCCTACTAGCAGCTGCTACTAGGTGAATAAAACAAAAATTTATCCAAGACTTTTATTGTTTGAATAAACGTCCATTTATGGGATAAAAATGAATACAAATACAGATGTTCTTATGATGAAATTTTTGTTAGTTTACAGATCCTGCAATGTTTGCTTATGTTCAGTTTTCAACTACCAAATAAATATGCAGAAACATCCACAATAAAACTTTGGGGTTTTGACTGTTGTTATAGCCCCACTTTTTTTTTTTATTTAAAAAGTGGGGTATACTGGATTATTATTCTTGTCCATCCATCCATCTGTCTATCCATGTGCACGTCTGCCATCCACCCTCCGATGTCTGTTCGAGTTATAACATGAACATTACTGCACTGATTTTGATGAAATTTCATACAGATGTTCTCTATCATGAGATCTTTCAGGACCATCAGCCGTTTTGGTGTTGGAATATTTTTTCTGCGAGTTATGGCCCTTGGAATATACAAAATAGCCAATTTTTTGTCTGTTTGCCTCGTTTCTCAGGTTTGGGTTATCAGATCTCAATAAAAGTTGGAATGAAGATTGTTCATTCATTTATGCTTCATCAGTCCAGCACTGCAGTTGTAGTATGCATTGCCTTCAACAATAGCTTTTGTTGTGACTAATTTGTTCAGCATACTCTTCACTTGAACATGAATTTTTAAATGGATGTTCTTATTTCAGTAAAGCTTAAAGAAACTCAGCAGCAAATAGAAGTTTATAAAGGTAAGTGTGTAGAGAACTATAGAGATTACTTCTCTGGTTGAGTGCTAAAGTGGGCCCCAGTTTTTAACTTTCACAACAAAATTATTGCCCCTCTCTACAAGATGGTAGGAACTTTAAAATGGGCTGTGTCCATTAACAGATTGATTTGAAATATGATATGCTGTGGTAAGATCTTGACAGAGTTTGATTTTCACTGTAATAAGAGCATAATTAATAGTTTTACATCCCCCCCCCCCCCCCCCTTTGGTAATTCAGTTTCTCATCATTTAACTTAAGCTTATTGTGAACACACCCATATCTTCAATTTTCAATCAGTTTTTCAGCTCACCATATTGAAGGTCAGGGCAAGCTGTTGCCGTCACTTGGCATCCATTGTCTGTTAGGCCTAAAAAAGTTAAAAATCTGTTTCTCTGGCCTTCTGCTTGGTCACTTTGGCTGCCGCATGCTCTGTTTTTACAACCAATTCAAACTTGAAAAAATATTTTACCCAAATTAATAAAATCTCTTGAGTGCAAGAAGGCTTTACAATGCTTTATCATTATTATTTATTTATTGGTGTTTATGGTCACATGTTTCTGCACAACGGCTAATCGTGACTACCACAGTTTTATGGATGGAGGAAGCTGGAGTATCCAGAGAGAACCACTGAGCAACAGTGAGCAACTGTCAGCTTCCCAACATACTAACAGGGTTAGCATTGGTTGAAGACAAGTGCACCATCAACGTGCAGTATGCCTTAGTACACAAAGCCATCATGCCCTCACATGGGCAATGGGGGTGAAATGTCTTGCACAAGGACACAATGCAGTTGCCACAGGTGGGATTCGAACTGAGGACCTCTCGGCTTGCAGCCTGCACATCTACCTATTGAGCCTCCGTGCCCCCTGCTTTAGCATTGCATAGCCTTATTGCACTCAACGGACAAAATACACCACCACCCATGCTATTCTGTAGATTATGAGGCCTAAAACATAAAACAAACCAAGAACATGAACTTTTGATGGCAAAGAAATAATTACAAAAATAAAATAAAAAAATGCCCGCCCACATGCAATTTTACCAAAAAAATGGCCTGACAAACAGAAGATCTACTTTGTGGGGGGGCCTTAACCCTTTACCTAACATGAAAAGCAGACGACACTTGCAAACAAAATTCTTGAATAACTAATTTGTTTCATTTTTTGTCTCAAAAACATAGGTTATGACCCCTCTTTGGAACGAGCTCAATGAGCTCGTTCCAAAGAGGGGTCATAACCTATGTTTTTGAGACAAAAAATGAAAAATATAATGAAAATTAATTGGCAATTTTTGTGAACAGCACTGACCGGTTTTGACCGTCAATTGGGTAAAGGGTTAACTTTACATATCGGTCTTTTTCCGAACCACTGGATCAAACCCCAAGCAAACTAGGCATGAATTATCTTTGGGGGATAACCTTCCATATTTGTTTAATAGAAGAAGTTAAGCCTAAAGAGTCGGGGACTGAGCCTGAAAAACCCAAAATTCTTAAAAAATCTTCTCATAAACCACCTGTCACAGTACATTGAAATTTCATGTGAAGCCTCCTTGTATTCTCAAGATTAAAGTTTGTTAAAAAATACTCTCTTGGGCATTATTTGGGCTTGTACTAATAGGGGCAATATTTTGGGCATTTCCCCAAATTTTTATTTCCAAAAACGGTTGGCCATCCCAATAGCTCGCTGAGCTCTGTCAAACAAGATGTAGTTGGTTAAATTTGCAACTATATTATGAGAAATTTTCACTGCTGAAAGAAAGGTTTCTCTACATAATAGTGCAAGTAATTAAATTTTTAATTCCTGCTATTTTCAGGTCTGTGTGTTGATTAACCAAATATAAATGAAATCATCATGAAATTGAAAGAAAATTGCCTGAGAAACAAGAAATTTTTTTAATAGGCCAATCTTGATCTTGTTCAAATTGGCAACTTCACTGTCTTGTGAAATGTTCAATTTCAAAGGGCCATATGAGGTGAAAAGACTTACGAATATAAGAATTAACTTTCAATTAAATTTGTAGGATTGAGAAGAGAAAAAAATAGCCACCCTCTCTTGTCTGTTTATCAGAGCCAAAATGGCTGAGAACATAACTTTTTTTTGGCCTTAATAGTATTTTTTCAAATTTATCAAAACCTTTCTCAGCAAAACCCTTATGTGCCCCCCCCCCCCCCCCCCCACCTTATTGTCACAAACTTGTTGAGAAGATTGTTCCAATGAGAGAATACATAGCTTGGTTTTCTAGAAAATTTGCAAATTACAGTGGTACAGTTCGTGGAGATTGAATTGTAACTAAATCACCGCGGAGTGGAGTTATCACCGAAACTATAACTTTTAAATTTGGTATATATCGACTAAAAAACACAAGCAATGTTTCAGCCAATGGACCTCCGGGTTTAACCCGGAGGTCCATCGGCTGAAACTTTGCTTGTGCTTGTTATGCATTGAAACAAATTTTCAATTATTGCTTGGGTGGAATCTCCACTCTAGGGGTGATTTAGTGATAATACACTCGCCACGTACTGTAGATGCATCCCAATTTATTCGGTGAAGGGTTAATAAATGAATAACAACAGGCCAAAAAAACATTTTGTAATTGCAAACAAATGATGGAAATAGAAATTCAGCTTTTTTTCATATCATTATGTAGAAATATTTTTCGTTACAGCCAAACTGGAGGAGGGAGAGTTAAAATTGAAAGAGAGTAATGATAAAGTGGAACAATTACAAAGTGAGTTTCCATTTACATTCTGTATTTCCATAGTTTATTGTGAATATTATATTCAGAATGTTAACATTGGTATGCATTACAGTTGTAATCAAATTACTGGATTTAACTTAGAAAGGATGGGTTTGATATGTTATTGTTGTTTTAAGCTTAATTCATTTTATAAGCATTAGATACCAATTATTCAACTGATATTAAGGTGCTGCATAAGTTAGGGAAATTTGTTTACCTCGAAATTTCCACCGCTGATATTCCCCATAAATTCAAATTAAATTGTATATACACAAATTGTACATCCAAATGAAGGTTATGATGTGTGGAAGTCGAAAAATGTATGCAATTAACTCAAAGTAAACAAATTTCCCTTACTAATATTGGCACTTAACCCTTGAGGGATCTGGACAAGTGTCCTGAATTCCCACCAGGCCACAACTTTGATATGTCCAGTGGCCAAGTAGTGATTTCACAGGCAGCCAACACTTGACTAGAAACCTCTGCCTACCTAATTTGTCTGTTGTCAACAGGACCTCCACATGATGGCATGTTAAGGGCCCCTGTTCTGAGGTCTTAAAAGTCGGAAATAGGCCTTTAAGGGTTAATGCCACTCCTTGGCCCAGTGGCACAGTTTGTAAAATGGCGTTCATAGAAGCAACTTTATGGCTGTGGTCTTCTTGAATACTGCAAAAGGATCTTGAGCATGCACAAAGTATATTTTTCTCTGCACAGGGGACTGCCATTTACGTCCTCACCCGATAGAACAAAATCTACTCCACAATGTACGATGTCAGACAGTGTTCAAATACCTTCAGAACTCACTGGACATAGGAAATTCTTGTTGTGTATATTGCATTTTTATGCCCCCGGCCCTCTCGGGGGCATTATGTTTTCACCATGTCCGTCCGTCCGTCCATATGTTAACTTTTGGTTTCCATCCAATAACTAAAGAACCGCTTATTTGATCAAATCATAATTTTAGGGGTTACTGGTGGATGACTAAACGATGCTTCCTTTCGATTTTGGTCCAGCTAGCCAATTCAATATGGCCGACACGGCATTATGATACTGTCAGGGACATATGCCACACTTTGCGTTGCTCTGTTTTATCCATTGAAAAATATCAACACCTGACATTGATCCTTGGGAAGCTCTTGTTGAGAGCTTCCCAAGGATCTGTGTCAGGTGTAAATATTTTTTATTTGTAATATATGAATCAGAATTATTAATTCTACCCCCAGTCTTGAAGAGAAGGGATATACTGGATTATATGTGTCCGTCTGTCCATCCATCCATGCATCTGTCCATCCACACATACATGCACTGTCCATGCATCCATGCATGCATCCATCCTTCCGCGGCAATATCTTACCAACGAGCGGAAGGATTTCAATGAAATTTGGTATGAAAGATACTTCTGACAATCCGCACCTGCGCAGAGGATAAAAAAGGTGCTCGCATTATTGCAAGAGAATTAGGGTCCTTACTTTGTATTTTATTTATTTATGCTCCATCGGTCCAACAATGCAGTTGAGGGTATGAATTGCCTTCAGCAATCACTCTTGTTGGTAGTTGTACCATGATTGTGATGTGTATTCAGCGTTACAATAAGGGCATTGAAAAATGGGTTGGGTAACCTACAAATGGAACCCAACCTTCATGTAATAATGGCATCAAAGCATGCATCTGATTGAACATTTCACATCTGATTAATGTTATGACAGATCTGAAATGCTTTGATCAAAAAACAAAATTGTCATACAAGAAAGTAAATAGGCCGTTGAAGGTGATATTTTTCTTTTAACTTCCTTACATACTGCTAGCAGATATTCTTGGCACAGGATACAAAATCTCTTACCAATGAGATAAGTATAATTTGGGATCATTTAACAAGGCTTGCATTTTGACCAGGCCGATCGGCCCGGCCTGGTAATTGGCCGCAAAAATAATCTGACGAGGCCGATCAATCGGCCCTGTCATCAATCTATTGTTTTCCCAACTTCAGCGAATCAAGCGATGTGCGATTTCGTAAAACAAAATAACTTCCGGTAATGGCACTAATCGATGGGGCGATTCCAGGTTTATTCATGTACTTTCGCCTGGGATGTACTAAAAAACGATCACAGATGAGTGTAGAAAACGTGAGGGGATGGGTATGGTAAACATAAATGCACAAATGGGTTGATACTGACCTTCTAAGCCTTATATGGTGTCACAACTTCGAATCCCTTATTTATTACCCCCAAAAAATCAGCCTGGTCGACCACTTCACCAGGCCTATTGATCAGCCTGGTCACGATTCTAAAATGCAAGTCCTGCATTTAACCATATTTCCCCCCTGCAAATTGAATAGACTTGTTGACCAATGATTTTTTTAGTTAAATTTAGATGAATTTCTTGTCAAATCTAGTCATGGCTGCTGATCGGCCCCCTTATCAATCTATTGTTTTCCCAACTTCAGTGAATCAAGCGACGCGCGATTTCGTAAAACAAAATAACTTCCGGTACTGGCACTAATCGATTGGGCAATTCCAGGTTTATTCATGTACTTCCGCCTGGGATGTACTAAAAGATGATCACAGATGAGTGTTGAAAATGTGAGGGGGTGGGTATGTTGAAAAAATGCACAAATGGGTTGATACTGACCTTATAAGCCTTATATGGTGTCACGACTCCGAATCCCTTATTTATTACCCCCCAAAAATCAGCCTGGTCAACCACTTCACCAGGCCTATTGATCAGCCTGGTCACAATTCTAAAATGCAAGCCCTGCATTTAACCATATTTCTCCCCTGCAAATTGAATAGACTTTTTGACCAATGATTTTTTTAGTTAAATTTAGATGAATTTCTCATCAAATCTAGTATATTTAATGAAAAATATTTTGAAATTACTCAGCGAGCTAAGAGTTAAATCATAGCTTCATTCACTTAATTCAAGTTTGATCATAAAATAATTAGAGAATACAACTCTGATAAGACTCCCCATCCAAATCCGAATGCACTAAGAATATCTTTCCTTTATTTTATTATTTATTCAACTTTATAAAGTAAAAAAAAGAGATCATTATTTCATTTTCCAACATCTATGATATTTTTTTCTTTTCATATTTTTCATTTGCAACTTACAACTTAATAATGTTGTACACACTCAACTGAGTCACCATTGCCACAGTTAACCTGTCTCAATGAAATTGACTGTTCAAGGGTACAAAAAACACAAATGAAAACACAGATAATTTGTTTCACATTTTTGTTTCATCAGATGTATTCACCCTCTCATCTCTGGCAATCCACTTCATATTCTAGGTTTTACTTAAACTTTTGTTGGTGTTAAACTGGAAATCAGGACAAGAAAATGGGTACAGAATCAATGAAAAGAAAAATAGGTTCCCTGATAGTTCTTGTTGGAACCCAACATCAAATACATGCTTCTGTTTTCTGAATTTCTGAACTCTGCAAGCCTGGCTATAAAAAGAAGCATGTTGATAACTTATTTCCAAGCTGTCATTTTAGTTTTATTTGACACATATCCACAAAACTTAAAGTTTAAGTAGTCCTGTGGGAGAAGAACTCGATTTCATCGCAACACTTTTGTGTTTTTAGCTCACCAATGAAGTTGTGTGAGCTAATGTCATGACCTGAGGTGAGGGGCATCAACACTTGTGTTAAAGTTATTGCACGAGTCCACTTTGACTTTTCGCTCTGTTACTATGCACCTCATACTGTTTCTGTGGCTTACAATTGCCCACAGACCCTTACCCAGTGATATTTTTTAATTTTTAGTGTTTTTGCAATGTTAGACTTTTTTGTCAGTGTAGACTTCTGACCTGCTTTGCTACACATGTACATGAGGGGAGGATTCTACCGGTATGCTGTGGCTTTTATATTTCATATATGTGCTAAATGCATCAATATAAGGCAACATTAACCCTTCTCCAGACATTTTTTGGAGATTTTGGACTTTTTTAATGCAATGTTGGACTTTTTTGTCAGTGTGGACTTAGAAAATTTCTGACCTGTTTTGCTATACATGAGTGGAGGCTGCCACCAGTATGCTGTGGCTTTTATATTTCATATATGTGTTAAATGCATTAATATAAGATGACATTAACCCTTGGCTAGACATTTTTCAGAGATTTTGGACTTTTTTAATGCAATGTTAGACTTTTTTGTTAGTGTGGACATGATTTGCTAAACATGTACATGCCCGGACATTTTTTGCAGATTTGTAATATGCCAAGGTTTATTGCATGCCATGCGTTGGTGAACTAATGGGGATGGACACACCCATCTTGTTAGGCAATACAACTTATTTACAGGCCAACCAGACTGTCAGAAAGAATTGCATTTGGAAAAAGGAGAACCATTTTTAGCTTAACTTGACATAGTCAAGATAAGCTATTGCCATCACGTGTGCGGAAGTCTGTTAGTCTGGGAGTCTGTGACGTCTGTTCACATTTTCCTTTAACACGGGCTACACCCCGCAGTTCTTGTCTGATCGTCACGAAATTTCATATGCAGGTTTGGGGTCATGTCTAGATGAGAACGTTCCCTTTTGGTCGCGATCGGGCAACCGGTATGGCTGCCCGAGCCCGAAAACCATTACCACAGTCTACAGGTTGTATTTATGAAGGGATTTCATTGTAACTTGGTAGGATGCCTCTGTATAGTGCCTAGATGAGAACGTCCCCTTTTGGGCATGATCTATCAGCCGTGATGGTTGCCCAAGCCCGAAACCCAAAAACTTTCAGCACAGTCTGCAGGTCATGTTTAATGTGGAGGGATTTCATTGTAACTTGGTAGGATGACTCCTTATGATGTATAGATGAGAATTTCCCCATTTGGGCATGATCTGCCAACCATGACGACTGCCCGAGCCCAAAACCCGAAAACCTTTAGCACAGTCTACAGGTCATATTTATTGAGGAATTTGATTGTAACTTGGTGGGTTGACTTCATACAGTGTCTAAATGAGAAAGTCCCCCTTTGGACGTGATTGGGCAACTGTGACGGCTATAGGGGCCCCAAGCCCAAAAACCTTGAGCACAGTCTAGAGGTCATATTTATGAAGGGATTTCATTGTAACTTGGTAGGATGACTCCAAATAATGTCTAGATGAGAACGTCCCATTTTGATCGCTATCATGCAGCCTTGATGGGTGCCCGAGCCCAAAAGCCTTAAGCATAGGCAAAAGGTCATATTTATGGAAGGATTTCATTGTAACCTGTTAGGTTGACTCCATATAATGCCTAGATGATGACATCCCCTTTTGGTCGTGATTGGTCAGTTGTGATGGCTACAAGTGCCCGACGTTGTGTCCTTGGGCAAGACACTTTACCCCCATTGCCCATGTGGGGGCACGATGACGCCGTGTACTAAGGCGTACTGCACGTCGATGGTACGCATGTCTTCAACCAATCTAACCCTGCCTGTGCTGCAGAGCGGACGATGTTGGGGAGCTGGCAGCTGCTCGTCGTTGCTCGGTGCTTCCTCCACCTGTAAAACTGTCACGGTCATGATTAGCCATTGTGCATAAATATGTGACCTTAAACATCAATAAATAAATACAAGTGCCCAAAGCCCGAAAACCTTGAGCACAGTCTACAGGTCATATTTATAAAGGGATTTCATTGTAACTTCTTAGGATCACTCCAGATGATGCCCAGATGAGATTGTCCCCTATGGTTGCGATCATTCAGCCATGATGGCTGCCCGAGCCCGAAGCCCGAAAACCTTTAGCGCAGTCTACAGGTCATATTTATGAAGAGATTTCATTGTAACTTGGTAGGTTAACTTCATATAATGCCTAGATGAGAACGTCCCCTTTTGGACATGATTGGGCAACTGTGATGGCTAAAGGTGCTTGAAGCCCAAAAACCTTTAGCACAGTCTACAGGTCATATTTATGAGGGGATTTCATTGTAACTTGGCAGGATGACTCCAAATAATGTCTAGATGAGAACGTCCCATTTTGATCGCGATCATTCAGCCTTGATGGGTGCCCAAGCCCAAAAACCTTTAGCATTGGTAAAAGGTCATATTTATGGAAGGATTTCATTGTAACCTATTAGGTTGACTCCATATAATGCCTAGATGATGACATTCCCTTTTGGTCGTGATTGGTCAGCTGTGATGGCTACAAGTGCCCGAAGCCCGAAAACCTTGAGCACAGTCTACAGGTCGTATTTATGAAGGGATTTCATTGTAACTTCGTAGGATCACTCCAGATGATGCCCAGATGAGATTGTCCCCTTTGGTTGTGATCATTCAACCATGATGGCTGCCCGAGCCCGAAGCCCGAAAACCTTAAGCACAGTCTACAGGTCATATTTATGAAGGGATTTCATTGTAACTTGGTAGGTTGACTTCATATAATGTCTAGATGAGAACGTCCCCTTTTGGACATGATTGGGCAACTTTGACGGCTAAAGGTGCCCGAAGCCCGAAAACCTTTAGCACAGTCTACAGGTCATATTTATAAAGGAATTTCATTGTAACTTGGTAGGATGACTCCAAATAATGTCTAGATGGGAACGGCCCATTTTGGTGATGATCATTCAGCCTTGGTGGGTGCCCGAGCCCAAAAACCTTTAGCGTAGGCAAAAGGTTATATTTATAGAAGGATTTCATTGTAACCTGTTAGGTTGACTCCATATAATGCCTAGATGATGACATCCCCTTTTGGTCGTGATTGGTCAACTGTGATGGCTACAGGTGCCCAAAGCCCGAAAACCTTGAGCACAGTCAACAGGTCATATTTATGAAGGGATTTAATTGTATCTTCGCAGGATCACCCCAGATGATGCCCAGATGAGATTGTCCCCTTTGGTTGCGATCATTCAACCATGATGGCTGCCTGAGCCCGAAGCCCAAAAACATTTAGCACAGTCTACAGGTCATATTTATGAAGGGATTTCATTATAACTTGGTAGGTTGACTTCATATAATGTCTAGATGAGAACATCCCCTTTTGGACACGATTGGCAACTGTGACGGCTTCAGGGGCCCAAAGCCTGAAAACCTTTAGCACAGTCTACAGGTCATATTTATAAAGGGATTTCATTGTAACTTGGTAGGATGACTCCAAATAATGTCTAGATGAGAACATCCCATTTTGGTTGTGATCATTCAGCCTTGATGGGTGCCCGAGCCAAAAAACCTTTAGCATGTCTGTAGGTCGTATTTATGGAAGGATTTCATTGTAACTTGTTAGGTTGACTCCATATAATGCCTAGATGATGACATCCCCTTTTGGTCGTGATTGGTCAACTGTGATGGCTACAGGTGCCTGAAGCCTGAAAATCTTGAGCACAGTCTACAGGTAATATTTATGAAGGGATTTCATTGTAACTTCATAGGATAACTCCAGATGATGTCCAGATGAGAATGTCCCCTTTTGTTTGCGATCATTCAGCCACGATGGCTGCCCAAGCCTAAAGCCCGAAAACCTTTAGCACAGTCTTCAGATCATATTTATGAAGGGATTTCATTGTAACTTTGTAGGATCACTCCAGATGATGCCCAGATGAGAATGTCCCCTTTTGGTTGCGATCATTCAACCATGATGGCTGCCAGAGCCCAAAGCCCAAAAACCTTTAGCACAGTCTACAGGTCATATTTATTAAGGGATTTCATTGTAACTTGGTAGGTTGACTTCATATAATGTCTAGATGAGAACGTCCCCTTTGGACGCAATTTGGAAACTGACGGCTACAGGGGCCCGAAGCCCGAAAACCTTTAGCACAGTCTACAGGCCATATTTATTTATATGTATATATATATAACTGTGAGGGCCACATACATTAACTGTGAGGTTATATTAACCCACCCCTCAGCTCTTTAGTACAGTGTACACCTCATGTTATTTTTATCATAAACATAGCATACAGGGAACAGAAATGAACATATTCCCAATTATCACAATTCTTGTCTTATTTTATAATCCTTTCATAAACATTGAACATTATCCTTTTCATCACACACAACACACAAGTTAAGCTACAGTGTCATTGACACTTTCATTATTTTGGAGCCTGAAGGCATATGGTTAAACATCATGAGACTATTAATATATTTAAGAACTTTGTCAAAAATTGAAATCTGGACTGTAACTTTAATTCTGTTTAACTGGTTGAGTGCTAGAAGCCACTATCAGGACTTTAAGAAAAATAAGGGTACCAGAGCAAAAGCCCACATTTCCATTGCTTATGTTTCATAATCAATCAAATGCAAATAATATTTTGTTTATATATATTTGTTTTATAACAAATTATTGGAGAGTGCCTGTGGGCACTCTCCAATAATTTGTAATAAAACAAATTCGGAATAACAAATTCAGACCACCAAAAATAATCTAGCCCTCAACCAGTTAACACATGTCCACCAAATTTAGAGGTTATGAACCCCAACAGTTTTGAAGTCTGCATTGTTTTTAAAAAACAAAGAATAAGGTGAATGTTATAACTTGAGCTGTGGATAAGTGATCCTCTCATTGGATTTTATCCTTTTAACCCTTAAAAGGTCTGGAGATTTTTATACATTTTGACACATTTTGACAGTCTACATCATGCAACTTTGCTGTTATTTTTATGCAAGACTTGCCTGCCTATTTTGGCAGCCAGGATTTGTCTAAAAACAACTGCCAAGGTACTTAGTATGTAACATGTGAGCAAACCAAGAGACTGCATGTTGGGACACCTGTTCTGTTACAGTAAAAGTGATCAGAGTCAGAATTAGGTCCCTAAGGTTTAAATCTCAGCTCACTGATGTCAAAATAAAATTTCCAGTAGCCAATTTATTTTCATAATGCAATTCCGTCTTGTTTGACAGAGCTCACTAAGTGAGCTCTGTCTAACAAGAGTAAAGTGCTTAAATTCTGAGTTGTTTTATTGGAAAATATGCAGCTTGAAATTTTAATATTTGTTAATAGAGCTGTAGGTTAACCGAAACCGAGCCGAGGTTTTTAGGTTTTTTTTAAAAACCGAAACCGTTGACATCCCGTAATCTACGTTTTTTTGTTTTTTATTAAATACTCTCTTGCTGCAGAAATTCACAGAATGTAGCCATCCCAGAGTAGTGAGAGTACCCAGACACTGCCAATGGCAGTGTCTGGGTACTCTCACTACTCTGGGAAGGCTACATTCTGTGAATTTCCGACATTTCAGTTTAGTTGGGTTTGCAGCTTTCCTCAAGTTGCGTGTAGGTGTCAGACCTCGAAAAATGGCCAAGCACAATAAAAGTTCTGTATATTTAGGTAATTATTATATTGGCCTTCCTGATTCTTCATGTATTATAGCTTATTTCGGGCATTCATTGAGTTTCACTCAATTTCACTGCCATTCATTTATGACTCTGGACATAAGAATGAGTTTTATTGAATTTTATTTGGCCTCATGAACAAACCGAAAACCGAACCGAACAGAGGTTTTACTCCACCTGAAAAACCAAAACCGAACAAGAAATTTAAAAACCTACAGCTCTATTTGTTAACATCAAGAGTGCTAAGGGTTAATTTCTTGCTCCTGATACCAGACATCTTGATTCATCTGTACATTTTTCAAATGAATCTAATTTGAGAATATCCTTATTTATATTTTTGACAGAGAGTTCTGTTTTAGTCACATCTAATGTTTGTGCTTTATATTTTTAATACTTCAGTGGTGATACAGGTTTACTTTCAGATTATGAGATGTGCTGTCATGATGAAGGGAACTAATATGAAATGGAAGCTAATATATAGAGGATATCTACACTATTTTAAAGAATATCGGGAATTATCTCATGAGTGTGGACCTGAAGGTTTTATTTTTCACAAGCGCTTGCACGAGTGTAAAATAATATTTTCAGGTCCACATGAATGGTTGATTGATGATTTATTTTTGCAGTGTAAAGGGCTCGATTTAACTGGATTTGCATAGTCATTTTCGAATTAATTTTCAACTATTGCTAATCAATTTCTCGTGACAAAAACATTTAAACAATAGAAAATGTTGATCAAAATTTACCTGACTTAATAAACTGCTATTCAATTTTTAAAAATTAAATCAACCCCTGTCAGTGTACATGCATGCCATACAATATAATGATATGGTACTAAAATATACAAAAATATACAAACAGACATAAGGGAAGAGTACACACCAGGGAGGTGCCATAGCCAAATTGGCTGTCTACCGGACACCCCCGAAATCATAATGATGAGGAATTGTAAAAGACTATGACAGTTAAGCAGGACATGTCTTCATGAGTATTATGTTTATGCGGAATTTTACGATATGGATAAATAGTTTTGTACTCTGATATTAAAAAATATAAATAAGTATGGAGTTTTTAAGAAATAAATATGTGTGAATGAAAGATGTGAAAGTGAGGTGAGAGATAATTACCAATATTCACTAAAATGGCATAGATTTTCTTTTTATATAGGCTACATGACATTTCACTGTGCAGTATTCACCCTAATTCGACTGGAAACACATTCATTTCAAAACAATAACAAAGTTCAGCTGATCGTTCTTTCAAGCCTGTACTAGCCAAATCATTCAGACATAAAAAATAGTCACACTTTTCCATGATTAATTTAATCAACTAATTGTTCAACTCACAGATGAAATTTAATAATTATAATACTACATATTTGGAATTGAGTATGTCAACTCATACCAAAAACAACTTACTGTGCGAATCGATCAACAAGGTTTTTCAGAAAAGTTACCCAATTCACGGCTCAATATCACTCTCAGAGTCACTTTCTATACATCTAATTATTTTACTTTATTATTTTATTATTATTTTAATCTAATTTTTCTGTCATAGAATCACCAGAATGGCTTGGAATAGCATGAACATCTGGTATTGCTAGTAAAGCCGGCACTGAATCACTTGTAACAGTATCAAAGGCATCTGATGTGCCGAGGCGTAATGTCATTTAGGAAGCTACTGAGGGTTATTCTTTGTAATCCATCAAATTGATGGATATCGAGAAATATCTTTTAGATAATTTCCGATAATTCACAGGCTAGCATATAATAATTAACTCTTATTTCTGCCTGTTTATTTTCAAAGTTTGATTTTTTTTCTGCTTTTTTTCTTATTCAGCTTGGAAAAATCCTGTTTTTCTCTGTTTATTAAGGCCACACAAAGTAGATTTTCTGTTTCTCAGGCCATTTTTTGTAAAAAATTATGTGGGCAGGCTTTTTCATTTTTTGCTTTATTTTTTTTTATTTTAGTAATTAATATTTCTTTTCTCGCAGAGGTTCATATACTTGGTTTGTTTTATGTTTTAGGCCTCATAATCTACAGAATAATATGGGCAGTGCTGTATTTTATCCATTTTATTAACTTGGGTAATTCATCTGACATAAACCAATTAATTTTCCTTTATTCAAGTTTGCATTGGTAATAATAAGAGAGCATGTGGCAGCCAAAATGACCAGGCATGAGGACCTGAGAAACAGATTTCAAACTTTTAGGCCTGATTTAATATACTTCAAATTCCTTATTTCACATTCTTGCTACTGTATATTTTTATGTTTTTCTTTTTGCAGTCCTTTTAAATTTGCTTGTTATATCTTTCAATTATTGTATTTATTTGAACAGAAGAGCTGGAAAGTGCTCAGTTAGATTCCAGGCAGTATGTGGCTAAAATCGCATCTCTGGAAGGTATACTCTTTTTGTTTTATTGGACACTAACCATCCTAACACCATAATTAACCCCTTTGAAGCTGGTAACACAAGAGGATATTTAGAATATTATTAAAAAAAATAGTATATATTTGCTCTGTACTAAGACCAATACTATAAAACTTTTAGGTGAAAAAAATGAATTGATTCTCAAGCATTGCTTCATTGAAAAAAAATGAATTGATTCTCAAGTGCTGCTTCATTAAAAAAAATGAATTGATTCTCAAGTGTTGCTTCATTGAAAAAAAATGAAGTGTTTCTCAAATATTGCTTCATTGAAAAAAATGAATTGCTTCTCAAGTATTGCTTCATTGACAAAAATAATGATTGATTCTCAAGTATTACTTAACTGAAAAAAATGTATTTGTTCTCAAGTATTGCTTCATTGAAAAAAAATGAATTGATTCTCAAGTGTTGCTTCATTGAAAAAAAATGAATTTATTCTCAAATATTGCTTCATTGAAAAAAATGAATTGCTTCTCAAGTATTGCTTCATTGAAAAAAATGAATTGCTTCTCAAGTATTGCTTCATTGAAAAAAATGAATTGATTCTCAAGTATTGCTTCATTGAAAAAAAAAAATGAATTGATTTCAAGTATTGCTTCATTAAAAAAAATGAATTGATTCACAAGTATTGCTTCATTGAAAAGAAATGAGTGTATTGATCCTTTTTATTGCCTCATAGAGCACGGTGGCTCAGTGATAGACTGTTGGACTTCTATGCTCGAGGTCCTGAGTTTGATCCTGTCGGGACGACCCGCATTGTGTCCTTGGACAAAGCGCTTTATCCCAATTGCCAACATGTGGGCATGATGACACCGTGTACTAAAGCGTACTGCATGTTGATGGTGCACATGTTTTCAACTGCTGTAACCCTGCTTGAGCTGAGCTTGAACAGAGTTAGAATGTTGAGCTGACAGTTGTTCGTTGATGGTTCTCTTTGGCTTCCTCCACCTGTAAAACTGTCATGGTCATGATTAACCATTGTGCATAAGTATGTGACCTTAAACCCCAATAAATAAATTATTGCCTCATAACTTTTGCATTTGCTCCAGAAATGTCACGAAATCGGGAAACTTAACCCTTAAGTCCCCTTACAGTCACAAACAGCCCAGCACCTCTATGTTGCACTAAAAAAGTTATCTCAGGTGTATTCTTCCATGAGAACTTGACTGGTAGGATGTATTGATAGTGTTTCTACATCATTGTTCGCTGCCTGTACGGCCACTGAATGCAGTGGAGCCCACTTAATTGGATATCTCTTAACTGAATAACCCTGCTAATTGAATCTAATTTCCCAACACAAAACCATTTACCATACCTCCAGTACAAATTTGACCTGTTAATTGAATTTAGGTTATAGAGTAAACTGCTGTTAATGGAATTTATTTATTTATTTTATTAAGGTTGAACAACACTTCAACAGCCAAGGTCATATCGTGTCTGACAGTTTTACGGGTGGAGGAAGCCGGAGAGAACCACCGAGAAACGACGAGCAGCTGTCAGCTTCCCAACATCATAACTCTGCACTGCAGCACAGGCAGGGTTAGATTGGTTGATGACATGCACACCATCGACGTGCAGTACGCCTTAGTACATGGTGTCATTGTGCCTCCATGGGGACAGTCAGGGTTAAGTGTCTTGCCCAAGGACACAATGCAGGAGTCTGAATCGTTCACGCAGACGGTCACCCATCCAAGGACTAACTGGGCTCGATGTTGCTTAACTTTGGTGATCTGACGAGAACCATTTACTGCAATGCCACCACACCCCCTGTTAATGGAATAAAAATCTTGTAACCTGTCAAGAAATTACCCTGACTCTCCCCAGTTTTCCTGTGTTTATAGACCTATTTTGGCCTCAGTATATCCAGTACATTCATTTAATCTATTATATCTTGTTTGACACAGCTCCATGGCTCTGTCAAACAAAATATAGTAGATTAAATGCTCAGTTTATCTCTAGAATACAGGAAAGTGACAAAATCCTGGTTAATTGAATACTCCTGTTAAATGAATAATTTTCATTGTCAAAGTGGCTATTCAAATTAACAGGACTCCACTGGGAGCGTGGTGGCTCAGTAGGTAGAGGTGCAGGCTGCAAGCCGAGAGGTCCTCAGTTCAAATCCCACCTGCGGCAACCGCGTTGTGGGCAAGACACTTCATCTCCATTGCCAGCGTGGGGGCACGATGACACCGTGTTCTAAGGCGTACTGCACGTCGATGGTGCGCATGTCTTCAACCAATCTAACCCTGCCTGTGCTGCAGTGTGGAGTTACGATATTGGGGAGCTGGCAGCTGCTTGTCGTTGCTTGGTGGTTCTCTCCGGGTACTCCGGCTTCCTCCACCCGTAAAACTGTCACGGTCATGATTGGCCATTGTGCATAAATATGTGACCTTAAAACACCAATAAATAAATAACAGGACTCCGCTATACTGGTCACTTTCACTGAGTGTGCAGTATTTCTGTAAATCCAATAATATTAAATTTCAAACACTAATTATATGAATAATTATCAAAACTTCAAAAAAGCAGCGGGTACAACCCACTTCATTAATTAAAGTTTTACTGGTGATAATTTTTATTAAGTGGTAAATGCATGCATGGACTTCACTGTCCACACATGGATTACAACCAGTCCATGATGGCTGCACTGTATACAGGCAGTCAACAATAACATAGAAACACCATTAAGTCAACTGCAGCTTTGTATACATATATTTACGGTAGTTATTAATGTAAAATTTATCTAAGGATTAAAGGTGAAATAAAAGAAATGAACTTACATATATATTATGTAGATGTTTTTGAGTGGGTTTGCATCTATACTGATTCTTGAGTTACACAGTAAATAATCCAATTTGCGTGAGTTTGAATTTATTTGTTACAAAAAAAACATTTCAATACAAAATGGAGATAGTTTAAATGCAAAACAGAACACAATGTTAAATTTTTAGTTGAGTTGTGATGAAAGTTTCGATGCCATTGTAACAAAGTTTGCACTTTTTGGTGTCCAGTCAATAACTTTAACTCCATTTATCAAAGCTCAACCACACTTGCAGAAAGTAATTGTATATTGACCACGATAGACCATATTGATTTTGGACTTGGAAGCCACAAGGTCAAATATACCAGGACTGTTATTGTATATAGAACTTTTGTCACAAATTGGTTTTTTTTGGAGGTGATGTTTGTTCATGTATATGAAATGTTCAACAGGTTTACAGATTAGGTACCCCTGTGGAAGAGAAAGAATTTTATTGATTTTCTAGATGGCAAATGGAAATTCAAAAATCACAGAGCTGTTACTACAAATCAAACTTGGTTAAAAATGGTTTCTTAGCAATAACTTCTGTTCTGCAAAATGCACCCTCACCAGATGTACAGGGTTGGTACCCTCATGGATTGAGAAGAACCCTATTGATTTTTTACTTGTCTATCAAAGGTTAAGGTGACTGTTAATAAAAATAGCCTATTTTGGTTTCAGGCGTGGCACTTTTATTATAAATATAACTTTTTTAGACATTGGTTTCATAACTCGACTTGTGGATCTGCAATCCACTCATTGGATTTTTAAACTTAAAAACATTAATTATGTCAAGAGTATCATTCAGATACTATTATACAGTAGAATCCTCTTAATTGAATATCCATTTTGCAAGAGAAAATTATTCAATTAACAGGAGTATACAATTAACAGGGATTTGGTCAGTTTCCTGTGTTCTGGAGTTAAACTGAGCATGTATTCTATTATATCTTGTTTGACAGAGCTCACAGAGCTCTGTCAAACAAGATATAATAGAATAAATACCTGTATTGGATGTAGTGAGGTCAAAAAGGTTGATAAATAAGGGGAATTTGGTGCGTGTCACAGTAATTTTTTCGACATATTACAAAAATTTATATACAATTAACAGGAGTTTACTCTACAACCCATATGCATTTAACAGATCAAATTTGTACTGAAGGTATGGTAAATGGTTTTGTGTTTGAAAATTATATTCAATTAACAGGGATATACAATTAAGAGATATCCAATTAAGTGGGCTCCACTGTACAATAAATCATTGACTAATAGACAACATCTTTTAAAATGCCAATGAGTCATTTCATTCATTTAAATTCACAAGCTAAAAGTACAATTTGGGAAATAAAACTAATAGTTTTATAGTATTGTTCTCTTGTCTGCATTCCTTAGAATAGATTCTGTTCTATAATATTTGTGACTTGTTTACTTTTGAGATATTTTCCCAGTATGCTTAATAATTACTAACACATGGTGTCATAATGTATTTCTCAGTCTTACCTGTTGCAGCTGTATAGTTTTGATTAAAAACAATTTTAGTGCATAATCTTGAAATTAGGCTTTTAACTGGTAGAGTGCTGGAAGCCCATATCTGGGCTTTACTAAATACCACAGGCTGTAACAATAACATCTACACTCTTCTGATGGTGTTTTCACTTTGCTCCGTTAAATTTGATTGGATAGTGTCTCATGGCACTATCCAATCAAATGTAACAGAGCAATATATTAGGCTATTAACGTGTAGAGGGCTGGAAGCCCATATTTAGGCTTTACTAAATACCACAGGCTGTGACTATAAAATCTATACTCTTCTGATGGTGGTTTCACTTTGCTCAGTTAAATTTGATTGGATAGTGTCTCATGGCACTATCCAATCAAATGTAACAGAGCAATATATTAGGCTATTAACTGGTAGAGTGCTGGAAGCCCATATTTAGGCTTTACTAAATACCACAGGCTGTGACTATAAAATCTACACTCTTCTGATGGTGGATTCACTTTGCTCAGTTAAATTTGATTGAATAGTGTCTCTTGGCACTATCCAATCAAATGTAACAGAGCAATATATGGTGAAAGGAAATCTGTGGTCAAGAAAAATGTAGCACCCGACCAGTTAAGAAATAAAATCCCCAGGCAGTACTCCAACCTTCTGATTTAGCTGCACTATTTTTTTTCTAAACTGCACTATAAGTTTTGGATAAATGAATATAAGTGAACTATTGACAGTTATTTCAATTTGTCAATTTTGAACCTACCTGGCTGAAAATCAGTATGAGCTACTACCATCACTTTGCAGCCATTGGCAGTTGTCCATCATGTGTTAACTTTGCCTGTGAGTCTTCTTCAGAATCAACTGAATGGATAATTTAATTCAAATTGGGCGTGCAATATTGGGTGTCATGAATTTGATTCATGACATGTACATGTTTCCCAGTGGGATACCTGTGGCTAAAAGAGAAAAAAATTTCAAATGTGTGTGGTACAGATGTTAGTTATTTTCTTCAGAGGATCCTTATGAGTAGTAGATTCAAACTACGAGAAATGCTGCTATATTTAACCCTTAAAAACTTATTTCCATCGAGGTTCATTCTTTGCTGCAAAAGACAGGTACCCAATATGTAGTCTGGGTTGAAAGTTACATTCTAGTTACCTTGGTAGTTGTTTTGGCAAAGCCACTGAATATAGACTGCCAAAATGTAGCAAAAATACATAGTAAGGGTTAACCCTTGGGGGCCTAATTCAGATTTTGATCACTTTTTATTGCAGCAGAACAGGCACCCAGCATACAGTCTTTGAGTGAACTCAAAACTTTTATTCTGTGGACGTTTGGAGTTGTTCTTTGACATGTCTTGGCTGCCTATGTAGGCAGCCAAGACTGGCCTAGAAATAACTGCAAAGCCACAGGAGTTACACTGTCAAAGTGTTCCAAAAAATTACAAAAAATCTCCCACCTGTAAGGGTTAAAGAAGATTCTTACCCCAGCTAAAAAAATCAGGTCTTTAGATTAGCTGAATGTGAGGACATTGAGACTGTCTGATTTTGGGGGAACTGGAACTGCTGGAGTGACCATGGTTACTCCAGCAGATTCAACACCTCCAAATTCATCCAATTTTCTCTACATTGAAAGTTCCTCAATTACACCAAAGACCTTGTAATTCATTTCAGTGATTTTGGATGCTTTTGAAATCACATGGGCTGAATTCACCTTTTTTAGCTCACCTGACTGCAAGTCAGTGGGAGCTATTGCGATCCCTTTTGTCCGTCATCTGTCGTCCGTTAACTTTTTGCAAACTTGACATCTTCTTCACAACCACTAGGCCAAATTCAAACATATATTGTACAGACCATCTATGGAGTATACCCTTTCTATTTTGTCTTATTATTTTAATCTGAAAATTCTGTGGACTTGAGTTTGTTTTGCAAAGATTTTATTTTATGTTGAATGAACCATTTCAATACTGGAAAACATCTGATTCTTGTATGCATGTCTTTAATTTAACCCTCTCAAGACTGCAATGTGGGTACCAAAGATTTTATTGATGCCATGTACAAACAAAACCCTTTCAATACTGTTGATGTATTTTTCTGGTTCCTTGGAAAAAATGGATCTAATTCCTGTATGAATATCTTTAATTTAACCCTCTCATGGCTTCAGTGTGTTTTTTCCAAAGATTTTATTTCACGATGAACTCTTTCACTACTGTGTACATATAAGTTATTTCATGTTGAATGAACCCTTTCAATGCTGGAAAACATTTATCTGATTCCTGTGTGCATGTCTTTAATTTAACCCTCTTAAGACTGCAATGTGGGTACCAAAGATTTTATTGATGCCATGTACAAACAAAACCCTTTCAATACTGTAGATGTATTTTTCTGGTTCCTTGGAAAAAATGGATCTAATTCCTGTATGAATATCTTAAACCCTCTCATGACTTCAGTGTGTTTTTTCCAAAGATTTTATTTCATGATGAACTCTTTTTCACTACTGTGCACATATAAGTTATTTCATGTTGAATGAATCCTTTCAATGCTTGAAAGCATCTGATTCCTGTGTGCATGTCTTTAATTTAACCCTCTTAAGACTGCAATGCGGTTTCCAAAGATTTTGTTGATGCCATGAACAAACAAATTTCCTTTTTTTCTTGGGGGGGGGGGGGGGGATGGGCAGGGTGACTGGGAAGGGAAGGGGGGTAGAGAGAACCGCAGTAGTTGAAAAACAAAAACAAAAAAGCACAGAACAGAGCTTGCTAGAAAGCCTTTCTAGAACCAGCAGAAATGAATGGCCAAAAAAGTTTGTTGTGTCACAGCAAATCAAAACATTGCTCTTGCTGTTGATCACTTACTGATACACTCATCTCTTTTGACAACTTGAGCCAGGTGAGCGTTTTAGGCTCACTTGAGCCTCTGGTTTATCCAAAGTCCTCAAATTGGGCTACCGTTGCTTTAACCCTTAAAGGCCTGGAGATTTTTCACACATTTTGCCACACTATGACATCTAAAGCTATGTGACTTTGCAGTTGTTTCTATGCAAGTCTTGGCTGCCTACATAGGCAGCCAAGACTTTCCTAGAAACAACTTCCAATGTACTTAGAGTGTACCTTGCAAGTTTACCCAATCACAGCAAGTTGGAGCACCTGTTCTTATGCAGTAAAAATTGACCAAAATTGGAAGTAGGCCCTTAGGGGTTAATACAAAGTTACAAAGATCTGAGGCCACAGATCACAATGAGATATTTTTTATCTTTCTTTACTTGATGTGAATTGATCGGAGAATTTCATTGGAGTTCTCATTTGCATTTGATAACAATAAGTTTTGCCTTCAAAATGGCATTTACATCACACATTTTTGAAGCTGAGTATTTCCTCCATATGACTCTCTTAATTTAAGGACATGACCATATTTGGTGGGCATCATTAAGTGTCATGAATATGCATGATGCTTTGTGAAATTGGACTAATCCAGAAGCCTTCAAGTTAACAAAAACTTGTTTCCCAAACCTAAACTCTCACCATCCTACCATCCTCCATTCTGTATAGGCAGCTTCATCCAGATGAGCATTTCACTTGACCCTCTTATTAACCATAATTAGTGCTGGAAGGTACTTTGACCTGCAACACTTGTGTTGTGTCCTCCAGGAGTAGTTCTCCAGGTACTCTGTCACTCTTCACTTGTAAAACTCTCCTACACGATATGACCTGGCTGTTGAAAGTGTTGTCAACCCTTTACCCAATGCAGACGATATCAAAAGTTATTTTATTAAATACAATTTTTTTTAATTTTTAAAAAAATTTCAACAAAACCATATCATGTGACCCCTCATTGGAACGAGCTCAATGAGCTCGTTCCAATGAGGGGGTCACATGATATGGTTTTGTTGAAATATTTTTAAAAATTTAATTTTTTCAACTGCTCAATTTGCATATTATGTGGGCGGATGCGGGCGATTCGTTAGGTAAAGGGTTAAACCATAGTAAACAAACAAGACTGATCCAATTCACAGAGATATATTTTGTTAATCAGAGACAGAATTATCTCAATTTTTGTGACAAGAGTATTGTTGAAATATCTCTGTTGCATACAGAGAGTTAAACCTTTACCCAACGAATCAGGTGCATCAGCCAGCATGGTATACAAATTGAGCAGTTGAAAAAATATTATTATAATATAATAATATTATTATTCTATATATAAAAATATTATTTTTCCAAAAATGTCAACAAAACCACATTATGTTACCCCTCATTGGAACAAGCTTGGCAATCCCCTTTCAATGAGTGGTCACACGATATGATTTTGTTTAAGGGATTGAGCGCTAAATTATTTTTCAAAGGTGATTTGAAACATGGGTATTTTTAGCTGCGACTAGCAGCTCTATAAGTGGCAATGTCGGTCTGTCTGTCTGTCGGTCTGTCTGTCGTTCGGTCTGTCGGTCGGTCTGTCGGTCAGTCTGTCTGTGACCATCGAGTTTGTGATAACAAGTTTCAAAACTCAATAACTTTTGAAATATGTGATGGAATGACTTCATATTTGGCATGTAAGTGTATCTTATTGATGTCTAGCCGCTATTCAATGCATGTGTTGTTCCAAATATTTTTCTTGGAGTTATGCCCCTTGATGAACTTAGAATTTTGTGAGATTGCACCACCCGTCGCAGCTACGGTGTCGATGTCGCGATCTTTTTTCAAAGATACCAAGCTACAAGCAAGAGTAGCCTCAGTTTAATGAGATTTTGTTCATAAATAATAGGCACTTCCAATAAATTTCAACCAAAGAATTTGATATAAAAATGTTTCCTACTGCTGTGCAAACATCAAGCTAATGGATACAGTGTAAAGGCCACTAAAGTGGCTTCCAGCACTTTTCGTTAGAGTCCTGATAGTGGCTTCTAGCACTCAACCAGTTAAATTGTTTGAAAACTTTGAAAAAATAATATTTAAAATAATAAATTTTGATATCGTCTGTGTTGGGTACAGTGTTAAAGTAACAAAAACAACTGTGTAGAAAGTTTTTGCTTCGATTATCTAAATTTCATACTCTTTGGACATGCATCAGATTCAGTTAGAAGTAAGTTATAATATGATCCTAAAGGATGGTTTTGTTATAATTGATTGCCCATAGCACCATAGCAATACAGTCATTTATGAATAACTTTTGACAACCAAACTTATTTCAGTGTATTGCCACTTTATGAACCCTTTACATAATGTAACGACCAAAACCGGCCAGCGCTATTCTAAAAAATCGCCAATTAATATTTTTATACTGTACCAATGACCCAGACATAGCTGGTGCTAACTCTTAAAATATAGGGCCAAACACAAATTTTGCCCCCCAATCCCCAAAATTTGCATCTAAAACCAAAGAAAACATGTCCGGAATGGCCCTCCACACTTCACCTCTACTGCGCATGCACAGTGTCAAGGACGTTCCGAAATTGGCGCCATTAATCATTCTAAGTTTGGCCCTTCATCTGTTAACATCTGACTGATCTTTGTGCTTGTAAATCTCAGTTTAAATGATGCCAGACACATAAATATTAGTGAAATGGTGATTCTAAGGAGGATAGAGAAGGAGGAGAGGAAAAATGTGTGACAGAATGTTATCAGGGCTGTAACTTAAAATTTTTTAATGAAATTATGTTAAGTTACCTATATTTTTATACTGTACCAATGACCCAGACTTAGCTGGTGCTAACTCCAACAAAACCAGGGCCAAACACAAATTTTGCCCCCCAATCCCCAAAATTTGCATCCAAAACAAAAAGAAATCATGTCCTAAAGGACCTCCATAGTACGCCTCTACTGCGCATGCGCAGTGACGCAGTCGTCCCGAAATTGGCGCCAATTATCATTCTCTGTTTGGCCCTTCATCAGTCAACATCTCACTGATCTTTGTGCTTGTAAATCTCAGTTTAAAGGATGCCAGACACGTAATTTTTGGAGAAAATGTGATTCTAAGGAGGATAGAAGGAGGAGAGGAAAAAAGAAGTGGCAAAAAATAATCAGGGCTGTACTTAAAATTTTTTGTTGAAATTATGTTAAGTTGCCTATTTTCGAGGCATGGGCCTCTTGTTGTCATTCTTGCTAATTGTTGCACTGCTTATTCAGTGTTTCCTCTCCCCTAGCCTTCTAAAGTCCCCTCTTGCAATTCTCCCATGCTTTTGGCATATTTTTGAGAAGTTTCATTTCTAAAATTTCCTGGGAGAGTTGCTTGGTTACAGAATGTTTTCTGTTATTTTCCCCATAGTTACGTTTTCACCCATGGGTGTATAACGTTTGTGTTCTGCATCTTCCATCTGATGTTCTGCAGATTCTCCCCTGGGAGTCTCTGTTTTGCATCAGATAGAGTGTAATTGATGACTGATTCCGGGCCAGTTTTTTCAGTGCCTGGAGTCATGTTTTCTAGTGTGTTTACACTGTTTGTTTTCATTGGCAACAGCCTTTTTTGAGGGGGGCTGTTTGCCTTTGTAGTAGTTTATCTCATTATAAGATACATTTATATTATCCGAAAGTGTCTCATTATTTTATATAAATTTAAAATTTTTGACCACACTTTGCCATCGGATCCATCGGGGCTCAACATTACTTTTCAGCAACTTAGGCTTCTCTGAAAAAATATTTTTTCAAAATTATTTTGTTTTGCAATTGTTTTTTCATTTATTAATGGATCATGTTATTATGTATCTTTGTGTCAGGGGTTTTTGCGAGTAACTAGGACTTATTGTTGTTCTTTCACAATGAAGGGACATTGTTCAAATTGTAATAGGAAGAAATCTTCCTCTGACTTTCATGATCATTGTATTAATTGTAGTCAGTGTTCTCGCATTAATCCCTGTCCTATATGTGAACATTGGGATGAGAAACATTGGAAACGTGTGTCACGATATGTTGTTTCTGGAGAAAGAGCGATGCCGGCTCTTTCTCCACAAGGTCACTCTACTCTCTCAGTTTCTATTTCAGAGGAACCAGAACAGGGTGATGTTTCCATGTTATCTTCTTCAAGTGTGCGTCCGTCGTCACAAATAAATTCAGAGCTAGCGGCAAAAGTGCTCATGGAGATTAGACAAATGTCGTCCGCTAGCTCGCCCGGTGTAGCGTCCATTCACCGAATGGTTCGGCAGCCGGGTTCGTCCGATGCGGTCCAAGAGGAAATTTTGGGTGATGCGAGCACTATAAACATAATAGATGCACACCCAGTGACGGCGGATAGTAAACGAGAACGGAGGAAGCCTTTTAGTCCGGTTCCTAGCTCGTCCAGGTCCAGCCGGGCCGCGAGCGAGAGAGGCCCCTCTCTCGTACAACAACATCTGGGACCAGATGTTTTGGTACAAAATGTGTCTTTAGCGGAGCATACGTCCGTCGCTCGGGACGCTCCGTTGTATAAGCAGTCCGCAGAGAGACTGTTAAGGCTTCCTCTTCTCGTCGGCGCACACGACCGCACCTTGGCTGCGTGACCTCCGATATTTTGCCAGCTTCGCCGGTGAAGGATTCTTCGGCGACCAGGTCACACCATCCGGCAGCCAGGGATTCGAGACCGATGGACTCCGGACGTTCGCATAGGAAAAGTATGCGGGAGCCATCTGATGCGGAGCTGCCCTCGGCGAAGCAGCGAAAGACCGCGCCTCCGCAG
This sequence comes from Pictodentalium vernedei, assembly GCA_031216915.1. Lineage (NCBI taxonomy): Eukaryota > Metazoa > Mollusca > Scaphopoda > Dentaliida > Dentaliidae > Pictodentalium > Pictodentalium vernedei. The sequence goes on from CM062296.1 coordinate 767,667,309, forward strand.
GTCTCGACGTCGGACATTCTAGTGCAGATAGCACAGCTTATCGCAGCATCCCAGCAGCCGACAGAAACGGTGTCGGATCGAGAATTATCCGACGGCGCTGGGTCGGTACGCTCCGCCGAAGCATCGGGGGCGGACGACCGGGAACATCGGGAGGTCCGACCGGATGGTGAAAGGGATACGGATGAATTGGAGCTATCCCTTTCGGAACAACATAAAGCTGCCGTGGACTTCATCCGGCACTTTCTCCCTCAAGTTGTTCCGTCGGGCCAGACTGCTGCGCTTCCGGACAAGAGAATTATAGCGTCATTGGACTCTGAATTTTTTGAGCGGTTCAGGGACATCGCTCCCGAGTTTCCGTCGCAGTCCAATAATGTTGCAAGAACATTTGAATTATTGAACGATGCTATATTTAAACTTGCTTCCAGGACGGGGAAAGCAGGTTTCTTGTCCGCAAATACTCTCAACCTGCCTTTCATTAATGCAAGGAATAAATTCGACACGGCAGGACAGGGTATACCGAGAGTTCCTCTGCGTATGGACGACGAGGCGGAAGACTTAGAGCTATCATTACCGTCGTCAGCTTCTATTCCAACCGCGGTGTTGGAAACAGCTATTGCGTCTAACAGAGCCAATTTAGATGCCTTATCTTACGCAGATCACCTTACTAAGGCGTTATCACTGCGCCTTCAAGGGGAAGAGTTTCAGGATATACAATCCTCTTTAAGACTTCTTTCAAGGGCAGTAGCTTATTCCACGTGTAACTCCGCCCTTTCAGTGGCAAATCTGGAGTTGGTTAGACGTGACGCAGCCCTGGCTACATCCACACTAGTGGATTCTAAGGTGAAGAACTCTCTTAGAGTCGCTTCGGTCTCAGGAGAACTTCTCTTTGACGGCAAGCTTTCCGCTATTTATGATAATATTAAAAAGAAAGCTAATGATTCTCTGTTGTTCAGATCCGCTCCCAAAAGGTCGGATACAGCAGACACGAATAAGGCGGGCACTTCTGGGTCTAATGCGCCCAAGAGAGGTTCCTATAGAGGTTCCGGTGCGTCCTCTTGGTCTTATTCGAGAGACCGTCAGGATAGCGACTCTCGTTCGGGACGTCCTTCAGGCCGGGACAATCGGTCGGACGCCCCGAGGTCGACGAGGCGAGGTGCGGGTCGTGGAAGACGTGGTTTCTCCTACCGCAGGCCTCGCAGGTCCAGGAGGTGATGGCTTAAACCTCTATCGCGTTCCGGTTGGCGGAAGGTTGTCGAGTTTTTCACAAGAGTGGGCGTCGATTACGGACGACCCGTGGGTGAGAGGAGTGACTTCGGAAGGTCTAAAGATATCCTTCAAACGAAAGCCTCCATTAACTCGAAGTCCAAAGTGGACTCATCTTCCGTCAAATCCACAGAAAAGAGACGCTCTGTTATCAGAGGTGCAGTCTCTTTTAATGAAGAACGCGGTAGAGGTCGTAGAAAACCAGGAATCGCTGGGATTCTACAGCCATCTGTTTCTGGTTCCGAAACCAGACGGCTCGTTCCGTCCAGTCATAGATTTGAGCTGGATAAACAAGCTGATCGTCGCTCCGAAGTTTTATATGGAGACGATTCGATCGGTCAGAGCGAGTATTCGGGTGAACGATTATGCAATGAGCATAGATCTCAAAGATGCGTACTTTCACGTCATGGTACATCCGACATTCCGAAAGTATCTACGCTTCGCAGTCCTAGGAGTAGTGTATCAGTTCCGGGCCATGTGCTTCGGATTGAATCTAGCACCCTGGGCTTTCACTCGGGTAATGAACTCGGTAATGATCTACTTCCGAGCTCATTCATCTGCGGTAACATCGGCCTACCTGGACAACATTCTTCAGAGGTACGGCAACGAGTTAACGCTTCAGAACGATGTTCAGAATCTTCTTCTATTGCTCCGACGTCTCGGTTTCATAGTAAACGAGGAGAAGTCGGATCTGGTGCTGTCCAAGTCATTCACTCATCTGGGAATGAGCTTCGAGACGCACAACAATCTCGTTCGTCTGCCGTTAACCAGAGCGAAATTAGTCAGTTGTTACGCTCGCTATTGTCTGCATGCAGACAAAGTCACGGCGAGAGAATTTATGAGACTGATAGGTCTGTGCGGAGCCGCCGCGGATCTCATTCCGATGGGGCGGCTACGCACACGTCCTCTTCAAATTTTCCTGACTCAGAATTGGAGTGTGAAAATTCATTCGCTCGATGTAGACATTCTCTTGTCAGATCAAGTGAAACAAGAGATTCAGACTTGGGCAAACATTCAGTGGTTAACTCAAGGAGTTCCGCTGCAGTTGCCGGATCCAAGTTTTACCATTATGACGGATGCCAGTCAAACAGGTTGGGGTGCATCATTAATCCCAACGGATTCGAGATGCCAGGGTCTTTGGGATCCGCAATTCCTGTGCAAGCACATAAACATCAAGGAAATGATGTCAATTTGGCTTGCGTTACGTCACTGGATGGACATTATTCACGATGCTCATGTCCAAATCCTATCCGACAATACGACAGTAGTGGCGTATATACGGAATCAGGGAGGCACTCATTCAGTTCCGTTGTTCAATCTAACGGAAAGAATCCTTCTGTTTGCGTTGGAACATCACGTTCTTCTTTCGGTCCGTCACATACCGGGTCGTCTGAATGTGCTAGCAGACTCCCTTTCACGAAAGGGTCGCTTGTTGCCGTCGGAGTGGACTCTCAACAAACAAGTATTCAATCAGATTTGCTACCAATGGGAACGGCCAATGATAGACTTATTTGCGACACATCTCAACAATCAGTTGCAGACGTATGTGTCCCCGTGTCCGGATCCAAGAGCATTTGCAGTAGACGCTCTGTCGATCCCTTGGGACGGAATGATAGGATATGCGTATCCTCCAGCGCCGTTAATTCAACAAGTATTGCTAAAGATAAAACAATCTCAATGCAAGATTCTGTTGGTAGCATCTCTGTCGCCACAGAGACCGTGGATAAATCTACTCAGGTGTCTGTTGTGGGACCTACCGCGGAAGCTTCCTCCACGAGAGGATCTTCTTTCGCAGGGGAAATCGCGCCAACTCCATCACAACCCGCAAGGTCTCAACCTTCACGTTTTTCCGTTGTGCGGTCCTTCTTGCATGGCAAGCACTTTACAGGACGAGCAGTGGACGCGATTTCTAACTGTAGGAGGACCTCCTCTTCGCTAAACTATGCGGCTAAGTGGAAGGTTTTCCGTCGTTGGTGTAGGGATCATTCTGTAGATATATTTGATCCCTCTATACCAGACATTGCAAACTTTCTAGTATACTTGTTTGACGAAATCAAACTGCAGCCTGTTACTATAAAGGGTTATAGATCTATGTTATCTGATACCTATGCACATCATGATAGTTTACAAATTGGATCTAATGTCTCTTTATCGAAATTGGTTCGAAACTTTTCGATAAATAGACCTAGAACTCTTAGATTAATTCCTAAGTGGAATTTAGCTTGGGTTCTCCTTAAATTGAAGGAAAAGCCATTTGAACCTCTTGGGACAGTAGATTTCAAATTCTTATCTTATAAGACAGCTTTTCTCTTAGCTTTCTCTTCTGCCAGAAGAGTCAGTGAGCTTCATGCACTATCGGTGGATGATTCTCATTATCGTAGTGTTGGGAACACTATCACCTTCACTACTAATGTGGGTTTTTTAGCTAAGAATCAGGCTCCTAATAAATATCCGGAACCTATTGTTATTAAGGCTCTTCCGTCTTCAGACGGGCGTAGGCCTTTACTCTGTCCTGTTAGAGCACTACGTATCTATAAACAGAGATCTCAGTTCATCAGAAAGGGACGGAAACGTTTCTTTCTGTCTTTGATGCCTAATAGAAAGGACATTTCAGTCCATTCTATTGCTAGATGGATTCAGTTAACTATCCGTACTGCTTATGAAGATTTATCTTCTTCTCAGCAGTCTGTGCTTAAGATTTCTGCTCATGAAGTAAGAGCTCTTTCTACTTCCTGGGCTTATGCTAATAGTGTTGCTATTACAGATTTAATGAAGGCTGCTTATTGGTCTCAGCCATCCACATTTACTAATTTTTATCTCAGAAATATTGAGTCCATTTCTGGAGACCTGCATTGTTTAGGTCCGTTATCTGTTGCTCAGAATGTCGTCCACTAAACAGTTGCAACTATAGTTATGCAGGCTTTCTGTTCCGGCAGTGACTCCGTCCGGCTGCCCTCTTCGCTCTGGGCTATTTGACCCAGGGCAAGGGGAAGGGGGGGGGGGGGGGGGGGGGGGGGCGGGTGTTCCCTTAGGTCACCTGCTTTATAGTGAAAAGCAAGGGAATGCCTCCTCCAAGACAGTATTTCTGAGTCGCTTCCGGGATGGTTTTAAAGTGTAATATTAATGTTTAATTTCATTCATGTCTTATTTTTAAAGTGTAGCTCGGTGTGAAGCATTTGTATATGTCAAGTGTCAAACGGGCTTTAATATACAATACTCGGACACTTTTAAATGATTATAAAGAGTCTCAATTCTCTGGACTACTTTATTTATTGGCTTGCTTTAAAAATAATTAGTATAAGGGTTATACTGGATGTTAATAGAGAACATGAATGTTATTGTGCTCAATTATTAAGGGTAGTGTATCTTTCTAATTTAATATTAAATAAGAAAGATACATGTAAAGCCTAATACTCCTTTTCTCCTTAAGGGGTTACCTCTTTATTTATAATTGAGCTTATTGGATTTTCCTCTATGTCCTAGGCCCTCCAGCCTGTTTACTATTCAGCTAAGTCTGGGTCATTGGTACAGTATAAAAATGTTAAAAAATTTATAGTAATTTATATATTTTTTATACTTACCAATGACCCAGACGGGGATGGCCCTCCCTGAGTTGGGAACTCTTGCCTCCCCGCTGAGTACATAGCGCTGACCAGGCACTGCCAGTAAGAATGATAATTGGCGCCAATTTCGGGACGACTGCGTCACTGCGCATGCGCAGTAGAGGCGTACTATGGAGGTCCTTTAGGACATGATTTCTTTTTGTTTTGGATGCAAATTTTGGGGATTGGGGGGCAAAATTTGTGTTTGGCCCTGGTTTTGTTGGAGTTAGCACCAGCTAAGTCTGGGTCATTGGTAAGTATAAAAAATATATAAATTACTATAAATTTTTTAACTTTCGAGGCAGCAGCCATTTTGTTGTCATTCTGGTTATTTAGTTACACTGATTTTTCAGTGTTTTCCTCTCTCCCTTTCCTTTAAGTCCCCTCTTGCTATTCTCCCATGCTTTTGGCATAGTTTCTGTCAGTATTATTACTAAAATTTCTTGGGAGTTTTAGCTGAATAACAGAATGAATTCTGTTCTTTTCCCCATGTTTACGTCTTCACCTACGGGTGGTTAGGCGTTGTGTTCTGCATCTACCATCTGATGTTCTGCAGTTTCTTCCCTGGAAGTCTCTGTTTTGCATCAGATAGTGTATTTTTGGTAACTGATTCCAGGCCTGGGTGCCTGGAGTCTTATTTTAGTGTTTTTTACACTCATTGTTTACATTTACAACAGCCCTCTGTGTGAGGGCGGGATTTCTTGAAAATAATATCTTGATGTTATTTTAATCATAACTAGATACATTATTATTGTTCGTAAGTGTTGAATAAATTGTTTAAAATATTTTTTAAATTTTTGTCCACACTTAGGCTTGGGATCCATTGGGGCTCAATGTTACTTTTCAGAAACTTGGGCTGTTCTGAAAAAATATTTTTTCAAAATATTTTGATTTCAATTATTTTTTCTATATTAATGGATCATATTATTAAGTATTTTGATTGCCAGGGGTTGGTGCGAGTACCAGGACTTTGTTTTCTTTTCACATTGAAAGGATTTTGATCAATTGTAATAAGAGGAAGTCTTCCTCTGACTTTTATAATCATTCTATATGTGGTCAGTGTACTCGCATTAACTCCTGTTCTGTATCGTATGATTTCGATGACAACATGGGAAGCGTATGTCACGGTATGTTAGTGGGGAATTGGACATTCCGGTCCTTTCCCCGCAGGGTCACTCTACTTTATCAATTTCTATTTCAGACGATCAAGATTAGGGTGATGTATCTGTGATGTCTTCCAACAGTGTGCCTCCGTCGTCACAATTAATGAAGGGCTAGCGGAAAAGTGCTCATGTAAATACGCCAATTGCCTAAGAGGACCCTAGTAGGTTCGACGGCCTTTAACGTCCGCTAGCTCGCCCGGTGTAGCGTCCATTCATCGAATGGTTCGGCAGCCGGGTTCATCCGTTGCAGTCTAGAAGGAGTTTTGGGGTGATGCGAGCACTATAAATCAACCAATGCACACCCAGTGACGGCGGATTAGAGGGAGAACGGAGGAAGCCTTTTAGTCCGGTTCATAGCTCGTTCTGGTCCATCCGGACGGCGAGCGAGAGAGGCCCCTCTCTCGTACAACAACATTTGGCCCCAGATGTTGTGGTACAAGATGTTTCGCATTCGGAGCATACGTCCGTCGCTCGGGACGCTCCGACATATAGTCAGTCCGGAGAGACTGTCAATAAGGCTTCCTCATTCTCATGGTAGCGCACACGACCGCTCTTGGCTACGTGACCTCGGATATCCAGTCAGCTTCGCCAGTCAGAGAATCATCGGCGACCAGGTCACACCATCCGGTAGCCAGGGACATGAGGCCTGCAGACTCTGGACGTTCGCATAGGAAAGTGTGCGGGAGTCAACGTACACGGAGCTTCCGGCGGCAATGCATCGTAAGACCGCTACTGCACAGGCCTCGGGGACGGACGTGCTTTCCTAAATAGCACAGCTTATCGCAGCATCCCAGCATCAACTGAATCTGTCGCATATGTTTTATCCGACGATGCTGGGTCGGGACGCTTCGCGGAAGCGGGTACGGACGTCCGAAAATTTCATCCGGTCCAACGGGATACCGAAAGGGATTCGGAGGATTTCGAGCTTTCCCTTTTGGAACAACATATGCTGTTGTGTTTGTCATCTGACTTGATCTTCTACAGGTTCTTTCGTCGGACCAGAATGCTGTGATGCCGGATAAGAAACTGATAGCGTCGGTGGACTTAGAAATTTTTGGTTCGGTTCAGGGACATCGTCCCTCAGTTCCGACGTAGTCCAATAATGTCACACAAACTTTCGAATTATTGAACGACGCTATATATATTATTATTATATGCTTGCTATTACCAAACATTTCTGGTTTCTTGTTCGCAAGTTACGGAGATGTCTTTCAAAAGTGTGCCTCTGTCGTCATAGTTAATGAAGAGCTAGCGGCAATAAGTGCTCATGGAATATGTCTATCGCCTAAGAGGTCCCTTGTAGGATCGACGGAGTGACATTCGCTAGCTCACCCGGTGTAGCGTACATTCATCGAATGGTTCGGCTGCCGGGTTCGTCCGTTGCGGTCTAGGAAGGAGATTTGGGTGATGCGAGCACTATAATTACTTTAGTACTCACCCAGTGACGGCGGATTGAGGACAGATCGGAGGAAGCCTGTTAGTCCGGTTCCTGGCTTGTCCAGGTCCGTCCGGGCTGTGAGCGAGAGAGGTCCCTCTCTCGTCCAACAACATAGGGGACCGCATGTTGTGGTTCAGATATTTTACATTCGGAGCATATGTCCGTCGGTCGGGACGCTCCGTTATATTGATAGTCCGAGAGACTGTCGATAATGCTTCCTCATCCTCACAGCAGGGCACACGACCGCACATTGGCTACGTGACCTCGAGTATCCGATCAGTTTCGTCATTCAGTGATTCCACGGCGAATAGGTCACGCCATCCAGTAGCCAAGGGACACGAGGCCTATACACTCCGTTCGCTCGCATATTAGTAGTATGCACGGGGTAACGATCACGGAGCTTCCAGCGGCAATGCATTGTAGGACCGCTTCTCCACAGGCCTCAGTGACGGACGTGCTATCTGAGTCAGCACAGTTTTTTCGCAGCATCCCAGCAATCGACAGTTTCTTAGTCGAATCAGGAATTATCTGACGGCGCTGGGTCTGTGCGGTCCGCGGTTGCATCAGGTACGGACGACCGAACGCTTTATAGGGTCCGACAGGATGGGGAAAGGGATTCGAAAGATTTCGAGTTTTCCCTTTCGTAGCATCGGAAGCTGCAATTCATATCTTCCGGCATTATCTTCCAGTGATTGTTATTTCGGACTACATTGCTGCGATGTTGGATAAGAGACTTATAGCGTCATTGGACACGGAATTTTGGATCGGTTCAGGGACATTGTCCCTGACTTACCGACACAGTCCAATAATGTCATTAGAACATGTGTATTATTTATCGACGCTATATATATACATATAAGCCTGCTACCAAGCATGATAGTTTAGTTTAGTCCGCAATGCTCATTTCTGCCTTTTTATCATTTATACGAATAATTTATTTTGGCAGAACAGGGCATACCGAGAGTTCATATGCGTCTAGACGGCGTGGTTAAAGACTGGAAATATTCTTTTTCGCCGTCTATGTCTTTTCCAACCACAATGTTGGAAACGACAATGATGTCTAGTAGACTTAACTTAGACGCTTTATCATACGTAATCCACCTTACTGAGGCGTTATCATTACGTCTTCAAGAAAAGAATTACAGGATATTATCCTCAATGTGATTTCTTTTGAGGGCAGTAGTTTGTTCACGTATAACTCTGCCCTTCAGTGGCTGATTGGAGTTGGTTAGACGTGACGCAGCCCTAGCTACATCCACGCACGTGGATAGTAAGGTGAAGAACTCTCTCAGAGTCGCTTCGTTCTCGGAGAAGCTTCTCTTCGACGGCAACTTTTCAGCAATCCATGAATTGCTCGATTTACACGTTCTCTTGTCTATCTAGTGTTGCAAGAGATTCAGACTGGGGCAAACATTCGGTGGTTGACTCAGAGAGTGCCACTGCAGTTGCCGGATCCGAGTTTTATAATTATGACGGTTGCCAGTCAAACAGGTTGGGATGCAATATTGATCCCAACGGATTCGAAGTGCCAGGGTCTTTGGGTTCCGCAGTCTCTAAGCAAACACTTATCTTCCGCGGAATAATGTTTTTTTAGGCTTGCTTTATGTCATTGGATGAACATTATTCAGAAACGCACGTCCAAATCCTGTCCGTTAATTCGACAGTAGTGGCGTATTTCCAGAACCAGGGAGGCACTCATTCGTTTCCGTTATTCAATTTAATGGAAAGAATCCTTCTGTTTGTTATAGTACACCAAGTTCTGTTTCGGTCCGTCATATTCCGGGTCGTCTGATTGTTTTACCGGACTCCCGTTCACTTATGGGTCGCTTGTTGCTGTCAGAATGGACTCTCAACAAACAAGTATTCAATCAGATTTGCTATCAATGGGAGCGCCCAATGATAATTTATTTACGACACAGCTTGCTAATCAATTGCAGACGTATGTGTTTGCTTGTCCGGATCTCTGAGCTAATGTTGTTAACGCTCTATTGATCTAATAGGACGGAATGATAGGATATGCGTATCCTCCGGCGCTGTTGTTTCAGCAAGTATTGCTAAGATAAACAACCACAATACATTTCTGTTGATAGCATCTCTGTCTTCACAGAGACCGTGGGTAAATTTACTCTGATGTCTACTGTGGGACTCAACGCGAATTCTTCCTCAATGAGAGGATCTTTTTTCGCTGGGTAAAATCGTGTCATCTTTATCACAACCCGCAAGGTCGCAACCTTCACGTATTCCGTTGTGTGGTCCGTATTGCATTGTAAGCATTGTACTGGATGAGCTTTGGACGCGATTTCTTACTATAGGAGATCCTCTTCTTCGCTATTCTATGCGGCTAAAGTGGAGGCTCTTCAGTCGTTGGTGTAGGGATCACTATGTTCATATTGTTGATCCCTCCATACTACTCATTGCAACTTTTTAGTATACTTGTTTGACAAGATCTACTGCAGCCTGTTATTATTAAGGTTATAGGTTTATGTTACCTCATACCTATGCACTCTGTGATAGTTTACAATTGAGTATTATGTCTCTTTATCTAAGTCAGTTAGTAACTTTTTGATAAATAGACTTAGAATCATTAGATTAAATTCCTATATGGAATTTAACTTCGGTTCTTATTTAGCTAAGTAATCATTTGAGCCTCTGGAAACAGTAGTTTTCAAATTCTGACCTTTTAGACAGTAATTCTGTTGGCTTCTCTTTTACTGAAGAGTCAGTGAGTTTCATGCACTATCGATGGATGATTTTCACTTTCGTAGTTTCGGAATCACTACTTCCTTTACTATTTAGGTTGGATTTTTGCATAAGAATTAGGCTCCTAATATCCGGAACCTATTGTTATTAAGGTCCTTCCGTCTTCGTACGGGCATAGGCCTTTACTCTGTCCGGTTAGAGTTTATGTATTTATAAACAGATATCTGTTTATTACTACGGGCGTAAACTTCTTCTGTCTTTGATGCCTATTAGAAGGACGTTACGCTCCATTCTATTGCTAATGGATTCAATTAACTATCGATACTGCTTATGGTATATCTTTGACTCAGCAGTTGTGTTTGAGATTTCGGCTCATGAAGTAAGGGTTCTTCTACATATTGGGCTTACATTAATAGTGTCGCTATTATAGATTTTTGAAGGCTGCTCATTGCGCTCAGCCATCCACATTCATGAATTTTTATCTCAGAAATATTGAGTCCATTTCTGGAGGCCTCTATTGTTAGGTCTATTATCTACTGCTCAGAATGTCATTCACTTAACAGTTGCTACTATAGCTAGGTAGGCTGTCTGTTTCGGCAGTGACTCCGTTCTGCTGCCCTCTTCGCTCTGGGCTATTTGACCCAGGGCAAGAAAGGGGGGGGGGGGGGGTAGGGTGTTCCCTTGGGTCACCTGTTTTACTATGAAAACAAGGGGATACCTCCTCCGGAGTTAGTAATTCTGAGCTGTTATTGGGATGGTTGTTTAGTGAGAAGTTTGTTTTAAAAATTCATTCAAGTCTTAGTTTTTAAAGTATAGCTTTTGAATATAGCACGTGTCAACGGACATGATTATGCAATCCTCAGACACTTTTAAGGAGTATAAAGAGTCTCTATTCTCTAGACTTACTTTATTCATTGGCTTACTTTAAAATTATTAGTATAAGGATTATACTAGATATTAATAGAGTACATGGATGTATGATGCTCAATTTTGGAAGGTGTTGTATCTTTCTAATTTATCATAAATAAGAAAGATACATGTAAGGCCTAATACTTCTTTTTCCCTACAGGGGATGACTCTATTTTATATAATTGAGCGTATTCCATCTTGCTCTATGTCCTTGGCCCTCCAGCCTTTTTACTATTCAGCTATGTCTGGGTCATTGGTACAGTATAAAAATGTTAAAAAAATTATAGTAATTTATATATTTTTTATACTTACCAATGACCCAGACGGGGATGGCCCTCCCAGGAGTTGGGAACTCTTACCTCCCCGCTGAGTACATAGCGCTTACCAGGCACTGGTTATTAGAATGATTAATGGCGTCAATTTCGGAACGTCCTTGACACTGCGCATGCGCAGTAGAGGTGAAGTGTGGAGGGCCATTCAGGACATGTTTTCTTTGGTTTTAGATGCAAATTTTGGGGATTGGGGGGAAAAATTTGTGTTTGGCCCTATATTTTAAGAGTTAGCACCAGCTATGTCTGGGTCATTGGTAAGTATAAAAAATATATAAATTACTATAAATTTTTTAACTTTCATTATATTTTCATTTTTTGTCTCAGAAACATAGGTTATGACCCATCTTTGGAATGAGCTCTACGAGCTTGTTCCAAAGAATGGTCATAACCTATGTTTTTGAGACAAAAAATTAAGTGTTGTCTGCTTTTCATGTAAGGTAAAGGGTTAACATGTATTCAAAGGATTTATGATAAATTTGTTTTGTGAATCAGTTGATATTTTCAGTCTCTTTGCCATAACAAATATAAATGAGCACTTTTTATTATTATAAATGTAGATGTTGGTGCTGGTCTGTGATGGCATGTTGTAGTGTCCCAAAACTATTTTTATTAATTACTAACATAGATAATACTGGCACAATTTTTGTGTCAAAACACATTTTCAAAAGCATATACATTTTCATATCCCCCACCCCCCCCCCCCCCCACCCCCACCACTCCCAAACAAAGATATGACACAGTATAATATAATGATTTCAGCTTGTGTGCTTCAGCCTGGACCACAACACTAGGATGTGTGCATCATCATCTGCAGGTGTGTCACAAACCCAAACTGGCTCATTCTGATCTGTTTGCATGCTAATCTAAACTCAGTGAAAATAATACCCTTGAAGCTCTATTTCATACACTATTTCATCTTAGTCCATCAAATATGTTGTACCATCATCAAAAAATGTACCACATGAGAACTTCTGGAAGTGGAGCAGTGCTTGTTTATTGTGGTAAACAAGTTATTCCTTATTTGTAAAATGGGACCCACTAACCAAAGCCTAGGTGTAAACCCTTTAAAGTGGGATGCATAGGTGTGAACGATTGCCTAGACCTGACTTTATACTTGTGCTACAGTCATGATATAGTCAGATGCTGAATATAGCCTTAAACACCATTCAATAAATCAAAAAGTGTGTTGCTAACCCAAAAATGAACCACACTTTCTGGATATATTTATTTATTTATTGGTGTTTAAGGTCACATTTCTGTGCAATGGCTAATCATGACCATCACAGTTTTACAGGTGGGGGAAGCCGGAGTACCAAAAGAGAACCACCGAGCAATGGCGAGCAACTGTCGGCTCCCCAACATACTAACTCCACACAAGCAGGGTTAGCATTGGTTGAAGACAGGTGCACCATCGACGTGCATTATGTCTTAGTACACAACGTCACCATGTCTCCAAGTAGGCAGTGGGGGGGGGGGGGGGGGGGGGGGCGTGGGATGAAGTGTCTTGCCCAAGGACACAACGCTGTTACCGCAGGTGGGATTTGAACCAAGGACCTCTTGGCTTGCAGCCTGCACCTCTCCCTACTCAGTCACCACACCTCTTTCTGGATATAATAATTTGTAACTGCCAAATGTACACTGAGGTTGTGCAATGCACAGGGATAGTTGCATAATAGAGATGATCTTATTTATAAGCAGAAAGAAAAGAGTAACTAATGCTGTGCCTTGCAATATCTGCAACTTGAAGAGAGATAAGATTCCATTTAACCCTTTACCTAACGTAACGGCCAAAACCGGCCAGCGCTATTCTAAAAAATCGCCCATTAATTTTCATTATTTTTTTCATTTTTTGTCTCAAAAACATAGGTTATGACCCCTCATTGGAACGAGCTCATCGAGCTCGTTCCAACGAGGGGTCATAACCTATATTATTTTTGCAAGTGTCGTCTGCTTTTCAGGTTAGGTAAAGGGTTAATATTCGATTTGGTTCAAAATTATCTGATTCAGTTTGACCCAACATTTGAGATTTGCAGGTTGTTTTGTTGGAATGAGCTCAAAGAGTATGTTCAGGTGAGGGGTCATTTTGAGGGAAAAATTGAAAAATAATAATTTTTTTGTCTCAAAAACATAGGTTATGACCCCTCATTGGAACGAGCTCGTTCCAACGAGAGGTCATAACCTATGTTTTTGAGACAAAAAATGAAAAAAATTAGTTATTCAAGAATTATTTTTGCAAGTGTCGTCTGCTTTTCAGGTTAGCACAGGGTTAATATTCAATTTGGTTCAAAATTCTCTGATTCAGTATGACCCAACATTTGAGATTTGCAGGTTGTTTTGTTGGAATGAGCTCAAAGAGTATGTTCAGGTGAGGGGTCATTTTGAGGGAAAAATTGAAAAATAATAAAATTTGAATGGCGTCTTGTGAATATATGCTGGTCAGTTATGGCCTGTACATTAGGTAAAGCGTTAACATTGGACCTGTTTCATGTTGTTCTTCATTACTTAGAACTTAGTTTAGTCAGAAGACTCAATATTTCCCTTTGGCACACCCTACAGGGCACATTTATGATCGGATTGCTTTGAAACCTTTCATGCTTGTTTGGGGTGACCTCTAGATGGGAGCTATCGATTTTCTTCAATTTCCATCAAAAAATGTTGCCGCAGCCAACATTCTTAGAACATAGTTTAGTCAGACCACAATATTTCCCTTTGGCTCACCCTACAGGGCACATTTATGATTAGATTGCTTTGAAACCTGGTATGCTTATTTACGGTGACCTCTAGATGGGAGCTATCGATTTTCTTCCATTTCCGTCAAAAAATGTTGCCACGGCCAACGTTCTTAGAATTTAGTCTAGTCAGACCACAATATTTCCCTTTTATACACCCTACAGGGCACATTTTTGATCGGATTGCTTTGAAACCTGGCATGCTTGTTTGGGGAGGCCTCTAGATGGGAGCTATCGATTTTCTTCGGTTTCTGTCAAAAAATGTTACCACTGGCAAAAAAAATGACATTGGTACCAATGATCTTCAATTTTGCCATTTCATTTATAACTTACCAAGTTCAAGTTTGTCAAGTTGAGCTACAGTGTCATTGACACTTTCATTTAAAATCACATACATGAATATTCTTGCCATTTTCATAATATACAGACAATAAATACTCAGAATGACACACGCGTGTGAGTTTTACCCTTCCATGATGGCAGAAGTGCCATATCTATCAACCCATTCACATGTGCATGTCGTTCTGGGTTTATTACATGTCTTCCAGTTTATAAAAACATTAGAAGGACACTCAGCAATTCATTTGGCAACTATCAACAAAAAGAACACATTTATCTCCAACCAAATTTGTGAGGGGAACCTGTGTTACCACTTCGTCCCCTGAGTTGCAATGTGTTCCATGTGCCTACTGGCACGTAGAACACATTGAAACTCAGAGGATGATTTTTACCTATCGCCAGTGATTCAAATTGTAATCACGGTGCACGATTTGTAGAAAATTCCAGTGAAATTTCCGTTCTGCACGTGTGTGTGTGGAACAGATTTTCATATTTTTATACTAATAACCAATGGCCCAGACTTAGCTGGTGCAAACTCTATAAAATCCTGGGCCAAACACAAATTTTGAACCCCCCAATCCCCAAAATTTGCATACAATACCGAAAATTAAAAGTCCTATCTGGCCCTGCATACTTTTACTATTTGCACATGCGCAGTCTTCAGGAAGATTCTGGAATTGGCGCAAACATCATTCTTTGTTTGGCCCAAAGTCAGTAAACATCTCAACTAACATCTGTGCTTTAAATTTCTCTTTTGGCGGATGCCAGACAGAAATCAATGAAGTATATGGTGGATTCAAGGCAGTAAATGGATGATGGAAGTGAACAATTGTGGTTTGAGACGTTCAGGGCTGTAACTTTTAAATAATATGAAAATTATTTCATGTTACCCAATTTTGGGATATACGCCTTGACGTCATTAGTTTTGCTAATGATTTACCTACTTTCGATTATGTGTTCCTTCCCTACCCTTCCATTGAACCCTCCGGTTAAACTCCTAAGCTGTCTGGCTGTTTTTTTTTAGCTCATCTTGACAAAGTCAAGCTGAGCAAATCCCATCGCTCTCCGTCCATCATCCCTCGTCCATCCGTCCGTCATCCATTAACACCATGTTTTGGTCTTCTCCTCCAAAGCCACTAAGTCAATTCAAGTGAAATTTTGTGTGAGTGATGGTCCCAAAGGGGCATTGCATTTTTGTTCACCTCAGCATGCCCAGCCCCATAAGGAGGGAATGGGGAAATATGCTCCAAAATATTTTTGAAATCTTCTCATGAACCAGTGTGTACAATGACCTGATATTTACTATGGAGCTTCCTTTTGAGGTGTAGAATCAAGTTTGTTCTAACGAAGTTCGTGAAGCAATATTTGGTTTTGTAATGGGAGGGGTAAGATTTTTGGCCCCGCCCAAAATTTCTATTTTCTGAACCCATGGTCTGGTTTGAACCAAATTTGGTATGTGGTATTATTGGGTCATAAGTACTTGACTCATGCAAAAAAAAAACCCCTGGGAGCTAAAAATAGAAATATTTTCAAATGCTCATATTTCCCAAACCACACTGAACAGAGAGCTGTTATTTGGTTCGAAGTATCCTTAGGACCACTAGAATTGAATGGTAAAAAAACAATTGCCATCGGTTATGTTAGGGTGTTCTGTAATGGGCATCGAAAAAATGCTGAGTCAGCATATTTGCAAAAATTTTAAAAAATCTTTTCTCCAGAACCAGTCATCAGAATCTTTTGATATTCGGATTGTTCAAACCAAGTCCCTAGGTTAATATTTGGGCTTCGTACGTCAGTGTGGGACGAGTTTGGATGCTTCATCCGTACTTCAGTCGGGGGCGGCTGTTGTTACAGCTTCCTCTTCTTCCATGGATGTACACGCTAAAGGATAGATGCCTTCAAGTTTCTAACGGAATGTTTGGTGAGGTCTCGAGCAGACCGCGAGCTGGAGAACCCTCTCCTTTCCGTCAACAGTCGGGGTTGACTGTTTTTGATTCGGGAAACTTTAGTGGGTTAGGATGCCCATTCACGCTTAGGGCGCTCCTTCCACATTGAGGCTGGATCCGGTTGCAGCTTTGGCATCTTCCCCTGCTTCATTAATGAAGCACATTGACCGCAGACTAGCTATCCGACTTCGCATGTTCGGGTCAATAGCTAGTCGTTTGAGGCATTTTTATACGGGACATGTGCCGAGGATTTGGGGCCAGATCTCCATCCTGTGAGCAGATTATTGTAACAGGTGGATTATCATTGCTCTGCTAGCCTCGGTCACGGACCGGCTGCCACAGATTGCTCTGCTAATTGCAGCATTCCAATAGTCACTGGTACAACCGTTTTACAGGCTCAAATCTTGAGCAGTTGGATGGTGGCGCGTTGGTCCAGTCATCTGTTCAATTAGATGGAGTTGACCATATTTTGAGATGGAACATTTGGATGGTGAGATGGCTACGGAGTGAGAGTCTCCATCCCTCACAGAACAGCACTTTAAGACTCTGAAATTTTAGTCATAAGCTCTTAGAATCTTGTTCCATCTGAATATAAGTCTGCATTTGCTTGGAAAAAAACAGTTTATCAAACAGCTTATCGAACCGGGGGATGGAAAGACGAAGATCTTCCATCCCCGGATCTTTTGGCTCAGGTGTTGAGGGCTTTTGTCCTGATTAATGACACTTCCTTGCCTTTCAATAGTATAAGAAATGCAATGCCCTATTCTTTACGAATAGATGTTCCATAGCACATAGTTAGGCTGAGACAGCTGTCTTGTTTGGAATAGAGCCATTAGAGGGAAGAAGTACGTCTTTTCCTTCTCGGTGTTGTATTCCTTGGCGTCAGGACATTTAATGCCATTGTGGACACTATAGTAGCCTTATGTACTGTTACAGCGGTCTTTTCTTATACATTAGTGGCTAGTGTTGTAAGTCTCCATTTAGTGAGCTTTCAAAGGCAGCAAGTGACATAGATATGTCTTCACGCAGACGAAGACTCATAATTGCGTAGCTACCTTGAGACTACTGTCTCTTTGGGAATTACGGCTGTTAGAGTAGCGGCTCATCATTCCCTACCTTGCGCGGCGATGGTTGTAAGGCTCCGTTTAGTAGCTATCAAGGTCGCAAGTTACACTGAGGTATCTGTCTTCACAGAGATGAAGACTTCTAAGCTACGTTAGCTAGGCTCTGACCGCTGTCTTTTGGGAATAAAACCGCTAAAGGAATAATGCTTTTCAGTTTGATTTCCTGAGTGTCATAGACTTGAGTCTTATTGTTTACATCATAGTAGCCTAGCTAGAAACATGAGCAATGTTTTTCAGTAATTATGCAATGACATAACTGAAATAATTATCTCTTGAGACTACTGTCTCTGGGAATTTAGGGCTGTTAAAATAGCGGCATTCCCTACCCTGTGCGACGATAATTGTAAGTCTCCATGCAGTGAGCTTTCAAGGTCGCAACTTACACCGATATATATCTGTCTTCACGAAGATGAAGACTTATAAGCTATGGCTTGCGTTGTAAGTCTCCTTAGTGATCTTCTAAGGCCGCAGTTATCAGCCTTTTTTATTGCCTTCACGAATAGAAAGACCTTTAGCTGCTTCTGCTAGGCTGAGTTCATTGTCCTATCAGACATGATATCATTATGTTAGAGGAGGTTATTCTCTTCCTACCAGTATGGTTTGGTGTTAGTTATATGAGGCGATAAGCCCTATTGATGATGCCATATTTACCTAGTGTGATTAATGTGCGTTTCTTCAAACGCCTATACTAAACTCCTTCTCAAGAATATATTTTCTGATATCAGATCGAACGTAAGGAGTTCATCTAGGTTTTTATGATCGGGTGTCGGAACATTGTTATCGTCTCCCTTTTCATTTCCTGAGTACTGTGCATGCGCAAATAGTAAAAGAATGGAGGGCCAGATAGGACTTTTAATTTTTGGTATTGTTTGCAAATTTTGGGGATTGGGGGGGTTCAAAATTTGTGTTTGGCCCTTGATAATATTGAGTTAGCACCAGCTAAGTCTGGGCCATTGGTAAGTATAAAAATACAAATTACTTTAAATTTATCATTTTCCCCATGGTTTTGTGTTTCTGTAGATGTGGATTTTAAAGAACAGGCATGTAATAAATACCATTGTTATGTATATACAAATGTACAAACCTGGTTTCATGTTGACCTCTTTTCATCTCATAATGACGAAATTTTCATCATGTACATACAGAATATACCCATAGTAGCTTGGTGTGCCAGATGTTCACCACGAGTGGTGAAGTGGTGTTAACCACGCGCCTACGGCGCGTGGTTAACACCACTTCACCACAAGTGATGAACATTTGGTACACCAAGCTACATTGGGTATATTTTATTCATACCATGATCATTTGATTATTAAGCGTCACTATTATTTTTTCTCGATTTTACGAAGCAGCAGCCGTACATGCTTCCGCTGTCAATTTTATCACCGAAACGAAATAGAAAAAAAAAACGGGTATTTTTCATTTTAATAACCCAATAACATACTATTTTGAGTTATGGATGCTTTATTAACATGAGACAATGCATGTTAATTTAAAAACGTAATAAATAATTGCCACTTTCATTTCACTCTTTGCTAGGTGAAATGCAATAAATTTAGACAAGTTCGCATTCAGGTCGACGTCACTAAAGGTCAACTTGGATGTAGTTCCACTGTAGGTGTAAATTTTTACTATTGAAATCCCATTGCTAGCCTGTTCACCACAGTTGGTGTATAAAGCTAAAATTTATGTCATAAGCTTTTCATATATAGTAGAATAGGTTACCATGATATAAATGCATTTAACTAACTATGGTTGGTGTCATTTAACTCTATACTTGTTAATAGAATATAATCCTGTTAATTGCATATAATTGCAAATAATTTCAAACACCAAACCCTTTACCATGCCATCAGTACAAATTTTACTAGTTAATTGAATAAAATATGGTGATTTATTTGAAAAATTCTAATACCCTTCAATTCCTAGCTTTGCAGACATGTTTGGCCTCCATACATTCAGAGAAAGCATTTATTTTTTATATCTTGTATCACAGAGGTCAATGAGCTCTGTCAAACAAGATATAATCGAATAAATAGCCAGTTCATTTCCAAAATTGTGGAAAATGACCAAATTCTAGTTATTTGAATATCACTGTTAATAATATTTTTTTCACTAGCACAGTGGATATTCCATTAAAAGATTTCCATTGTATTAACTAATAACCTATTTTTTGTTATAATTAACTTGTAGAGTGCTAAATTATTTTTGGTTGTCTAAATTTGTTCAATTGTCTATGCCTTGTTGCAATCTATGGGATCTAAGGCACTCTCCCATAGATTATAAAAAGGCAGATTCATATAGACTAAATAATTTTGCTTCAAGGATAATACAAAGTAAACCCATTTAGTATGACACCTTTAATTTTGGGTATCTGTACTTCAGAATAAAGCCCAAATATGTTTTCAGCACTCTACTGTTTAACTCTTTACCTAACATGAAAAGGAGACAACACATGCAAAAAAAATTATTGAATAACTATTTTTTTTCATTTTTTGTGTCAAAAACATATCTTATGACCCCTCATTGGAACGTGCTCAATGAGCTCTTTCCAATGAGGGGTCATAAGTTATGTTTTGGAGGCAAAAAAATGAAAAATATAATGAAAATGGAATGGCACTTTTTGTGAATAACGCTGGCTGGTTTTGGCCGTTATGTTTGGTATTGGGTTAATGCTATCTAGCTCTACCCTTAGTTATTTGTGATATATCATACTGATGTTTATAAAGGTTATGGAGAATGATTTACTATGAAAAAACTTGCTAAGTGGAGTATTCACAAACGAAATAAATTCAAACTTTTTTTTTTTTATTCAGAAAGATGAAAAAAAAATGTTATGTCATCTTCCTTTCCTGTAAGGTAAAGGGTTAACAGGTTGATTGGTAGAATCCACTATCATGGCTCTATTAAAAAGTGCTAGAAGCCACTTCAGTGGCTTTAGACTGTATGAATTAGCTTGATGCTTGCTAAGTGGTAGTAGAAATGTTTTTTGTACATATCTGTTTGGTTGCAATTTATTGGAGAGTGCCTATTGACACCCTCCAATAAATTGTAACAAAAGTTGTGAACAGAATCTTGCTACACTATGGCTACTCTTGCTTGTAGTAGCATCCATAATGATAAAAATACCATTTTTTCAAATCACCTCTGAAAATTAATTTAGCAATCAACCAATTAAACACCAGTAAATAAATCAATAAATTCTTAGTCCACAAAAATTTATCCATGGAGGAAAAACTGTTCTTAAAAATTTTTGACTTCATATAAGAGGATGTTTTGGTTGGCATATGGTCAAGGGCTCTGTACGTCTGTACAAGCATTTTGCATTATAGATCAAGCATTGGTTGGTTGATTTTGATGTCCTTTGGTACGCTGACTAACAACTAGCATGGGGAAAGGATATTCAGATATTGCAGGTTCCGTTCATGCATACATGCCAGAATTATGTCTCTTATTACACTTAGAAAACTTTCTTTGCAAGCATTTTGCATTATAACTCAAAATCATCTGTTACCAGATTTTGATCTCATTCGGTATGGTGAGAGACCAGCATGGGGGAAGGGATATCTACATATGGCAGGGTTTCGGTCACACATATACACCAGAATTATGTCCCTTGTTATACTGACAAAACTGCTCTATGAATGGTTTGCATTATACCTCTAACATTGGTTGTTGTGTTTTGATGCCCTTTAGTATGGTTATAGACCAGTATCGGGGATAGGATATCCAAATATAGCAGATTCTGACCATGCTTACTTACCAGTTATGCCCTCTTTTAGACTTGAAAGAACTATCCCTGTGAACGTTTTGCATTGTTGTTTTTAGAGATGTGCAATATACCGGAAACCCAAGCCGATACTGATGTCATGGGGATAGCGGAAAACTGAACCGGACCCAATATTGAATGTCGAAACTGTCTGAATCTTCAAATTTTCCTACATTTGCTACTTATAAGGCCTTGTTGAGGTTTGGCAGCAGTTGAAAAGTTTATTTTCATGTAAGAAGTGACTGGTTTTCTTTTCAGTTTTGTCAACCCTTTTCTGAACTTGGGCGGTTGTCCTGTTACCCCACGAAACTACAACCTGCTTCTTATGAGCACGATGGGGAGGAGAGTAATAACTGATAATTCATCAGTAAAGGAATGATGAAAACCCATAAACATTGACTTTGAAATTGCAATCAGTTATTGCCGTTTCTGATGATTATTTGACTTCTCAATAAATAATGACCAGTGTGGAGATATTCAATTAAGTGGGCTCCACTATACAATAAATTGTGAATCCTGATTTAGTCATAAGTATTAAGGGTGTGCCTGTTTCTATTTCTCTGATATAATTCCGAATAATGTTCATTTATTGGATTTCAGATTAATTATAATTTGTACATCAGTGTTATAGAACAAAGATGATGAGTTGTGCTGATGTTGATATAGTAATGTCTTGTTCTTGCTAATCTCATTATTTTTTTTATTTTTTTGACAGAAAAAATGGGTGTGTCTGATTTGCACATGAATCAAGTGGTAGAAAATGCAATGGCTGATTTAACTTGTAAGTATTTGGATTTTGTAAGTATTCATCTAAAATATCCTTAAATGGTGCAGTGCTAGAAGCCCATATTTGGGCTCTTTATTGTAAAGGGCATGTACTGTAACATAAAAACTTCATATTCTGTTGAAGTGCTTCATATTATCAGGGAGCGTGGTGACTCAGTGTTAGACTGTTGGACTTCTATGCTTGTGGTCCCGAGTTCGATCCCCATCCAGGACGACCTGCATTGTGTCCTTGGTAGGACACTTTATCCTGGTTGCCTACATGGGGGCACGATGACGCCGTGTACTAAAACGTACTGTACGTCAATGATGCACATGTCTTCAACCGCTGTAACCATGCTTGAGCAGAGCTTGAACAGAGTTACAATGTTGAGGAGCTGATAGTTGCTCATCACTGCTTGGTGGTTCTCTCTGGGTACTCCGGCTTCCTCCACCCGTAAAACTGTAACGATCACGATTACCCATTGTGCATAAGTATGTGACCTTAAACACCAATAAATAATTAAATAAATTCATATTATCTTGTAAGTGGAATTATTTAGTCTCTATGGATTTGCCTTGTTACTGTTTATGGGAGAGTGCCCAGTGGCACTCTCCCATAAATCGTAACAAGGCAAAGACATGCGTACAAATCTGACAACCAAAAATAACTTAGCTCTCCACCAGTTGACTATTGAAACAAATGCAAATTGTGTTCTATTGAAAAGTTTAGGAAACCTCTTTTCTTTTAAAATCTTTCAACTAAAGAATGTCATTTGAAAAAATTATATTTTTATACTGTACCAATGACCCAGACATAGCTGGTGCTAACTCTTAAAATATAGGGCCAAACACAAATTTTGCCCCCCCCCCAATCCCCAAAATTTGCATCTAAAACCAAAGAAAACATGTCCTGAAAGGCCCTCCACCCTTCACCTCTACTGCACATGCGCAGTGTCAAGGACGTTCCGAAATTGGCGCCATTAATCATTCTAAGTTTGGCCCTTCATCAGTTAACATCTGACTGATCTTTGTGCTTGTAAATCTCAGTTTAAATGATGCCAGACACATAAATATTAGTGAAATGGTGATTCTAAGGAGGATAGAGAAGGAGGAGAGGAAAAATGTGTGACAGAATATTATCAGGGCTGTAACTTAAAATTTTTTAATGAAATTATGTTAAGTTACCTATTTTCGAGGCAGCAGCCATTTTGTTGTCATTCTGATTATGTAGTTACACTGATTTTTCAGTGTTTTCCTCTCTCCCTGTCCTTTAAGTCCCCTCTTGCTATTCTCCCATGCTTTTGGCATAGTTTTTGTAATTATTATTACTAAATTTTCTTGGGAGTTTTAGCTGAACAACAGAATGAATTCTGTTCTTTTCCCCATGTTTACGTCTTCACCTACGGGTGGTTAGGCGTTGTGTTCTGCATCTACCATCTGATGTTCTGTAGTTTCTTCCTTGGAAGTCTCTGTTTTGCATCAGATAGTGTATTTTTGGTAACTGATTCCGGGCCTGGGTGCCTGGAGTCTTATTTTAGTGTTTTTACATTCATTGTTTACATTTACAAGAACCCTCTGTGTGAGGGGGGGATTTCTGGAAAATAATATCTTGATGTTATTTTAATCATAACTAGATACATTATTATTGTTCGTAAGTGTTGAATAAATTGTTTAAAATATTTTTAAAATTTTTGTCCACACTTAGGCTTGGGATCCATTGGGGCTCAACGTTACTTTTCAGAAACTTGGGCTATTCTGAAAAAATATTTTTTCAAAATATTTTGATTTCAATTATTTTTTCTATATTAATGGATCATATTATTATTATGTATTTTGATTACCAGGGGTTAGTGCAAGTACCAGGACTTGTTTTCTTTTCACATTGAAAGGATATTGATCAATTGTAATAAGAGGAAGTCTTCCTCTGACTTTTATAATCATTCTATTTGTGGTCAGTGTACTCGCATTAACTCCTGTTCAGTATCATATGATTTCGATGACAATATGGGAAGCGTATGTCACGGTATGTTATTGGGGAATTGGACACTCCGGTCCTTTCCCCGCAGGGTCACTCTACTTTATCAATTTCTATTTCAGACGATCAAGATTAGGGTGATGTATCTGTGATGTCTTCCAACAGTGTGCCTCCGTCGTCACAATTAATGAAGGGCTAGCGGAAAAGTGCTCATGTAAATACGCCAATTGCCTAAGAGGACCCTAGTAGGTTCCACGGCCTTTGACGTCCGCTAGCTCGCCCGGTGTAGCGTCCATTCACCGAATGGTTCGGCAGCCGGGTTCGTCCGTTGCGGTCTAGAAGGAATTTTGGGGTGATGCGAGCACTATAATCAACCAAATGCACACCCATTGATGGCAGATCGGAGGGAGAACGGAGGAAGCCTTTTAGTCCGGTTCATAGCTCGTTCTGGTCCATCCGGACGGCGAGCGAGAGAGGCCCCTCTCTCGTACAACAACATCTGGCCCCAGATGTTGTGGTACAAAATGTTTCGCATTCGGAGCATACGTCCGTCGCTCGGGACGCTCCGACATATAGTCAGTCCGGAGTAGACTGTCAATAAGGCTTCCTCATTCTCATGCTAGCGCACACGACCGCTCTTGGCTACGTGACCACGGATATCCAGTCAGCTTCGCCAGTCAGAGAATCATCGGCGACCAGGTCACACCATCCGGTAGCCAGGGACACGAGGCCTGCAGACTCCGGAAGTTCGCATAGGAAGTGTGCGGGAGTCAACGTACACGGAGCTTCCGGCGGCAATGCATCGTAAGACCGCTACTGCACAGGCCTCGGGAACGGACGTGCTTTCCTAAATAGCACAGTTTATCGCAGCATCCCAGCATCAACTGAATCTGTCGCATATTTTTTATCTGACGATGCTGGGTCGGGATGCTCCGCGGAAGCGGGTACGGACGTCAGAAAATTTCATCCGGTCCGACGGGATACCGAAAGGGATTTAGAGGATTTCGAGCTTTCCCTTTCGGAACAACATATGCTGTTATGTATGTCATCTGACTTGGTCTTCTACAGCTTCTTTCGTCGGACCAGATTGCTGCGATGCCGGATAAGAAACTGATAGCGTCGGTGGACTTAGAAATTTTTGGTTCGGTTCAGGGACATCGTCCCTCAGTTCCGACATAGTCCAATAATGTCACACAAACTTTCGAATTATTGAACGACGCTATATATATTATTATTATATGCTTGCTATAACCAAGCATTTCTGGTTTCTTGTTCGCAAAGTTACGGAGATGTCTTTCAAAAGTGTGCCTCTGTCGTCATAGTTAATGAAGAGCTAGCGGCAATAAGTGCTCATGGAATATGTCTATCGCCTACGGAGTGACATTCGCTAGCTCACCCGGTGTAGCGTGCATTCATCGAATGGTTCGGCTGCCGGGTTCGTCCGTTGCGGTCTAGGAAGGAGATTTGGGTGATGCGAGCACTTTAATTACTTTAGTACTCACCCAGTGACGGCAGATTGAGGACAGATCGGAGGAAGCCTGTTAGTCCGGTTCCTGGCTTGTCCAGGTCCGTCCGGGCTGTGAGCGAGAGAGGTCCCTCTCTCGTCCAACAACATAGGGGACCGCATGTTGTGGTTCTGATATTTTACATTCGGAGCATATGTCTGTCGGTCGGGACGCTCCGTTATATTGACAGTCCGAGAGACTGTCCATAATGCTTCCTCATCCTCACAGCAGGGCACACGACCGCACATTGGCTACGTGACCTCGAATATCCGATCAGTTTCGTCATTCAGTGATTCCACGGCGAATAGGTCACGCCATCCGGTAGCCAAGGGACACGAGGCCTATACACTCCGTTCGCTCGTATTTTGGTAGTATGCACGGGGTAACGATCATGGAGCTTCCAGCGGCAATGCATTGTAGGACCGCTTCTCCTCAGGCCTCAGTGACGGACGTGCTATCCGAGTTAGCACAGTTGTTTCGCAGCATCCCAGCAATTGACAGTTTCTTGGTCTAATCAGGAATTATCCGACGGCGCTGGGTTGGTGCGGTCCGCGGTTGCATCAGGTACGGACGACCGAACGCTTTATAGGGTCCGACAGGATGGTGAAAGGGATTCGAAAGATTTCGAGTTTTCCCTTTCGTAGTATCGGAAGCTGCCATTCATATCTTCTGGCATTATCTTCCAGTGATTGTTATTTCGGACTACATTGCTGCGATGTTGGATAAGAGACTTATAGCGTCATTGGACTCGGAATTTTCGATCGGTTCGGGGACATTGTCCCTGACTTACCGACGCAGTCCAATAATTTCATTACAACAGGTGTTTTATTTTTCGATGCTATATATGCATACAAGCCTGCTACCAAGCATGATAGTTTAGTTTCTTGTCCGCGTTGCTCTTTTCTGCCGTTTTATCATTTATACGAATAGTTTATTTTGGCAGTGCAGGGCATACCGAGAGTTCATATGCGTCTAGACGGTGTGGTTAAAGACTGGAAATATTTTTTTTCGCCGTCTATGTCTTTTCCAACTTCAATGTTGGAAACGACAATGATGTCTAGTAGACTTAATTTAGACACTTTATCATACGTGAGGCGTTATCATTACGTCTTCAAGAAAAGATTTACGGGATATTATTCTCAATGTAATTTCTTTTGAGGGCAGTAGTTTGTTCACGTATAACTCCGCCCTTCAGTGGCTGATTGGAGTTGGTTAGACGTGTCGCAGCCATAGCTACATCCACGCGCGTGGATAGTAAGGTTAAGAACTCTCTTAGAGTCGCTTCGTTCTCAGAGAAGCTTCTCTTCGACGGCAACTTTTCAGCAATCCATGAATTGCTCGATTTACACGTTCTCTTGTCTATCTACTGTTACAAGAGATTCAGACTGGGGCAAACATTCGGTGGTTGACTCAGAGAGTGCCACTGCAGTTGCCGGACCCGAGTGTTGCTGTTATGACGGTTGCCAGTCAAACAGATTGGGATATAATACTGATCCCAACGGATTCGTAGTGCCAGGGTCTTTGGGTTCCGCAGTCTCTTAGCAACCAATTATCTTCCGCGGAATAATGTTTTTTAGGCTTGCTTTATGTCATTGCATGAACTTTATTCAGAAACGCATGCCCAAATCCTGTCCGTTAATTCGACAGTAGTGGCGTATCTCCGGAACCAGGGAGGCACTCTTTCGTTTCCATTATTCAATTTAATGAAAAGAATCCGTCTGTTGGTTATAGTACACCAAGTTCTGTTTTGGTCCGTCATATTCCGGGTCGTCTGATTGTTTTACCGGACTCCCGTTCACTTAGGGGTCGTTTGTTGCTGTCAGAATGGACTCTCAACAAACAAGTATTCAATCAGATTTGCTATCTATGGGAGCGCCCAATGATGATTTATTTACGACACAACTTGCTAATCAATTGCAGACGTATGTGTTGGCTTGTCCGGATCTCTGAGCTAATGTTGTTAACGCTCTAGTGATCTATAGGACGGTATGATAGGATACGCATATCCTCCGGCGCTGTTGTTTCAGCAGGTATTGCTAAGATAAACAACCAAAATACATTTCTGTTGATAGCATCTCTATCTTCACAGAGACCATGGGTAATTTACTCTGTTGTCTACTGTGGGACTTAACGTGAAATCTTCCTCAATGTGAGGATCCTTTTTCACTGGGTAAATCGTGTCATCCTTATCACAACTCGCAAGGTCACAACCTTCATGTATTCCGTTGTGTGGTCTGTATTGCATTGTAAGCATTGTACTGGACGAGCTTTGGACGCGATTTCTTACTATAGGAGATCCTCTTCTTCGCTATTCTATGCGGCTACAGTGGAGGCTCTTCCGTCGTTGGTGTAGGGATCATTATGTTCATATTGTTGATCCCTCCATACTACTCATTGCAATTTTTTAGTATACTTGTTTCACAAGATCTACTGCAGCCTGTTATTATTAAGGTTATAGGTTTATGTTACCTCATACCTATGCACTCTAGGATAGTTTACAATTGAGTCTTATGTCTCTTTATCTAAGTCAGTTAGTAACTTTTTGATAAATAGACTTATAATCTTTAGTTTAAATTCCTATATGGAATTTAACTTCGGTTCTTATTTAGCTAAGTAATCATTTGAGCCTCTGGAAACAGTAGTTTTCAAATTCTGACCTTTTAGACAGTAATTCTGTTGGTTTCTCTTTTACTGAAGAGTCAGTGAGTTTCATGCACTATCAATGGATGATTTTCACTTTCATAGTTTCGGAATCACTACTTCCTTTACTATTTAGGTTGGATTTTTGCATAAGAGTTAGGCTCCTAATATCCGGAACCTATTGTTATTAAGGTCCTTCCGTCTTCGTACGGGCATAGGCCTTTACTCTTTCCGGTTAGAGTTAATGTATTTATAAACAGATATCTGTTTATTACTACGGGCGTAAGCTTCTTCTGTCTTTGATGCCTAGTAGAAGGACGTTACGCTCCATTCTATTGTTAATGGATTCTATTAACTATCGGTACTGCTTATGGTATATCATTGACTCAGCAGTTGTGCTTAAGATTTCGGCTCATGAAGTAAGAGTTCTTCTACATCTTGGGCTTACTTTTATAGTGTCGCTATTATAGATTTTTGAAGGCTGCTCATTGCGCTCAGCCATCCACATTCATGAATTTTTATCTCAGAAATATCGAGTCCGTTTCTGGAGGCCTCTATTGTTAGGTCTATTATCTACTGCTCAGAATGTCATTCACTTAACAGTTGCTACTATAGCTAGGTAGGCTGTCTGTTTCGGCAGTGTCTCCGTTCTGCTGCCCTCTTTGCTCTGGGCTATTTGACCCAGGGCAAGAAAAATGGGGGGGGGGGGAGGGGAGGGTGTTCCCTTGGGTCACCTGTTTTACTATGAAAACAAGGGAATACCTCCTCCGGAGTTAGTAATTCTGAGCTGTTATTGGGATGGTTGTTTAGTGAGAAGTTTATGTTTTAAAAATTCATTCAAGTCTTAGTTTTTAAAGTATAGCTTTTGAATATTGCATATGTCAACAGACATGATTATGCAATCCTCAGACACTTTTAGGAGTATAAGAGTCTCTATTCTCTAGACTTACTTTATTTATTGGCTTACTTTAAAAATTATTAGTATAAGGATTATACTAGATATTAATAGAGTACATGGATGTATGAAGCTCAATTTTGGAAGGTGTTGTATCTTTCTAATTTATCATAAATAAGAAAGATACATGTAAGGCCTATTACTTCTTTTTCCCTACAGGGGATGACTCTATTTTATATTATTGAGCATATTCCATTTTGCTCTATGTCCTTGGCCCTCCAGCCTTTTTACTATTCAGCTATGTCTGGGTCATTGGTACAGTATAAAAATGTTAAAAAATTTATAGTAATTTCTATATTTTTTATACTTACCAATGACCCAGACGGGGATGGCCCTCCCAGGAGTTGGGAACTCTTGCCTCCCCACTGAGTACATAGCGCTTACCAGGCACTGGTTATTAGAATGATTAATGGCGCCAATTTCGGAACGTCCTTGACACTGCGCATGCGCAGTAGAGGTGAAGGGTGGAGGGCCTTTCAGGACATGTTTTCTTTGGTTTTAGATGCAAATATTTGGGATTGGGGGGCAAAATTTGTGTTTGGCCCTATATTTTAAGAGTTAGCACCAGCTATGTCTGGGTCATTGGTAAGTATAAAAAATATAGAAATTACTATAAATTTTTTAACTTTCAATGGATACTTTTATATTATCTTCATTATGGAGTTAGCCATTGTGCAAAAGTATGTGACCATAAATACCAATAAATAAATTTCATTATGGAGCACTTAAACCAAAGCAAAAAGCAACAAATGTACCTGGAGGCAATATTGCAATTCATTAACTGTGTTAGTGCACAAAGCCCCATCAGACCTTTACAGAAAAATGCAGGTGTGCTGGCAGAACATTCTTAGTAGGGGTATTCTCCCACACTCCCTGCCTTTTGTCTATGGATGTTAGTAGGGGCAGAACAGTGACCAAAGTGATCAAACAGACTCTCTCTTTGAGAAAAACAGTGGTGCATAGGTGTTGAGTTAGCATTAACCACAGACATGTTAACCTCCAGAAAAATTTTTCAGGGAACCTGAGGGTGATTTTCAGGGAAATGGGATGGATTTCAGGGAAAAGTTCGCGCGGGGACAAAATAAAAGAAAAAACTTGTGAATTTTCAGCTCATGGACCATTATTAACCCCAGGTTATATCCAGAACTAGTTGTCAACTATGTGCTGATGCATTCATGCTACGTTAAAAAATCATAAAATAACTGTTGATTTGACCGCCCCCCTCCCGGACCCTCCCAGCCCCCCACCCAACCCTCCCCACTACCACCCACCCACACTTTCCCACAGAGCATCTCCACATGTGGTTTGCTCTTATCAAAGTCTACTAAGCTAATAATTTCGCAAGTCTGGAAATGTTAACAGGAAAAGATGTGCTAATGATCAGTTACTTCAAGAACATTAGTAATTGGAAAGTATCTTTATCAAACTTCATGCATGTGGGTCGTTTGTGCCCTACACAAAACTTTTCTTTTCATCATTGAAGCATTTTTTTTTAATTCCATTCAAAATTTTCTGTGTTCAGATGGCCAACAGTTAATAGTTGTGTAGTCAGCACAACAGAATAAATGTGGTGTTAGAAAATAAGTCCATTGTGTTAAATATGCAGTCATAATTTTTCGGCATCCTAAGCGACTTTAACCTACTTTTAAACTGTGCAAAATAGTTGTTGTTTACGTTTTGATTTTGGAAAAGGGATGAGAATTAAAGCTATACTATGAAGGAATAAATAAATATATATTATTTAATTCCTTTTCATATATTTTAATTTCCAAAAACTGCATTTAAATGAAGGTGGAGTTTTCAATTTTTTGAAAGTAAGTCACCTATTTTCACTTCGACACTCGCACATTGATCACGAATCTCCGATGAAAAAACCCAGAAATAAACATGAACACAGTTGAATATATATCATAAAATACCCTTTTCTAAAATAAATTTAACTTAAATCCATATTTTACTGCTTCGTGAGTTTTTACCAGAGTTTGAAATGCATGTGATTTGACTCCGAACGTTTTTCATAAGTTACAATGGGAACGAAATATTTGACTGTTGTTTTCCGGGATTTTTGGTCCAAAACTGATTCCCGTCCGGGAGGCTGGGAACTACACTGACATTCCGGGATTTTCCCAGGCATTCCGGAAGAGTTAACATGTCTGTTAACCATTTTAACCCTGAATTCCTGAAGGAGATTGTTGTAATACTGGTTACAGTACTTTTGCATTTGTTGGGAAGAGGAGTTACAGTTATAGTTATGGTGGATTAGTAATAACTTAATCCTACAGCCCCAGGCCTGGAAATAACCCGTGAATGACCATTTAGGTTGCATGTGGGTTACACGTAGGTTACATCATTGTAAAATATGCAAACGAACTTACTACAGAGTACCACAACATAACTTTATTAAATTACTAATCTTGCATGTTTTACCAGAAAGACTTGATGGTCTTTCAGAACTATCTCGACTGAAGAGTTGATTATTGCATCCACATTTGAAAAGAATTTCTGCCAAGATAAATAGCAACCACTAACATGTTACCTTGCTTTGGCGGGCTCTCACATTAGTTGTTGATTTTATATAGACGGAATCCCATTAAGATGTAAAAAGCATGACTGGCATAGTAAAACGGAAGGCAGAAAAGCATCACAAATATCTTTTTCCTATGGATTACCACCATGCTATACAGCGTAACTTGCCAATGGGGTACGATATAAGCCCTTTATTATATGTTAACCTGTGAATTATCGCAAATTATCTAAAAGATATTTCTCGTTATCCATCTACTCAAATCAAGGAATAACCCAAAGTAACTTCCTAAATGATGTCATGCTATGCAACATCACGTCGCCTTGAAGTAACGATAGCTGATATTTGTTATTGTTTTGAAACATATGTATTTGTGGTCAGATTTGACTGAATTTCGTGCAATAAAATGTCTTGTAGCATATAATAAAAAAGAAAATCTCTATTTTAGTCAGTATTGGGAATTATCTTCTGAGAGCAAGTGAAAAATAATATTTTCAGGTCCACACGACAAATTTTTTCAGTAACTTCCTAAGTGACGTTACACATCAGCGCATGACATCACCTTGAACGTCGTCTTGAAGGAACGATCAACAGATCTTTGTTATTGTCTTGAAACTGTTTGCAGTTGAATTGGGCTGAATATTGCACAGTAAAATGCCGTGCAGCATATAATAAAAAGAAAATCTGCATTATTTTAGTGAATATCGAGAATTATCTCATTCGTGTGGATCTGAAAGTATTATTTTTCACTCGCACAAGTGCTTGTGAAAAATAAAACTTTCAGGTCCACACTCATGAGATAATTCCCGATATTCACTAGAACAGCATAGATATCCTCTGTTTATTTCCAGGCCTGCAGCCCTATTGGGCTATAGGATTAAATAATTACTAATACACCTTAATTATTTGTTCTTCATCACATTGTTTAAACCAGAAAGGTTGATGGTTCGATCCACACCTGCACCATCTGCATTGTGATCTTGGGCAAGACTCTTGTGCGGTCCTGATCAAGCCAGAAAATAAGCAGACTGTCATCTGCAAAATGAGGTCCCCAGAGGGTGAATTTAGTGATGCTACCCTGCACAGCAGGGTAGCATCACTCAATTTACTCTCTGCGAACCTCAATCTGAATCAGGGTCTCAAAACTAAACAGAAAGAGGTACCCAGAGGATGAATTGGCCCACTGTATGGCATAGCATCATCAAATTCACCCTCAGGGGACCCCATTCTGCAAATGTCAGACTGCTTATTTTCAGGCCTGGTCTTGATGACACCGTGTACTAAGGCGGACTGCATGTTGATGTTGCACTTGCCTTCAGCTCCTTCTTGTGCCAGGTTAGTAAGTAGGAGAGCCTGACAGTTGCTCACCTCTGTTTGGTGGTTCTCTCTGATTACTCTGGCTTCTTCCACCCATAAAATTGTCTAAAATGATATGAACCTGGCTTTTGAAAGTGTCATTAAACCCCAACAAACAAACAAACAGTTATATTGTTTGCTCACCCACTTCCTTGGGTTTTTTTAAAACTCATGTATACTCCTATGAAAGGGTTAATCATTAGGGAAAACAGTTGCAAATAAATTTTGAAAAATCTCCAGATATTAGCTTTATTTCAAATCTCAGTTTTAAGATGTGTTTGTGTGAGGGCGCACTTTGCTTCTAGCACCCCTGTAAAAAATGCCTGAAAGCCCTGACAAAGGCTTTGGATGTAAACATATACTTGCACAAACTATAGACAAAACTTTTCTTTCTGAACACTTGAAAAAATTCATTGTTTTCAATCCCTAATTGGAAGGAGCTCAATAAGCTTGTTCCATTCAGGGGTCATAAGCTTTGATTCAAAAGCAAAAACGGAAAAAAGGAAAGTTTGAATGATGATTTTAGTGAACAGTTTGCATGTTAATTATTTGTCTAACATTTTTATTTCACCTACGTCAGAGAAGAGGTGAGATTATGTTATAACTCCTGTGGTGTTAGCATTGTTGAGATCCATCTGCAATATGTAACCCTTACAATTTGTCCATTTTATGCAGTTGTTTTGTTAAAAATTTGTTAATTTCTGTTTACAAGAACTCATGTTTGGCTCAACTTTTAATTTTGTTCATGTTGTGTTACTTTAATTTCTGTCTATTTTCAAGTTTTCTTTTTTTGTCACCTCTCCAGGTATTATCTGGGGAATGTGATGAAATTTGGTTTACTTTTCAGTGTAAATCAGGCATGTCAAAGTACCATCTGTATCATTAAACTCAGTACATGTATGTACTGAGGGACGCAACATGGTACTCTGTACCAGTGCTGGTACCACTCAGTGAAACAATAGTAAGCGTCTGGATAAATTGAATATACACAATACCAAAGATTCTTGTCGATGTTAATTGTTTCCTGTCCTGTTCCGACATGAACCTGGTGATTTATTTTCAATATGATTAGAGTGTTTCCGTTGTTGAAACGTTATCGAATATATGAATTACGAATGAATCTGTATCTGAAAAAGTATGTGCCCTGATATGCGAGGTAATGAAACTGGAGAGGAATGATGAATCGGAACAGGACAGGAAACAATTAACACCAACATCGATCGTTGGTCTATTAAGTTTATCTAGTCGCTTACTATCAAGCCATTACAGGGGCTTACTTTACTATCATTCCGAATGATAGTAAAGTGATCCCCTGTAATAGCTTGATTGTACTGCTGTAAGAATGTTTGTCACATGGGAATAAAGTCAATGAGCTCAGATTAATTTAATCAATCCAAATTTAATTTAATTAATAAATTTAATCGATTTCCAAAACGAACAAAAACAACGAAGATGATAGCAAAATGCTGGCACTCCTTGTCACACCGCCATACATTCAGCTTTTAATTGAGAAGGTGCCAGGAGGGCAAGGCCTGCCACTGACGTTATGCACCGGTGACAGTTATCTTACATTTTTAGCTCAACTTTGACGAAGTCAAATTTGAGCTATTGTCATGGCCCGTCGTCCGTCTGTCCGTCCATCCGTCCGTCCGTCCGTCTGTCCGTACGTCAACAATTGGCTATGGCTCGGGCTAGAGGTCGTATTTATGAACCGATCTTTACGAAACTTCTTGTGTACCTTTGTTATGACCCTGGGACGGGAACGAGTGTTTTTAGGTGTGGTCCGAAATTCAAGATGGCTGCCAGCGTCCATTTTGTACCAATGATGCAAAAATCAGTTTTTTGTACAGAACTTCTGTATGAAAGTTCTGATTTGAATAAAGTTTTGTATAAATGTTTAGTACCATGGGATACATCACATATAATACGGGTTTTTTTCTCGTGCGTAAATTATGCAAATTAGACTGACTTTGATTTATTTAGTGTTACTTTCAGAGCTGTAAGTGCCAAGCTGCTATGGCTCGGGCTAGAGGCCGTATTTATGAACCAATCTTTACGAAACTTCGTGGGTACCTTTGTTATGACCCTGGGACGGGAACGAGTGTTTTTGGGTGTGGTCCGAAATTCAAGATGGCTGCCAGTGGCCATTTTGTACCGATGATGCAAAAATCAGTTTTTTGTACAGAACTTCTGTATGAAAGTTCTGATTTGAATAAAGTTTTGTATAAATGTATAGTACAATGGGATACATCACATATAATACGGGTTTTTTCTCGTGCGTAAATTATGCAAATTAGACTAACTTTGATTTATTTAGTGTTACTTTCAGAGCTGTAAGTGCCAAGCTGCTATGGCTCGTGCTAGAGGCCGTATTTATGAACCAATCTTTACGAAACTTCTTGGGTACCTTTGTTATGACCGTGAGACGAGAACGAGTGTTTTTGGGTGCAGTTCCAAATTCCAGATGGCTGCCAGCAGCCATTTTGTACCGACGATGCCGAAATCTGTTTTTTGTACAGAACTTCCATATGAAAGCTCTGATTTGAATAATTTTTTGTATGAATGTTTAGTACCATATGAGACATTACATATATTACAGGTTTTTTTCTTGTGCGTAAATTATGCAAATTAGGCTAACTTTGATTTATTTAGTGTTACTTTCAGCACTGTGAGTGCAAATCCCAATACGGCTCGGGCTAGAGGCCGTATTTATGAACCGATCTTCACAAAACTTCTTGGGTACCTTTGTTATCACTGTGGGACGAGAAGGAGTGTTTTTGGGTCCAGTCTGAAATTCAAGATGGCCGCTAGCAGCCATTTTGTTCAAAATTAAGTGCAATCAGATTTTTGCACAGAACTTCCAAATGAAAGATCTGATTTGAATAAATTTTTGTATGAATGTTTAGTACCATGGGATGCATTACATATAATACAGAGTTTTTCTCGTGAATAAATTATGCAAATTAGGGGTCCAGGTGGGACTTGGAAAATTTTGGACCAAAATCCGGAAATTAGTATTTTGTGTTTTGATGCATTTTGGTCAATTTTAAGAAGAAGAAGAAAAAATTTTAGTCTGAAAATATTTTGTTTGGGACTGAAAATTTCCACACAAAAATAATAATCTACAATGATTGGTCTTAATCTGTAGTCCATTACAGTCACCTTGTAATTCTTTTATTATTGTTGACTGGGCCAAAACAAATACTAATTCCTGTCATATTCATTATTCAGTTGTCTTGGTCACAGCAAGTACTAATTCCTGTCATATCCAAGTTGAGCTACAGAGTCATTGACTCTTTCATTTGCAAAGGGATTACAGTGTATTGTGGAATATTGATACATTTTATGAGCAGTCTAGTGAATCTAGCCATAATTCGGGGAGTACCGATATGGTACCAAATACCATCAGTACTTGCCTTCTGGTACCAATATCGTTAAAAACGGCCGAGTACTGATGGTACCGGTACTGGTACCAATTGACAAGCCTGGTGTAAATTTTCTTGTTTTTCTCAGACTCAGTTAATTAAGGGTTTAAGACTTTATGCTTTGGTGAGCTTTTGGCACGGTGTAGACCCATGTCACTATTTTGTACTCAAAGATTGAGGGCTATTAAACTACCGTATTTACTCTATGTATTGGGACACTCTATGATTTGGGGCACACATTTTTTCCACAAAATTATATTTTTTTTATGCTCCAAAGTTTGGGACATTCAGGAGATTTGTTTCCAGTTGGCCCGTCGCTAGTAGCAGACGACACTCATAAAAAAAATTCTTGAGTAACTAAAAGTTTTCATTTTTTACTTCGAAAACATAGCTTATGATCCCTCATTGGAATGAGCGCAATGCACTCATTCCAATGAGGGATCATAAGCTATGTTTTGGAAGCAAAAAATGAAACTATAGAAAAAAACTGGATGGCGATTGTCGTATATAGTGATGGAAAACGAATCACACACAACTTTATTCAGCATCAAATCAAGACCAGGCTGTGTTCTTTCCCCATTTTCTAACAATTGGGACACCTGTGAAAATAATTATTTTTAGCTGTCCCAATACATAGAATAAATACGGTATATACCCATTTTTTCTTTAGATTTTTATAACAGTCCAAACCTAGTGCATTTTAATTATAAGAATCTGGGTTTTAGTTTAGCATTGCCTAAGATTCTTGTACTTGACCCTTTACCTCCTCTGTGAGAACATCAGGAAGTGAAATGGTGCTTGTTTACTATGGTAAACACACTCTGCTTTACTGGTAAAATAGGATCCAGTGACCAATGTTCCGGGTGGAAGTCCTCTAAAATGGGCAACATGGGTTTTGACTAAACTTGACTTTAACTCCATGTTGTGGTAATTATTAGCCATTGTGCAGAAGTATGTGACCTTAAACACCAACAAATAGATAAATTAACCATTTACCTTACAAATTGGCAACTTCTGCTGTGGAAGTTATAAATTAAGCAGCAAAAAAATACATATTTTATTCAAACAATTTCAACAAAACCATATCATGTGACCTCTCATTGGAAACAGCTCACTGAGCTCATTCCAATGAGGTGTCTCATGATATGGTTTTGTTTAAATTTGTTTGAGACATGTGAGAGAATAATAATTAAAATAATAAATTTTGGTATCCTGTGCATTGGGTAAAGGGTTAAACTAAAATCTAATGAATATTTGACTATTCTTATCATCCGTCTAGAAATTAACCCTCTTCCAACTTTGAATTTAAAAAAAAAACTTTTATGGTCAATTTGAGTGATTTTTTTTTCCAAATCTGTGTACATTTCTGATTGTCAGAATTTGCATTTAGACTTGGTTGTAGTGTTGTAAACTATGTTTATTAGTAAATGTATGCTGGTGAGAGATATGTTGTTTTGAGAATAATCTAAATGTATCCAGACCAGTTTCGACTTGGTTAGTCTCCTCAGTGGATTAATGTTGTTAGCTGATGCTGTAGCCTTTATATACTTTGTTGGGCAGGTAATATACCCCCTTTCAATTCCTTTGTGTAGGTAAAAAAGCCTCTTGGCGATGTTGATCCATTGGCGATGTTTGCAAGTAAATAACTTTGAATTCAACGATAACCATCATAGATAAATTTACGGCACATGTATGGGCACAAAAGTTGCCCCCACTTATGCCAATATTCTCATGGGCATTTTAGAAGAAAAACTCCTACTTAATCCTCCCACACAACCACACGTGTATTGGAGATGTATAGATGATATATTCATGATTTGGACACATGGTGAAGATAAATTATGGGAATTTCTAGATTATTGTAATCAGTTCCACACAACCATAAAATTTAAAAAACAACCTGGACAAACCAGTCGCCAAACACTATAACATGATCAATCATGATATTAAAGACTTAGTTTTCCAAATCATACAAGTCCTCCACGGAGACCCCGACTCACAACACACAACCACCACACGGCGAAATCGCGAAAAGCACTGAATTTACACACTACAAACTCTGGAACCGCTCAGCCTCAACAAACTGGACTAAGATGACCATTTTTATGTTTATCAGTAGTTTTATAATCTTGTCACCTCTCTTGATATTAACCCTCTCAGAGGCCCTTCTTTTGCTGATTGGTTGTGTTTGGGCAACATCAAATCTCATTAACCTATGTACTTCTATACGATTTTCTTTATCATTTTTCAATGTTTGGTTATATTTTCACAAGCTGTTTTTTAAAGGTGATTTCAGCAATCATTAACTTTTTTTTTAGCTCTGCCTGACAAAATGTCAGCAGAGCTTTCCTAATACTAAGTTCTCAGCTGTTCATCCATCCATCCGTTGTCAACATTTTGTTTGTCCGGGCCATAATTTCTTAACTACTGAATATTTTTAACAGAACTTTGTAACTATATGTATTGGCACTAGAGAGTGTGTCATCAGTTATAATGAGGTCTGTCCCCCCAAGGTGTAGGTCACTGGCCCCACAGATTAAGTAACAGTCAAGAAAACTTTGGTATTTTACTATCATTTTTATATGGTCCATATAATTTGAACTGATTGGCAGATCTTGTTCATACTTGTACAATTATTACTCATGTCTCAAAGGTGTGTCCAAGGTCATATCATCAAGTCAAGGTCACAGACAGCAAAACTTTGATATTGTTAGATAGCCCTTGTGCTGTCCATATAACTTGGTATGATTGACTGATCTTATTTATACTTGGTACAATTATTGCTCATGACTCAAAAGTGTGTCGTGACTTTGAATCAAGGTCATATTATGAAGGTCAAGTTCACAGGCAGCAAAACTTTTATATTGTTATACAGCCATTGTCTGATTCATATAACTTAGTATGATTGACATATATTATTCATAGTTTGTACAATTATTGCACTTGACTCAAAGTCGTGCCACAACTTTGATCCAAGGTCATATCATCAGGGTCACATACAGCCAAATTTGGACATTGTTATACAGCCCTTATCCTATCCATACAACTTGGTATGATTGATAGTTCTATTGATACTTGGTACAATTATTGACCATGACTCAAAGGTGTGTCACGACTTTGATCCAAGGACATAGTATCAAGGTGAAGGTCCCAGGCAGTAAAACTTTTATATTGTTATACAGCCCTTGTCTGGTCTGTATAATTGAATATTTGTGATAGATCTTGTTCATACTTCACACAGTTGTTACCCATAACCTAAGGTTGTGTCATGACCTTGACCCATTGTCATCATGAAGGTTAAGGTCACAAGCAGTAACACTTGGATTCTTGTCTTGTATTTAACTATCCCCAAAACCATTGACCCTGGGCAGAACTTCTGGGCTGAGAAGCCTCTTGTTTGATTCTGTTATCATGACATTTGTCCTGGAAGCTGTGTCCAAGAGGAATGTAGGTGAACAGTGGGGCAGTAGCATAACTCTTGTTAGAGAGAGTGCAGTGCAGTCTTCAATAAATAATGAGCCAGTAATTTATAAGAAGGGAAACTTCATGTTAAATTGACTGCAGGTGTCATTAACTCTTAACCCACTGAGTGGTTTCAAGATATTTTTCATCAAATCTAGTCTTGGCTGCTGTGTAGCAGCCATGACTCGATTTAATGAAAAATTCGTCCAGCCTTATCTAAAGAAATTATTTATGAAAGAATCCATTACATTTTTCGGGAGAACATTTGATTAGATGTGCCCAAATCATACTTATTTCAGTGACAAGAGAAATTCTGTCCTGCACAGTAATATCTGTCTGCAGCTTGCAAGGAGTTAATGTAAATGCTGAATAATTACAGAATTTATATATCTTACTTAAATTGTGTTTTGTTTTGGTTTGTTTCAGTACAACTCAAGGAATCTCATAAACAGTCAGATAGTAGTAATGAATTAATCAAGGCTTTGCAAGGTAGGTGTATGTTTTCATAATGATGTTGTAACTTCAATCACTGTCATTTTGAAATTTAATGACTTTCGTCTGCAATTTATTTTTACTACAGTACAAGCATCTGTTGTTTGAATAAGGCTTCTATGATCATGTTTTAGAAAGAAAATGAAATTTTACTTGCTATTATAATTAAAATACAAGAATCAGAATAATTCAAGTTAAAAATGGAATGAATGCAAATACATATACTAAAGTTAGGGTCTGTTTATGTTAAGTTTTCATGAATTTATATACACTTAGATGATATTACAGGTAACAATTGATAGACAAACTAACAAAACTCTAAGCTTGCAGAAAATGCTAATGGAGATCGTTTCTGGTGAGATGTTTCATAAACCCAACATCTTATGAATACTCTACTGTATGGACAGACATAGGTCCTAAAAAGTCCAGTTAAAGTTTGGGAAAATTAACATGAAATCCTGGTAAAGTCTTGGAATTTCTACTTTAAAAATGTGTCCTACCCCTGTATCTGATAAAAGAAGCTAAGTGGTAGAAAATACCATAAGTTTTATGTTTTCCAAAACTTTTTGGGGAGCATTTAGCGGCTGCTTTGTTTGACAATCCTTTTCAGGGGTGTGTCATGACCTTGACCGAAGATCATAACTCCAAGATAAAGATTACATGCCACCATTTTAACTTTGTCGAGTCCATAAAAAAATTTTCAGTGGACAGATCTTGTTCACACTTCCACAGATCTTGTTCATACTTCACACAATACAATGAATGACTCAAGGGTGTTCAATGACTTTGGCCAAAGATTAAAAGTCAGTGTCACCTAGCATGTGTTCTGTGTGTAAAAATTGATTCAATGAGCAGATCTTGTTCACACTACAGGTTCAATGTTCAGTTCATATTTCTCAGAATGCGTGCTCATTCCTCTGTGGTGTATTATGACCTTGACTGATCCAAGGTCTTGACTCCAAGCTGAAGGTCACAGACTATTTGTCCTTTCTAACTTTGTTCAGTCCATCACAAATGGTTCAATGGACAGATCTTGTTCATACTTCACACAGCTCATACTTGTAACTCAAAAGTGTGTCATGGAATTGAACTAAGATCAATGTCGCAGACCATTCCTCCTTTCTGATTTTGTCTGTACAATAAAAAATTATTCTATGGACAGTGCTGGCTCATGATTTGAGAGTGTGTTTTTCACGAGCACCAAGGTCATAACTCCAAGGTCAAGGCACAGAATGTGTGCCAGTTCCAACTTTGCCCATTCCTTTAAAAAATGTTTTAGTGGACAGAACTTGTTAATACTTAGCACAATGCTTGATCCTACCTCAACTGTGTGTCCTGACCTTGATGAAAGGTCATAACTTCAAGATCAAAGACCAGCAATGCTTTTTTGAAGAGTTTTTTTTCTATTGTACTACAAACTATTGCTGTCATACCTTTTATTGTGCTTCCTCATATTCAGGGAGCATCCATCAGCTCTGCTGATATTTTTTTGTTTTAAGACTGCCCAACACAGGCCTACCTGGACTCCTTCAAATCCAGGTAGGTCTGGGTAGGGCAGAGTGTTACAGAGACTAATAATTTGGACCATGATTTAAGGATGTGCATTGAAGTTTCTGTACTGCGGAAGTCTTCAATATTATTTCACAGTTTGTTAATTGCAGTACTGTGTAGTCCTGTTAATTAAATAGCCACTTTGCCAATGGAAATTATTCAATTAACAGGAGTATTCAGTTAACAGGGATTGTGTGACTTTCCTGTGTTCTAGAGATAAACTTAGCATTCTATTATATCTTGGTTGACAGAGCGCCATGAGCTCTGTCAAACACGATATAATAGATTAAATGCCTGTATTGTATGTACTGAGGCCAAATAGGTCTATAAACAAAAGAAAAAGTGGGCAGAGTCATGGTTATTTCTCGTCAGGTTGCAAGATTTTTTATTCAATTAACAGGAGTTTACTCTATAACCTATATTCAATTAACAGGTCAAATTTGTACTGGAAGTATGGAAAATGGTTTTGTATTGGGGAATTATATTCAGTTAAGAGATATCCAATTAAGTGGGTTCCACAGTACTTGAAAACTGAAAGGTGTCGGTCATTTCAGTTATGGGTGTGGAAGTATTTCCTAAATAAATGAAAATCAAACTTATTATTTGTAAGTCTTGTGTGAAGATTGAGTTTTACACGAGCAGCAAGACACAGTTATCTCATCTTGTATCCTGGATAGTTGGCTTCCAATTAGCAACAATATATTGATAGAGTCTGATTATTTTTTTTCGACAGATTTACCCTAATATTTACCGTTAGTCCAATCTAGGATAACATTGGAAACTGGGATTTTTATTTTAGGTAATACTTCCTAGTACTAAATCTCAAAATGCCAAAAAACCTAGTGGATTTTATTATATACTGTCTTATAAGATAGTGGGAATTGTCTGATAAATATATCTGTTGTTTATGATCAGTACAGTAGAATCCTCTTAATTGAATATCCATTTTGCCAGTGAAAATTATTCAATTAACAGGAATATACAATTAACAGGAAAAAGGTCAGTTTCCTGTGTTCTGGAGGTAAAGTGAGCATTTATTCTATTATATCTTGTTTGACAGAGCTCATAGAGCTCTGTCAAACAAGATATAATAGAAT
Organism: Pictodentalium vernedei; assembly: GCA_031216915.1. Lineage (NCBI taxonomy): Eukaryota > Metazoa > Mollusca > Scaphopoda > Dentaliida > Dentaliidae > Pictodentalium > Pictodentalium vernedei. Next base: position 767,710,370 of record CM062296.1, read on the forward strand.
AAATGTCTATTGGATGTAGTGAGGCCAAAAAGGTTGATAAATAAGGGGAATTTGGTGCATGTCACAGTAATTTTTTTGACATATTACAAAAATTTATATACAATTAACAGGAGTTTACTCAACAACCCATATGCAATTAACTGATCAAATTTGTACTGAAGGTATGGTGAATGGTTTTGTGTTTGAAAATTATATTCAATTAACAGGGATATACAATTAAGAGATATCCAATTAAGTGGGCTCCACTGCATAAGGGAATATCTTTCCAGAAGAGACATACATTACATAATAAGTTGGATTGATATCAGTACAAGTTTTCTGCGCTTGGGTGTTTTAATTGAAATTCAAACATCTCTATATATATAACAAAAAATAGGAAAATACCAATTGCTTAGGCTAGAAAAATGGGTATTTGGTTCTCCAGTAAGCACTCTCCCATAAATTTTAACAGGGTCTACTGTACTCTCCCATAAATTGTAACAAGGCAAATCCCAACAGACTAAATACTTTCACTTCAAAGGTGATATGTAGAACATTCTCTGAATGTGAAGCCTTTAAGTTGTGGTACCGACACTTCAGAATATAGTCCAAATAAGGGGCTTCCAGCACTCTACCAGTTAACCCTTTACCTAACGAATCGCCTGCATCCGCCCGCGTAGTATGCAAATTGAGCAGTTGAAAAAATTAAATGTTTCTAAATATTTCAACAAAACCATATCATGTGACCCCACATTGGAACGAGCTCATTGAGCTCGTTCCAATGAGGGGTCACATGATATGGGTTTGTTGAAATTTTTTTTAAAATTTAAAAAAATGATATTTAAAATAATAAATTTTGATATCATCTGCATTGGGTAAAGGGTTAAACACCAATGGATAAACAGTGGATTAATTCTGCTCAAGTAGACTGGAACCATTGATAACAATTACTTTTTGAACTGATTTTTTCTTATAAAGGCTGAAGAGGATGGATGCCTTCTTATAATTGCTGTATGACTCATTTTATATGGAACGGAAATGATATTTTGTAGGTCAGATCACAGAACTAGAGAATGAATTGGCATTGTACAAATTACCACAGAGTGAAAAGTCAGAAACAGCTCTAGTTGGTAGTAGTATGATAGAGAATCAGGTTGTAAATGGTGTGATAAATACCTCCAGTAGAGCTGACACCACTATAACAGAATTATCTGAAATGGAATCGGTGCAAAGTAAGAAAATATGTTCAGTCATTACCTTGCAGTTTGTTTGACCTCATTTCTTCAAAGATTTCCTCAGCCCTCTAAAAAGTGAGGAGAAAAATTCTTCAGCATAAAATAGAAACGGTTAAATTCTTAGTTGCATTATGTGAAAAATTAGCTCCGTGAAATTTAGGGATTTTGACATCAGTATGCATAGGATTATTTATTTATTTATTGTCCCCCAACAGAACATTTTGTTGGATGACTACTTTAATGACCTGCGTCTGTCTGTGCATGCGTCCATCTGTCAATGCATCCAGAGTAATAACTAAAGTTTGGGTCATCGAATCAAATCCAAATTTGGTGTATATGTCCCATACCAAAATGATTGGGTGAATTCCGAATATCAGCTGGATCCAATAATTTTTAGCTTAACTTGACATAGTCAAGATAAGCTATTGCCATCACGCGTGCGGAAGTCAGTTAGTCTGTGAGTCTGTTAGTCTGTGATGTCTGTTCACATTTTCCTTTAGCACGGGCTACACCCCGCAGTTCTTGTCTGATCGTCACGAAATTTCATATGCAAGTTTGGGGTCATGTCTAGATGAGAACGTCCCCTTTTGGTCGCGATCGGGCAACCGGTATGGCTGCCTGAGCCCAAAACCCGAAAACCATTAGCACAGTCTACAGGTCGTATTTATGAAGGGATTTCATTGTAACTTGGTAGGATGCCTCTGTATAATGCCTAGATGAGAACGTCTCCTTTTGGGCATGATCTATCAACCGTGATGGCTGCCCAAGCCCGAAACCCAAAAACTTTTAGCACAGTCTGCAGGTCATGTTTAATGTGGAGGGATTTCATTGTAACTTGGTAGGATGACTCCTTATGATGTCTAGATGAGAATTTCCCCATTTGGGCGTGATCTGCCAACCGTGACGACTGCCCGAGCCCAAAACCCGAAAACCTTTGCCACAGTCTACAGGTCATATTTATTGAGGAATTTCATTGTAACTTAGTGGGTTGACTTCATACAATGTCTAGATGAGAAAGTCACCTTTTGGGCATGATTGGGCAACTGTGATGGCTACAGGGGCCCAAAGCCCGAAAACCTTCAGCACAGTCTAGAGGTCATATTTATGAAGGGATTTCATTGTAACTTGGTAGGATGACTCCAAATAATGTCTAGATGAGAACATCCCATTTTGATCGCGATCATGCAGCCTTGATGGGTACCCGAGCCCAAAAACCTTTAGCATAGGCAAAAGGTCATATTTATGGAAGGATTTCATTGTAACCTGTTAGGTTGACTCCATGTAATGCCTAGATGATGACATCCTCTTTTGGTCGTGATTGGTCAACTGTGATGGCTACAGGTGCCCGAAGCCCGAAAACCTTGAGCACAGTCTACAGGTCATATTCATGAAGGGATTTCATTGTAACTTCGCAGGATCACTCCAGATGATGTCCAGATGAGATTGTCCCCTTTGGTTGCGATCATTCAACCATGATGGCTGCCCGAGCCCGAAGCCAGAAAACCTTAAGCACAGTCTACAGGTCATATTTATGAAGGGATTTCATTGTAACTTGGTAGGTTGACTTCATATAATGTCTAGATGAGAATGTCCCCTTTTGGACATGATTGGGCAACTTTGGCGGCTAAAGGTGCCCGAAGCCCGAAAACCATTTGCACTGTCTACAGGTCATATTTATAAAGGGATTTCATTGTAACTTGGTAGGATGACTCCAAATAATGTCTAGATGAGAACATCCCATTTTGGCCGTGATCATTCAGCCTTGATGAGTGCCCAAGCCCAAAAACCTTTAGCATAGGCAAAAGGTTATATTTATAGAAGGATTTCATTGTAACCTGTTAGGTTGACTCCATATAATGCCTAGATGATGGCATCCCCTTTTGATCGCGATTGGTCAGCTGTGATGTCTACAGGTGCCCGAAGCCCGAAAACCTTGAGCACAGTCTACAGGTCATATTTATGAAGGAATTTCATTGTAACTTCGCAGGATCACTCCAGATGATGCCCAGATGAGATTGTCCCCTTTGGTTGCGATCATTCAACCATGATGGCTGCCCGAGCCCAAAGCCCGAAAACCTTTAGCACAGTCTACAGGTCATATTTATGAAGGGATTTCATTGTAACTTGGTAGGTTAACTTCATATAATGTCCAGATGAGAACGTCCCCTTTTGGACATGATTGGGCTACTGTGACGGCTAAAGGTGCCCGAAGCCCAAAAACCTTTAGCACAGTCTTCAGGTCATATTTATGAGGGGATTTCATTGTAACTTGGTAGGATGACTCCAAATAATGTCTAGATGAGAACATCCCATTTTGATCGCGAACATTCAGCCTTGATGGGTGCCCGAGCCCAAAAACCTTTACTATAGGTAAAAGGTTATATTTATGGAAGAATTTCATTGTAACCTATTAGGTTGACTCCATATAATGCCTAGATGATGACATCCCCTTTTGGTCGTGATTGGTCAGCTGTGATGGCTGCAAGTGCCGAAGCCCCAAAACCTTGAGCACAGTCTACAGGTCATATTTATGAAGGGATTTCATTGTAACTTCATAGGATCACTCCAGATGATGCCCAGATGAGATTGTCCCCTTTGGTTGCGATCATTCAACCATGATGGCTGCCCGAGCCCGAAGCCCAAAAACCTTAAGCACAGTCTACAGGTCATATTTATGAAGGGATTTCATTGTAACTTCATAGGATCACTCCAGATGATGCTCAGATGAGATTGTCCACTTTGGTTGCGATCATTCAACCATGATGGCTGCCCGAGCCGGAAGCCCGAAAACCTAAAGCACAGTGTACAGGTCATATTTATGAAGGAATTTCATTGTAACTTGGTAGGTTGACTTCATATAATGTCTAGATGAGAACGTCCCCTTTTGGACATGATTGGGCAACTTTGACGGCTAAATGTGCCCGAAGCCCGAAAACCTTTTGCACTGTCTACAGGTCATATTTATGAAGGGATTTCATTGTAACTTTGTAGGATGACTCCAAATAATGTCTAGATGAGAACGTCCCATTTTGGCCGTGATCATTCAGCCTTGATGGGTGCCCAAGCCCAAAAACCTGTAGCATAGGCAAAAGGTTCTATGTATAGAAGGATTTCATTGTAACCTGTTAGGTTGACTCCATATAATGCCTAGATGATGACATCCCCTTTTGGTCGTGATTGGTCAGCTGTGATGGCTACAGGTGCCCGAAGCCCGAAAACCTTGAGTACAGTCTACAGGTCATATTTATGAAGGGATTTCATTGTAACTTTGCAGGATCACTCCAGATGATGCCCAGATGAGATTGTCCCCTTTGGTTGCGATCATTCAACCATGATGGCTGCCCGAGCCCGAAGCCCGAAAACCTTTAGCACAGTCTACAGGTCATATTTATGAAGGGATTTCATTGTAACTTGGTAGGTTGACTTCATATAATGTCTAGATGAGAACGTCCCCTTTTGAACACGATTGGGCAACTGTGATGGCTTCAGGGGCCCAAAGCCCGAAAACCTTTAGCACAGTCTACAGGCCATATTTATGAGGGGATTTTAATGTAAATTGATAGGATGACTCGTTTTGGAATAATTTCACTGTAGCTTGGTAACTTTTGTTGATATACGTTAACTGTGAGGGCCACATACATTAACTGTGAGGTCATATTAACCCACCCCTCAGCTCTTTAGTACAGTGTACACCTCATATTATTTTTATCATAAACATAGCACACAGGGAACAGAAATGAACATATTCCCAGTTATCACAATTCTTGTCTTATTTCATAATCCTTTCATAAGCATTGAACATTAGCCTTTTCATCAAACACAGCAAACAAGTTAAGCTACAGTGTCATTGACACTTTCATTAGCTCAACTTTGGCGAAGCCAAATTTGAGCTTTTGTCATGGCCCGTCGTCTGTCGTCCCTCTGTCAACAATTGGATACGGCTCGGGCTAGAGGCCGTATTTATGAACCGATCTTTATGAAACTTCTTGGGTACCTTTGTTATGACCGTGGGACGAGAACGAGTGTTTTTGGGTGCAGTCCAAAGTTCAAGATGGCTGCCAGCTTCCATTTTGTACCGACGATGCAGAAATCTGTTTTTTGTACAGAACTTCCATATGAAAGCTCTGATTTGAATAATTTTTTGTATGAATGTTTAGTACCATGAGATGCATTACATATCATACGGGTTTTTTTCTCGAGCTTAAATTATGCAAATTAGACTGACTTTGATTTATTTAGTGTTACTTTCAGCACTGTCAGTGCAAATGCCAATACGGCTCGGGCTAGATGCCGCATTTATGAACCGATCTTTACGAAACTTCTTGGGTACCTTTGTTATCACCGTGGGACGAGAACGAGTGTTTTGGGGTCCGGTCCGAAATTCAAGATGGCCGCTGGCAGCCATCTTGTTCAAAATTAGGGGCAATCAGATTTTTGCGCAGAACTTCCACATGAAAGCTCTGATTTGAATAATTTTTTGTATGAATGTTTAGTACCATGGGATACATCACATATAATACGGGTTTTTTTCTCGTGCAGAAATTATGCAAATTAAATTAACTTTAATTTTTTCAGTGCTACTTACACACAGTAAGTACATATGTCAATACGGCTCGGGCTAGAGGCTGTATTTATCAACTGATCTTCACGAAACTTCTTGGGTACCTCTGTTAGAACCTTGGGACGAGAACTAGTGTTTCTGAGTGCGGTCCAAAATTCAAGATGGCTGCCAGTGGCCATTTTGTACCGAAATTAGGTCTAATCAGTTTTGTGTACACAACTTCTATACAGCTCAGGCTAGAGGCCGTATTTATGAACCAATCTTTACAAAACTTCTTGGGTACCTTTGTTATCACCGTGGGATGAGAACGAGTGTTTTTGGATGTGGTCCGAAATTCAAGATGGCCACCAGCAGCCATTTTGTACCAAAATTAGGGCAATCAGTCTTTTGTACAGAACTTCTGTATGAAAGTTCTGATTTGAATAAATTTTTGTATGAATGTTTAGTAAAATGGAATACATCACATACAGTACTGGTTTTTTTCTCGTGCAGAAATTATGCAAATTAGATGAATTTTGATTTATTTAGTGCTACTTATACACTGTAAGTGTCAATACGGCTCAAGCTAGAGGCTGTATTTATCAACCGATCTTCACGAAACTTCTTGGGTACCTTTGTTATCACCTTGGGACGAGAACGAGTGTTTCTGAATGCGGTCCAAAATTCAAGATGGCTGCCAGTGGCCATTTTTTATCGAAATTAGGTCCAATCAGTTTTTTGTCACAACTTCTCTCCAGCTCGTATTTATGAACTGATCTTCATGAAACTTCTTGGGTACCTTTGTTTTCACCTTGGGACAGGAATGAGTGTGTTTTGGGGTGCCTTTGTTATCACTGTGCTATGAGAACAAATATTTTGGGGTTCAGTCTCACCCACTCTGGGACTCATAGATTTCTTTTCTAGTTTAGCATCTGACTGTCACCCACCTTTACAATACTTTACCTATACATTTGTTACAGGCTACGGTCTGTATTTATGTACAGACCGTTACAATACTTTATATGTACCTTTGTTATCAGGTCATTACCTAGATGTTTGTCATTGCTGTGTCACATACTATACATGTACATGTCTTGACAAGTTGAACTACAGTATCATTGACACTTTCATTGTTGGAGTTGTGCCCCTTTTTTGACTCTTTTCTGCCCAATTTCGCAACTTTGGAAATTTGGTGTCTGGATGATAATTTCAGTTTGAGTTATTGAATCAAAAGCAAATTTTTGTACATATGTTTGTCTCATGAATACGCAGGTCAAGTTCAAATTTGGGTTCAGTCCGACCAATTTTGGCTGAGTTATGGCCCTTTTTTCGACTTTGAAAATTTGTTGTTTTTGTCTTCAATATGTCCAATGTAAGAACTTGCTGTCGGAGGACATAGCCCAGGCCTGGCAGTGGCCTTATTTATTTATTAGTCCCCTATGGGAACCGTAAGGGGACTATAGGATTGCACTCCGTCCGTCTGTCTGTCCATCTGTCTGTCTGTCCGTCTGTCTGTCCATCTGTCTCTCTGTCTGTTTTTATGTTACCATATGTTACCACCTCTCCCTCCAACATGCTTTAAGCTACACCTTTCATATTTGATACATGGATAAATGGTTCTGAGGGGATGATGCACGCTCAAAATCTTTGTTTCAAAATCCAAGATGGCGGAATGGCGGCCATTTTTGTTGTGTTTTTTTTAAGCTTTCTTCTCTATTTTCATGTTACCACCCTTCCCTCCAACATGGTTCAAGCTACACTTTTCATATTTGGCACATGGATAGTGGGTTGTGATGGGATGATGCACGGTCAATATTTTTTTTTCAGAATTCAAGATGGCACCATGGCAGCCATTTTTGTGTTTTTTAATATTTTTCCTCTATTTTATGTTGCCACCCCTCCCTCCAACATGGTTCAAGCTACACCTTTCATATATGGTACATGGCTAAAGGGTTGTGAGGGGATTATTCACGCTCAATATTTTTTTTTCAAGATCTGTCTGTCTGTCTGTCTGTCTGTCTGTCTGTCTGTCTGTCTGTCTGTCTCTGTCTGTCTGTCTGTCTGTCTGTCTGTCTGTCTGTCTGTCTGTCTGTCTGTCTGTCTGTCTGTCTGTTTTTATGTTACCACTTCTCCCTCCAACATGCTTTAAGCTACACCTTTCATATTTGGTACGTGGATAAATGATTCTGAAGGGATGATGCACGCTTAATATTTTTTTTTCAAAATCCAAGATGGTGGATTGGCGGCCATTTTTGCTGTGTTTTTTAAGCCTTTTTTTCTCTATTTTTATGTTACCACCCCTCCCTCCAACATGGTTCAAGCTACACTTCTCTCAATTCTCAATTTTTAGATTCCATTCACATTTGAAATCCTGACTGATAACCTGTATTTTACCCAAACCACCCCCCAGGTCTGACACTCCTGTTGACTGTTGTCATGAAACCCCAATTGTCCCCAAGCCGAACCATCCCCCGGCCGAACCGTCCCCAATTATTTTACCAAAACTGCTCCCCCCAGTCTGATACTCCTGCTGACTGTGGTCATGATGTCTTATGTGACAAAAACACCTTATGTCACAAAAGTGCCGTAGGGGACAAATACCACCTCGGTGGTCAAACACTTATTTATTTATTTATTTATTTATTTATTTATTTATTTATTTATGTTTATGGTCACATATTTCTGTACATTGGCTAATCAAGACCGAAACATGGAGATAAAGTCAAGTAGTTTAGTCAATCGTTTATACCCATTTTGCCCATAGTAGAGGACTTCTACCCCAAGCATTGGTGATTGGGTCCTATTTTAACTGTAAAACAGAGCTTGTTTACCACAGTAAACGATCACTGCTTCACTTTCCAGGGTTCCCATGGGGCTGCATCAGATCGAACATTGGATTTGCTGAAGAAATGCAGCTGTGATGTACTACTGCAGAAGGCTCATTCCAGCATTGTGTCACATAACAAAATTTCTTCAAAGACCCTCTAAAATGCCTTTTGTATTCTGGACCCTCAGATCAGATTATGCATTCAGGGATTTTGTTGTGTGTCCTGGGAAAGGGTCCAAATCCCAACCCATTGCAAAATGTATTGACATGTCAGTTGGGAATTGGTACTTGCAATGAGTCGCATCTCTGTAAGACTTGGTCCTGCCCTAAGGCCTACCGGGGCTTTTTACTCAGGATCGTCTGGGTTACAGAGAGGAAAGTTAGGCCAAAATTATCCTAAATAGCCTGTTCTCATCTAGTGGCTTAGCAGTGATTTCTACTAAAGTATTGGCTGCCTGTTGAGTAGCCATAACTTAACTACAACCACTGCCTAGGTAATTTATCTATTGTTAGCGGGGGGCGCGGTGGCTCAGTTGGTAGAGGTGTAGGCTGCAAGCCGAGAGGTCCTCGGTTCGAATCCCACCTGCAGCAACCGCGTTGTGTCCTTGGGCAAGACACTTCACCCCGATTGCCTACATGGGGGCACAATGACGCTGTGTACTGAGGCGTACTGCACGTCGATGGTGCGCATGTCTTCAACCAATCTAACCCTGCCTGTGCTGCGGTGCAGAGTTCAGAGTTACGATGTTGGAGAGCTGACAGCTGCTCGTCGTTGCTCGGTGGTTCTCTCCGGGTACTCCGGCTTCCTCCACCCGTAAAACTGTCACGGTCACGATTAGCCATTGTGCATAAGTATGTGACCTTAAACACCAATAAATAATAAATAATAATAATATTGTTAGCGGAACCTCATGATTATATGACAAGGGCACCTGCCCTGAAGTCGAAAAATTAGAAATAATCCTTTAAGGGTTAAAAATAACATATCTGTATTTAATCCATTATCTGAGTCAACCAAAAGATGCTAATCTCTTTTTTTAGATAACAAAAATAGTTCAGGCTTTGCTTCCAAAACATGGCTTATGACCTTTGTTGAAAAGAGATTGACAAGCTCATTCCAATAAGGGATCCTAAACTATGTTTTGGAAGCAAAAGCTGAAAACAGCAAAATCAAATGGTGGTGCTTATATATAGTATTGGATAAGCTGGCCAAAAGACACAGTAAAGAGTTACAAAATTTAATTCTGCATTTAATTCTCTTAACAGACCATTGAATTTTGTGGGGGGTTTTATTCACTGAAACACCCTAATTTTAATCCACTGCACACTGATATTGGAATATCAAAAATTTCAAGGTGCAAATTTTTCCCGTAATGCCACTAAGAATTTAAGCAATTCAGTCTTGTTTGATAGAGATCTGTCAAACAAGAATGAATTGGTTAAATTCCTAATTGCATTATGGACAAACAATTGGTACTTGAATTTTTGTTATTTTAACATCAGTGAAGAGGATTGATGTATTAACAGTATTATTTGTGTGTGATGTTCATATTCACAATTTGCAGCTTTGAATTATGAACTGAAACTCCTGTGACCTGCATTTCGCTTTTGTAACTGAAGAATGGTGTGTAGTTTGACAGTTAACCCTTTTCCTAATGAATCACTCGCATCCGCCCGCATAATTTGCAAATTGAGCAGGTGAAAAAAATAAATATTTCAACAAAACCATATCATGTGATCCCTCATTGAAATGTGCTCACAAGCTCATTCCAATGAAGGGTCACATGGTATGGTTTTGTTGAATTTTTTTTTTTTAAATTTAAAAAAATAGTAATTGAAGTAATAAATTTTGATAATCTCTTCGTAGTTAAAGGGTTAAAGAACAAAACAATATTCTAATATTTCAGAGCTCATTGATGAAGCAAAAGAGAAACAAGACAAGGCTGAAAAAGAATTACGGCACTATAAATGTGAGTACACATGCATGCTATAGGTTGCCTTTGCTTATCGCTAAGCAAATTGGATGTTTGATCAAAAGGTTATTTGTTTGGATCTCATACATGACACTTACAGTGTGTCTAGCCAGCTGCTTATCTTCGCTTTCACCATTGAAGCATTTTGATAGGGTCCTGCAGATATTCGATATTTTTAAAAACAATTCAATTCATAAGGCATTATAAAATCGAAATTGGAGTGCTGAATATGGAGTTTTTGAATATGGTTAATGAAAGCAATGTAGTCTTGAGTTTTTTAATTATAATCCTGACTGACTGGTGTTCCAACTACATCATCAAGGCCTCATAGTCTGAACATATCAGGTTTACATGCCCACCTCATCTTTATGACGTCCTCTGCTTGAATATGCTGCATGTGTCATGAAGAGAAAAATGTGTGATCATCCATATTTGATATTTTTTTCTTGGTTTGATTCAAAAACTTGGGGTGCTTATTCAATCTGATATTTAGTTTTTGAGAAAATGCTCCATTCGCTGGCCCCTACATGATGGGAGTGCTATTCATAAAAATCACCGTTTAAATTTTGTTATTCTCCAGTAAGACCAACATCCTTTTCCTCTGATTGGACCAGAACTTGTGTAGTTTTATGGCTCCAGTAGCGTATCTTACCAGTTGGTGTCACCACGCGAAATATTTGAAATGAGGTTGCCTATTTCGCAATTATTTCATCAACAGAATGACTTGCAAACCTTTGAGTTTATGATTTGAACTAAGATGGAGTGACTGACCTTTATCTGATTAATTGTGTATTTGCCCAGTGACGTTGTGGGGTACACAAGCGGTTTAGTTACTAAACTTATTGTTAAAAGTTGTCTTATTTCACAATGTAGGTTTTGGGCTATGGGAAGAGACACTCTTCATCCCGGTTGAACATAAACTCGAAGCCACAAACCTCAGACCAAGTGACCTTCATTTCATCACAATAACTTATAATATTGTTCAATTTTTTCCACCAAAACATAGCCTATGGTCATGCCTTGGAAAAAAAAACTTGTGCACATTTCATTGAAGGGTCATAACCTATGTTTTGAAGACAAAAATTGAAAATTTTTACTTATTCAAGAATATGTTTTCAGAAGTGCTGTCTTCTTTTCATGTTAAGTAAAGGGTACCAGTCCAGTCTTTAACTAGGTAGTACAGTGAGAAGTAGGACAGTTGATTATCACTGCTTGGTGGTTTTCTCTGAAGTTGATTGCCACTACATGGTGTTTTTTAGCTCATCTTGACAAAGTCAAGCTAAGCTAATCTCATCGCTCTCCGCCCGTCGTCCGTTGTCCGTCGTCCATCAACACCATGTCTTGGTCTTCTCCTCGAAAACCACTGGGCAAATTCAAGTGAAAGTTTGTGTGAGTGTTGGTCCCGAAGGGGCATTGCATTTTTGTTGAACTCAACATGCCCAGCCCCATATGGAGGGAGTGGGGAAAAATGCTCCAAAATATTTTTAAAATCTTCTTCTCATGAACCAGTGTGTACAATGACTTGATATTTGCTATGGAGCTTCCTTTTTAGGTGCAGAATCAAGTTTGTTCAAACGAAGTTCGTGAAGCAATATTTGGCTTTGTAATGGGAGGGGTAAGATTTATTGAAAGAAAAATAGCAAATAAATTATTTTGTGTATATACTATTGGGAATATTTTGTTTTGTTATTGCTTTCTTTTTAAATGATTGTTTTTTAGGTGAAGTTGATGAGGTCAAAGTGAAATTGAAGAAAGCCAATGATGAAACTACAGTTTTGAAGTCACAGGTAGCTGATACGAACTTGCAATTAAAAGAGAAATCATCCATAGTTATTGATCTTCAAGGTGAGGTTTTTACAGTTACACATTACATGATGGTTTTGTTGATAGTATTTTCTGTCAAAGCAACCTTTATTGTTGACCATTTTTTTTTAAAACATGTAATTCTTAGTGATCTTATGTACTGTTTACAAACAACATTTTAAAAACAAATTTTTTCATGTCCTCCCATGCATTTATGCAATGGTGGCATTAAGGGTTGCCCCTCTGAATCTCTCAGAACATACGTCTGTACATATGGTATGTTATGGTATGGTATGGTTTAAAAATCATCCATTGACTTTTCAGACACAATGGGGGCCCTAGCACAGGTATGAAGATGCTCAACCTGAGTGGCACACAGAGCCTTAGCACAGATTGCACCTATGTACACTATATATAAATGGGTTCAAGTAATATTTATTTGACGAGCTGTTGCTTCGGCATCATAGTAGGGTTCTTCAACATGCACAGTATTACAGTATTCACTGCACACGTGACAGCCATTTATACATCCTCACCTGATAGGACAAGCATAGCGTCATCCCTGATCTTGACATTATAGAAGAACAGTGTGGGTTGAATACACGCATTACATGTTCTTGTCTATTTGATTTCCCACACCCGGATTCGAATCTGCAACCATTTGGCTTCGAATGCAACACTTTATGCTCTCAGACATGCTCCTCAGATTATCATATTCTACATACTTACTTTAGTCACTATTGGCAGAATGAAGTCATATTTTCCAACTGTACTAGTGGTCATAACCCAGAAGTCAAATTCAGTTTTCAGATTTTTTGAACAAGCAGTTTCAGTTATGGCCCTTGACTGTACAAAACAGTTTCTCTCTTGTGGTTTTTGCTTGATATATTTACTGGATATGATATTCCTTCCCAGAATTGTCCATTGTCAGGCTCAGCAGATATGACTTCAAACTCTGCTGATATGGTGCCTATCTTGGCCAATATCAATCATGCTAGAGTTGTTCCTCTTGATGCATTACTAGATGCAACCACTTTGTTTACATCAGAATCTTTCACCATTTTCATCAAACACAATCAGGGGAAACTGGTGTGACCTGGCATAATGGAGTAGTTTGAAGCGGTGTTTTTGTACAGTGAGGAATTAATGATGGCAATAAGTAAGGATTGATTGGGTGGATAAAGAGAAGAAAGAAGAGAGTTGTATAGGAAATTCAGTCCAAACTAAGATTCAGTGTCAAAAATGGAGATTTGCTGAAGTCGCAGAAGAGATAGTTCAGCTATTCGAACGTTGCAGCTTCTCCAGTGGGGATTTCATATCAACTGAGATACCAGCCCTTTGTAACTTCACATCAGCCCTCAGCTTTCGAGTTCGGGTGATATGAAACTAAGCAGGTAATAACCTCTAAATCCCTTTGGCAAAATGATATGACATTTTAGTTTTTCTTGTAGTTACAAAAGGAAGACTACATTCAATTTTCAGAATTTTAGCCCATGTGATTGCGTAGTTATTGCCTGTGATTTTGCATAAAAGTCTGTTAGGTTTTGGTTTTCACATGGTCACTTTATTTTCCTTTGTCAGATTGATTTGAAATTGAGTTTTTTTATGATTACAGAATACAGAACAGATTTCTGATGCACATGTTTGAATAGTTATCTCCCTTGATCATTTGAAAACTTTTCGTTTTGGTCTGTCAATGGTTTTAACTGGTTGAGGGCTAGATTATTTTGGGTGGTCTTAATTTGTTATTCAGAAATTGTTTTATAACAAATTATTGGAGAGTGTCCAAGGCACTCTCCAATAATTTGTCATAAAACTAATTTACATAAGCAAAATATTATTTGTGTTTGACTGAACATCAAACAGGAGCAAGGAAAATGTCCACTTTTGCTATGATACCTTCATTTTTCTGAAAGCCATAATAGATTCTTCTAGTACTCAAACAGTTAACTGGTAGAGTGCTAAATTAATTGTGGTCATACACATTTGTCCACGTCTCTTTGCCTTGTTACAATTTATGGGAGAGTGCCTAAGGGCACTCTCCCATAAATTGTAACATGGCAAATCCTCACAGACTAAATAATTTCAATTTAAAAATAATATGAAGCACATCCACTAAATATGAAGCCATTTAGTTGCGGCACCTACACTTCAGAATAAAGCCCAAATATGGGCTTCCAGCACTCTACCAGTTAACTGGTAGAGTGCTGGAAGCCCATTTTTGGGCATTATTCTTAAGTGCAGGTACTGCGACTTAAAAGCTTCAAAGTCAGTGGCTGTGCTTCATATTATCTTTGAAGTGATATTATTTAGTCTGTTAAGATTTGTCTTGTTACAGTTTATAGGGGAGTGCCCACAGAAACTCTCCTGTAAATTGTAACAAAACAAAGACATTGTGAACAAATTCTGGTGGCCAAAAATAATTTAGCTCTCTACCAGTTAAGGATGCAAGTATCAATATTGGGAACATTCTTATTTTTATTTTTTTCCTGAGAATCCTCGAAATGTTGTGAGTTTGTCCTCCAAACATTCTTTGAAAATCCTTGAATTCAGCATAAGATGGTTCCTGAATTCAGTTACATGTACTGAAATATTTACAGGACAGCCATGTGTCCTTGAATGCAAAAATTTATTTTCAAGGCCCTGAAAGTACTTGAAAATTGGCCTCAAATAACAAGGTCCTTTAAAGTACTTGAAAACTTATGCAGTTAGCCAGTGCTATAATAAGGAATAACTTTAGTAGCCCCAACAAAGAATGAATCATCCCTTGAGAAGAACAAAGCACCATCTTCAATGCTAAAGCATTGCAGATGGCACCTTCTTCCACCTAAGGGAAGAAATGTGAGAGAAATATTCTAGTGGTTATCCTGCAACTTATTTCAGCAGGTAGTGTGCTTGTATCCTGATTTTGTAATTCATGTATTGATGGTTCTTGAAAGTCCTTGACTTTGATGCATTATGGTCCTTTAAAATTCTTGATTTGAACTCCAAAGGGTTCTTAGAAGTCGTTGAATTTGGTTCCTGATTTATGTTATCTGTGTTCATCATCTTACAGATCAACTCAGGAAAGCTGAAACTACAACGATAGAAGTTAAGCAACAAATTATAGATCTACGAGGTGAATATTTTTATAACACTATTACTTCACTTCTCAAAATGAACACTTCACTAACAGTATAGTTTAGAAAAAGTTACTGAAGAATTAAAAAATTATATGTTTTAACACTTATTAATTGTTAATTGTTCCCCAGACTTTCACAATTTCTGGCTTGTTTTACTGCACATGAAAGGGTATTGCATCAACCTTGTCTGTTGGTCGTTAATATGTAAACTAAAATCCTCTGAAAATCATCTAGGTACAATAATTTTTGGGTGTGTGGATAGTCAGTTTAAAATAGCAGAAAAGGTATAGTTGTATGACCATTTAGTATTTAACTCCTTGTATGCTGCTGGCAGATATTCCTGCCCAGGACAAGAAATCTCTTGCAGTTGGAATAAGTAAAATTTGACGATACTATTGGAAAAAGTAAAATTTGAGGACATTTGACCAAATATTTCTCTCTAAATGGGACAGACATTTTGACTAATGATTTCTTGAGTCGAATTTGAATGAACTTTTCATCAAATCTAGTCATGGCTGCTTCTCAGCAGCCATGACTAGTTTTGATGAAAATTATTTTTAAATTACTCAGTGGGTTAAGAGTTGATCAGATTTGCTAATGATGGATCTTTTTTTATTCCTTTACCTAACCTTGATAGCAGACAACACTTGCAAAACTATTTCTTGCATGACTAAATATTTTATTTTTTTTATTTCCACAAAAACAAGTGTTATAACATCCAGTTGTGATAAGTTTGTTTGGAAAAAAGCCAATCCAAGACATTTGGTTCCATTTGAAGCTTGTCTGTCTATAGAGGTGGGAAAGAGCTGATTAGAAATCTATGCCAAGTTTGGGGATATTTTGATAGATTATGGTACATCAGAACTTCTGACAGTTCTCCGTTTTTTCATTGGTAATATTCAATATTTAGGGTATACTGGATTACATGCATACATCCGTTTGTGCGTCCGTACATCTGTCCGTCCATCTGTGTGTGAGTCCATCCGAGAATATTCATAACTTAAGTAAATTATTATGGAACTTGTTTTCTATAAAATTTGGTCATAGGTATGCCCACTCCAGGCGGTACACCACATGGGGGTGTGCACCGGACGACAGTCCAGCTCTTGTTGATTTTCTAATATATTTACATTGTAATGATTTAATCCACAGTCACAGTACTGTATCTTTCTTGAAGATCAAGACATTTTTGTTGACTTTCAAACTGACTGTTCACAAAAGGTGTTGAAGCCAAACATACTGTTTCTCATGACATTTGAAAAATGGTGGTCTCAGTTGACTTATAGATTCTGGTTGATTTTCATCTGCTTGGGAAAATGAATAAGTACTTTTTCATTATCTTCTTTTTATTTGATTAATATTTTTAAACGTTTATCCAATGCAAACGATATCTAAATTCATTATTTTAACCCTTAAGGGGGGAGCGTGGTGGCTCAGTAGGTAGAGGTGCAGGCTGCAAGCAGAGAGGTCCTCGGTTCGAATCCCACCTGTGGCAACTGCATTGTGTCCTTGGGCAAGACACTTCATCTCCATTGCCCGCGTGGGGGCACGATGACGCCGTGTACTAAGGCATACTGCAAGTCGATGGTACGCATGTCTTCAACCAATCTAGCCCTGCCTGTGCTGCAGTGTGGAGTTACGATGTTGGGGAGATGGCAGCTGCTCGTCGTTGCTCGGTGGTTCTCCGGGTACTCCGGCTTCCTCCACTCGTAAAACTGTCACGGTCATGATTAGCCATTGTGCATAAATATGTGACCTTAAAGATCAATAAATAAATAAGTAACCCTTAAGGGCCTGGACAAATATCCTGAATTCGTTCCAGCCCACAGCCTTAAAACATCCAGTGTCTTAGCAGTGATTTCTAGTGAAGTCTTGGCTGCCTTAATAGGCAGCCAAGATTGTAACTAGAAACCACTGTCTAGATAATTTGCCTGTTGTCAGCAGAACCTTCTCATAATGGCATGTTAAGGGTGCCTGTTTTGAGATTGTAAAACCGGAAATAGGCCTTTATGGGTAAATTATTGGGTTTTTTTTCAAAAACCTTTACCAAAACTATATCATGTGACCCCCTCATTGGAATGAGCACGGTGAGCTCATTCCAATGAGGTGGCCACATCATATGGTTTTGTGAACAAATTTTGAAAAATATATTTTTTTCAACTGCGTAAATTACATGGGTGGATGCAGCCGATTCATTAGGTAAAGGGTTAATCAAGCTCTGCATAATGGTCACCCACTAATTTCATATTTAGGTTTGCAAAAAACTTGTTTCTGTCATAAGATGCTTATTTTGACAAATAAAGAAGAAAATAAAATAGAATAATAAAGTTTGGAAATGAGTAAGAGAAAATCCATTGAAAATTGTCTGGGAAAATGCCAAAATGGTAACTTGCCTTCTATAATCCTTGCTACTTTTTGTTCTGCCATCAACTTAAAGAAAATCCCTATTTTTCTCTACGATATACCATAATTAAAAAATAAGTCATATTTGATATCATATTTTCTCAATGTGAAATTGTTCTGTGATGTTAATTCCCTGTAGCAAAATTGTTGTGATATCATGGCAAATGAACATTTGTGTTGTATTATTTTGGTATCGGTGTTGCTGGTAATATTGTTTGATGAATGATCTTTGTTTGTGCACTAAATATTTCATGTAACTAGTTTGAATATATTACTCAGATTCATTTTATAATAAATGAAATATTAGAATTGTGGTCATGATGTGTGTTTCTTTAATCACAACCTCTCTAACAGACAAATGAATGATCTTATGAATACTGGAATTCTGAAACATTTTTGTGGGTGAAGGAAGCCAAAATGTCTAGAGAGATCCAACAAGTAGTGATGTTTAACTCTTAACCTGACAAGTATTTTCAAGAGATTTCATCAAATCGAGTCATGGCTGCTATAAAGCAGCCATGACTAGATTTGATGAAAAATTTACCAAAATTTAACTCCAAGAATCCTTGAAGAAAAAATTCATTCAATTTTCGGGAGTAAAATTTGATTAAATGTGCCCGAAATTATACTTATTTCTGAAATCCTGTCCTGGGCAGGAATATCTGCCAGCAGCATTTAAGGAGTTAATTGTTAGATTGGTAACATGACAAACTGGTACAAAGAAAATCTTTATGGAATCACATTAGTTGAAGTCAGCGTGTACCAAAAGTGAACCATATACCTCTTCACTTCATGCTTCCGCATGAACAAGTGGAGTTGCACTACATGCCTTCAACCAATGCTAACTTTGCCCGTGCCGGGATAGTAGTTTGATGAGTCAGATAATTGTTTGCCATTGCTTAGCGGTTTCCTCTGAGTACTCCAGCTTCCTCCATCTGTAAAACTGTCCGACACCTACAAAAGTGGTTTTATTTCCTTCCTCCCTTCCAAAGCTTAGTCTGTACTCCTTCTGCTGTGCCTCAGTAGGTAGAGGCACAGGCTGCAAGCCGAGAGGTCCTTGGTTCCAATCCCACCTGTGGCAACCACATTGTGTCCTTGGGCAAGACACTTCACCCCTATTGGCCACATGGGGGCACGGTGACATGTACTAAGGCGCACTGCATGTCATTGGTGCATCTGTCTTCAACCAATGCTAACCCTGCTTGTGTGGAGTTAGTATGTTGGGGAGCTGACAGTTGCTTACCATTTCTCAGTGGTTCTCTCCGGCTTCTTCCACCCATAAAACTGTTGTGATCATGATTAGCCAATGTGCAGAAATATGTGACCTTAAATACCAATAAATAAATAAATATAAATAATGCTCCTTCTTTCGAACAGATTCGTACTCTGCTTGGTCAGGGCAGCCAGCAAAGCTGTAATAAATGCTGCAGTGGATTAGTGTTACTGCAGATAAATGTTGTTACCAAATATGTGATACTGTTATTATTTTGTGGATAGAATTTTAGAGCAATCCAACTTCTGTCTTGAACACCAAGAATCTACGTTCTTCATACTAGGCTATTGAAAAAATGAAATCCCTGTTTCTTAGGCACCTCGCTTTTCATTAATATTCTGCAAAAAACCTCCCTCATCCTGCTTTGAGCTTATCATTATTTTTTGATCAAGCAAAATCTGCACTGACTAAAGCCAGTTCTTTTGAACCTTTGAAGTGTAATACATATGATGGGTAAATTAGCAAGTGACATTCTGATTAATTTGTTAGTTGTTTCTAGGCAAGTCTTGGCTGCATACAAAGGCAGCCAATACTTGCCTAGAAACTACTGCAAATCCACAGGATTCAGACTAAGTGAAGCAAAGTTGTATGAAAATCTCCAGGCCTTGCAAGATTAAAGAGAAAAAAAGGCTGCCTTTCCTCATAAAAAAATTCATGGAAAATTGCCTGTGATAGCAAGAATTTGTATTTAATAGTCCTATTATAGATGATTATTGGAAGGTACCTGCTATTTGGCATGAATAATTCTAACAAGAGGACTCCAGTGGTTACACTTACGTACAAGGACTTGTAATAACTGGTGTATCCTTGTTAAAGATTGGAGTGCTGAAAGTATTGTTGGCCTGTAAAATAAATTGTGTCTAAGCCATCATGATGAACCCTAAAATCCACATACAGCCAGATACTACCACTTTTATATTGCTCTGAAAAGCTTTCCCCGTGTGTATTCTTTCTTGAAAACTCCATTGATAGGCTGCATGTATTTTATGCCTCCCCCCCCCCCTATGAAATGTGAAGGGCATTAAATGTTACCCTTGTCTATCCATTTGAAACTTTCACATATTGTCTAGAATTACAAAATACAGATCAAGTTTGCATTTGGCCGTTTTTGCAGTCTGTATTCTCGAGTTATTCCCCTTGACTTATTGAAAAATAGTTCATTTTATCGTTTCTGGATGCTAACTTGAGTACGCATTGAGAAAATTGTTTGTAAATTTTTTAACTTTGAGTTCTCACGGATTTAATGTGATTTTATAAAAACAAAAAGCCTTTCACCCATTTGCCCTCGTGTGAGTGTAGGTATGGGAGGCCATTGGGTGAATTTTTTTTCTTTGCTTTAAAATGGGTTTTGGAGAATTTTAAGTGATTTTATGTAAAAATAAAATGTTCACTCCATTGATCCTGGGTTGGGGGAGGGGGGTCCATTGTCCGATTTTTCTTCTTTTTTTTTTGGCCTCAAAATTTGTTTCGAAGATTTCAAATCATTTTATGAAAAACAAAATTCCCCCAATTGGGAGTGGGTTACGTTGGGTAAATTTGTTTTTATGTCTTTGCTTTAAAATAGTACCCTGGGTTGAATTTTTGTGAATTTCCCCTTTGGATGATTTTTTAAATTTTAGTTTTCCTTCTTGAAGTTTTATAGTAAAGCCGGCCATTAGTGTCCCATGGACACAAATGGTGGGCTTCTGTACTGGTTTTTCAATTGGGAGATGGGGATCTATAATGATGAGACATGGGGGCATAGCCATCCTTGGCATTATTCTAGTTCCATTATTGTTGGCAGCCTGTACCGGCAGTCAGCAATAATGTTGAAACACTGTTAAGTGATATGCAGGTGTGTAAATGTATATAGGGTAGTTATTATCATAAAAATCAATTTGTGTCTCTGAGGGTTAACCAATTACCCAACAGCCAGAAGCAGCCAGCACTATTCTCAAAATCGCCAATTAATTTTCAGTATTCTTTATTTTTTTGTCTCAAAAACATAGGTTATGGCCCCTCGTTGGAACGGGCTTATCGAGTTCGTTCCAAGGAAGGGTCATAACCGATGTTTTTGAGACAAAAAATTAGTTATTCAAGAATTTTTTTTTCAAGTGTCGTCTGCTTTTCATGTTAGGTAAAGGGTTAATAAACATGGGCAAATTGTCACCATCATTTGAGGAGTCAAGATAATGGAGTAGCACAAAACATCTGTTGCAAAGTGGTGAACAAATGATCCGACCATGTCATTTCTGTTCCATAGCATATGTTTTCTAATTCCATGGGCTGCCCAGGAAAATTTTTAAAAAAAAACAACACTAAACTGGGGTGCAAATTGTTGTGTTTGCACTGGTCAGGTTTGCATGATTTATTGGGTAAACGGTTTAACAGTTTGACACTATTCCTGTTTCAAATTACAAATCAGAATTAATTTAACATCCAGACATATGAGATTACATCAAGTTTGACAGTTTCATGAACAATGGAAGTCCAAGTGTTTGGAGAGGATTATTTTGGATTGGGAAGTTACCTAATTTGTTCACTTTGATGGCCAGGAACAAGTGAACTTAGGTCACATTAGTGAAGTTGTTTTGCCCCAGTTAATCTTAGAAAATTGCTGAATTTTTTACTCAAGGTCCTTAAACACCATGGAAAAACTCACTCCAGTTCAGGAAGCATTCCTCAGCATGTTGAATGGGCTAAACCCTTTCTCTAACACATCATCTGCATTTACCCACATAATTTACAAAGTAAGCAGTTGGAAAAAGAATGGGTTTTCTGTATGAATTTCCACAAAACCATATCAAGTGACCACCTTATTGGAAAGAGCTTGTCAAATGTGTGCCAATGAGGGGCCACATGATAAGGTTTTTGAAAGATTCAAAAACAAAAGTATATTTTGAAATCAGTTACATTCGTTAAAGGATTAGAACACAGTGTCACTGTGCTTAGATCTAAAATTGGTGGCATGATACAGTTAACGCCATATTATATGGAGTTCAAATATGAATCCAATCAATAAGTAGAGATGAACTCATAACATATAGGAATCGGAAGGAGTGTTGGTAAGGGTGAGAGGGGTCTTGAAACTATTGTTCAGTTATTACAAACGAAATGTAATCGTTCATCATTGCTTGGATTGTTTCTTTTTTTTTTTCTAATATTTCACCATAATGCTTATTATTATTTGCAGCATTCTTTACTTGCTAATTCATTTCTAATTCATTAATTAACTGTTCATTAATGTCAGAATACCGAAATTTCATGCTGCGTATTTTTCCCATAACTTAACTTGGAATTTAACCAATTCATTCTTGTTAGACAGTGCATAATTATACAAATCATTTAATTTTAACCCTCAAGGACCAAATTCTGACTGATCACTTTTTTACTACAACAGAACATGTATCCCAACACGATGTCTGTGGGGAAACTTGCAAGTTATATTCTAAGTACCTTGACAATTGTTTCTAGGCAAGTCTTGACTGCCTAGATAGGAAGCCAAGACTGTCAAAACAAGATTGAATAGGTTAAATTCCAAGTTGCATTTCAGGAAAAATTTGGAGGTAGAGATTTTGATCTTTTGACATCAGTGTACAGAGGGCTAAGTTACTGATTATTACAGTAGTTTCATTAACACATGATTTGGCCAAAAAAATGTCTTGATTCTTAGGCAATCCCTCACTAAAATTGAACCCCTCATTGGACATTTTTATTGCTTTGCAGTGTCTTCTAATATTACTACAAAATCGGGAGACGTTTTTGGTTGATGTATGTAACAGAAATCAGAGGAGCATAACTAAAGACAGTCTACATCTTGTAGCTTTGCAGTTGTTTCTAGGCAAGTCTTCGCTTCCTATCTAGGCAGTCAAGACTTGCCTAGAAATAATTGTCAAAGCACTCAGAATGTAACTTGCAAGTTTCCCCACAAACATCGTGTTGGGGTACATGTTCTGTTGCAGTAAAAAGGTGATTAGTCAGAATTTGGCCCTTGAGGGTTAAAATTAAATGATTTGTATAATTATGCACTCTCTATTTTATAAGCCCCAATTAATTAATGAAGTTTAAATTATGTTGGACTATTTTCAAAAAAAAATTAGAACAAAATTTTAAAAAGTTCTTTAAAATTATCAAACACATCTTATGTCTTCACTGTTCATAGCAACTAATCAGAAAGCTCAGGTTCTGTAACTACTTTACCAATTTATTTCCTCATCACTTATTTTTAGCATGCTGAGAGCTTTTTTTCATCTAAGTTTACAACAATTCATACCACTTTAATAACATTATTTCATATGCATGCATAGCAGATCGCCTCATGGACGAGAATGGACAGAACCATTACTATGCAGAAGTAGCCAGTCTTAGAAGTGAGTCATACAGTAGTGAGCAAAATATGTTGAAAGTCAGCTATTATCAGAATGCCATTTTCTCAGAAAATGGCATTTCAAAAAATTTTGGAGTTTATTCAGTGTCTTTCAGACAGACAGTTTGTTGGCACAGACACAAAGCTTTTAGATTTTGATTATTGATATGATTGATACTTGTCTATTTTCACCTTAGGTTTATGCACAAAATCTTTATGTTTATGTACAAAATATATCCCTGTTAAGCTCTTGCTTTTAATGCCATATCTCGAAGAGTCGAGACATGGTCTTAAAAACAAGAGCTCAACTCTGATGTAACATTTTGTACACAAACATAATGGTAGATTTATCCAAGCCTGGAAATAAGACTGTCATCTGCAGAATGAGGTCCCCTGAGGGTGAATTTGGTTATGCTACCCGGCTTTGCAGAGTAGCATAACCACATTCACCCTCAGGGGACCACTATCTGAATCAAGGTGTCAGGCCTAAACAGAAAGAGGTCCCCAGAGGATAAATTTGGGAATTCTCACCCACTGTATGGGCTAGCATCAACAAATTCTCCCTCTGGGGACCTCATTCTGCAAATGACAGATTGCTTATTTCCAGGCTTGGTTTTATCTTACTGTTCTCAACTGTTGTGCCAATAACTTGATTAAACTGGCATGTTAATTTCAGTCTTCATTTTCAGACTCCTAAAATGTTGGCTGTTGTGGTCAGAACTGTAAACGACTGTATTGAACTTGACCAATCACTGGATAAACTCACTGAGAATGTTTGTTAAACTTTGCAAAAAGACTGTGCGCTGTCACTGCGTATTGTTTCAACTTAAACGTTCACAATGTTCAAGATACAGACACATAAAAGCAATGTGGTTTCTTTCATAAATTGATAATTGCACTTATCACATAATTACCACCACATCGCACATTATGGAAAATATCGTTCACACCAATTTTAATACGAGAATGACATCAGAAGTCAATGCTGATGTCTTAACGTAAGTGAGTTGTTTTCGGAATTGAATTAATCTTCTCTTATATTTCAATTTCATTAACTTATTATTTAATACAAATAGCAGACGACAATTGCAAAAAAAACATTTCTTGAGTAACTAAACATTTTAATTTTTTTGCCTTGGAAACATAGCTTATGATCCCTCATTGGAATGAGCTTGTTCCAAAGAGGAGCCACAAGCTATGTTTTCAAGGCAAAAATTGAAAAAAATAAAAAAAATTTATTTGGCAATTTTTGTGAAAAGCACTGGCCAGTTTAGTTGCCACATTACAGTACAAATCAAAATAAGTTGTAGCATTACAGCAATAAACTAAGTATACTGCTGCTCCTGCACTGATAAGATCAGGATCTGACATAATTTTCTGGAAAGCTCTCAGCGAGAGCTTTCCAGAAAATGTTGTCAGCTTCTGGTCTTATCGGTGTAGAAAGAGAAAGATACATAGTTTATAGTGGTTATCTTACAACTTATTTTGACTTGTACTGTAAGTAAAAAGATTAAATTACACATTATGTGATAAAAGAATCTCAAATTCATCAGAATTTGACATGAAATTTCGGAACCGTGTTCCCTTAAATCGATCTGAGCCTCCATAAACCTTGGCTCAGATGGATTTTAGTGAACTTGGTACAGAAGTTTCAGGATATCCCCACTCATTTCAGTTCTTTGATTTTTGAGAAGTGTTTTTTCCTCTTATGGGGTTCTCTCAATGCCTTTCTGAAGCTTGTAATGTTCTATAAATAGTAGTGTAAACAAATTGGTACTTATTATGCCCCAGTCCTCTCGGGGGCATTATGTTTTCACCATGTCCATTTGTTCATCATCCATCCAACGTTAACGTTCTTGGTTTCCATCCAATAACTAAAGAAACGCTTATTTGATCAAATCATAATTTTAGGCACTACTTATGGATGACTAGACCATGCTTCCTTTCGATGTTGTTCCAGCTAGCCAATTTATTAGCTTAACTTGACATAGTCAAGATAAGCTATTGCCATCACACATGCGGAAGTCTGTTAGTCTGTGAGTCTGTTCACATTTTCCTTTAGCACGGGCTCCACCCCGCAGTTCTTGTCTGATCATCACAAAATTTCATATGCAGGTTTGGGGTCATGTCTAGATGAGAACGTCCCCTTTTGGTCGTGATCGGTCAACCAGTATGGCTGCCCGAGCCCAAAACCTGAAAACCTTTAGCACAGTCTACAGGTCGTATTTATGAAGGGATTTCATTGTAACTTGGTAGGATGCCTCTGTATAATGCCTAGATGAGAACGTCCCCTTTTGGGCTTGATCTGTCAACCATGATGGCTGCCCAAGCCCAAAACCCAAAAACTTTTAGCACAGTCTGCAGGTCATGTTTAATATGGAGTGATTTCATTGTAACTTGATAGGATGACTCCTTATGATGTCTAGATGAGAATTTCCCCATTTGGGCATGATCTGCCAACCATGACGACTGCCCGAGCCCAAAACCCGAAAAACTTTAGCACAGTCTACAGGTCATATTTATTGAGGAATTTTATTGTAACTTGGTGGGTTGACTTCATACAGTGTCTAGATGAGAAAGTCCCCTTTTGGTCCTGATTGGGCAACTGTTACGGCTACAGGGGCCCGAAGCCTGAAAACCTTTAGCACAGTCTACAGGTCATATTTATAAAGGGATTTCATTGTAACTTGGTAGGATGGCTCCAAATAATGTCTAGATGAGAACGTCCCATTTTGATCGTGATCATTCAGCCTTTATGGGTGCCCGAGCCCAAAAACCTTTAGCATAGGCAAAGCAAAAGGTCATATTTATGGAAGGATTTCATTGTAACCTGTTAGATTGACTCCATATAATGCCTAGATGATGACATCCCCTTTTGGTTGTGATTGGTCAACTGTGATGGATACAGGTGCCCGAAGCCCGAAAACCTTGAGCACAGTCTACAGGTCATATTTATAAAGGGATTTCAGTGTAACTTCGTAGGATCACTCCAGATGATGCCTAGATGAGATTGTCCCCTTTGGTTGCGATCATTCAACCATGATGGCTGCCCGAGCCCAAAGCCTGAAAACCTTTAGCACAGCCTACAGGTCATATTTATGAAGGGATTTCATTGTAACTTGGTAGGTTGCCTTCATATAATGTCTAGATGAGTACATCCCCTTTTGGACACTATTGGGCAACTGTGACAGCTACAGGGGCCCGAAGCCCGAAAACCTTTAGAACAGTCTACAGGTCATAATTATGAAGGGATTTCATTGTAGCTTGGTAGGATGACTCCAAATAATGTCTAGATGAGAACGTCCCCTTTTGGTCACGATCATTCAGCCTTGATGCCTGCCCGAGCCCAAAAACCTTTAGCATAGTATATAGGTCGTATTTATGGAAGGATGTCATTGTAACTTGTTAAGTTGACTCCATATAATGCCTAGATGATGACATCTCCTTTTGGTCGTGATTGGTCAACTGTGATGGCTACAAATCTTGAGCACAGTCTGCAGGTCATATTTATGAAGGAATTGCATTGTCACTTCGTAGGATCAGTCCAGATGATGCCCAGATGAGAATGTTCCCTTTTGGTTGCGATCATTCGACCATGCTGGCTGCCCGAGCCCAAAGCCCGAAAACCTTTAGCACAGTCTTCAGTTCATATTTATGAAAGGATTTCATTGTAACTTGGTAGGTTGGCTTCATATAATGTCTAGATGAGAACGTCCCCTTTGGACGCAATTGGGAAACTGACGGCTACAGGGGCCCGAAGCTCGAAAACCTTTAGCACAGTCTACAGGCCATATTTATGAAGGGATTTCAATATAACTTGATAGGATGACTCATTTTGGAATAATTTCACTGCAACTTGGTAACTTTCGTTGATATACGTTAACTGTGAGGGCCACATTCATTAACTGTGAGGTCATATTAACCCACCCCTCAGCTCTTTAGTACAGTGTGCACCTCATATTATTTTTATCAAAAACATAGCATACAGGGAACAGAAATGAATATATTCCCAATTATCACAATTCTTGTCTTATTTCATAATCCTTTCATAAACATTGAACATTATCCTTTTCATCAAACACAACACCCAAGTTAAGCTACAGTGTCATTGACACTTTCATTATGGCTGCCATGGCTTTATGACACCGTTGGGTGCATATGCCACGCTTCGCATTGCTCTTGTCATGTACTTGTATACTGCATTTGCAGGATACAGAATTTGTATCAGGGGCTCATGATACATCATGTATTTGGGTAATTACAGACGCAATACATACTTATGGTAAGGCCTAAAAAGATTCAAAATTTGTTTCTCAGGCCCTCCTGCATGGTCCTTTTGCCCTCCCGCATGGTCCTTTTGACTGCCGCATGCTCTCTTTTTATAACCAATGTAAACTTTAAAAAAAATGAAAATTAAATTGTTTATGTCTGATGTTTTACCCAAGTTAAAAAAATTGATAAATTTGTCCCTTTACTGCAAGAAGGCCTTACAATGCTTTAGCTTCAGCATTGCAAAGCCTTCTTGTTCTCAAGGGACGAAATACACCACCATCCATACTATTCCATAGATTATGAGGCCTAAATCATAAACCAAGAACGTGAACTTTTGATGGCAAAGAAATAATTACAGAAATAAAATAAAAAAATGCTTGCCCTCATTCATGTTTACAAATAATGGCCTGAGAAACAAGATTGCTTTGTGTGGCCTCAGATAAAGTATTGATAATCTATAAAATGCATCAGAATGTTATTGTTTCCCACAAGCACTCACCCAAATCTGTATTGATATTTATCTTGCAATAAGCGTATATCTTCTCCAATATGAGTAAAAACATATAGATGAAATATAAATTGATAGTATTAACACCCCACACATGTGTAGACTAAAGAAGGGAAATTTAAAATGCACTCGTACAACAAAAGTAATAAAATACTTCAATTTGTACACAAATTTTGGTAACTATTTTTGCTAACTCTAATCAAGTCAATAAAGTTAACTAATTAGAAGATAAACGCCTCTTGTTGAGTTAGACATTCAGGAATTTGACTGTGGAAAACCATTTGGTTGTAGTTAGCTGATTTTCAACATATTTTGATCTGAACTGTACATAACAATTAGCTTCCACCTTTCATCATTTGCTTTGAAGTGTCTTTATGTCTGTGTCAGTAGTTTGAAGTTGTCAGTACGTTGTTGTTGTTGTTTGTAAATTTTGTTGGTCTAAATTTTGTGCATGCAAAATTTGTGATGTATCTGCAAGATGAAATTTCAGCACATCTAGTTAACCCTTTACCCAATGCAGACGATATCAAAATTTATTATTTTAAATATCATATTTTTTAAATTAAAAAAAAAAATTGAACAAAACCATATCATGTGACCCCTCAAAAGGGGTCACATGATATGGTTTTGTTGAAATTTTTGAAAAATAATTTTTTTTCAGCTGTTAAATTTGCCTATTAAACGAGCAGATGTGGCCAATTTGTTGGGTAATGGGTTAAACCTTAATTTAGACAATCAGAAACATTTTCACTGAGACAGCAAGTGTATTGCGACACATTGTACTCACATTACATCCTTTTGAATGATTTTCTGATGCATTTGCTTTTTTTTAACTTATATCTTCAAATTATTAGATGAAAATCTAATATTAGTGGTTCATTTTATTTCTCTTTTACTTTTCACATCTTTGGACCTATAAAAAATATCTTGTTTCTCAGGTAAGTTTTGCTCATTTTTATGAGGAGAGTGGGGGACTTTTTTTACTCTTTAAAACAATAGTGAATTAGTTGCAGTTATCTCTGAAATGTAACTCTCAGCATCCTAACGTTGATAAATCAATGTTTTCATCAGCAAAAATTTCCCAAAATGCATCTGTGAGTTTGACTACATCTTTAGAGAGCTCTGTCAAACAAATGTAATTTGTTAACATTTTGATCCTACAAGTGCACACATAATACATTTGCCGTTGACCAGTCGTAATCCATTCATGGGCAGTAATTAATTAAATTTTTGATGATTATTCCTACAATTAGAGTTTGGAATCTAAGTTTTGATTTTTCAATTTCGGTTCAGTGTCAGAAAAAACCTCTGTTCCGGTTTGGTTTTAATATGCCCATTTTAAAAAGACAGTCATATTATGTGATAGCGTTGGCATCCGTCTGTCCATCCGTAAATCTGTCTGTCTGTCCGGCATTGTTTTCTTGACTTTTCTTCATTATGGATGGACATATTGAGAAAATTTTGGGTATACAGCTTTGTTATGGATACTTACAGATCAAATTTGAATTTCGTTCTGCTCAGTTGATTTTTGATGGAGTTACTGCCCTTGAACTTAGACTTCTTACTATTTTCCAGACTTTTTTATATGCCAGCATAATGTTTTATAATTTCTGGAAGTACGTGCATATTATGCGCCGTCGGACAGCATTCTCTGGTTCTGTCTGTTAAGAACTGATAGTAAATAACAATTTTGACTGCTTAACTTGGAAATAATCTGCACTCACCACAAAATCCCTGTGTATAAGTATATCCACTGGGTTCCACCTAACTTCCTTTTGATTATTTTAAGGGATTCTAGGAGATCAGTTGTTAAGCCTATTCAATCAGAATTTTTTTTTCCATAAATCAGGGTAGCAAATGTTAAAAGTTCATCTAATTTACGTTGTGTTTTCATTGTCACATTTTCTCTCTTATTGACTCGTCCGGTGGATGAGTCAGTAAGGAAGAAAATGTGACAATGAGAACACAACGTATTTTCCCCTTTGCCAGATAGATCAAGTGACGAGAGTCCATTGTGGCCGCTTGTCCAATTCCCTCCCAGTAAAATAGTTTAATCGGTTTTGCACAAACACAAGAAAACTGTTCTTGAGATTCGGTTTTCTGGCTTACTGCAAAACTGGAACCAAGCAAAAAAACCGAAAAAACGCTCACCCCTACTATTAGTAGTTGCAGAGATTGGGAAACGTGCAGAATGTAACATGCAAATCATACATAATATTGTCGTCCTTGGGTTGGGGTCAATGATCATTGCTTCCATGACATAACACAGCTCCATTTCCAAAATTCTTTCATCATTTGTGTTTCTCCCATCCTCTTGATGTATGTTCGTTTGCTTGTAATATGCTCATCAAGGGGAAATGGCTAAATATAAGCTTGCATGCTTACTGCCAAATCCTTATATTCTGTAAATTATTTTACATTTTGAGTTTATGAAATAAAATATTGTTTAAACTAATATGGTCGGCCAGATTATTAGGTCTGAGTTTTTTAATCAAGATTTGCATAAGTTACATTCTGTCAAGCTCTAAGTATTTTATACAAGATTTGCACAAGTTTCATTTGGTGTTTTTCTTCTTGTCAGAATCCACTATTGCAAATTTTTATCCCCTGCAGGGAAGAGACATAGTGAAGAGCTCCTTCTGTCCACCCATCCATCAGGCCATCTTCTTGTTCATCCATCCATCATTCCATCTGGCCATCCTTCCATCCATTCAGACGTTTGTTTATTTGCAAACTTAAACATTTTTTTCAGATTTTAATAAACTTGGCGTGGTGATTTATATTAACAATTTCTTAATGTATTAGACAAGTTTGATAACCACCATTATTCAATGAAAATTAAGGGAGCTACTGTCCTTTGTTTGTTGAATTTTGCTCGAGATTCCATTGTTTATGAAATAACTTGAACAGTAGACCTCAGATTTTAATAAAAGTTGATAGACAGCTTTATTAGCTTACCTGACTGAAAATCAGGGTGAGTTATTGCCGTCACTTGGCATCCATTGTCCGTTGTCTGTCATCCTTAAAACTATGCCTATCAGTCTTCCACTTTCGAACCACTGAACTGATCCCAACCAAACTTGGAATGAATTATCTTTTCAGATTACCTTCCAAATTTGTTCAACAGAAGGGGCTAAGCCTAATGGGCTGAAATGCAAAAAAACACCTGGAATTCTTCAAAAATCTTCTTCTCATAAACCACCTGTGACAATGCTAGGAAATTTTGTGTGCTGCTTCTTTATATGCTCAAGATTCAAGTTTGTAAAAAGAAACTTTTTCTGTCAATATTTGGGTTTGTGCTAGAAGGGGCAATATGTTTAGGCCCATGCTCTATTTCTTTTTTCTGAATCTATGAGCTAATTCAGACTAAATTTGGTTTGCAGTAGTCTTTGGGGACATTAGCTTGATTTATGCCTGACTTATTTTTTTTCCATGGAAGTCGAGAACCCTAGGAGCTAAAAATAGAAAAATGTCCAATTATCCATATTTCCCAAACTGCATGGAACAAATAATTGTAATTTACGTCATCCTTAGGACCAGTAGAATCAATTTGACCCCAAAAGTCTCAATCAGTTGTGTCATGGGGTGCCATAAGGGTTAATGGAAAAAAAAGCTGAGTCAGCACTTTTCAAAAAGTGGAACAAAACTTCTTTTTAGAACTACCAATCAGAATATTTTGACATTTAGTATGCAACATCCCTAGGGGGATCTGATTCAAGTCTGTGCAAATCAAGTCCTCGAGTTCTTATTTGTGCTCCCTGTTTTAACTTTTAACAAATTTGTTCAAATTATGTCCCTTGGTTCTTATTTGGCCCCCTTATGGGAACCCGACTTTTAACTTACTGCAATATGAGCAAAATTCTTTAATAATATTTTTCAGCTCCACCAATCATAATCTTCACATATTTGGTACACAACATCCTTATAGCAGTCAGGTTTAAATTTGTTCAAATAAGGTGTATGGGATCCCAATCGAACCCAAATTTCATGTTTGTACAATATGAGGAATATCATTTAAAATCTTTTTTAGATCCTTTGATATTTGGTATACATCATCCTTATAGGGGCCTAATTCAGGTTTGTTCAAATCAAGTCTGCAGGTTTGTAATTTGGTTCCTTACAGGAACCCCCAAACTTTAACTTTAACATAGTGCAGGAAGACTTATTTGAAAATCTTCTTCACAAGATCTAATCAGCCTGGTAGAAACTTTTCATATTTTATATTCAGCATTCTTAGTGGGGGCAGATTGAAACTTGTTCAAACCAAGTCCCTGGGTTCATATCTGAGCTCCATATGGAAGCCCAAATTTCAACTTAGTTCAGTATGATGAATGTTCTTTAGAAAGTTTTAGCTGCGACGAGCAGCTCTATATGTGGCAATGTCAGTCTGTCTGTCGGTCGGTCGGTTGATCTGTCACCAACGAGTTTAAAAAACACCATAACTCCTAAAATACTTGATGGAATGACTTCATACTTGGTATGCAAGTGTATCATCATGAGGTCTACACCCTCTCAATAGTGCATGTCATTCCGATAATTTCTGTCACATTTATGGACTTGTCACCAACAAGTTTTTTTATCACCAATTTTTTTTTTCACTAACAAGTTTTAAAACATCATTGGCATTGCACAAATCATCGCAGCTTCGGCACTGTGACAGTGCGCTCTAGTTTTAAGATCTATTATTCAGAATCTTTTGATATTTGAAACATATTTTCCTTATAGAGGTTGGATTCAAGATTGTTCAAATTAAGTTCATTGGTTTATATTTGCGACCTTTATGGGAACCCAAATTTTAAACTTGTACAATATGAGGAAAATTCTTTAAAAAATCTTCTTCAGATTCACAAGTCGGAATCTTTTCATATTTGGAAAACAGCATCCTTGGGCTGGGCTGGGCTGGGCTGGGCTGGGGTGCAGGGGTGGGTGTACTATTGTTATGGTTATCTGAAATGCAATTACTTCTTGCGAAACTCTAGCCAACAACTTAAGCTGGGTGTTGTAGTTACTTATCATCCTTTGTCCCATTGGTCTAAGATTGTTTTTAAATCTATTTCTCCAAAATTGATCTATTGTCTGAACAAACAGCTAAATGTGTAGTTTGACAAAGCCTTCTGGAAATAATATGTGGAGCTTCAGAGTGGAATAATTATGAAAACAGAATTCTTCACAAAACATAATGTTCTCAATAAAGTTTTTATTATATTTTGTTTTGACAGTGCTCATTGAGTTGAATAATTCCCAGCTGCATTATGAGCATTATAAGCTTGTTCCAGTGAGGAGGTCACATGATAAAGTTTTGTTGAAAGTTTTTGAAAAATAATCTTTATCAGGTTCGAAAATCTAATACTAGGGCTCAGAATATATTATTTAAAAAACAATATTTTGGTAGCATATGTTTCAGTTGGAAATGCTTGTGCCAGGCATTTTTTTTTATTAAATACATACAATGTAACCTGCATTACAGTTAGATTGTAGAAAATTCTTTCTTTTTTACTCTGAATGAACATGCCTGGGTTGTTGCTTCTTTAACTATAAGATAATGGGGATCCTGGCTCTAACATTTTCATGTATAACCTGATGTGCACTGATGTCAAAATACGGAAATTTCAAGCTGCAAATGTTTCCCATAATGTAACCAAGCCAGAAAATAAGCAGACTGACATCTGCAAAATGTTGTCCACAGCAGGGTAGCATCACCAAATTTACCCTCTGTGAACGTCAAACTGAATCAGGGTCTCAAACCTAAACAGATCAAGGTACCCAGGGGATAAATTGGCCCACTGTATGGGATAGCATGATCAAATTCATCCTCTGGGGACCTCATTCTGCAAATGTCAGACGGCTTATTTTCAGGCCTGAATGTAACTAGGAACTTAATCAATTCACTCTTGTTTCTGGCCTGTAAATAAGTCACAAAAGTCCATTCAAATTATGGTGAGGTTATGGCGTTTCAAAAAACTGTAACCTCCAAACTGTTTGCATGATCCAAACTGATCACATTTGACCATTGACGGAACTGAAATGTGATCATCACCTCACTGTTCCATTAGAACATTATGCGAATTTAAATCCAAGTATTTCTCTTGCTGATGTTGCCTACAGAGTAGGACTTGATGGTATTAGGATAAACAAAATTATTGTGGGTAGGCCTATTTCATGAAAATTATTGTGGTAAAATACATAGTATTTTCATTCTCTTTGCTCTGAGGTTTGCCATGGACAGTGACATTTGAAGTAACCTGCAAAAATCGGCAAGGCTCCTCATTAACTTCAAGCGGTGATCAAATACCTGACCAACTTCATGGCCCTGCCCCATTACCTGAAGGAGCTTTCTAGTAAATACTACTGCCAAGTGGGAAGAGATCTCTTTAATTAATCAGTTTAAATAGTTTATTTTCCATGTTGATTTGCAGGAATGTCACACATACTGTTAACTCCCTTGATATGCCAGGTCACCTACTTTTCATTTGTGTTAAAACAAGGTGCCATCACGAAAAACTGCAAAACATTCGATATTTGGAATTGGCTTTCTTCCAAAAATACCATTTAAGTGGAAACTTGATGCAGTTAAAATGACAAAGTTTGGCATAATTTTTCAGATAATAATTTGCAAATTGATGAACAGCAGTGTAAAATCTGGAGAATGAGCTATCAAACATTCTGGGGTTCAAACTTGAATATTGTACTGAACACAGGTACGAGTTGGTGGTTTGAAGATGCTTTGTATGATACAGACCTTGGACACTTGGGATCTTTTGGGGACAAATCAATCAGACACTATACTATTTGGATCTTGGATGATTTCAGATCTTCACTTTTATATCCAAAACATCCAGGAAATGATTCATCCACGTTCCAAATCAACATGTAACGAACTTTATCTCAATATAACAATAATAGTGCTTGAGTTGTTATTCAACATCATGATTGGAAAAAATCACATGAACACGATAATTTGTGTGTAAACTCCACTTTATTTCAATAATTTATCACAAAAAGTGATAAAAGATAAATCATAGGACAACAGCTGTAAATAGGATTCTTTCAGATCTGGTTCCTTATTTCCAAGCCTGTTGTTTGACAGTGATCAGTGAGCTCTGTCAAGCGAAATTGAATTTGTTAAGTTCCTAGATGCTTCATGAGAAAATTTGCAGCTTGAAATTTGATATTTCAGCATCAGTGTACAGAGGATTAATGCTTTAGTTCCTTGTTTCATAAATTTCCAGTTATGCTTGAAACCATTTTCTGCATGATTATTTTAACCTTCAGCAATAAGTTTTCGAACAGAAGGTACCATTATTCTGTACGTTGGTTTAGGATTTCAATTTCACTTCATTTCCTGTTGAAATATGTGCAAATGGGGCCAATATCAACGTCACTCAAAACACAAGGTCTCAGGGTATATTATCCATAGCCCACAGATCCAAACATCAGTCCATTCATCTGAACAATGTTTTGTCATAACTCAAGCACCAGTAGTACTATTTGAATGTCCTTTGGTATGCTGATAAAAAAAAGCTTGGGGAAAAGAGCTATCAATCTTGGTTGGGACTCATCCATTAATTTTCACAGCCCTTGTTCTACTTTGAAATATTCTGAGATTTCTTGTCAGTCCAAATGTCATGAATGAACCATCAATAGTCAAATTTTAAGGTTTTTGGTATGGTGAAAGATCATCATGGGGGACAGGTTATCCACATGGGTTTTGTCTCATTCGCTAATTTTTTTTACCAGAGTTACAGACCTTGTTGGACCTTCAGATATAGTGAGATTTACTTATTGTGTCATAACTGGTGAATCGATACCTCCATTGGAACCCCATGAATGGAGTAGTGCTTGTTTTCTATGGTAAACAAGTTTTGCTTTACTGGTGAAATAAGATACAGTAGCCCATGCCTGGGGAGGAAGTCTTCTCCACTAGGCTGCATTGGTATAAATGATTAACTAAGCTTGACTTCATACCTATGTTGCAGTCTTGATACAGTCACGGATGCTGAAATTTACCTTAACTCCTTGCATGCTGCTGGTGGTTATGCCTGCCCAGGACAGGAAATGTCTTGCCCTTAAAATAAGTTAAATTTGAGCATGTTTAACCCTTTACCTAACCTGAAAAGCAGACGACACTTGCAAAAATAATTCTTGAATAACTAATTTTTTTCATTTTTTGTCTCAAAAACATAGGTTATGACCCCTCGTTGGAACGAGCTCGACGAGCTCGTTCCAATGAGGGGTCATAACCTATGGTTTTGAGACAAGAAATGAAAAAAATAATGAAAATTAATTGGCGATTTTTGAGAATAGCGCTGGCTGGTTTTGGTCGTTACGTTGGGTAATGGGTTAACCAAATTTTCCCCTATAAATTGTATCAACCTTTTGACAAATAGTTTCTTGAGTTAAAATTTCATGAATGATTCAAAGCAGCCATAATGAGATGTGATGAAATTTTTTTTCTAAATTAATCAGCAGTTTAAGAGTTGAACTCCAATAAATAATAAATAAATAACAATGATTGATAGTGTAATTTGAATGTTTTTTTGGTATTGTGATAGACAGGCATGGAGAAAGGCTAACAACATTGTGGGTCTTGTTTGCTAATTTTTATTTCTGTTATAACTCTTGTTTTACTTCTTGTCCACACAAACATTTTGTAATGGAACAATTGTATCAATAGTCCAATGGGAATATTGATACATCAACATGGGGGAAAGACTTTCAACTTAGGGTGGGGCTAATTTCTACCCATTCAGCTGTTTTTGTATTTGGTGAGATTTTTTGTCAGTACTAATATTCTGTCAGAACTCTTGAATCAAGACCCCAAGTATTTTGTTATTTTTACAGCCACACTTAACCCCACCCAGTCATTATGCATCATAATGCATGTTGTGTTTGTGCTTTTGAGTGCTTATTTAGCCGATTGCACTAAAATTTATTTGACACCCAAAATTCTTCTTTGGCTAAAATTTTGGTACGAAAAAATTTCACGTGTGAAGGAAAGGAATCTATGTCTGAAATGCAAAAAATTGTTGATAATTTTACTGACTACTGTAGTACCTGGAATTTGAACATTAACCCTTTAGCCAACGCAGACGATATCAAAATTTATTATTTTAAATATCATTTTTTCAAATTTTTCAAAAAATTTCAACAAAACCATATCATGTGACCCCTCGTTGGAACAAGCTCGTTCCAACGAGGGGTCACATGATATGGTTTTGTTGAAATGTTTTGAAAAAATAATATTTTTTCAACTGCTGAATTTGCATATTATGCAGGCCGATGGGGCCGATTCGTTAGGTAAAGTGTTAATGTAGCTAAAACAAAGTTTATGATGTTTGATGGAGGTTGGCTCCCAAACTCCATACTGAAAATAAATGGGGAACCTATTGAACAGGTTACAGAGTATAAATACCTTGGCATCATGTTTGCAAGGTCAGGCTCACTCCTAAAAGTGAAAAAACACGTAGCTCAACAAGCGACAAAGGCTATGTACAATGTTCTGAGAAAAGGTAGGGAACTAAGTCTGTCTATAGAATGCCAGTTAGACTATTCAATAAGCTAGTCCAACCTATTTTGATTTACAGATGTGAAACCTAGGGGTTTGAGAATGTACAAGTCATTGAGAAAATACACCTGAAGTTTTTAAAATTCCTCCTTGGGGTTAAAAATTGCACACCAAATTTTATGATTTATGGAGAACTAGGTCGCTACCTCTTAAACATCTCCATTAAAACAAGAATGATCTCGTTTTGGTCTAAATTGACAGAGCCCATCAATGCTAAATTATGGCTACCCTTTATAAATGGCTGTTATACATACTTACAACAGGTAGATACAAAAGTGTATGGTTGAATTCCACAGAAGATACCCTAAACTCCTGCGGGTTGGCTTGGATATGTTCAACACAAAGAGCACCTAATCCATTATGGTTAAGTAAATCTGTAGAAAATTCTTTAAAATTACAGTTTGAACAGACCTGGCATGCCAAAATGTTTAATACAAGTAAGGGTGGAGGTTATAGGATCATGAAAATGGATTTTGGCCTTGAATATTATTTGGGGAAACTGAAAGATAATGACACACTGACTCTTTCAAAGTTCTGTTTGGCAAATCACCGTTTACCATTGGAAGTTGGGTCTTGGATCAATATTCCTCAAAACAAACGATTTTGTTCCCTGTGTGACAAAAACAAAATTGGTGATAGTGCCATTATCTGCTAGAATGTACGACATTAAAATTGGAAAGAGAGAAATGGATAAGGCCTGGGTATTTCAAACATCCGAACACGCTCAAACTAAGTAATCTTTTGTCTGGGAGGAGTATTAGAAAAACTGAAAAATCTTTGTAATATGGTAAAAGGAGTTAATGCAATGTTCCAGTAGTCCTAATATCCTCGATAACTCATGCAAATGTGTAATTATGTTTATGTGTGCACAAGGATGTGTGGTCAGAACTGTGTACGCGGACCTTCGTTGGACTGATTGTGATCTTTCATGTATTGACTCGGGACACTACATGCCTGATCGCCACTGGTCTGACATGGGTCTGTGTGTGTCGTTTTATGAATGATACGTTTCTAGTTATATATCTGCCCCTCCCCATGGAGCACAGGAGGTGCCGTGAACATTATATGGGAAACTGAATGATAGAGGCTGTGCGGCCAGAACTGGGCACGCAGACATTCGTTGGACTGGTGGTGACCAGGCATGCATTGACTCTAGTCAATGCATGCCTGATCACTACTGGTCTGACGTGGGTCTGTGGGCGTCGTTTTATGAATTATATTATTTCACCTATCTATATGTCCCTACACATGGAACACAAGCATAAATTTGAAAACTCTGTAAAGGCATGATACTAGCAGGTGTACAAGGTTAAAGTTATAGGTATCTAGCATTCCTGAGGGACTTACCTTGCAGCAAGTTTTGAGCTACTCTTCTCACCTGCTTTTCCCATGCTGCTTTTCGAAAGCAAGAAATGTGCTGTAAGGAGGGACCTTTACTCAGGTCTGTGCTACATACTTGAAGTCTACGTTAGAAAACACAACCTGAGAAAGAGTAAGTAGCTTACTTTATACGAGCACCAGAATCTCAAGACTCAAGTCTCCAGATTTGTGATTATTGTACAATGGCTTTATTCATCTACCATCACATGTATCAGTCATATAATTGTTCATATGTATGTAGCTCATGCACCCTCATACAGGTTATTATGAGAGAATCTAATGAATGTTCAAATGTTCAAAAGCCATTTCAACAGTTAAGAGTTCAATTGATGATGATACAAACTTACAAAGTTTTTCTTTCCATTGAAGGAAATCATCAGCTTGCAATAAGGGAATATGTCAGTTGTCAGTGAGTTATGAGGAGGCATTGTTTTTTATTAGCTCATCTTGACAAAGTCAAGCTGAGCTAATCTCATCGCTCTCCGTCCGTCGTCCGTCAACACCATGTTTTGCTCTTCTCCTCCAAAGCCACTGAGCCAATTCAAGTGAAAGTTTGTGTGAGTGATGGTCCCAAAGGGGCATTTCATTTTTGTTCAACTCAGCATGCCCAGCCCCATAGGGAGGGAGTGGGGAAAATGCTCCAAAATATTTTTAAAATCTTCTTCTCAAGAACCAATGTGTACAATGACTTGATATTTGCTATGGAGCTTCCATATGAGGTGTAGAATCAAGTTTGTTCAAACGAAGTTCGTGAAGTAATATTTGGCTTTGTAATAGGAGGGGTAAGATTTTTGGCCCCGCCCAAAATTTCTTTTTTCTGAACCGATGGTCCGGTATGAACCAAATTTGGTTTATGGTAGTATTGGGTCATAAGTACTTGACCCATGCAAAAAAAAAAATTCCCGCATCCCCATGGGAACCCTGGGAGCTAAAAATAGAAATATTTTCAAACGCCCATATTTCCCAAACCCCACGGAACAGAGAGCTTTTATTTGGTATGAAGTATCCTTATGACCAGTAGAATTGAATGGTAAAAAAATTGCCATCGGTTATGTTAGGGTGTTCTGTAATGGGCGTCGAAAAAATGCTGAGTCGGCATATTTGCAAAAATTTAAAAAAATCTTTTCTCCAGAACCAATCGTCAGAATCTTTTGATATTTGGTATACAGCATTCATAGGGGGGTCAAAAGTTTGTTGAAATAAAGCTCATTGGTTCATATTTGGGCTCTCTACAGGAGCCCGAAATTTTAACATAGGTTAATATGGGGAATATTCTTTAAAAATCTTCTTCTTCAGAACCACCAGTCAGAATTTTTTAATATTTGGTATACATCATTGTTATGAGGGTCAGATTCTAGATTGTTCGAACCAAGTCCCTAGGTTAATATTTGGGCTTCCCTCGGAAGCCCAAATTTTATCTTTGTTCAATATGGAGGGTAATTTAAAAAAATCTTCTTCTTCAGATCCATCAGTCAGAATGCTTTGATATTTGGTATGCAACATCTCTATGGGGGTCAGATTCAAGTTTGTTCAAATCAAATCCCTAGGTATATATTTGGGCTCACTATGGTAGCCCAAATTTTTACTTAGTGCAATATGAGAAAATTTCTTTAAAAATCTTCTTCTTCAGATCCACCAGTCGGAATGCTTTTATATTTGGTATACAACATCTCTAGGGGGGTCAGATTCCAGGTTGTTCAATTCGAGTGCCTAGGTTAATATTTGGGCTCCATTTGGGAACATGAAATTTAACTTAGTACAATATGAGGGAATTTCTTCAAAAATCTTCTTCTTCAGATTCACTTGTCAGAATGCTTTCACATTTGGTATACATCATCTCTAGGGGGGTCAGATTCAAGTTTGTTCAAATCGGATCCATAGGTCAATATTTGGGCTCGCTATGGTAGCCCAAATTTGAACTTAGTGCAATTCGAAGAAATTTCTTTACAATTTCTCTTCTTCAGATCCAACAGTCAGAATGCTTTCATATTCGGTACACAACATCTCTAGGGAAGTCAGATTTAACTGTGTTCAAATCAAGAGCCTGGGTTAATATTTGGGCTCTCTATGGGAGCCAGAATTGGCCATTTTGCTGAAGAATTAAAAATTTTGTATTCAGTACCCTCTAGAGGTACTAAGATTAATCCACATAGGTTGTATCAAGGGGCTTCATAGGGGAGCTCTGCATTTTACTTATGATCAACTGAAGAAAAGGCATGATGCCCAGATTATTTTTGTCACTCCTGAGCGACTCAAGGATTGACAGTGTAGCCTATGGAGATGGCTTGCTTAATGTAGACTCATTCTTGGACTCTGTTTAAATTGTGTTCTGTACAAGATGAGTGCTTCAGGCCTCGTGGGGCCTCTTGTTTTTATAAAACATTTGAATCCACTTCTATCTTGCAGGGGGGATTTTGCCATCTCATGGCATATGCTTGTTTGCCGCATACTAGATTTTTATTCCTTTTTTATCTCTTTCAAAGGGAAGTTAGAACAAGAGAGTGTAAAGACTAAAGATCTCCAGAAAGACTTGGAAGAGACGAAAAGTAAGCTCATAGTTTAAGATATTACAGTTAAAACTAGAAGTCCTGTCACGAATAGTGCGCTTATCTAGGCTTAATTGCGCGTTGGAATTGCGCGCAATTGCCATATCGAATGACACCCAAAGCACGACAGGTTCTCTTGGTTACTCATAGCAAACACATGCAATGTTTCTGCCAATGGACCTCCGGGTTACCCGGAGGTCCATTGGCTGAAACGTTGCTTGTGCACAGGCCATATGTCCAGAATTTGATATCTTTACTTGGGCCATAACGCGTACATTAACGCGCATATCAACGTGATATTTGTGCGCATTTCATGACAGGACTTCTAGTTTTAACTGTATCTTGGTCTTAACAGAGAATTTAGTATAACATGTCAGCTGTAAGGTAATAATTAAAGTTTGACTGATTTGACAGTTTTCCTAGCATGATTAACTGGTTGAGTGCTAGAAGCCACTATCATGGCTCTACTGAAAAGTAGTGAAAGCCACTTTAGTGGCTTTACACTATTTCCATAGACTTGTTTTCTTAGCAGTAGAAAATAAATAGAGAGTAGTTCACAGCTCAGATTTGAGTACAATTTTAATCCTCGAGTGGGGTGCTCGGAGGATATTTCACGAAGCGTTAGCCAAGTGAAATAATCTGCACAGCCCATGAGAGGATCAAATCATACTCGAATCCGAGCAGTGAACTTTTGTATTTATTCTATTTTCTCCTTATTTGTTTTCCCAAAACAACCCTTTATAATTGATTCTGTGGCTACTTTCAAAACATGTCCGATTTATTTAGGAAGGTTTAATGACACTTTAACAGCCAAGGTCATATCATGTTGTTGACAGATTTATGGGTGCAGGAAGCCAGAGTACCCAGAGAGAACCACCGAGCAACGACGAGCAGCTGCCAGCTCCTCAACATCGTAACTCTGCACTGCAGCACAGGCAGGGTTAGATTGTTTAGATTGTTTGAAGACATACGCACCATCGTCGTGCAGTACACCTCAGTACACGGCATCATCATGTGGACAATTGGGGTTAAGTGCCTTGCCCAAGGACACAATGTGGGACTCTAAATCGATCGCTCAAACAGTCACCCATCCAAGAACTAACTGGGCTCGACGTTGCTTAACTTCGATGATCTGTCGAGAACCGGTTACCGCAATGCCACCGCATCCCCTGAAAACATGTCCAAAAAAAATAGTCTGTCATCGCTGAGAGTGGAATATGATGTTGGGAGTGGAATACCATTTTTGGCAAGTGTTAGTGAGAATACGATTTGTTTGAGGGTTAGAAAAATGAATGGAAATTAAAAAATGTTTATATAAAATTGTTTTGTTACAGTTTATTGGAGGGTGCCAATGGGCACTTTCCAATAAATTGTGACAAAACAATTGTTCATGAACAAAATCTTGCTGAACTAAGGCTTCTCTTGATGGTTGCATGGCATCTTTGAAAAAAATATGTGTGTTTCAAATCATCTTTGAAAAATAACTTGGCACTCAACCAGTTAGAGGACAACACTTGAACAAGTTTTCTTGATTAAACTTCCAAAACATATCTTATGACCTCTCATTGGAACAAGCTTGTTGAGCTTGTTCCAAAGAAGTTTGGAAAGCTGTTTTGAGGCAAAAATTGAAAAAGTAATAAAATTTGAATGACGATTTCTGTGAATAGAATGGCTGTTTATTTCCATTTCATAAGGAAAAGGGTTACTTTTTTCCCCATTTCAATGTTGATGGAGCATTGAGTCTATCTGTCTCTTTGTTTCCTCTTGCACAGAAACTTAGTTTACATTTCCAGAATGTATTCAAGTTCAATTTTTGATGCTCCCTGAATATAT
The DNA here is from genome assembly GCA_031216915.1 of Pictodentalium vernedei. Lineage (NCBI taxonomy): Eukaryota > Metazoa > Mollusca > Scaphopoda > Dentaliida > Dentaliidae > Pictodentalium > Pictodentalium vernedei. Next base: position 767,753,974 of record CM062296.1, read on the forward strand.
AATCGCTGTCCGTCTGTGAGTCAGTCAGTCAGTCCATCCATCTGTCTGAACGTCTCTCTGTGCATCCGTCCATTCAAAACAAATGGTTTTTGGACGATAACTTTAGTTTGACTGAATGAAATGAAACAAAATTTTATACATAGGTTTATAACCATATAATACAGGTTGAGATTGATAGTGGGCTTGGTTCAGTATTTTTTTTGGCAGAGTTATGGCCCGTTTCTGACTTAGAAAACATGTTGATATTGGTTTCCGGACGCTAACTTTAGTTTGAATGAAATGAAACAGAATTTTATACATAGGTTTATAGCCACATAATACAGGTTGGGATTGATAGTGGGCTTGGTACGATATTTTTTGGCAGAGTTATGGAACTTTTCCAACTTAGAAGACATGTTGATATTGTCTTCCAGATGGTAACTTGAGTTATAGGTGCCCGATTTCAATCAAACTTGGAAATATAGCTTACTGTAGACAGCATTCCAGTTGTGTTTGATTTTGAGTGTCGTGCAATAATTTTTATCTGAGTTATGGCCCCTTTTTGGACTTTTTTAACCACTATAGTTTATCATAAAGCTGGGGGCATGAGTGTCCCATGGACACATTTGGTGGCCTGTGGTAATGGTGCTATGATTTAATGGAGATAAGATAAGATATTTATTAACCCTTTACCTAACATGAAAAGCAGACGACACTTGCAAAAAAAATTCTTGAATAACTAATTTTTTTCATTTTTTGTCTCAAAAACATAGGTTATGACCCCTCGTTGGAACGAGCTCGTCGAGCTCATTCCAACGAGAGGTCATAACCTATGTTTTTGATACAAAAAATGAAAAAAATAATGAAAATTAATTGGCGATTTTTGAAAATAGCGCTGGCCGGTTTTGAACGTTACGTTGGGTGAAGGGGTAATTCAATATTAACAAAGATAAATGACTAGAAACTCATGCTTGGCAGTGGGGAGCAGGAGTATAGCCACCCTTGGTGTTAGGGAGCATCTGTTGACTGTGCCAACTTATTGCCCTTGTTTAATTTTAATATATAATTTCATAGTTAAGACTCTTGATTGTAAAAAAATACCATTAATATACCCTCACATGCCCTATCCAATAAACTTTGACAAAACAATATTGTTGAACAAATTGAACAAACCAATTGACCAAAATTAATCATGCACTCTATAAGTGTTCCTATGGTTCATGGAAAAGTCGGGAAAGTTATGGAAATGTATTTTGGAAATTCCAGGCCCTTCAAATGGATAATTTTGAAAAAGGTTTTGAAAAGTTTTGGAAATGGAACACTTCTGCTGGTCAACTGACTGGTTTTCAACTACATTTGAACAATCAATTCCTGGTTGCAAGAAACTTATTTGACCAGCAATTGTGCAAAAGAAATTTTTTAAAGAGCATGAAATCCAAGAAAACATGGCATCACAAATTTGAAAGGTATGTCCCCTGCCTGCCCACACCCCCTCTCCCACCCAACCCCCCCCCCCCCCCCCGCCCCCCCAAAACAGGTGTGCAATCTCAGTGAATTAAAATGAGACAGAATTTTATTTATAAATTGATCTCAATGTTTCATTTGTTTGCTTCTGTGTTGACATTCTCTCAATAGGATTTGGAAATTCGATATAATTACATATGTAAGGTCATGGAATTACAAGTTAAATAGGTCATGAAAAGTTCAGGAATTCATTTTTTCAAAAGCTGCTGGAACCATGTCTATGAATAAAAACTTTTTTTTTACAACTTTGCAGAGCAACTTCAAGAGGCACAGCAATCAGCAAAACGAAGCCACAATGAGGCTGAACAGATAAGGAGTAAGTTTAATCCCTTTGTGTTTCACATCAGTTCATGTACTTCAGTATAAATCTAGAAGATGCCACCATTAATTATTAGATGTATTCATGCTTAACCTCCTAAACCATTAGTTTATATTCTGTCATAGCAGGTTGACACTTTTATCTGTTTCCTGTAGAAACCCTGAAGTGCCAAATTTTTTCCCCCATGGGTACCTTTTCCCACCCCAAATAAAAAATCAAACAAAAAGATAAAGATTTGAACATTTTATTACTGAATTTGTAAAAAACTAACATTGAACAAAATTGTTGAAACTCTTTAACACTTTACCTAACGAGTTGCTCGTATCCACCTGTGTAATTTGCAAATTGAACAATTGAAAAAAATTAATTTTTCCAAATATTTCAACAAAACCATATCATGTGACCCCTCATTGGAACGAGCTCATCGAGCTCATTCCAATGAGGGCTCACTAGATTTGGTTTTGTTGATGTTTTATAGAAAATTTTTAAAAAAAGTTATTAACCCTCTACACTCTGATGTCAAAATACAGAAATATCAAGCTGCCAGTTTTTCCTGTAATGCAACAAGGAACTTAACCAATTCAGTCTTGCTTGAACAAGATTGAACTGTTTAAATCCCTAGCTGCATTGCAGAAAAAATTTGCTGCTCTAAATATTCTGTATTTTGACATCAGAGTGCAGGGGTTAAATTAATAAATTTGGATATCATCTGCATTGGGTAAAGGGTTAATCCTCTACTCCAAATAAGTTTTATAGAAAACATGGGAAAAAAGTTTCATTCAATGTAAAACAACTAAATAACTACCACTGGATAAGAAATAGGCAATTGTTTGAAAAAAAATAGTCTTTATTTACATCTTCACCTATCCATAACAAAGTCCAAACAATTACTGCAAAAGTCCAATGAATATATATGGGAGTTTGACAAGGGTAGGTGGGTGGGGTGGAGAGGGTTTCCAGGCCTGTTGGAAAGAAAGACCTCACTCAATGCTGTACCATTAAATAAGAATTATTGAATAAGACAGTCATAAAAGGTTTCTGGCAATTTTTTAAAACTTTTTGGGGCAAGTTGAGTGGGCTGGGGTTATTGTCCTCCACACTCATTCAAAAAAGGGAGCAGTACAGTGGAACCCTGTTAATTGAATAACCAGTTTGCCAATGAAAGTTATTCAATTAACAGGAGTATTCAATTAACAGGGAAAGTGTCACTTTCCTGTATTCTAAGGATAAACCTTAGCATTTATTCTATTATATCTTGTTTGACAGAGCTCCCTGATCTCTGTCAAACAAGATATAATAGATTAAATGACTATTGGATGTACTGAAACCAAATAGGTCTATAAACAAAGGAAAACTGGGGAGAGTCAGGGTAATTTCTCGACAGGTTACAAGATTTTTTATTCAATTAACAGGAGTTTACTCTATAACCTATATTCAATTAACAGGTCAAATTTGTACTGGAGGTATGGTAAATGGTTTTGTGTTGGAAAATTATATTCAATTAACAGGGATATACAATTAAGAGATATCCAATTAAGTGGGCTCCATTGTACTAGTTTACTGCAGTAAATAAGTTCTGCATTATTGGTTTAATAGAATCTAGTAACCAATACTTAGGATGAGAGTGCCTCTGAGTGGGCCGCATATTTACAAAACAAAACTCGACTTTGTATGTGTGCTGTGGTTGTGTTTAGTTGTGTTATACCCTTAACTGCTGAAATTGACAAAATGCCTCCAGAAACAAAGAACATTTTTGTAAATAACAATTGTAAATTTTGTTTGAAATTTCTGGTTATCTTTGCTTTCAAGCAGCCATGACTTGATTTCATAGCATCTTCAAATAATTTGCAAATGTTTGTCATAAAGTGTGCATATTCATTTTAATGGAAATGCATATGATTGGCGATTAATAATTTTTTGTGCTCATTATTTAACTGATTGAGGGGTAGATTATTTTGGGTGGTCTGAATTTATTTGAAAATTTGTTCCGTTACAAATTGTTGGAGAGTGCCTGTGGGCACTGTCCAGTAATTTGTAATAGAACAAATTTATAATTTATATAAACAAAATATGTGTGTGCATTTGATTGAATATGAAACATGAACATGGAAATTGTTGTTAAATAAAAATGTATATTTTATGTATCGGTGAGGTATATACATAGGCTTCTGCCTGTTTACCAAACCATTTCATAATGAATAAAATATTGTTTATAAAAAAAAATTTTGCTCTGGTACCCTCATTTTTATACGCCCATTCTAAAAAACGATTGTATTATGTAAATTGGTTGGCCATCCGTCCATCCGAATTTATTTTTGGCCGGTGTATTTCTCAGCCATATGGTCTCGAATCTTTTTCAAACTTGGCACATAAGTTAACCACCATGAGAGCCTGTGCAAGTGTGGTTTTGAATTTGATTGGATTTTCTTAACCAGTGTTATGGTACAGTCTCTGACTTAAAAATTATACAGTCTGTGGACACATTTTTGTCCTGAGTATTTCTCAGTCATTTGTTGTCCAATCTTTTTCAAACGTGGCACTAACATTAACCACCATGAGAACCTGTGCAAGTGTGATTTTAAGTTTTGATTGGAGTTTTCAAACCAGAGTTCTTGTACAGTCTGACTTAGAAATGATACAGTCTGTGGGCACATTTTTTTCGGAGTATTTCTCAGCCATTTGTTGTCCAATCTTTTTCAAAATTGGCACAGAAGTTAGCCACCATGAGAACCTGTGCAAGTGTGATTTTAAGTTTGATTGGAGGGTTTTTGGTGCAGTCTGACTTAGAAATTATACAGTTTAAATTCGAATCCAGCTTTGGTACAATGTTATTGGTTGGATGAAAACAGTAGTTATATACAAATAAAAAAAAAGCCTACTGGGTACATTATGCAATGCTAGGTGGTGCTTTTGTTTTGGAAAAGTGACTTCTAGCACTCAACCAGTTAAAAGACCAAGATGTTATTGTGTTAACTTCATATTTTAGTTGATAATATAATCTCATCATCGTCCAGGACATGAAATCTCTTGGCACTGAAATAAGTAAAATTTGAGCACACGTAACCAAATTGTTCCAACTATTTGACCAATGATTATTTAAGTCAATCTTTAAAGAATTTTTCATCAAATCTAGTCATGGTTGCCATGACTAGATTTGAAGAAAAATATTTTAAAAATGCTCAGAGGGTTAGGAGTTGAAGCCCCAATGAGTAAAAAAAACATGTAAATTCTTGTTAGATATTCTTCATTGTCATGTTTTCTTGGATATCATTTTCAAATCAAATATTATGAAAAACATATTGATTTGAAAAACATATGCGAGTCAAAATCAGAGAGCCAAAGTTGGATATGCAGAAAGTCTTGAGTTTTTAAACTATTATCTCGGCTGACTAATATTCCAACTACATCATCAAGGCATGTTTTCAACAAAAGGCTTACCTTGATGATGAAGTTGAAATGGGTTATTCTCATTCAGGGAGTAAGGAGAAGTAATTTAATGTGAGACACATAGCTATAGTTTGTTTCTGACTAATTAAGAATCAGTTCACACCTTCACTTGAGTTGCTGAAAAATGTTGTTTTGGTATTGATGCTCACTATTCTGGCAGCTGAACTGTAGCCTTTCTTTTCCAATCAATAACAAAAAACATCAATTCCTAAACTGGTTCATGTACTCTTACCCTGATACCTCTTTTTTAAGCTTAACTTGACAAAGTCAAGATAATCTATTGCCATCACACGCGCGGAAGTCTGGGAGTCTGTTCACATTTTCTTTAGTACAGGTAACACCCCATAGTTCCTGCCCAATCATCACTAAATTTCATGTGCAGGTTCAAGGTCATGTCTAGATGAGAACATCCCATATGGATCGGTCAAGCATGATGGCTGCGTGGGTTCGAACCCTAAATCTTCAGCACAGTCTTCAGGTCATATTTATGAAGGGATTTCATTATAACTTGGCAGGATGACTCTGTATACATGTAATGTCTATATGAGAATGTCTTATTTTGGATGGGCTCAGTCAACTGTGATGGTCGCAGGGACACGAGACCTAGATTCCTTTAGCATAGTCTACAGGTTGCTTTTGTGAAAGGATTTCATTGTAAATTGGATGACTTGGTATAAAGTCTAGATGAGATCGCCCTATTTTGGTTGTGATCGGTCAGCCATGACAGCTACATGGGCATGTGACCTAGATTTGTTTAGCACAATCTGTAACTTGGTAGGATGACTGGGTATGATATCTGGATGAGACTATCCTATTTTGGTTGCGATTGGCCAACCATGACCGCCAGAAGGGCACACGACCAAGATGACTGTGAGGGCCACATCAATCCAGGCCTCCATAATTTAGTACAGTCTACACCTCAAATTATTCTTGTTGAAAACATAGCATGTAGGGTACAGAATTAAACATATTCCCAATTATCACAATTCTTGTCTTATTTCATAATCCTTTCATAAGTATTGAACATTATCCTTTTCATCAAACTGTACACATAGTCAAGTTAAGCTGCAGTGTAACTGACACTTTATTGTCCCCTGCAGAAATCCTGGACTTTCATTTATTGGGGGTACACACTCTTGACCCAAAATGAGATGAAATGAGGTGGAGGGAAAAACTATTTTTCTGCTGCCATCACTGCTGCCATTGAATTGAGGTGGAGGGTACAAGATGGCATCAGAAAAATATTTCGTCCCCCTCCCCCCACACCACACACTTCATTTAGCCTGGCATCACCTCTGTATGAACCACATTGAAGAATCGAACCGGAGGTTAAGCTTGCTCACAGCCATATTCCATCCAAGCATTTTCCAATTGGTTATAATTTTTCTAAGCTGAATATAGACTATTTAGGCCTAAAAAAGTTAAAAATTGGCTTCTCAGGTTCTCCTGTACACTCCTTTTGGCTGTCGCATGCTCCCTTTTTATAACCAATGCAAACTTAAAAAAATAAAATTTTAATGGTTTTTGTCAGATATTTTATCCAAGTTAATAAAATTGTTAAAATTTATCCCTTGAGTGCAACAAGGCTTTGCAGTGCTTTAGCCTCATCAAAGCTTTCTTACACTCAAGGTACGAAATACCACCACCCATTCTATTCTGTAGATTATGAGGCCTAAAACATAAAACAAACCAAGAGCATGAATTCTTTTGATGGCAAAGAAATAATTACAAAAATAAAAAATAAAATAAAAAAAACGCCCGCCACATGCAATTTTATGAAAAATGCCCTGAGAAACAGAAGATTTACTTTGTGGGTCCCTAATTAATCATTTTAAAAGACTGTTTAGAGATGGAAATAAGGAGATATGAGGTATCTGGACTCTGTTTCACATATAACAAGCTTTTATTAAAGTTTAATAACAGAATTATTTATTTTATTTGTGAAGTATTTGCTTTTGATGGGGTTAATTTCTTGTTCGTCCAAAAGATTTCTTTGCTATGTAAGGTACTTTCAATCAGAAACAGACTGTAGTCAGTAAATGTTTGATGTGAGAGGTTATTACACTTCTCTCTGAAACAGTACTTGCTGGGTGAATGAGAAGGCCCTGGTGAAATAGTTCATCAGTCCAGACTTGAGCCATCTTGGCCAGAACAAATCACCTTTACATCACCACCCATCCACCCATCTACCATCTACGATGCCACTTGCTTCAATATGTCATGTGGGTCACAAACAAAAAGATGTGCAATCATCAATATTTGATGTTTGATTCAAAATTTTTGGGTGCATATTCTCTTCTGGGTGGAAATGCTATATTTGCAGAACCCTGTTTCAAAGAATTTTTTCCAGTCTATTGAGAGTGAAATTCATTGACTATACAGGTGACTTCTATCTCTTAATTAAATTGTCAACAGCTATCTTTTAGATAGATGGGGGGGCAAAAGCAAAAGGATTAACTGGGGATGTGTTTCGTCGCATGACAAGCTCTCGGGTCACCTGTCTAATTTGTTTGGGATTTGACCAGGTGGGATTCGAACCGAGGACCTCTCGGCTTGCAGTCTGCATCTCTACCTACTGAGCCACCCCACCCCCGAAATATTCCATACAAGTGAATCTAAACATAGGCAATGTCCTATTTGAGGGCTAGACTGGTTCCAGACCATAACAGCTTTAGACTAGTGGCCCAGGAGCTTGTTTGCTAGAGTGCTACAAGGTGCCATCTGCAAGGATTTTAACCTTGTTGCAATCAAGGGACAGTATAGTCAATATTATTTTCATGAAAGTCAAGCAAGTCAGATTTAAAGGTTTAGCTCACAAAAGTAGAATGACCATAGTTAAAAAAGATATATGAAAAACTCCCAAAGACTTTAGGGTATTGCATAGTATAATATGTGCATCAAGAATTTTACATTAATTTTTCTAAAAACTGATAAAAATTGAAATTGTTAACTACCAGTCTTTATCAGTTGTCCTTCTGAAACAGTCCAATTTGGTGGTATTAATATTATTAACACATTTTCACAATTAACATATTGATTCTTTCATGCTTGAATGAATTTCCGACCCAGCAACATGGTCTTTTTTTTATATTATAAATATCAAACTAGTAATTATACCGAGAATCTTAATTTTTTAGCTCAACTTTGGCGAAGCCAAATTTGAGCTTATGCCATGGCCCGTCGTCCGTCTGTCCGTCTGGCCTTCTGTCCGTCTGTCCATCAACAATTGGATACGGCTCGGGCTAGAGGCCGTATTTATGAACCGATCTTTACGAAACTTCTTGGGTATCTTTGTTATGACCGTGGGACGAGAACGAGTGTTTTTGGGTGCAGTCCGAAATTCAAGATGGCTGCCAGCCACCATTTTGTACCGACGATGCAGAAATCTGTTTTTTGTACAGAACTTCCATATGAAAGCTCTGATTTGAATAATTTTTTGTATGAATGTTTAGTACCATGGGATACATCACATATAATACGGTTTTTTTTCTCGTGCGTAAATTATGCAAATTAGACTAACTTTGATGTTTTTTGGTGTTACTTTCAGCACTGTAAGTGCAAATGCCAATACGGCTCGGGCTAGAGGCCGTATTTATGAACCGATCTTTACGAAACTCCTTGGGTACCTTTGTTATCACCGTGGGACGAGAACGAGTGTTTTTGGGTCCGATCCGAAATTCAAGATGGCCGATGGCAGCCATTTTGTACAAAATTTGGTGCAATCAGATTTTTGCACAGAACTTCCATATGAAAGCGCTGATTTGAATAATTTGTTGTGTGAATGTTTAGTACCATGGGATACATCACATATAATACGGGTTTTTTTCTCATGCAGAAATTATGCAAATTAGATGAACTTTGATTTTTTCAGTGCTACTTACTTACACACAGTAAGTACACATGTCAATACGGCTTGGGCTAGAGTCTGTATTTATGAACCGATCTTCACGAAACGTCTTGGGTACCTTTGTTATCACCTTGGGACGAGAACGAGTGTTTCTGCGTGCGGTCCAAAATTCAAGATGGCTGCCAGTGGCCATTTTGTACCGAAATTAGGTCTAATCAGTTTTTTGTACACAACTTCTATACGGCTCAGGCTAGAGGCCGTATTTATGAACAGATCTTTACGAAACTTCTTGGGTACCTTTGTTATCACCGTGGGATGAGAACGAGTGTTTTTGGGTGTGGTCCAAAATTCAAGATGGCCACCAGCAGCCATTTTGTACCAAAATTAGTGCAATCAGTCTTTTGTACAGAACTTCTGTATGAAAGTTCTGATTTGAATAAAGTTTTGTATGAATGTTTAGTAACATGGAATACATCACATATAGTACGGGTTTTTTTCTCGTGCAGAAATTATGCAAATTAGATGAACTTGGATTTATTTAGTACTACTTATACACTGTAAGTGCACATGTCAATACGGCTCGGGCTAGAGGCTGTATTTATGAACCGATCTTCACAAAACTTCCTGGGTACCTTTGTTATCACCTTGGGATGAGAACGAGTGTTTCTGAGTGCGGTCCAAAATTCAAGATGGCTGCCAGTGGCCATTTTGTACTGAAATTAGGTCCAATCAGTTTTTTGTCACAACTTCTACACAGCTCATATTTGTGAACTGATCTTCACGAAACTTCTTGGGTACCTTTGTTTTCACCTTGGGACAGGAATGAGTGTGTTTTGGGGTGCCTTTGTTATCACTGTGCTATGAGAACAAATATTTTAGGGTTCATTCAGACCCACTCTGGGACTCAAAGATTTTTTTCTAGTTTAGCATCTGACTGTCACCCACCTTTACAATACTTTACCTATACATTTGTTACAGGCAACGGCCAGTATTTATGTACAGCCGATACAATACTTTATATGTACCTTTGTTATCAGGTCATTACCTAGATGTTTGTCATTGCTGTGTCACATACTATACATGTACATGTCTTTGTCTTGACAAGTTGAGCTACAGTGTCATTGACACTTTCATTCAGTGTGCAGCCTAGTGTCAAAATGTTGCTCCAACATATGCCTTAATGATAAACTAAACTACATTTAAACTACCCTTGCTGTGGTTTTCCCACTGAAGTCTTGGCTGTCAAGACAGTCTGCCAAAACTTGACTAGAAACCCTTGCTATGATACATCGACTTGTCATGTATTACAAAAATTGTATAAAATCTTCCTGACCTTTAATCCTTAAATAACCTAATTCTAGGGACGAGTGGCCAGTGGTAATGGTATTGGCACTTCAAATCGAAAAGACCACAGGTTGAACCCTGCCAGGGGTAACTGCATTGTATCCTTGGGCAAGACGCTTAATCCCGATTGCCTATGTGGGGACACGTTGGCACTGTGTACTGAGGCGTACTGCATGTTGACAGTGCACTTGTCTTCAGCCAATGCAAAACCTGCTTGTGCAGAGTTAGTATGTTGGGGAATCTGGCAGTTTGCTTGCCACTGATTAGTTGTTCTCTCTGGGTAATCTGGCTTCCTCCACTCATAAAACAGTCTGACTCGAGGTGACCCTGGTTGTCAAAAGTAATCACATGTTTCTGCATTAGAACATGTCCCACAGAATGTACTCTCTGGGTTAACTTGCAAGTTATATTTTAAGTACCTTGACAGTTGTTTCTAGGTAAGTATTGTCTTCCTATATAGGCAGCCCAAACTTGCCTAGTAACATCTGCAATGACACAGGATATCAAAGTGCAGAAAAATTGTATAAAAATCTATAGGCATTTAACCCTTTGAACACTCATTTCCTGGAATTGTATCGCCTTTGTGAACACTTCAGTGAGATGGGTCAGTCCAATATAAATATACATTAGGGATAAAATAATAACAGCAGTCTGCAGCTGTCTGGCTGCAGACTGCAGTTATTGTTTTATCATCAATACCCTGTGTATCAGACCTCTTATAAGACAAATATGGGACGAAATTATACCTTGGACCGGAAAATCGGTCTTAGGTGTTCAAAGGCTTAATGGTTGAGGGCTAAACAGTCTTGCTCCAGTTGACAATTTTTTTTAATCAGATTTTGGAGATATTACTAGCCCTTTACACAATGCACAGGATATCAAAATCTATTTTTTGAATTATTGTTTTTTCAAATGTTTCAAAGCATTTTTTAACAGAACTAGATCATGTGATCCCCCCCTCCCCACTCCCCCACCCCTCCATTGCAATGAGCTCTATGAGGGGTCAAATGATGTGGTTTTGTTGAAATTTTCTTAAACATATTTTTTTTCAAATGCTCAATTTAAAAATTATGTGGACCGATGTGGCTGATTCGTTAGGTATAGGGTTTACTCAAATTTCTGGGATGAGAGGATTATATTGCATCGTGACCTTTTACTCAAATACACAGAGTTTTATTACCTGTTTGGTGTTTTTACACACAGATCTGTTTCATTGCTGATGTCTGCTTTCAGTGGCAGATTTAGGAAAGGTGGACCCAGCCAAAGCACCTCCACCTAACCCTAAAAATAAAACAAAATTGCTTACATGTGGGTAAAATCAAGTATTTTATGTACATTTTGCTTACATGACTGAAAGTTAGGGGGAGCTTAAGTGATCACTTTCTGTCTGTCCTCCATCATCCATCCATCCTGTGTGAACTTTACATTATCGACTTCTCCTCATAGACCACTGGGCCGAATTGCACCAAATTTGATATGCAGGTTCCTCTATCTGTTAAACTCCAATAAACAAACAAGCAAGCCTTTGAATAGACTGAATGCTAATGATTAGTAGATATTGGGTGGTTCATGCTTTTGCAGTGACTGCCGGGAAGAGAATGCTGGCGAGTGAATAATCGCTCTCCTCATTTTGATTTTGCGAGAATGAAAAATTCAGGAGAGTAATTTTAACCCCTAACCTAACATGACCCCTTAAACTGGCCAGCACTATACACAAAAATGGCCTCAGGTGTATTTTTTTATTTTTGCTCCAGAAACATAGCTTATGACCCCTTCATTGGAATGAGCTTGTTAACCCTTTACCCAAGAATCGGCCGCATCTGCCCGCGTAATATGCAAATTCAGCAGTTGAAAAAATATTATTTTTCAAAATATTTCAACAAAACCATATCATGTGACCCCTCGTTGGAACAAGCTCGCCGAGCTCGTTCCAACGAGGGGTCACATGATATGGTTTTGTTGAAATTTTTTGAAAAATTTGAAAAAATGATATTTAAAATAATAAATTTTGATATCGTCTGCATTGGGTAAAGGGTTAAGCTGTGTTTTAAGCAAAAAAAATGAAAGATTTTAGTTATGCACGAAAATATTTTGCAAGTATCATCGCCTTGTTGTGTTAGGTAACAGGAAATTGAAATGCGAAAAAAATCCTGACTCTCAGACATAATTCCTATACACATAATGAAGGCGAGTGATTAATTGCACCGCTAGTGAAACATTTACAAGAGTGATAGAGAATGAGAGTAATCACTCTCCTTTCCTGGCAGTCCCTGCTTTTGCTTGCCAGCATTCATACTCTGAATCTTTGCTAACGGGTAAAATGGAGCAGTGCTTGACTGCTTGTTTAATACATAGATCTATCTCTGAACCAGTTAAAATATTACCCAATAAATTGATTTATTCCTTCTGTCAATGACTCCTTAATGAATTGGTTGAGGGCAAGATTATTTTTGGTGGTATGAATTTGTTATTCAAAATTTGTTCTATTACAAAGTATTGGAGAGTGCCCACAGGCACTCTCCAGTAATTTGTAACAAATAAATTTATATTTATTTTAGTTTGACTGAATATGAAAGAAGAGCAAGGAAAATGTTTGCTTTATCTCTGGAACCCTTATTTTTTGAAAGCCCTGATAGTGGCTTCTAGCACTCGGCCAGTTAAATAAAATAAAGAATGTGTGCTCTGTAGATATCATGGTTTGGCTGTTTTAATTTCAAGAGAAATAAAAAAAAAAAAATACTTATTGTAAGTTATAACAAAAACATGAAATGGTAGAAAATATTTGGGTTGAAGGTCAAATACAGTGCATGCTTATCTTTCCTTATAAAATCTTGTTTATGATACCTTTCATGTAAATATGTATTGTTCAGCTTTTGTGGCATGTCAGTTTTTCTAGCATGCTTTTTTCACTTTCTGTTCTCTCATCCACAAAGACACAAGAATTTGAAAATCATTTTTCAAGCCATTTCTTAACTCAAATATTGCTCATCTACTAGATTATTTTTCTTTCCTTTTTGAGGATTTTTGCTCTCAGTGGGAATTCTGGGAATTGTAGTGGTTTTATTAGCTTGCAGGAGTCTGTGAGTCTGTTCACATTTTCTTTAGCACAGGCTACACCCCATAGTTCTTGTCTGATCATCACAAAATTTCATATGCGGATTCGAGGTGACGTCTAGATGAGAATGTGCCTTTTGGTTGCGATCAGTCAACCATGATGGCTTGCTGAACCTGAAACCCCAAAACCTTATGAAGGGATTTCATTGTAACTTGGTAGGATGACTGCGTATAATGTCTAGATGAGAATGTTCCCTTGTGATCGCAATCGGTCAACCATGATGGCTGCGTGGGATCAAAGTCCAAAAACATTTAGCACAGTCTACAGGTCGTATTTATGAAGGCATTTCTTTGTAACTTGGTAGGTAGACTTTGTATAATGTCTAGATGAGAACGTCCCCTTTTGTTCGCAATCTGTCAACCATGATGGCGACGCAGACCTGAAAACCTTTAGCACAGTCTACAGGTCGTTTTTATGAAGGGATTGTTTTGTAACTTCGTAGGATGACTCTGTATAATGTCTAGATGCGACTGTCCTATTTTGGTGACGATCGGTCAACCATGACCACCCAGCCATCATGTGATCTACATTCCTTTAGCAAAGTCTACAAGTTATATTTATGAAGGAATTTCATTGTAACTTGGTAGGTAGGATCACTCGTTTTGGAATAATGTTAGTGTATGTAACGTGGTAACTTTGGTTGATTTGCATTAACCGTGGGGGCCACATTAACACAGGTCTCGATTCTTTAGTACAGTCTACACACAGTCAAGTTAAGCTACAGTGTCATTGACACTTTCATTTTAGTTTTCTGTGGTAAACAAGTTTTGCTTTACTGATAAAATAGTACCTGATAACCAGTGCCGGGGGCAGAAGTGGGTAACATGAGCTTCAGGTACCGTACTGACCCGAGTATAAGCCCATAATCAAAAATAAGCCCACCTACCAACTTTTCAGATTTCACTTTCAGAGTCCCCTCCTTTTAAATAAGCCCAGTCCCTGACTTTGCAATGACAATATCTGTGACAGCCATCCTGGTTACATGTCAGTTGTTACATTGAAAAAGAACCTCTTACCCAACACACATGAAATAAAATTATTATTTTAATATTTCTTTTTCAAATGTTTCAAAACATTTCAACAAAACCGTATCATGTGATTCCTCGTTGGAATGAGCTCGTTGAGCTCATTCCAATGAGGAATCACATGATATGGTTTTGTTGAAATTGTTTTCCATTTTTAGCTCATCTTGACAAAGTCAAGCTGAGCTAATCTCATCGCTCTCCATCCGTCGTCCATCAACACCATGTTTTGGTCTTCTCCTCCAAAGCCACTGGGCCAATTCAGATAAAAGTTTGTTGAAATAAAGCTCATTGGTTCATATTTGGGCTCTCTACAGGAGCCCAAAGTTTTAACATGGGGTAATATGGGGAATATTCTTTAAAAATCTTCTTCAGAACCACCAGTCAGAATCTTTTAATGATTGGTATACATCATTGTTATGAGGGTCAGATTCAAGATTGTTCAAACCATGTCCCTAGGTTAATATGGAAGCCCAAATTTTATCTTTGTTCAATATGGAGGGTAATTTAAAAAAAATCTTCTTCTTTAGATCCACCAGTCAGAATGCTTTGATATTTGGTGTGCAACATCTCTAATGGGGTCAGATTCAAGTTTGTTCAAATCAGATCCCTAGGACAGTAGGTATATATTTGGGCTCACTATTGTAGCCCAAATTTTTACTTAGTGCAATATGAGGAAATTTCTTTAAAAAATCTTCTTCAGATCCACTAGTCGGAATGCTTTTATATTTGGTATACAACATCTCTAAGGGGGTGAGATTCCAGGTTGTTCAATTCGAGTGCCTAGGTTAATATTTGGGCTCCATATGGGAACATGAAATTTAACTTAGTACAATATGAGGGAATTTCTTCAAAAATCTTCTTCTTCAGATCCACTAGTCAGAATGCTTTCACATTTGGTATACAACGTCTCTAGAGGGGGGTCTGATCTGGTTCAAGTTTGTTCAAATCGGATCCATAGGTTAATATTTGGGCTCGCTATGGTAGCCCAAATTTTAACTTAGTGCAATTCGAAGAAATTTCTTTACAATTTCTCTTCTTCAGATCCAACAGTCAGAATGTTTTCATATTCGGTACACAATATCTCTAGGGAAGTCAGATTCAACTGTGTTCAAATCAAGAGCCTGGGTTAATATTTGGGCTCTCTATGGGAGCCAGAATTGGCCATTTTTCTGAAGAATTAACAATTTTGTATTCAGTACCCTCTAGAGGTGTGTAACTAAGATTAATCCACATAGGTTGTATCAAGGGGCTTCATAGGGGAGCTCTACATTTTACTTTATGATCAACTGAAGAAAAGGCATGATGCCCAGATTACTTTTGTCACTCCTGAGTGACTCAAGGATTGACAGTGTAGCCTATGGAGATGGCTTGCTTAATGTAGACTCATTGTTGGACTCTGTTTAAATTGTGTTCTGTTCAAGATGAGCGCTTCAGGCCCATGGGGCCTCTTGTTTTTCAGCTGTTCAGTTTGTAAATTACGTGGGTGCATGCAGTCGATTTATTTGGTAAAGGGTAAATGCATCTTTGTTATGGGATTGACCTAACTTTGTGTCAGTTTGCGTCCAGATTCTCCTGTAGACTTGCCCTTTTGAAAAAAAGCCCTCCCATATACTTTTACCCTGTTTTACTTCACGCACCCCCTGGGCTTATTCATGGGTCGATACGGTTATACCGCATTAAAAATATTCTGACAGAATACATGTGGCTGTGTACCATTCCAAAGATCTGTATCACTAATATTAAATAAATGATTAATTATATATATATTGTTTTTATCTTTTATATATCTACTTAATAGAATATCTATTTTTATTTAAAAATTTGTAATTATTCAGTAGATTTAGTTGTGTTTCTTGTACTGAAACTCCACAAATCAGTACACAGTTGATGAATGTATTTATTGGCTTGTTCCGATTCTCTTTTATCTGTTTTATTAGCATGTCTTTCTTCCAACAAGACATATTGTACTATTAGCATGTCTTTCTTCCAACAAGACTTATTGTATTTCAGTTGCACATATTCATCGTTTTTAGCAAAAAAGAACTTATAAGTTATTGTAATGAATTGACGGTAACATGGCCCGGGGTTTGCGGCTTGGAGCTTATGTTCAACCGAGCCACAAACCTCAGACCATGTTACCGCCAATTCATTTCATATATGTTCCAATAAGACCCTGCCTGTAGTCCAAAACTCTCAGCGTGAAATGAACAAGGCAACTTGAATGAATAAGCCAACTATAATGATAACAAATTTAGTAAATAAATATCTCATGTGTCTCATGATATCACTGGACAACAAAAAATCAATAACTTAGATAAAGGTTGAGGTTATTCCATCTCAGTTCAAATCATGAACTTATAAGTGAGATGTGAGAATACCTTCATAGAGTGATACTGACCTCAAAAAATATGATTTTATTGGCAATAAGCACTTAAAATCTCTTCCTATTTTTATCCTCCTTTCAGATATTTTGCGTTGTGTCATCAGATGGTAACATATACAGTACGTGGAGAGTGGATTGTAACTAAATCACCCGCAGAGTGGAGTTATCACCTAGGCTATAACTTTCAAATTGTGTACATATCGACAAAAAACACAAGCAATGTTTCAGCCAATGGACCTCCGGGTTTAATCCGGAGGTCCATTGGCTGAAACTTTGCTGGTGCTGGGTATGCTTTGCAACAAATTTGCAATTATTCCTCAGGTGGAATCTCCACTCTGTGGGTGATTTAGTGATAATACACTCTCCACGTACTGTACCACTGGAGTCGTAAACTTAGAAAAAAAAACCTAAGTGAACTCTTATCCAATCAGAGGACAAGGATTTTAGTCTTATTGGAACATAATATTTTATTGTGTCCTGTTAGGTTTTGCAGGACCTAACTGCTGTTGTTGTACAATGCTTGTGTCGTATAAACAGGAACTGACTTACCAAACTGAGGAATGAAATATAATGCTTTCAGTGGTCAACACTTCATCAATGTCTGTGTGTGAACTGGTACAATAGTATCCACGAAATGGCAGCCTGCTTGTTAACTGGAACTGTGCTAGGTTATTTTGGGAGTTAGAATTTGTTTTGTTGTAGTTTATAGGCACTTACCAATAAACTGTAATACTGTAATACAACAAATTAATCCTCTGCTGACTGGGATCAAAATTTTAACTTGTTGAGTGGTAGAAGCCACTATCAGGGCTCTATTGACAAATGCTGAAAGCCACTATAGTGGCTTTACACAGTATGCATTAGCTTGATGGTTGCTGAGCAGTAGAACAAAAAAAAAATTATATATAAAATTGTTTTGTTATAATTTATTGGAAAGTGCCAACAGGCCCTCTCAAATAAATTGTAACAAATCAATTATCCATGAACAAAATATTGCTAAACCAAGACTCGCTTTGCTGGTAGCAGTAGAATCTTTAAAAACAAAACGCACTGTCACAGTGCCGAAGCTGCGATGATTCGTGCAATGCCAATGATGTTTTAAAACTTGTTGGTGACAAAAAAACTCGGTGACAAAAAAAACTTGTTGGTGACAAGTCCATAAATGTGACAGAAATTATCCGAATGATATGCACTATTGAGAGGGTGTAGACATCATGAAGATACACTAGCATACCAAGTATGGTGTCATTCCATCAAGTATTTTAGGAGTTATGGTGTTTTTTAAACTCGGTGACAGACCGACCGACAGACCGACATTGCCGCATACAGAGCTGCTCATTGCAGCTAAAAATAGTCATGTTACAAATCCCCTTTGAAAAATAATTGAGCACTCAACAAGTTACTCTGCAGTTTTTTTCCATGTGACTGGGAAATCATCCACTACAATCTTGTTTGGCAGACCTAATTGGGCTGTGTTGAACAAGATTTAATTCTTAGCCTGCTGCATATTACTAGATTTAATGAAAAATATTTTGAAAGTACTCAGTGGGTTAAGAGTTAACCATGGTACAAACAGTTTCTGATAGAGCCATCATATGGTTTGCCAGTCATGTTTTCTTGAATTTCATTACAAGCCCTGGATGCTTTTCAGCAGGATTAGCTTTATTTGACAGCAGTTTAAACCTTTACACAATGCAGACAATTTAAAAATTTATTACTTGAAATATTATTTTTTCAAATTTCTAAAGAAATTTCAACAAAACCATATGTGACACCTCATTGGAATGAGCTCAATGAGCTCATTCCAATGAGGAGTCACATGATATGGTTTTGTTGTAATTTAAAAAAAATATTTTCAACTGCTTAATTTGTAAATTACATGGACGGATGTGGTCGATTCGTTATGTAAAAGGATTAGAACAATGAAATTACTTGAAAATTATTTTCAAAGGATAAGAGAATTAAACAAAAAAAGCTTATTTTCTGGATGTTCAAGAGTCTTTTCTGAATGGTAAGAGACTGCCATATTCTATTTCAAAACAAAACTTGAGTGAACAAAGTTGTATCTATTACTTTGAATAAATAGAGGATATGGAATGAGTGTTTTGATCACTCAATATTTGTGAAATGAGTTTTACCAAAAACTCAACTTTTAGATAGAAGAGGGTTGAAAAATTGATTTTCACCTTGAACATCAATATGACATAAGTACAATATCACTAACTTGATGTTTTGAAAAAGCATTAATTCAACCAATCAGAAAGCGTTCTTTTTGAAATTGACCAATGAAACCAACTGAAGGTGTTATGAAGCACTAATTAATATTAATGGGAAATCTGAAATGAGAATAAGCTGAGAAAATGGAGAAGTCATATGACAAAATTAATTATTGTAGACTTTTCTTGTTTGGCCATTACATTGGCGAGAGTAATCGCTTGTCTGGACTGGTTACGTGAAATAATTCATGAGAGGTGAGGAACGTTGTATAAACATGAGTGCGCGAATGCGCTTGAGTGTTTTACAATATAGTCCCTTGCCTCGAATGAATTATTTCACATAACCAGTCCAGTCAAGCGATTTCTCTGTTTATTACTTTTCATTATTAACAATAACTATATTATTTAACCCTTTAGCTAACGTAACGGCCAAAACCGGCCAGCGCTATTCTATAAAAATTGCCAATTTTTTGTCTCCATTACACCCATGGCAAAGCATGTTCGTTTGGGCGTACGGATACATGACACAATTGTTGATTGCATAATTCACTTGTGAATTTATCGTTTATAATCAAACCCGGAAATCCCAGTAAATCACACTTTGGAAAGTAATAAATAATTTTTTAGCTCAACTTGACAAAGTCAAGCTGAGCTATTGTCATCACTTCTCGTCTGTCGGCGTTAGTACGTACGTCCACAATTTCCTTTGGCACACCTCACAGGTCGCATATATGATCAGATCACTTTGAAACTTGGTATGCTTGTTTGGGGTGACCTCTAGATGGGAGCTATTGATTTTCTTCAATTTCCTTCAGAAAGTGTTGCCGCGGCCAACGTTCTTAGAACTTAGTTTAGTCAGACCTCAATATTTCTCTCTGGCAATCCTTACAGGGCACTTTTATGATTGGATTGCTTTGAAACCTGGCATGCTTGTTTGGGGTGACCTCTGGATGGGAGCTATCGATTTTCTTCCATTTCCGTCAAAAAATGTTGCCGTGGCCAACATTCTTGGAACTTACTTTGGCACACCTCACAGGACACATTTATGATCGGATTGCTTTGAAACCTGGCATGCTTGTTTGGGGTGACCTTTAGTTGGGAGCTATCGATTTTCTTCCATTTCTGTCAAACAATGTTGATTTTCTTCAATTTCCATCAAAAAGTGTTGCCACGGCCAACGTTCTTAGAACTTAGTTTAGTCAGACCTCAATATTTCTCTTTGGCACATCCTACAGGGCACATTTATGATCAGATTGCTTTGAAACCTGACATGCTTGTTTGGGGTTACCTCTAGATGGGAGCTATCGATTTTCTTCATTTCCGTTTGTCAAAAAATGTTGCCACTGGCAACGATCTTTGAACTTAGTTTAGTCAGGCATCAATATATTCCTTTGGCATGCCCTACAGGGCACATTTATGATCAGATCAGTTTGAAACTTTGTATGCTTGTTTGGGGTTACCTGCTGATGGGAGCTATCGATTTTCTTCCATTTCCATCCAAAAATTTTGCCACTGGCAATGACCTTTGATGAACTTTGTAAAAACTTAGTGCAGTTAAGCAGTTAAGCATCAATATTTCCATTTGACACACCCTGCAGGTCATATTTATGATTGGATCACTTGCAGACTTGGTGTGCTTGTGTGGGGTGACATCTAGATGGGAGCTGTCGATTTTCTTCCATTTCTGTCAAAAAATGTTGCCACTGACCTTTGAACTTAGTTCAGTCAGACCTCAATATTTCCCTTTAACACACCCTTCAAGGCACATTTATGATCGGATCATTGGAAACTTGGTATGTGTGTTCGGGGTGACCTCTAGATGTGAGCTATTGCTTTTTTTATTTCCATAAAAAATTATTGTTGTTATCACCAGCCTTTGAACTTACTGCATTTGTGCAGCAACTTATCCCTTTTTCAATCTCTGCAGGGTATATTTATGAATTTCCATAACCCTCCCCCCCCCCAAAAAAAAAACAAAAAACATTGCCACAAGCAATGAACTTCTACTTAGTGCATTTGTGCATTACCATCTTCCTTTGGCATGCCTCAGAGGGCACATTCATTATCAGGTTGTTTTGAAACTTTGTATGCTTATGCAGGGTGACAAAGATAGGAGCTATCGATTTTCTTTTCATTTCCATCAAAACCTGTTGCTGTTAGCAACAATCTTTGAATTTATTGCATTTGTGCATCAGCATTCTTTGACGTGGCTTAAGGCCACATTTATCATAGGATTGTTTTTTGAACTGGGTGTGCTCATTAGGCAAGACCTTTAGATAAGAGCTATTGATTAGCATTCATTTCTGTAAAAAAAGTTGCCATTTACAATAACCTCTGAACATACTGCATTTGTGTGTCAACATTCTTCCTTTAGCCAGTCTAACAGTTTACATTTAAAAATGCATGGATTACTCTGACGTTGTGCACACACAATGCTGTTATGTTGAAATTTCAGCAAATAACATTGGTACCAATGATCTTCAATTTTGCCATTTCATTTATAACTTACCAAGTTCAAGTTTGTCAAGTTGAGCTACAGTGTCATTGACACTTTCTTTTCATCTGGAATGATACTGAACGTTGTCAGATAAAAAGTGTTTAACCCCATGATTTTTGTGTTTAATGAGAATGCTTTTGTGGCTTGTAAAATATGTAGGTTTATTTTCATAATCCATTGCACAGTTAACATTGTTAAAGTTTAGTTTTCTGATCAATAATTATTTTTTACCTCTTTATAGAATGTGAACTCCAAGCTTTTTCTGTTGGGAGGTGGAGGCTGAGGAGCTGGGCATGTCCATTCAAGCACCTCAATGTTTGTTATGGCAAAACATATTATTTAACCGGTTGAGTCTCAGTAGTCCATAGTTGGGCTCTGTTGAGAAATGTTCACCAGCATAATAATTTTTAACTTCCTGTGTATTTTTAGTAAAATAAAATCCAGTCATGGTTACTGTGAAACAGCCATAATTGAAATTGATGATGACAAATTCCAAGGAATGAAGCTCAGAAAAAAATCTGGAAATGATTGTTCTAATTTTACTGGGATATATTTTGTTAATCAAGGACAGTATTATGTAGAGCTGTAGGTTAACCGAAACCGAACCGAGGTTTTTAGTTTTTTTTTTAAACCGAAACTGTCGACATCCCGTAATCTAAGGTTTTTCGTTTTTTATTAAATACTCGCTTGCTGCAGAAATTCTCAGAATGTAGCCATCCCAGAGTAGTGAGAATACCCAGACACTGCCAATGGCAGTGTCTGGGTACTCTCACTACTCTGGGAAGGCTACATTCTGTGAATTTCCGACATTTCAGTTTAGTTGTGTTTGCAGCTTTCCTCAAGTTGCGTGAAGGTGCCAGACCTCAAAAATGGACAACCACAATAAAAGTTCTGTATATTTAGGTAATTATTATATTGGCCTTCCTGATTCTTCATGTATTATAGCTTATTTCGGGCATTCATTGAGTTTCACTCAATTTCACTGCCATTCAGTTATGACTCCGGACATAAGAATGAGTTTTATTGAATTTTATTTGGCCTCATGAACAAACCGAAAACCGAACCGAACCGAGGTTTTACTCCACCTGAAAAACCAAAACCGAAACAGAACAAGAAAATTAAAAACCTACATCTCTAGTATTATGAATATTCAAGTGACAAGAGTATTGCTGCTCTGCCCGGAACATCTGCCAGCATCATACAAAGTTTTAAAGTCTTTATAAATTTTGTAATTTGTGAATGTACTCCATATTCTCTCGGGAGCAAAAATATTTGTTTACATGGATAGTTTTGTGTTGTTTGAGTTTATTGGGAGAATGCCTATTGCCATGCTCCAATAAATTTAATGTGGCGAAGCCATTTGAACAAATTCTGATTTGAAAAATTACTTCAGCTCTCTACACGTTAACTGGCTGAGTGCTAAATTATTTTTCGAGGGGGATTTGTAATGCAAATATTTTTTTTAAAAGGTAACATGCTACTGGCAAGGGAGAGCCTCGGTTTAGCAAGATTTTGTTAAAAGATAAACATTTTTTTTAAATTTATTGGCAAGTGCTATTAGGCACTCTCCAATAAATTATAGCAAAATTTTATGTGAACATTTTTTTTTCTATTGCTGAGCGAAGAACAAGCTAATGCATACATTGTAAAGCACTTTTAAGCAGAGCCACGATAGTTGCTTCTAGCACTCAACCCAGTTAATAATTTAAGTCTATTAACTGTTAAGGGACTGAATTCATTTAGGTCAAAATTTATTCACATGCCCTTGCCTTGTTACAATGTAGGAGAGTGCTTATGGGCACTCTTCACGTGGACCTTTTGTAGAATGTGAACAAGTTCTTTACAGTTGAGAGGTGGGGCAGAGCATGTCCATAGGCATTTCCCTATTATGCACTATCCCATAAATTGTAACAAGGCAAATCCACACATACAAAATAATTTCACTTCTGAGATGATTTGAAACACTTCTGCAGAATTGAAGCCTTTCTGTTAGGGTCAGAATAAATAGAGAGTAATCGTTTGACTGGACTGGTTACGTGAGAGGTGAGGGACGTTGTACAAACACGGGTGCGCAAATGCACATGAGTGTTTTACAGTGTAGTCCCTCACCTTGAATGAATTATTTCACGTAACCAGTCCAGTCAAGTGATTACTCTGTTTATTACTTTTCATTATTAACGATAATTATATTATTTAACCCTTTACCTAACATAACAGCCAGCACCGGCCAGCGCTATTCTAAAAAATTGCCAATTAATTTTCATTATTTTTTCATTTTTTGTCTCTAAAACATAGGTTATGACCCTTCATTGGAACGAGCTCATCGGGCTCGTTCCAATGAGGAATCATAACCTATGTTTTTGAGACAAAAAATGAAAATAATAGTTATTTAACAATTTTTTTTGCAAGTGTTGTCTGCTTTTCATGTTAGGTAAAAGGTTAAAAAAAACAATGAAGTCCCCATTACACCCACGGCAAAGCACCTTCATTTGCGCGCACGGATACATAACCCAATTGTTGATTGCATAATTCACTTGTTAAGTTATCGTTTATAATCAAACCAGGAAACCCCAGTAAATCACACTGGAAAGTAATAAAGCCAAAATGTGAGCTTCCAGCATTCAACCATTTAATACTTTTTATATGTCTGTGCTTATTGTTGTATTGACTTTCTCCTTGTCTTGTCACAACTTATGGTTTTTCGGTAATAATGTTGCAACTGGTTTGTGTTTTGCATGTCATATTGTCAGTATTTTTTTGCACCTTTCTTACACATGCCTTTTTTGGTCTGAAGAGTTTCATTGTTGCTTGCACTACAACACTGCATGGTAGCCTCCCTTTGTGCTTTTCCATCATTAATTGCCTCAAGTCACATTAAACCTTTCCGTATATTCCATCAGACAAGTTGAAACACCTTCAAGAGGAATTAGACACAGAAAGACGACCAAAGGATGGCCACCATGCAAAACATACTGATCCGTACAGTCGGTCGCACAACATTAGAAACAAAGGTAAATTTTCATCAATTTTTTCTGGAAAACAGATTGGTGCTCAAGCTGTTAAATTCATAAAACAGAAAAAGGTTTGAAGTCTTTTTTCCAATCTCGACTACATGTGATAATGGAATGTTCGTTTGCCTCACTCGTTGTCCTTCATCAGCACAGTGTGGCTGATCAGTTGTATGGTATTATGCCAAGGTTTGCCTAATACATACATGTATTAACAGATATAGTTTGGGTAAATTGTTATATCATTAATATTTTTGAGTGGCATGTACAACTTGGTACATTTTGCCAGAACCACACACTTGTGTTTGTTTATTATAGGTAGATTCTATTCAGGACCTGATAGGAGATGATGCCTGACCATAATAATGAGTCAGAGTTCATGTGTAGGATGTTTACAGGAATCTGATGCTTGAACTATGAGAATTATCAATGTAAATGACAAATTAAGAACTTATAATTACATAATCATAACTTGTAATTACAATTTAATTATTATTAACTTGTAATTATGAATTAATAATTTGTAATTTCTTAACTTGTAATTATTAAATAATGACTTGTAATGATGATATAGTAATTAATATGGTTGCAATGGATAATATATAATGCAAAGCCGTGTGCCATTGTCGAGTATGCCTGGTTGTGTGGTTGGGTAGTACAGTATGGAAGATATGTCCCTCTTTTGGTCTAGTTTAGCTAAGGCCCATTGGTCCTTCTGAAGCCTTATTGTATGCTATAACCTGGGTATTGTTGCAGTATTATAGGCATTGGGTTTGTTCGATTCAACAAGAGTATGTCAAATCTCTGAAAATGACCCAACAACGACTTGAATCATAGGAAACAACCACCTATCAAAGGAGTCCAAGAGCAATGAGAGCACTTGCTCAGAGGAGTAACTCCTCACACAACTCTTCAACTCGTCTGCATATTTGAGGATTCTTATAGCATAAGGTTGTAGTATTGGAGAATACTACCTTCAGAAGCCCTGGGTTCCAACAGTTCTCAGCTGTGAGGGATGTCAACTCTAAGTCTTATAGTGAAACAAAGCAAGACTGTAGGATTATGTAAGGATAGCACTTTTGATAGAAGGCAATGAATAGTAGAGGCAGAAAGCTAGTAGTAAGAACAGTAAGGAAGGGAGCTGTTGCAGTACTGATGGCATTAGCAAGTAGCAGCTGACACTGCAGTATTAGGAGACAGTATTACTAAGAGCCAATCCCTAGACAGATAGTGATAGTCAAAAGTTGTGATCTAAAAGAAGAAACTAACAATAGAGGCCAAACAGTAACAGAGGAGTTAGGATAACAGATAATAGTCCCTAGGCAAAGAGAAAGGAGTCCACAGTGATTGATGGAGGGATTGTATTGTCAACAGGGTAGTAGTGAACTGATAGTTAGAACGATAGGTCAGTGAATGATAGGTGCCGCAGAATCTTTAAGTGAATCATTTCATTCTGTCTGTTTGTAAATGTAGTGCAGCCTTCTAATTCCAAAAATGGCTGATCTTCAGAATGTGGAATGCCTTTTCGACTGATTGGTAATCAGTGGGGCATCACCATTTGTCATCTTAATAGAAAACATCAAATAATCAATGATGTAAAGTATGGATGATATGCTGCAATACCTCTCAGCATAGTAGAAGAGACAATTCAGCACCACACATACTTGCGAGTTTGCAACATGTTCTTTTCTAAAGACTCTTTGTCCAGTGAGCCCTTTCCAAAAGAACTTTTGTTTATTTATTGGGGTTTAATGACACTTTTGACAGGCAGGATCACCTCATGTCAGACAGTTTTATAGGTGGAGGAAGCCGGAGTACCAGAAGGGAACCACTGAGCAGTAGTGAGCAACTGTTAGACGCCCCAATGTACTAACTCCTCACATTCAGGGTTAGCATTGGTTGAAGACTAATGTGCGATCGACATGCAATATGCCTCAGTACACAGTGCAATTCCCTCCCATGCGGGCAATCAGGATTAAGTGTCTTACCCCTGGTCAGGATTAATGCTTGGACCGCTTTGTTTGAAGTCCCACACTCTAACCACCGCTCACCACAAGATCTTCTGAAATTGATTTGAATCTGTTAGTTATCAAGACAGCAGACCTTTCAGGGTCCTCTACTGACACATGAATGCAAAGCTACATGGAGATGGAAATGTCTCCACTGAAGTCCAGCCAAATGCAGGACAAGATGCAGACAAGTCCTCACTTCCCACCACTGCCAAGTCAAAGTGTTACCCAAGTACAAGTGTAAAACGTAAATAGAATTCTTCAGGTATTTAACTGGTAGAGTGCTAAGTTATTTTTGGTCATCAAAATTTGTTCATGTATCTTTGCCTTGTTACAATTTATGAGAGAGTGCCAATAGGCACTCTCCGATAAATTGTAACAAGGCAAACTCATATAGACTAAGTAATTTCACGTCTAAGATAATGTGAAGCACATCCACAGAATATGACAACTTTAGGCCGGGGTATCTGCTCTTCATATTAAAGCCCTGATAGTGGCTTCTAGCACTCTTCCAGTTGATGACATTGTACAGTGGTGCTGTGTACTAAGGCATACTCACGTCGATGGTGCACTTGTCTTCAACCAATGATTCTGTGGTGTTAGTACACTGGGGAGTCTGACAGGTGCTCGCCATTGCTTGGTGGCACTCTCCAGGTACTCTGACTTACTCCACCCATAAAACTGCCCGACACGAAGTGACCCTGCTGTCAAAAGTGTTGTTAAACCTCAATAAATAAATAAATAAGTAAATGAATTTTCAGAATCTGTGATAAGAATGAAATGATCAACTTGCAAGAATCAAAGTTGATTCTCATTGTTTTCCTTGTGAGAATAAACAGAACTCTCCAGGTATTTAATATTTCTGGAATCTGTGATAAGAATCAAATGGACAAAGAATGGTTTTGTAGAAATTTTGTGAAAAATATATTCTTTTGAACTGCTTATTTTGAAAATTATGTGGGCGGATGATCCGATTCATTAAGTAAAGGGTTAAGTGGCAAAAGATTTTCAATCCTGAGCAGAATATCTGCCAGCAGCATGTAAGGAGTTAAATAGTTGGAAGTTTTGACAGTTCCTTGCTACTGATTCATACACTTTGGTTTCTTTCACTTGTAAAACTCTCTCGTATGAAACAATCTTGGATGTTAAAAGTGTTAGATGTTACAGATGGTAAAATGGCATGTCATGATAGCATTTTGAAATAGCATTTTGTTTTTGTTAATTTACAATGGTAGTTTATGCTTTTCGGATGTGACTCCAACAAGAAATAGAACACCACCCATCTATGCCAACAAAGGTTCCATCATTTTTTCGGATGTGGCCCCAACCAGAAATAGAACACTGCCTGGTCACTACAAATAAAGGTTGCATCAGTTGTGATTATCTGTGCTCAAATATGTCTGCCAAAAACAGTGCCATCATTTTTGTTCTCTTAGTTCTATCAAGTTTGTGAACTTAAGTGTTTTTCATGCACATTGATTGAATGATTCAAAGAACTCTTTTAGTTAACCCTTCACATAACATAACATGACTATTGATGACACATACAAAGCCTACAAAAGTTAAAAATCTGTTTCTCAGGCTCTGCCACAGGGTCCTTTTGGCTGCCATATGCTCTCTCTTTATAACCAATGCAAACTTAAAAAAATAAAAATTAAATGGTTTGTTTCTGATATTTTACCCAAGTTAATAAAACTGATAAATTTGTCCATAAGTGCAACAAGGCTTTGCAATGTGTTTGCATTGCAAAGCCTTCTTGCACTCCAGGGACAAAATACACCACCACCAATGCTATTCTGTAGATTATGAGGCCTAAACATAAAATAAATTAACAACATGAACTTTTGATGGTAAAGAAATGATTAGAAAATAAAAGTAAAATAAAAAAAACGCTCACCCACATGCAGTTTTACAAAACAATGGCCTGAGAAACAAAAGATCTACTTTGTGGGGCCTAAATGACTATTGATGACACTTGCAAACTTCATTTTTGAATAACTTTAAATTTTTGTTGTTTACTGCCAAAACATAGCAGATGACTCCTCACCGGAGAATGTCAAATGTTGTATGTTGAGTTTGACACCTGTCTTTGTTTGCTCTAACAGAGCATAAGAGCACATAACCCATTACTGTACACAATGGTCATATATGGCCAGCACTCTTCACAAAACTTGATATTCAAATTTTAGTAACTTTTTAGCTCACCGAAGGGAGCTCAACTTATCACTTGCCGTCCGTCGTCGTCATCCATCGCCGTGAACATTTTTCAAGCGACTTCTCCTCTGAAACCACTGATCCAATTTTCACGAAACTTCATGTGGATGTTCATTACTATATGCCAATTCACGTTTGTTCAAATGAAATGGCCACGTTCCTTGGGGACTCTGTATAGGGCATAACTCTGATAGCACCATATGAATTATAGAAAAATTATTAAAAAATCTTCTTCTCCAGAACCAGTGGGCAGAATCTTTTGATACTTGGTATGCAGCATCTTGGTATGGGTCTGATTCAAGTTTGTTCAAATGGAGTCCCTTGATCAATTTTGGGGCTCACTATGGGGGCGTGATTTTTATTTGGTATAATTTAAGAAAAATTATTCAAAAATTTTCTTCTCCAGAACCGATGGGCAGAATCTTTCGATATTTGGTAGGCAGCAACTTGGTATGAGACCGATTCAAGTTTGTTCAAATCGAGTTCCTCGATCAATATTGGGGCTACCTATGGGAGCGTGGATTTTTACTTGGTGCAATTTAAGAAAAAATCTTCAAAAATTTTCTTCTATAGAACCAGTGGTCAGAATCTTTTGATATTTGGTATGCAGCATCTTGGTATGGGTCTGATTCACGTTTGTTCAAATCGAGTCCCTCGATCAATATTGAGGCTCCCTATGGGCCATGAATTTTCACTTAGTGCAATTTAAGAAAAAATGACTTCAAAAATCTTCTTCTCCCGAACCAGTTGGTAAAATCTTTTGATATTTGGTATGTAGCATCTTAGTAAGGTTCTGATTCAAGTTTGTTCAAATTGAGTCCCTCGATCAATATTGGGCCTCACAATGGGGGCGTGAATGTTTTCTTTGTGCAATTCAAGGAAAATTCTTTAAAAATCTTCTTCAGAACTATCATGCAGAATCTTTTGATATTTGATCAGCAGCATTGTCCCATTCAGTCCTGTTGATGTTTTAACTCCACAGAGAGTATAGATTTACTCTGTGGAACCTTAAGAATAGCATTTGATAAAATTTGTGTCTTAACAGCAGTATGGAACTTTCGGTGAGCACCTAAGGCCCCCTGGGGCCTCTTGTTTCCAATTTTTGCCACCTAAACGTAGTCTGTGGTCCCTAATAAAAACAAGCTCATTGAGCTTGTTCTTTTGAAGGATCAAAAGCTATGTTTTGGTGGTAAACAATGAATATTTATGTTTATTCTTGTTTTTTTTTTTGCAAGCATTTTCTGCTAGTCATGTTTGGCAAAGAGTTATGTGAGGTGAAACGATAATAGCCTTTTATGCTGGTCTCAGAGGTGTGGTGAGGTGGGGTCTGTTACCTGATGTTATGCATATATTTTCAACAGAATTTGAGAGTTGGTTTGGGTCAAAGCTCTGGAGTAAATCACCATCTTTGTACAATATCATAGAAATAGGTATCTTTATGATTTTACATCTGTCATATTTGTTTAGAAGTTCCTTTTACTTGTATCATTCCCTGTTCACATAGAAATTAACTCCACAACTGAATATCATTTTTAGTTCAACTGCATCAAAAGATGTGTAACTTACTAATAATCACTTCTTTGGACCACCCATACATGTGTCATTCCAACCTTAACCCCCCCTACTGTCAGCATGATCATTTGAGATTAGTTTTTATTGACTTCTGAAACATTACATGATAGTTAGTTATCCATGAAAATCGTTTGTGTTTTATTTGTAATTTATGACATTTTCTTCTGATTAACGAGAGTTCTATTCAAGTTACAATTATGAAACTACATAGGGTTAAAGAAGAACATCAGAAAGGCTGTTGAAAAATTATTTTTACATTTTGCCTGGTTGAAAATAAAACAGGTAAGGCCGAAATAAGTTAAAAATCTGTTTCTCAGGCCTTCCCAATTGGTCATTTTGGCTGCCGCATGCTTTCTTTTTATAACCAATGTAAACTTTTTAAAAATTATAATTAAATGGTTTATGTCTGTTAATAAAATGGTTTATGCCAGGTTAATAAAATTGATAAATTTGTCCCGTGAGTGCAACAAGGCTTTGCAGTGCTTTAGCATTGCAAAGCCTTCTTGCAATCAAGGGACGAAATTCACCACCACCCATGCTATTCTGTAGATTTATTTATTTATTGGGATTTAACAACACTTTTGAAAGCCAGGGTCACCTCTTGTTGGACAATTTTACAGATGGAGGAAGCCGGAGTATCCAGAGAGAACCACTGAGCAATGGTAAGCAACCTCCAGACTCCCCAATATACTAACTTCACAAAAGCAGAGTTGCATTGGTTGAAGACAAGTGCACCAGCGACATGAAGTATGCCTTAGTACACAGCATCACCATGTCCCCACATGGGCAATTGGTATAAAGTGCCTTGCCCAAGGACACAATGCTGTTACCCCTGGTGAGGATCAAACCGTGGACCTTTTGGTTTGAAGTCCAATTCTGTAACCACTGAGCCTCTGTGCTCCTGCTATTCTCTAGATTATGAGGCCTAAAACATAAAACAAACCAAGAATATGAACTTTTGATGGCAATATAAATATATAAATATACAAAATAATTACAAAAATTAAAAAAAACAAAAAAAATGCCTGCCCACATTCAATTTTACTGAAAATGGCCTGAGAAACAGAAGATCTACTGGTTGGGGCCTAAATAAATACACAGAATGACACGCGTGCGTGAATGGATGAATCGATATGGCTTGAGTACCTGTGCAGAAGGATAGAATGAGAGGCCACAAGCCTTAAATTTTATCCTTCTGCAGTGACACAAGTGCCATATTGATTAATGCATTCACACATGCCTGTCATTATGTTTTTAATATATGCCTTCATGTCTATAAAACAGTTATTAGGACACTCAGCAATTCATTTGACAACTATCAACAAAAATAGCGCATTTTATCGCCAACCCATGTTACTATTTCATCCACTGAGTTCCAGTGTGTTCTATGTGGCTAGCAGCACAACATATTGGAACTCAGGGGAAGATCTTTAACTATCGCTAGCAATTCAAATTGTAATTGTGGTGCACGAGGAATTCATAGAACAGACGTGTCATTTTTTTTTTCAGAACTTTAATGATGAGGGTTGCGCTGAAGAAATGAAGATTTTTTTTAATAGCCTAATTTTTAACTCTTTACATATGTTTTCCATTTCATCTGTTTGACCAATTAATATCTGCTGTTATAAGAATGTTGTTTGTGAAAATCGGATATGAAACTAGTTACATAACACATAGTTACTCAAACCAGTGTTTCTAACTCTCAAGAAATATCTTCAGATGTCACTTATGAATGCCAGGAAAATCCACCCATAAACTGAAAATAAAACAAAAATAGACATTGCCATTTATTTCTTGTCACAAGAGTAGGGTATGGTGCTATAATATAACCATTCTGACTAAGAGTTGTATATTTGATGGAAATCACTTTTTTAATTTTGTCTGTCCCTCGTGGTAAGTGAAATGAAACAGTGCTTATTTTACTGTGGTCAACAAACTCTGCTTTAAGGGTAAAATAGGACCAGTTAACCAATGCTTGGGGTGGAAGTCCTCTAAAAGGGTCAATATGATTACAAATAATGGACTAAACTTGACTTTATCTGCATGTTACGGTCACGATTAGACATTGTGCAGAAATATGTGACTTTGAGCACCAATAAATAAACAAATAATTTTGTCTATACTCAGAAGAGAAGAAACTGAAAAAGGCATATCACTCATCGTACAAATAGATGTTTACAAATTTCAATGAAATTGATAATATAACAAGTTCAAAATCTTGTAATGGAGTCCAACTCTTGTTTCTAATGAAAGATATGGCTTCAGAAATGAGTGCTAGACTCTAATGCTACTTGATGATAGGTTTATCTAAAAATATTTCCACCACAGACAAATAGACATGAGAAAACCTCTAATTAAATAGAGGATAGAGGGGACAGATTCAAGTTGGTTCAAATCAAGTCCCTTGATTCATATTTGGGCTCCCTTATCAGTTTAGTGCAATGCGAGGAAATTATTTTTAAATCTTCTTCAGATTCACTGGTCATCATCTTTTGATTTATGGTATTCGGCATCCTTTTGGGAATCAAATTGAAGTTTATTCTAATCAACTCCCTGGGTTCATATTTGCCCGAACTTTAATTTGGCACAGAATTTGAGGAGAATTTTTAGCTTAAAGTGACTAAGTCAAGATAAGCTATTGCCATCACGCGTGCGGAAGTCTGTAAGTCTGTCCAAATTTTCCTTTAGCACAGGCTACACCACGTAGTTCTTATCCGATTGTCACAAAATTTCCTGTGCAGGTTTGAGGTCATGTCTAGATGAGAACATCCCCTTTTGGTTGCAATCAGTCAACCATGGTGGTTGCCCGAGCCCAAAACCCGAAAACCATTAGCACAGTCTACAGGTCGTATTTATGAAGGAATTTCATTGTAACTTGGAAGGGTGCCTCTGTATAATATCTAGATGAGAACGCCCCTTTTGGTCATGATCTGTCAACCGTGATGGCTGCCCAAGCCCGAAACCCAAAAACTTTTAGCACAGTCTACAGGTCATATTTAATATGGAGGGATTTCATTGTAATTTGGTAGGAAGACTCTGGATGGTGTCTAGATGAGAACTTCCCCATTTGGTCACAATCTGTCAACCGTGACGACTGCCCGCACCCAAAACCCTAAGCACAGTCTACAGGTCATATTTATGGAGGGATTTCATTGTAACTTTGTAGGTTAATTCCATATAATGTCTAGATGAGAACATTCCCTATTGGTCGCGGTTGACCAACTGTGATGGCTACAGGGGCCCAAAGCCCAAAAACCTTTAGCACAGTCTATAGGTCATATTTATGAAGGGATTTCATTGTAACTTGGTAGGATGACTCCAGATAATGTCAACATGAGAATGTCCCCTTTTGGTCACGATCATTCAGCCGTGATAGCTGTCCGAGCCCAAAACCCAAAAACCTTTAGCACAGTCTACAGGTCGTATATATGGAGGGATTTCATTGTAACTTGGTAGGTTGATTCCATATAATGTCTAGATGATAACATCCCCTTTTGGTCGCGACTGGTCAACTGTGATGGCTACAGGGGCCCGAAGCCTGAAAACCTTTAGCACAGTCTGCAGGTCATATTTATGAATGGATTCCATTGTATCTTGGTAGGATGACTCCAGATAATGCCTAGATGAGAACGTCCCCTTTTGGTTGCAATCATTCAACCATGATGGCTGCCCGAGCCCAAAACCTGAAAAACTTTAGACAGACTACAGGTCATATTTATGAAGGGATTTCATTGTAACTTGGTAGGATGACTCCGTATAATGTCTAGATGAGGACGTCCCCTTTTTGTTGCGATCGGTCAACTGTGATGGCTACAGGTGCCCAAAGCCGAAAACCTTTAGCACAGTCTACAGTCTGTATTTATGAAGGGATTTCATTGTAACTTGATAGGATGACTCATTTTGGAATAATTTCACTGTAAATTGGTAACTTTCGTTGCTATACATTAACTGTGAGGCCCACATTAACCTACCCCTTTAATATAGTCTACACCTTATATTATTTTTATTGAAAACATAGCATACAGGGAACAGAAATTAACATATTCCCGATTATCACAATTCTTGTCTTATTTCATAATCCTTTCACAAATATGGAACAGTATCCTTTTCATCAAACATAACACACAGACAAGTTAAGCTACAGTGTCCTTGACACTTTCATTTTAAAAATCTTTAGCACAGTCTACAGGCTGTATTTATGAAGGGATTTCATTGTAACTTGATAGGATGTCTCATTTTGGAATAATTTCATTGTAAATTGGTAACTTTCATTGCTATATATTAACTGTGAGGCCCACATTAACCCACACCTTTAACATAGTCTACCCCTTATATTATTTTTATTGAAAACATAGCATACAGGGAACAGAAATTAACATATTCCCGATTATCACAATTCTTGTCTTATTTCATAATCCTTTCACAAATATTGAACAGTATCCTTTTCATCAAACTTAACACACAGACAAGTTAAGCTACAGTGTCCTTGACACTTTCATTTTAAAAAATCTTCTCCCAATCTACCAATCCGAATCTTAAATTTGATATTTGGTTCGCAGCATCCTTGTTAGGGTTTGTTCAAGTCAAGTCTGTTTGATCATATTTAGTTGCATAATGCAAAAAATTTGTAGCTTGAAATGTTTATATTTCAGAATCACATTGCAGAGGGTTAATTTGTAAGTAACTTTGAGTTGAGGAGATTTATTTCTGATATTGTAATGATTCCTGATCACAAATTGTTGCCAATGAAAGTGTGTTACTGCCACCACTGCTAGTTAGACAGTAATTATTGTTAGCAGCATTTAAATATTTAAACATCCACTCTCGAAGAGAATGTGGGGTATACTGGATTACATGCATCCGTTCCTTTGTGCATCTGTGTGTGCGTGCATCTGTTCATGCATCCATCCACCCATCTGTCTGTGCATTCGTTTGTATGCAGAGAGATATTTCGGCAGTGAGTGGATGGATTTCAATGAAATTTGGTATGAGGGATGCTTCTTACAAACCTCACCTGCACATGTTATATAAAAGTTGCCAGCATTTTTTTCACTAGAGTTATGGTCCTTACCTTACTTATGCTTCTTCGGTCCAGCACTGCAGTTGGGGTATAATTGCCCTTCAGCAATAGTTCTTGTTGGGGATTTTAAAAGAATCAACATTCAGAAGAGCTAATGTCTCCTTTTGCCAAAATCTACATAATAATTGTTTCCTTATATTTTACAGAATTGTCATCTCTGAAAGATGAATGTGCGAGTTTAAGAAAAAGGATACAAGCAATTGAAGCCGAGATGAAAATGTAAGCATTAAAAGTACTAACTGTTACTTTTCTCATTTAACTGGTTGAGTGGTGGAAGCCTATATTTGTGCTTTATTCTGAAGTGCTGGTACTGCAACTCAAAACGTCTCATATTCTGTGGATGTGCTGCATATTATCTTTGAAGTGAATTATTTAACCCTTTACGTAATATGAAAAGCATACGACTCTTGCAAACAAAATTATTGAATAACTGTTTTTTTTTAATTTTTTTGTTCCAAAAACATAGTTTATGACCCCTCATTGGAACGAGCACAACGAGCTTGTTCCAGTTAGGGGTCATAAGTTATGTTTTTAAGGCAAAAAATGAAAAAAATATTGACAATTGAATGGCAGTGTTTGTGAATAGTGCTGGCTGGTTTTGGCTGTTACAATGGGTAAAGGGTTAATCTGTAAGAATTTGCCTTGTTAAAATTTATGGGAGCGTGCCTAGGCACTCTCCCATAGATTTTAATAAGTTAAAGACACGTGAACAAATTCTGATAACCAAAAATAATTTAGGACTCCCGCAGTTAATGTTTTTTGTCGTATTTGGCCAAAGCTTTTGACAAAAAATATCGTTCAAATTTTATTGTTTAACTTTTCGTCCCCAAAACATATCTTAGCACACCTCATTGCAATGATCTCATGAAGCTCATACCAGTGCAAGGTCATAAGATATGTTCCAGAGACAGTAAATGAACATGGTCAGTGCAAGTCACAAAAATCACCATTTAATTTTCCTTATTTTTTTCATTTTTTGCCTCAAAAAACATAGTTTATGACCCTTCATTGGAACATAAGCTATGTTTTTGATGCAAAAAATGAAAAAAATTAGTTATTCAAAAATAAAAAGTAAAGGGTTAAGTTTATTGATGAGTATTTAAAAGACAATATAATTGTGCTGTATGAAACAGAATTTTAATATGCGAATAATTGGGTGCTGGTTCCTGCGTTGGGCAGGATTGGTATAACCCTTTACCCAATGGACTCAATATCAAAATACTGTTTTTTTCAAATTTTCCAAATAATTTCAACTAAAGCATGGCATGTGTCAACTCACTAGATCCTGCTCTATGAACTTGTTCCAATGAGGGGTCGCATGGTTTTGCTAAACAAAAATTTTTTTAAAAATTGTTTTTCAGTGGCTCATTTTGGAAATTGCGTGGTCAGATCATCAGATTCGTTTGGGTAGAGAGATAAATACTTGGCTAAACTTGACTTTAAACTTGTGCCATGTTCATGATATAGCCATAGATACTGAAAGTGGTGTTAAACACCAGGAAATAAAAGTCCTTGTTGCATTAGAATAATACATATACAGTGGAGCCAACTTTTTTGAATAACCCTGTTAATTGAATATAAGTTCCAAACACAAAATGTTTTACCATACTTTCAGTACAAATGGAACCTATTAACTCTTAATCCACTGCATGTTTTCAAGATATTTATCACCAAATCTAGTCTGTAAAGCAGCCATGACTAAATTTGATGACAAATTCAATTAAATTTAATTCAAGAAAGCATTGGAGGAAATATGCATTCAATTTACTGGGAGAAAAATTAATTAAAGGTGCCCATATTATCCAAATTTCAGTGGCAAGTGAAATCCTGTCTTGGGCAGGAATATCTGCCAGCAGAATGTTAGAGGTTAATGCAGATATGGTATTGAATAAAAATCTTGTTAATATGTCAAAACATTACCCTGACTATTACCAAATTACCCATATATTTCACCCAGTTTGGGCCATGTATATCCAGTGGAGGAAATTAATCTATTATATCTTGTTTAACCCTTTACCCAACGTAACGTTCAAAACCAGCCAGCGCTATTCTCAAAAATCGCCAATTAATTTTGATTATTTTTTTTCATTTTTTGTCTCAAAAACATAGGTTATGACCCCTCGTTGGAACAAGCTCATCAAGCTCGTCCCAAAGAGGGGTCATAACCTATTTTTTTGAGACAAAAATTAAAAAAGTAGTTATTCAAGAATTTTGTTTGCAAGTGTCGTCTGCTTTTCATGTTAGGTAAAGGGTTAACAGATCCCATTGAGCTCTGCCAAAAAGATATAAGTGCACATTCAGTTTATGTCTAGAATACAGAAAATGATCAAATACCTGTTAATTAACTACTATTAATTGAATAATTTCTACTGGCAAAGTGTGTTTTCAATTAACCCTTAAGGGCATGGACAAGTGTCCTGAATTCCAACCAGCACACAACCTCTATTCACCCACTAGCTTAGCACTGATTTCTAGTCAAGCCTTGTCTGCCTTAACTGGTTGAGGGCTAGACTATTTTTGGTGGTCTAAATTTGTTATTCAAAGTTTGTTTTATTACAAATTATTGGACAGTGCCTACCAGGCACTCTCCAGTAATTTGTTTTATGTTATTTGTTAACACTCTTATATAAACAAAATATTATTTGCATTTGACTGAAGAGGAAAACATGATCAAGGAAAATGTTGGCTTTAGGTCTTGTATCTTCATTTTTTAGAAGTCCTGATAGTAGCTTCTAGCACTCAACCAGTTAATAGGTAGCCAAGACTTGACAAGAAACCATTGCCTACCTAATTTGTCTATTGTCAACAGGACCTCCTCATGATGGCATGTTAAGGGCACCTGTTCTGAGGTTGTAAAAGGCAGAAATAGATCTTTTAAGGGTTAAGAAGGTTCTACTGTAATACAATGTTTCTGTGCTTTTATTATTAATAACACTAAGTCAATGATTGTTGTATTTATGTTTGGCTGTTGCATTTTTGACATTTCACCTGTATCTTTCAGGTCAAGGAAAGAAAATCTCCAGTTGTCTTCAGAGTATAATAAGCTTCAAGAGTCTTATAAAGAACTTGAAGCATTAAAAGAGCAACTGGAGGTTAAACAGTTAACATGGCGGACCAATCTAACGGATGCACAAAAAGATGCAGAACAGAGTAAACTGGAGGTGAGGGCTCAGTCAAGCTCTTCTGTTAAGTCTCTAAACGAAACCACTGACATTCAGGTACTCAAATACTTTAATTTTGTTAGACAGCTTTCATCACAATTCCAGCAGTGGTTTGTCGTTTGAAATTTGACATGTCAGGCTGGTTCATTTACATCATATTCTTACTAATTTATTCATTATTAATTTTCAACTCCTTGCATGCATTTGTCAGGGGTTTTTTGTTCACCAGTACTTCTTACAGTACTGTGTCTGCAAAAGTGGTCTCTTCAGACTCTTTCTCAATCAGATTGCACCAATGGATTGAGATTTATCACATAATCACCATCAAATAGATAATTATGGAAATATCATTCGCATCATGTCTTATAAACGTGTGTTGTCAGAAGTAAACAACGATGTCGAAAATATTGTGAGTGAGTTGGTTTTGGAAATTAAATTGAATTAATCTAACACAAACAGCCAACAACATAACACAGCTTAAGAGTCCTCATTGGAATAAACACTGCAAGCTTCTTCCAGTGAGGGCCTAAAAGTCATGTTTTGAGGCAAAAATTATAAAATTTGGTTGGCGGTTTTGTGAACAGCTCTGCCAATTTTAATCATTACATTTGGTAAAAAGTTAAATAAAACATGTTTTAAAAAGATTCTCATATTCATCATGATTTGATGAGAAATTTCTGAACCTCATTCACAAAAACTGATCTGAGCCTTGATTAGGCCCCACTAAGTAGATCTTTTGTTTCTTGGGCTATTTTTTGTGAAATTACATGTGGGCGGGCTTTTTTTTATTTTATTTTTAGTCGAGTTGTGACGAAGTCAAACTCGACTTATAGTTTGGTGAATGGCGGACGGGCGGGCGGGCGGGCGGGCGGGCGGGCGGGCGGGTGGGCGGGCGGGCGTAAACAATTGGTTTCCGGATGATAACTTGATAGTGGTTCAACTCACATTCATTAAACTTCATACGTAGGTTGGTCTTGGTGGGAGGAAGAACCCTATTGATTTTGGACATGCTACGTCGAAGGTCAAGGTCACAGTGACCTTGAACGTAGTAAATCTTAAACAATTGGTTTCCGGATGATAACTTGATAATGGTTCAACTCACATTCATGAAACTTCATAGGTAGATTGGCCTTGGTGAGGGGAAGAACCCTATTGATTTTGGACTCGCTACGTCAAAGGTCAAGGTCAACATGACCTTGAACATAGTAAATCGCAACAATTCCTTTCCGGATGATAACTTGATAGTAGTTCAACCTACATTCATGAAACTTCATAGGTGGGTTGGCCTTGGTGCGAGGAAGAACTCTATTGATCTTGGACTCACCAGATCAAAGGTCAAGGTCACAGTGACCTTTAACATAGTATATCGCAGCAATTGGTTTCCGGATGATAACTTGATAGTGATTCAACCTAGAGTCATGAAACTTCATAGGTGTGTTGGCCTTGGTGCGAGGAAGAACCCTATTGATCTTGGACTCACCAGGTCAAAGGTCAAGGTCACAGTGACCTTGAACATAGTATATCGCAACAATTGGTTTCCGGATGATAACTTGATAGTGGTTTAACCTAGAGTCATGAAACTTTACAGGCGTGTTGGCCTTGGTGCGAGGAAGAACCTTATTGATGTTGGACTCACCAGGTCAAAGGTCAAGGTCACAGTGACCTTGAACATAGTATATCGCAACAATTGGTTTCCGGATGAGAACTTGATAGTGGTTCAACCTAGAGTCATGAAACTTCATAGGTGTGTTGGCCTTGGTGCGAGGAACTGTTGTCACAACTCGACATTGGATCAGTGATCCTGAGCGGCATTTTATTTATTTTTGTAATTATTTCTTTGCCATAAAAAAATTCCTGTTCTTGGTTTGTTTTATGTTTTAGGCCTCATAATCTACAGAACAGCACGGGTGGTGGTGTACTTTGTCCCTTCAGGGCAAGAAGGCTTTGCAATGTTAAAGCATTGCAAAGCCTTGTTGCACTCAAGGAACAAATTTATCAATTTTATTAACTGGGGTAAAATATCAGGCATAAACCATTTAATTTTTATTTTTGGAAGTTTGCATTGGTTATAAAAAGAGCATCCAGCAGCCAAAAGGACCTTGCAGGATAGTCTGAGAAACAGATTTTTAACTTTTTATGCCTTAACCCTGTCTCATATCGATTTCAGTGAACTCAGTTAGGAAATTCCTTTTCAAATCATGACTCATCACAGATCCTGTATTTCATAAATAACATATTATTCCCAAAGCTCTAAGATTATATCCTGCTCATATTCTCTTGCCATTGCAGTGAATTCCAGACATCTCATCTCCAGTGTTCACACTGGAATGTGCCAAATGCACATTTTTAGCTCAACTTTGGCGAAGCCAAATTTGAGCTTTTGTCTTGGCCCGTCGTCCGTCCGTCCGTCCGTCCGTCCGTCTGTCTGCCTGTCCGTACATCAACAATTGGATACAGCTCGGGCTAGAGGCCGTATTTATGAACCGATCTTTACGAAACTTCTTGGGTACCTTTGACCTTTGTTATGACTGTGGGACGAGAACGAGTGTTTTGGGGTGCGGTCCGAAATTCAAGATGGCTGCCAGCCGCCATTTTGTACCAAAATTAGTGCAATCAGTCTTTTGTACAGAACTTCTGTATGAAAGTTCTGATTTGAATAAATTTTTGTACGAATGTTTAGTAACATGGAATACATCACATATTGTAAGGGGTTTTTTTTCATGCAAAAATTATGCAAATTAGATGAACTTTGATTTATTCAGTGCTACTTACACAATGTAAGCACACATGTCAATACGGCTCAGGGTAGAGGCTGTATTTATGAACCGATCTTCACAAAACTTCTTGGGTACCTTTGTTATCACCTTGGGACGAGAATGAGTGTTTCTGGGTGCGGTCCAAAATTCAAGATAGCTGCCAGTGGCCATTTTGTACCGAAATTAGGTCCAATCAGTTTTTTGTCACAAGTTCTATACAGCTCGTATTTATGAACTGATCTTCACAAAACTTCTTGGGTACCTTGGGACAGGAACGAGTGTGTTTTGGGGTGCCTTTGTTATCACTATGCTATGAGAACAAATATTTTGAGATTCAGTCAGACCCACTCTGGGACTCAAAGATTTCTTTTCTAGTTTAGCATCTGACTGTCACCCACCTTTACAATACTTTACCTATACATTTGTTACAGGCAACGGTCAGTATTTATGTACAGACCATTACAATACTTTATATGTACCTCTGTTATCAGGTCATTACCTAGATGTTTGTCGTTGCTGTGTCACATACTATACATGTACATGTCTTTGTCTTGACAAGTTGAGCTACAGTGTCAATGACACTTTCATTAAAAAATCTGGCACAAAAATTTGCCGCATAAATTCAAAATCACAACCTGGTATATTCTTGACTTTCGTCCATTTAACTGTTAAGTCCTAACTCTGAGCTCCCAGCGAAGAGCTGTAATCAGATTGCACACAGTGACCAGTCACCCTCAAATTGTCCTTACCATTGACCTCGGATTAAGAAGTCGTGTATTGTGTAAACAAGGCATGCTTTGTTCTTCACCAGTGAACAATAGACCAGATTATCAGTTGTCTTTAATTGTTGGTGGTACTTTCCCCATTGACCAAAATCAAAGATTAACACAGTAATAACATGACAAAGGTTTCAATCCACATGTCAATCAGTTACCGTATAGATTATCAAAGTACCAGTTTCTATATAAAAATACATTTTATGTTATATTGGATTTCATGTACTGTTATGCTTTTGATCTTTCTTGAATAAAATATGAAAAAATGATGTTTTTATAGTTCTCCTACATAAAATGCCAATGGCACAAAAATTCTCATTTGGCACAAAAATTCAAATTTGGCACAACAAATATTCAGTTTTGGCACATTAAAGTATTGAGCCAGCGTGAACACTGCTCTTCTCTGCCTGTGGAGGCAGCTAAAACTTGACTGGAAACCAGCCTTAGATATATCTTATATGGCAAAAAATGTGTCAAATGCCCAGGATTTTAAGGGTTACAGAAGTTGAAATGCAAGAGTTTTTTAAATATTGAGAATTCATACTTCAAATCAGGGTAATTTAGGCACTTTTAAAATCACATTCAAGATATTAAATATATATT
This sequence comes from Pictodentalium vernedei, assembly GCA_031216915.1. Classification (NCBI taxonomy): domain Eukaryota; kingdom Metazoa; phylum Mollusca; class Scaphopoda; order Dentaliida; family Dentaliidae; genus Pictodentalium; species Pictodentalium vernedei. The sequence continues at coordinate 767,796,849 of CM062296.1, forward strand.
CTGGCATATTTTTCCCAAACGTTTAGATTTTTTATTTCCTTGGAACATTTCTTTGATAACAAGCTACTAATTAAAAATAGAATATGTTGTCATTTTTGGAATTCACTAAAAAACAATTTCCACAATCCACTCCAATAAGCTGAGTTTGAATGCTTTTTGAGAATAGTACTGGCTGGATTGGCCATTTTATTGGGTAAAGAGTTGATGTGGATGACATTTACACTTAGGCTTACAGTCAGGCCTGAAAATAAGCAGTCTGACATTTGCAGTATGAGGTCCCCAGAGGGTGAATTTGATGATGCTATCCCATACAGTGGGCCAATTTATCCTCTGGTTACCTCTTTCTGTTTAGTTTTGAGACTCTGATTCAGAATGAGGTTCACAGAGGGTAAATTTAGTGATGCTACCCTGCTGTGCAGGGTAGCATCACTAAATTCACCCTCTTTGGACCTCATTTTGCAGATGACAGTCTGCTTATTTTCTGGCTTGCTTACAGTGCACAGTGTTAGTTATTCAGTTAATAATGACATTTTTTTTATATCCAGAAAGTGTGACTAACCCTGTGCAGAGCAGAGGGTTAGTCACACTTTCTGACTATAAAAAATTGGTAACTGCCATAACACACACTACATGAAAATGTACACTCACTTTGGCACTAATGTGCCTTCACTGTAGCCATGACTAGATTTGATGAAAAGTATTTTGAAATTTTATATTGTAAAGCTATGCATCTGTCGTACTGTGTCTTTGAAATATATCAAGAGAGGCAAAATAGATAGTAGTGCAATTTCTTTGGTATGTTTTGCTAAACATAAAGATTTTTCCCATATCAGTCGACATAAACTCTAGCAGTTCATAAACTCTAGCAGTTTATGTAGTACTGGTGAAATAAGATTAAATTTACCTTGATGGAATGATTTTATATGGTCGATTGGTCCCTACATTCTTACCATCTGATTAACCCTTTAAGGGCCTTTCCCTGCTATGTTTATTATGCCCCCAAACTGCTAAGGAGGTTGGTTGGGTATATAGTCGAGGTCTCCATCCATATGTCTGCACATGTATATGACTGTCCATCCATCCGTCCATACAAGCATTTTGTATTATAACTCTAGCATCTGTTGTCAAATTTTGATGACCTTTGGTATGATGGTAGACCACATGCGGAAATGGTATCCACAAATCGTGGATTTTGCCCACGCTTTCATACTAGAGTTATGGCTCTTGTAGGACTTAGACCCATTAATCCATCTCTCTGTCTGTCCATCCATCCGTCTGTTCTTACAAACATTTTGTATTATAATTCTGGCATCAGTTGTCGAATATTGAGTCCTTTGGTAGTATGATAGACCAGCATGGAGGAAATGATATCCACTAATCATGGGTTTTGTCCACACTTTTATACCAGAGTTATGGCCCTTGTAGGACTTGGACCCATTCATCTATCTGTCCATCCATCTGTGCATGCATCTGTCCATACAAACATTTTGTATTATAATTCTGGCATTGGTTATCGAATTTTGATGTTCTTTGGTATGATGATAGACAAGCATGGGACATGATATACACATATCGCAGGCTACGTCCACATTCATTCCAGAGCTTGTAACAAAATTTACCTTTCACTTTATAACTTGGGCATCGATTGTCTGGTGTTCATGTCCTTTGGTCTGATAATAGAGCAGCTAAATGGAAAGGATATTCATATATCATGGGTTACATCGGCTATTGGATTTTGATGCTCTTTGGTATGGTCTTTGGTTCATTGGCCGGATTTTGATTTTGCTTTCGGATTTTGATATCGTTTGATATGACTATCAGAAGAAAAATGGTGGTGATCAGTAGGTGAGAAACCTGCACCTAACAACTATCCATGACCCTTGCAAGCAAATGTTTGGTGAACTTATTATTTTTATATTTTAAAAAAAAAAAACAGCTTACCATACTGACTTGGAAAATAAGCCCACCTATCAACTTTTCAGACTTCAATTTCGGAGTCCCTTACTTGTAAATTAGCCCAGTCCCTGACTTTATAATGACATGTTAGTTGTTACAATGAAAAAGAACCCCTTACCGAACATGCATGATATCAAAATTTGTTATATTAATTATTATTTTTTTCAAATGTTTGAAAACAGTTCAGCAAAACGATATCATGTGACCCCCCCCCCCCCCCTAATTGGAATTGGCTCGATGAGCTCATTCCAATGAGGGGTCACATGATATGCTTTTGTTGAAATTATTTTAAATTACGTGGGCGTATGTGACCGACTCATTAGATATAGGTTAGTGCATCTTTGTTATGGGATTGCCCGAGTCACCTAACTTTATATCAACTTTGCACCCAAATTCTCCTGCAGACTTGACCTCTTGAAAAAGCCCACCCATATACTTTTGCCCTCTTTTACTTCATGCATGCCCTGGGCTTATTCCCGGGTCAGTATGGTATGATGCCTCATTGGAAAGAATTCTTTAACAAGATTGTTCCAGTGAGTGGTAATAAGCTGTGTTTCGAAGGCAAACAAATAAAATCGGAAAATCAATTTTTTTCTGAACTGTGATTGCTGGATATTATTAGTTACCCCGTGTCTGATCACGTGGTACGGGTTTTTACCACGGCCGGCTTTGGGTAGGTAAAAACCCATACGTGATCAGACACGGGGTAACATATTTATCTGTTGACTTTCCGTTTTAGAAGTACAATCTATTTCATGCGTGAACACACACAGCATGAGACCTTTTATCTTCCATTGTTGAGCCATACAGGTTTCTGTGGAATTTTTGTGCAAAAGAGTTTTTGTGAAAATATGCCGATATGACTAGTATAAAAAAATTATTGAATTTCTTGTTTTCTTTTTTGTCTCAAAAACATAGCTTATGAACCCCACATTGGAGGGTACTCGACAAGCTCATTCCAATAAGGGGTCATGAGCTATATTTTGGAGATAACAAATTAAAATATAATACATGTACTCTGTAAAACTGGAATGACACCTCTTCTATGGGGTATGGACAATTTGTAGATTTCGGAACGAGGCTTCCACTGGGTATGGGAAATTTGTCAGTGGCTGGGCGGACGTATCGTGGGTTTCAATGGATATGGTCTCATACCACGTATCTATCAACCAATCAAATCAAAAAATTCACTTTAGTCAATAGATAATGCCTTATATTAGGTGAACAGTTGATGTAGCAATAAAACATTTATCTTTAATTCTAATTAACTCTTAACCTGCTGAGTATTTTCAAAATATTTTTAATCACATCTAATCATGGCTGCTGGGAAGCAGCCATGACTAGATTTCATGAAAAATCCATCTAAATTTAACTACAGAAATCGTTGGTCAAAAAGTCAATTCGGTTTAGAGGACAGAACTTAAATTAAAGTTAAATGTGCCCAAATCATACTTATTAGCTCACCTGACTGAAAGTCAGGGTGAGCTTTTCTGATCACTTTTCGTCCGTCGTCGGCGTCCGTCGTCCGTCGTCCGGCGTGAAGGTGGTGTTTGGGTCTTTTTCTTCCAAACCACTGGCCGCATGTTAATGAAATTTCATGTGAGTAGGGGTTATATAGCGGCATTTTGATTTTTGGGCAAATTAGGTTTCGGCTCATATTGAGCAGAGGGGTGGGGCAAAAATGCTCCAATTCTTAAAAAATCTTCTTCTCAAGAACCAGCAATAGCAGAGACTTGATATTTGGTATGCAGCTTCCTTTTGAGGTGTAGACTCAAGTTTGTTCAAGAGAAGTTTGTAGGTCTATACTTGGCGATGTTATGGGAGGAGCAAAAATTTTGGCCCCACCCCAAATTTCTATTTTTTAAACCGAGAGGCCAATTTGAACCAAATTTTATGTGAGGGCTTATTGGGTCATAAGTACCTAATTTATGCAGAAATTTTTTTTCCTGTAGCCCCGTGGGAACCACAGGAGCTAAAAATAGAAAAAAATTAAAACGCCTATATCTCAAAAACTGCACGGCAGTGAGAATTTTTATTTGGTGTGAAGCTTTCTTGGGACCAACAGAAAGGATTGGTAAAAAAAAATTGCTATCGGTTTTATCATAGGGTACTTTTTCGGGACTCTGAAAAAGTGCTGAGTCAGTATTTTTTAACACAGTAGGCAATGGGAAAAAAATAAAGAATTGTTTTCTTCCAAACCACTGCTCTAAAAGCTTTCATATTTTACATATAACATCTTTGGAACATTGATTCACATATTTGTAGAAATCAAATTCCTCGGTCCATATTTGGGTTCCCTATGGGAACCCAAATGTTCAAATAGTGCAATATGAGGGATATATTTTAAAAATCTTCTTCTTCGGATCCACAAATCAGAATCTTTTGATATTTGCTATGCATCATCCTTAGGGGGGTGAGATTGATGTTTGTTCAAGCCAAGTCCCTGAGTTCATATTTGGACTCCCTTTGGGAACCCAAATTGTAACTTAGTGCAATACGAGGTATATTCTTTTAAAATCTTCTTCTTCGCATCCACCGGTCAGAATCTTTTGATATTTGGTATACAGTATGCTTAGGGAGGTGAGATTCAAGTTGTTCAAGTCAAGTCCTTCGGCTCATATTTGGTCTCCCTGTGGGAGCACAAATTATAACTTAGTTCAATATGAGCAATATTCTTTAAAAAAATTTTTTTTTTCAGATCCACCAGTCAAAATCTTTTGATATTTGATGTACAGCATTCGTAGGGGGGGGGGGGGGGGGGGGGGGGGGGGGGGGGGGGGGGGGGCTGAGAGTGAAGTTTGTTAAAGCCAAGTCCCTTGGTTCATATTTGGGCTCACTGTAGAAGCCCAAATTATACCAAAATTTTTATTTTCCAAACCAAGAGGTCGATTTGAACCAAATTTGATATGAGGGCTTATTGGGTCACAAATACCTAATTTATGCCATAAATTGTTTTCCTGTCCCCCACGGCAACTACAGGAGCTGAAAAAAATTTTTTTTTTTGAATGCCCGTATTTCCAGAACTATATGGCACTGAGAATTTTTATACAATGTGAAGCTTCCTTAGGGCCGGGAGAAAGGAATGGTGAAAAAAATGCCATTGGTTTTATCATAAGTACTTTTTTTAACACTGTAGGTAATGGGAATAACGTTGAATAATCTTCTTCTCCCAAACCACTGCTTCAGAAGCTTTTGTTTTTGGGTTCCCTATGGGAGCCCAATGTATAACTTAATTCAGTATGAGAAATATTCTTAAAAAATCTTTTTTTTCTGATACTCCTCTCAGAATCTTTTGATATTTGATTTTTAGTTTTCTTAGAAGCGGCAAATTGAAATTTGTTCAAGTTCTGGTTTATTGATAAAATTGGGCCCAGTAACCAATTCCTGCGTTGAAAGCCCTGTAAAGTGGGCAGTAATAGGCATAAACGATTGACCAAACCTGATATTATAATTATGCCTCTGTAATGATGTAGCCTTAGAAAGTGACCTTAAATTCCAATAAATAAATAGATAAATTATTGAGTACCCAATATGGGGATCTAACATATGAACACTCTGGGTTACTAAGTAGAGAAAACACTTTTATGTTGAAAAACTGATAATAACCACAAGGCAGAATCCCTTGCTATTTTGGTGATATGACTCGGCCAGTATCAGGTGAGCGCCCTCAGGCCCCGTGGGGCCTCTTGTTTCTGTTGCAAGAGATTTTGTGTCCTGGACAGGAATATCTGCCAGCAGCATGCAAGGTGTTAAAATTTCTCCCATCACTAAGACAACTTTAACCCTCACCACAATGGTGTCCAAATACCAAAATTACAAACAGCAGTTTCCCATAATCAAATTGGTATTTAACCAATCCAGTCTTGTTTGACAGGCTGTTAGAGTCCTTTTCAACAGCGTCCCTCATAACAGCATATCAGATAATTTTGACTAATAATCATCAATTAAAAGTGGTAAATTGGTTCCTACCAGAATTCAGTACTTGTATCACTCCCTTGTAACATACAGTTTCTTCCTAGAATTATTTGGCTTTTCGCTCAAGAAAAGACATTTGTCATTCTACGGTTTCTTATTATTATTAGCTCACCAACTTTAGTTGTGTGAGCTTATGGCATGGCTCAATTGGTCGGTGTCAGCGTACGTGTCCAATAATGTTAAAGCTTCTGTTTAGGTCACTTACTCGCCTTTTTTTCATAACTTGGCTTTTATAATGCTGCTACATGATGATTATTATCATTTTACCATGATTTAACCCCTCTTACCCTACATTTTAGACATTTTTCTTGACATTTTTAGTTGCATTTAGTTTTCTGTTTAGCTCGGAAATTCATGTTTAACTTAGTGTTTAGGTCAGCTGCTGTGCTCCTTCTCTTCCCATGGCACTTATATTCATCATACATGTTCCTCAGTATCATTGACCCATGATTAACCCCTCATACCCTGCATTTTGAACATTTTTCTTGACATTTTTAGTTGCGTTTAGTTTTCTGTTTAGCTCAGAATTTCATATTTAACTAAGTGTTTAGGTCAGCTGCTGTGCTCCTTCTCTTCCCATGGCACTTATATTCATCATATATGTTCCTCAGTATCATTGTTCCATGATTAACCCCTCATACCCTGCATTTTAAACATTTTTCTTTAAATTTTTAGTTGCGTTTAGTTTTCTGTTTAGCTCGGAATTTCATGTTCAACTTAGTATTTAGGTCAGCTGCTGTGCTCCTTCTCTTCCCATGGCACTTATATTCATCATACATGTTCCTCAGTATCATTGATTCATGATTAATCCCTCATACCCTGCATTTTAAACACTTTTCTTGACATTTTTAGTTGCGTTTAGTTTTCTGTTTAGCTCGGAATTTCATGTTTAACTTAGTGTTTAGGTCAGCTGCTGTGCTCTTTCTCTTCCCATGGCACTTATATTCATCATACATGTTCCTCAGTATCACTGTTCCATGATTAACCCCTCATTCCCTGCATTTTAAACATTTTTCTTGACATTTTTATTTGCGTTTAGTTTTCTGTTTAGCTCAAAATTTTATGTTTAACTTCGTGTTTATGTCAGTTTCTGTGTTTTACTTTTAAGAGGTTGTGTTTAGGTAAGCTTTGTCGGATGTTATGAGCCTGTTTGATACAGTTCTTGTGTTTGCCAAAGTTACTATCAAAGAGGAATATTGGTCAGCTATAGGACATTGGCGTCCTTCTTGTTATTACTGGTTCCACGCAGTTTGTCCGTAGCCATTTTCGGACCGATTTTCACAGAATTTTGCACACTCATAGAGGGGCTCAAAATCTTAAAATGTACCAAAGCAGAATTTTCGATTTCACCTTTTATTTGCCATAATTGGCAAAACACTGTCAAAATTGGGGTTTATCATCACTATCTCAAAACTTGTCTTTCTCAAAACTTTGGCATGCCCTGCAGGGCACATTTATGATCAGATCAGTTTGAAACTTTGTATGCTTGTTTGGTGTTAACTCTAGATGGGAGCTATTGATTTTCTGCAATTTCCATCAAAAAATATTGCCGCTAGCAATGACCTTCGATGAAGTTAGTGCAGTTATGCATCAATATTTCCCTTTGGCACACCCTGCAGTGTACATTTTTGACCAGATCACTTTGAAACTTGGGATGCTTGTTTGGGGTGAGCTCTAGATGAGAATTGTCGATTTTCTTCCATTTCCGTCAAAAAATGTTGCCTCTGGCAATGTTCTTAGAACTTAGTTAAGTCAGACCTCAATATTTCCCTTTGGCACATCCTTCAGGGCACGTTTATGATCGAATTGTTTTGAACCGTGGCATGCTTGTTTAGGGTGACCTCTGGATGAGAGCTAACAATTTTCTTCCATTTCCATCAAAAAATCTTGCCACTGGCAATGACCTTTGAACTTAGTTCAGTCAGGCATCAGTATATGCCTTTGGCACACCCTACAGGGCACATTAATGATCAGATCGGTTTGAAACTTGGTATGTTTGTTTGGGGTTACCTCTAGATGGGAGCTTTCGATTTTCTTCAATTTCTGTCAAAAAATGTTGCCACTGGCAACGACCTTCGATGAACATCGTGCAGTTATGAGTCAGTATTTCCCTTTTGGCGCAGCCTGCAGTGCACATTTTTGACCGGATCGCTTTGAAACTTGGTGTGCTTGTTTTGGGGTGACCTCTAGATGGGATTTTCTTCCATTTTCGTCAAAAATAGTTGCCATTTGCAACACCCTCTGATGAACTTACTGAGTGCAGTTATGCATCAGTATTTCCCTTGGACACACCCTGCAGGGCACATTTATGATTGGAACGGTTGGAAACTTGGTGTGCTTGTGTGGGGTGATATCTATATGGGAGTTATCAATTTTCTTCCATTTCTGTCAAAAAATGTTGCCTCTGGCAGCGACCTTTGACCTTAGTTTAGTCTGGCTTCAATATTTCCCTTTGTCTCACCTTTCAGGGCACATTTATGATCAGATCACTTTGAAACTTGGTATGTGTGTTCAGGTGACCTCTAGATGTGAGCTATTGATTTTTAGCTCAACTTTGGCGAAGCCAAATTTGAGGTATTGTCATGGCCCATCATCCATCTGTCTGTCTGTCCATCCGTGTGTCGTGCCATACACACGGCTCGGGCTAGAGGCCGTATTTATGAACCTATCTTTACGAAACTTATTGGGTACCTTTGTTATCACCGTGAGACGAGAACGAGTGTTTTTGGGTCCGGTCTGAAATTCTAGACGCCCGCTGGCAGCCATTTTGTACAAAATTAGGTGGAATCAGATTTTTGCGCAGAACTTCCATATGAAAGCTCTGATTTGAATCATTTTTAGCTCAACTTTGGCGATGCCAAATTTGAGGTATTGCCATGGCCTGTCGCCTGTCTGTCCATCTGTCGTGCCGTACATTTATGAACCGATCTTTACGAAACTTCTTGGGTACCTATGTTATCACTGTGAGACGAGAACGTTTGTTTTGGGGTCCTGTCCGAAATTTAAGACGGCCACTGGCAGCCATTTTGTACCAAACTTAGGTGCAATCAGATTTTTGTGCCGAACTTCGATATGAAAGCTCCGATTTGAATAATTTTTGTGTATGAATGTTTAGTACCATGGGATACATCACATATAATACGGGTTTTTTTCTCGTGTGTAAATTATGCAAATTAGACTAACTTTGATTTATTTAGTGTTACTTTCAGCACTATAAGTGCAAATGCCAATACGGCTCGGGCTAGAGGCCGTATTTATGAACCGATCTTTACGAAACTTCTTGGGTACCTTTGTTATCACCGTGGGACGAGAACGAGTGTTTTTGGGTCCGGTCTGAAATTCAAGATGGCTGCTGGTGGACATTTTGTACAAAATTAGGTGCAATCAGATTTTTGCGCAGAACTTCCATATGAAAGCGCTGATTTGAATAATTTTTTGTGTGAATGTTTAGTACCATGGGATACATCACATATAATACAGGTTTTTTTCTCATGCATAAATTATGCCAATTAGACTAACTTTGATCTATTTAATGTTACTTTCAGCACTGTAACTGCAAATGCCAATACGGCTCGGGCTAAAGGCCGTATTTATGAACCGATCTTTACGAAACTTCTTGGGCACCTTTGTTATCACCTTGGGACAAGAACGAGTGTTTTTGGGTGCAGTCCGAAATTCAAGATGGCTGCCGGCGGCCATTTTGTACCAAAATTGGTGCAATCAGTTTTTTGTACAGAACTTTTGTGTGAAAGTTCTGATTTGAATAAATTTCTGTATGAATGTTTAGTAACATGGAATACATTCACATATAATACAGGTTTTTTTCTCGTGCAAAAATTATGCAAATTAGATGAACTTTGATTTATTCAGTGCTACTTATACACATTAAGTGCACATATCAATACGGCTCGGGCTAGAGTCTGTTTTTATGAACCAATCTTCACGAAACTTCTTGGGTACCTTTGTTATCATCTTGGGATTAGAACGAGTGTTTCTGGGTGTGGTCCAAAATTGAAGATGGCTGCCAGATGCCATTTTGTACCAAAATTAGGTCTAATCAGTTTTTTGTACACAACTTCTATACGGCTCAGGCTAGAGGCCGTATTTATGAACCAATCTTTATGAAATTTCTTGGGTACCTTTGTTATCGCCGTGGGATGAGAACGAGTGTTTTTGGGTGTGGTCCGAAATTCAAGATGGCCACCAGCAGCCATTTTGTACCAAAACTAGTGCAATCAGTCTTTTGTACAGAACTTCTGTATGAAAGTTCTGATTTGAATAAATTTGTGTTTCTGGGTGCAGTCCAAAATTCAAGATGGCTGCCATTTTGTACCGAAATTAGGTCCAATCAGTTTTTTGTACACAACTTCTATACGGCCCAGGCTAGAGGCCGTATTTATGAACCAATCTTTACGTAACTTCTTGGGTACCTTTGTTATCAACGTGGGACGAGAACCAGTGTTTTGGGGTGCGGTCCAAAATTCAAGATGGCCGCCAGCAACCTTTTTGTACCAAAATTAATGCAATCAGTTTTTTGTATAGAACTTTTGTATGAAAGTTCTGATTTAAATAAATTTTTGCAGGAATGTTTAGCAGCATGGAATACATCACATATAATACAGGTTTTTTTCTTGTGCAGAAATTATGCAAATTAGATGAACTTTGATTTGTTCAGTGCTACTTATACACAGTAAGTGCACATGTCAATACGGCTCGGGCTAGAGTCTGTATTTATGAACTGATCTTCACGAAACTTCTTAGGGTACCTTTGTTATCACCTTGTGACAGGAACGAGTGTTTTGGGGTGCTTTTGTTATCACTGTGCTATGAGAACAAATATTTTTGGGTTCAGTCAGACCCACTCTGGGACTCAAAGCAATGACCTTCAAACTTAGTGCATTAGTTCATTAACATCTTGCTTTGGCATGCCTCAGAGGGCACATTTATTATCAGGTTGTTTTGAAACTTTGTATGCTTATGCAGGTTGACAAAGATAGGAGCTATCGATTTTCTTTTAATTTCCATCAAAAACTGTTGCTGTTAGCAACAATCTTTGAATTTATTGCATTTGTGCATCAACATTCTTCTTTGACATGGCCTTCAGGCCACATTTATCATAGGATTGTTTTTGAACTTGGTGTGCTCATGAGGCGAGACCTCTAGATGAGAGCTATTGATTAGCATTCATTTCTGTGAAAAAAGTTGCCATTTACAATAACCTCTGAACTTACTGCATTTGTGTATCAACATTCTTCCTTTAGCCAGTCTTACAGTTTACATTTGCAAAATGCATGGATTACTCTGTCGTTGTGCACACATTGCTGTTATGTTGAAATTTCACCAAATAACATTGGTACCAATGATCTTCAATTTTGCCATTTCACTTATAACTTACCAAGTTCAAATTTGTCAAGTTGAGCTACAGTGTCATTGACACTTTCATTAAAACTTAAACTGAATTTGATATGTTGTTAAAAATGAAACAATATTTACCAATAGAACCTTACAAATACGAATGTCATTGGAACCAGCTCTTTGAGCTGGTTCCAATGACAGCCATATTTGTATGATTTTATTACCAAGTGTCTGGATATTTCAGGTCATGCTAGCCTTGTATTGGTTAATTTGCTTCTGCTATGTTAGGTAAAGGGTTAAATTGACTCAATTCTTTTCACGCAAATCCTAGCAGAGGTGCAGAAGAATCTACATGGATTATCACTGGTTTTGTTGCGAGAATCTTAGCGTGAATCAATTCTTGGATTTTCGGCAAATATATAAGCCCTGGTTTGTGACATATAGTGGATCTCCTGTGAGTTCATTTCTATACAGATTTTTTGAACTGAGTTTACTAACTTCCATTCAAGCCAAGGTTTAATGTGGCTGAATTTGACTTTGAGATCTTTTTATCAAATAAACTTGCTGTTGAAAAGATATTGTGATGAAATGGGAAAGTTTTGGAAAAGAAGAAATTGTGTGATAGATATGCATCCATAAGTAAAACTTTGTGGGAGTGCACTGACTCAGTGGTTAGAGTATCAGACTTCAAACTGATAGGTCCGTGGTTCAGTCCTGACCAGGGGTAACTGCATTGGACAAGGCACTTTATCCTGACTGCTCACATGTGGGTGCAGTGGCATTGTATACTAAGCTGTATTGCACAATGGTGCCCTTGCCTTCAACCAATTCTAACCCTGCATGTGCAGAGTTCATATGTTGCAGAGTCTGACAGTTGCTCACCACTGCTCAGTGGTTCTCTCTGAGTACTCCTCCTTCCTTCACCCATCAAGCTGTCTGACATGGGTTGATCTTGGCTGTCGGAAGTGTTATTAAACATGAATAAATAAATAAATTAATTTAATCCTTTATCTAACACAACTATAGATATTATTTGCTGAAAAAAGTCTTGAATAGCAAAAAATTGCTATTCTAGTCCCCCAAAAACATCAAAGTATGTCACCCTATCATTCAGACGGACTCACTGAGCTTGTTACAGTGAGCTGTCATAAGATTTTTTTAGACAAAATTTTAAAAGGAAATAAAATTTAATTGGCAATTTTTGTGAACAATGCTAGCTGGATACGGCCTTTAAATTAAGTAAGGGCTTAAGAGTTAATTTTCTCATGAACAAATTTCAAGATACTCAATCTTCCAGACCAGATAGTCTATATGTTTAACTTGAAACCTGCTGCAGTCGGATTTTCTTGCCCAGTACAAAAATACCCTGTTATCTGATAGAGGTACAATTCTGACTCTTGTTAACAAAATGTATCCTTACAAATAGGAATATTCCCCTTAGGCTATTAAAAAAAATTTTTGTTTCTCGGGCACCTACCTCGTCATAGAAAATCTGTCTCATCACCCTTTTTTTGCCTGAAAATCTCTTCTATGACACTATTTTGCACTTGTGGGACAAATATTTAACAACCAACTAGACCTAGTTTGACAGAGCTCACAGAGCTCTGTCAAACAAGATACAGTTGTTCAAAAATTTGAACTACATTATGGGAAATTTTCACCGCTGAAAACATTGATTTGCCATCTAATAATGAAGTAGTTAAATCCAGCTAAAAAATAAAAAGCCTCACTCCTACATCAAAAAATTGAGGAAAAATTGCCTGAGAAACAAGAATTTTTTGTATGGGCCTTATCAAAGATTTTTTGATACCAGACTGCATTGAATTTTTATATCAAATCAAGTCATAACTGCTTTTCAGCAGTCATGACTTGATCTTATGAGAAATTTTTTAAAATGTTCAGTAGGTTGAGAGTTAATATAATAGTGGAACCTCATTTTACACTACATCATACAGTTGAATGCCATTCTTATTCAGAAAGAAAGAAATGGTGGTGAAAATGTAATAAATTTATACAAATTTTTTAAATGTATTTTCTTTTCTCTTCCAGTTGAGTCAGTCAAGTCAAGACATGGTGAAACTAAAGGAAGAATGTGAATTGTATCATTCAGAAGTTACTGACTTAACAGGAAAGCTCAGTGTATTGAGTGAGGATTACAAATTACTGGCAGACAAAAGCAAATTCGTAAGTTGATGTTTCTTGCTTCTTTTATAGTCTTATTGAATGCAGAGAGGTTTTTGGTACCCTGTTGCTCTCCACTGTGACAGTGGGATTCAAGTGGAGAACGCACTTATTTCCACTCTGTTGCTATTCTTCTTGCTAGGCCTTTGTGGTCAAGTTTATCCATTGTGCAGAAATATGTGACCTTTTAACTCCAATAAACAAGTAAATAAATAAGTAGGCCTTTAAATTCTCCCAAAACACCTAGGTAAATCCAGCTTCATCAGAATGTAGTTGAAAAGCTATATTTTTATACTGTACCAATGACCCAGACATAGCTGGTGCTAACTCTTAAAATTCCAGGGCCAAACACAAATTTTGCCCCCCCCCCCCCCCCAATCCCCAAAATTTGCATCTAAAACCAAAAGAAATCATGTCCTGAAGGTCCTCCATACTTTGCCTTCACTGCGCATGCGCAGTGTCAAGGACGTCCCAAAATTGGCGCCAATTATCATTCTTTGTTTGGCCCTTCATCAGTTCACATCTGACTGATATTTGTGCTTGTAAATCTCAGTTTAAATGATGCCAGACACATAAATATTAGAGAAATGGTGGATCTAAGGAGGATATAGAAGGAGGAGAGGAAAAATGAGTGACAGAAAATATTCAGCGCTGTAACTTAAAATTTTTTAATGAAATTATGTTAAGTTGCCTATTTTCGAGGCATGGGCCTGTTGTTGTCATTCTTGCTATAATGTTTCACTGCTTGTTCAGTGTTTCCTCTCTCCCTTTCCTTTAAATCCCCCCTTGCTATTCTCCCATGCTTTTGGCATATTTTCAGTAATATTTTTACTAAAATTTCTTGGGAGTTTTAGCTGGGTAACAGAATGAATTCTGTTCTTTTCCCCATGTTTACGTTCTCACCCATGGGTGTTTAGGCGTAGTGTTCTGCATCTACCATCTCATGTTCTGCAGTTTCTTCCCTGGAAGTCTCTGTTTTGCATCAGATGGTGTATTATTGGTAACTGATTTCGGGCCAGGGTTATCAGTGCCTGGAGTCATGTTTCTGGTGTTTATACACTTCTTGTTTACATTGGCAACAGTCTCTGTGTGAGGGGGACTTTTTTGTCTTTGTACTAGTTTAATTCATTACAAGATACATTATTATTATTCGTAAGTGTATGTTTAAAATTTTTGTCCTCACTTAGGCTTGGGATCCATTGGGGCTCAACGTTACTTTTCAGAAACTTGGGCTTTGCTGAAAAAATATTTTTTCAAAATTTCTTTTTGATTTCAATTATTTTTTCTGTGTTAATGGATCATGTTGTTATGTAACTTTGTTTTCAGGGGTTCGTGCGAGTACTAGGACTTTTTGTTTTCTTTTCACTATGAAAGGATATTGTTCAAATTGTAATAAGAGGAAATCTTCCTCTGACTTTCATGATCATTATATAAATTGTAGTCAGTGTACTCGCACTAACCCCTGTTCAGTATGTGAATTTTGGGATGACAAACATTGGAAACGTGTGTCACGGTATGTTGTTAGTGGGGAAAGGGCCATGCTGGTCCTTTCTCCGCAGGGTCACTCTAGTTTATCAGTCTCTATTTCAGAGGAACAAGAACAGGGTGATGTTTCCGTGATGTCTTCCAATAGTGTGCCTCCGTCGTCACAATTAAATGAAGGGCTAGCGGCAAAAGTGCTCATGGAGATACGCCAATTGCCTAAGAGGTCCCTAGTAGGATCGACAGCGTTGACGTCCGCTAGCTCGCCCGGTGTAGCGTCCATTCATCGAATGGTTCGGCAGCCGGGTTCGTCCGTTGCGGTCCAGGAAGGAGATTTGGGTGATGCAAGCACTATAAATATTCGAGGTGCACACCCAGTGACGGCGGATAAGAGGAGAGAACGGAGGAAGCCAAGTAGTCCGGTTCCTAGCTCGTCCAGGTCCATCCGGGCTGCGAGCGAGAGAGGCATCTCTCTCGTACAACAACATATGGGACCAGATGTTGTGGTACAAAATGTGTTGCAGTCGGAGCATACGTCCGCCGCTCGGGACGCTCCGTTATATAGACAGTCCGCAGAGACTGTCCGAAAGGCTTCCTCATCCTCTCAGCAGCGCACACGACCGCACCTTGGCTACGTGACCGAGGATATCCAGCCAGCTTCGCCAGTCACGGATTCCACGGCGACCAGGTCACGCCATCCGGTAGCCAGGGATAAGAGGCCTTTAGACTCCGGACGTTCACATAAAAGAAATATCCAGGAGTCAGTTTACACGGAGCTTCCAGCGGCTAAGCAGCGTATGACCGCTACTCCACAGGCCTCAGTGACGGACGTCCTATCCCAAATAGCACAAATTATCGCAGCATCCCAGCAAACGACGGAACCTATGTCGGAGCAAGAATTATCCGACAACGCTGGGTTGGTACGCTCCGCAGAAGCATCGGGTGCGGACGACCGAGAACATCATGAGGTCCGACAGGATGGCGAAAGGGATACTGACGATTTGGAGCTATCCCTTTCGGAACAACATAAAGCCGCCGTAGATTTCATCCGGCATTACCTGCCACAAGTTGTTCCGTCAGACCAGACTGCTGCGATGCCGGATAAGAGACTGATAGCTTCATTGGACACAGAATTCTTTGAGCGGTTCAGAGACATCGTCCCTGAGTTTCCGACACAGTCCAATAATGTCACAAGAACATTCGAATTATTGAACGACGCTATCTTTAAGCTTGCTTCCAAAACAGGCAAAGCTGGTTTCTTGTCCACTAATGCCCTCAATCTGCCTTTCATCAATTCAAGGAATAAATTCGAAACGGCAGGACAGGGCATACCGAGAGTTCCTCTGCGTCTAGACGACGAGGCGGAAGACTTGGAATTGTCGCTGCCGTCGTCTATGTCTATTCCAACCGCAACGTTGGAAACGGCAATGACGTCTAACAGAGCAAGCTTAGACGCTTTATCATACACAGACCACCTTACTAAGGCGTTATCATTGCGTCTTCAAGGGAAAGAATTCCAGGATTTACAATCCTCATTAAGACTTCTTTCAAGGGCAGTAGCTTATTCCACGTATAACTCCGCCCTTTCAGTGGCAAACCTGGAGTTGGTTAGACGTGATGCAGCCCTAGCTACATCCACGTGTGTGGATAGTAAGGTGAAGAACTCTCTCAGAGTCGCTTCGGTCTCCAGAGAGCTTCTCTTCGATGGCAAGCTTTCGGCAATCTATGATAAGATAACTAAGAAAGCTTCGGATTCTCTGCTTTTTAAATCAGCTTAAAAAAAGTCGGGAACAGCAGATAAGGGTAAGACAGGCACTTCTGGGACAAGTACGCCCAAGAGAAGTTCCTATAGAGGTTCTTATACGTCCTCTAGGTCTTATTCTAGAGACCGTCAAGGCAGC
Organism: Pictodentalium vernedei; assembly: GCA_031216915.1. NCBI lineage: Eukaryota > Metazoa > Mollusca > Scaphopoda > Dentaliida > Dentaliidae > Pictodentalium > Pictodentalium vernedei. The sequence goes on from CM062296.1 coordinate 767,813,699, forward strand.
GACTCACGTACGGGACGTTATTCTGGGCGAGACAACCGGTCAGACGTTCCGAGGTCGACGGGACGAGGTGCGGGTCGTGGAGGACGTGGTTTCTCCTTCCGGAGGCCTCGCAGATCCAGGAGGTGATGGTTTGAACCTCTATCGTGTTCCGGTAGGCGGAAGATTATCGAGTTTTATAGACGAGTGGGCGTCGATTACGGACGACCCCTGGGTCCGAGGGGTAATTTCAGAAGGGCTAAGAATATCCTTCAAACGAAAGCCTCCTTTAACTCGAAGTCCAAAATGGACTCAGCTTCCGTCAGATCTGCAGAAGAGAGATGCTCTTTTATCAGAAGTACAGTCTCTTCTGTCAAAGAATGCGGTAGAGGTCGTAGAAGACCAGGAATCTCCGGGCTTCTACAGCCATCTGTTTCTGGTTCCGAAACCAGACGGGTCGTTCCGTCCAGTCATAGATCTGAGCTGGATAAACAAGCTGATCGTCGCTCCAAAGTTCTATATGGAGACGATTCAGTCAGTCAGAGCGAGTATTCGGGTGAACGACTATGCTACAAGCATAGATCTCAAAGATGCGTACTTTCACGTCATGGTACATCCGACATTCAGAAAGTATCTACGCTTCGCAGTCCTAGGGGTGGTTTATCAGTTCCGAGCGATGTGTTTCGGCTTGAACCTAGCGCCCTGGGCTTTCACTCGAATAATGAACTCGGTAATGATACATTTCCGAGCTCATTCGTCTGCGGTAACGTCGGCCTGCCTGGACGACATTCTTCAGAGGTACGGCAACGAGTTAACGCTTCAGAACGATGTGCAGAATCTGCTTCTATTACTCTGACGTCTTGGTTTTATTATAAACGAGGAGAAGTCGGATCTGGTGCCATCCAAGTCATTCACTCATCTGGGAATGAGCTTCGAGACGCACAACAATCTCGTTCGTCTACTGTTAACCAGAGCGAAATTAATCAGTTGTTACACTCACTATTGTCTTCACTCAGACAAAGTCACAGCGAGAGAGTTCATGAAACTGATAGGTCTGTGCGGAGCCGCTGCGGATCTCATTCCGATGGGGCGGTTACGCACTCGTCCTCTCCAAATTTTCTTGACTCAGAATTGGAGTGTAAAGATTCATTCGCTCGATATAGACGTTCTCTTGTCAAATCAAGTGAAACAAGAGATTCAGACTTGGGCAAACATTCAGTGGTTGACTCAGGGAGTCCCACTGCAGTTGCCGGATCCGGGTTTTACGATTATGACGGATGCCAGTCAAACAGGTTGGGGTGCAACATTGATCCCAACGGATTCGAAGTGCCAGGGTCTTTGGGATCCGCAGTTTCTGGGCAAGCACATAAACATCAAGGAAATGATGTCAATTTGGCTTGCACTACGTCATTTGATAAACATTATTCAGAAAGCACATGTCCAAATCCTGTCCGACAATACGACAGTAGTTGCGTATATCCGGAACCAGGGTGGCACTCATTCCGTTCCGTTATTCAATTTAACGGAAAGAATCCTTCTGTTTGCGCTAGAACACCAAGTTCTACTCTCGGTCCGTCATATTCCGGGTCATCTGAATGTATTAGCAGACTCCCTTTCACGGAAGGGTCGCTTGTTGCCGTCGGAATGGACTCTCAACAAACAGGTATTCAATCAGATTTGCTACCAATGGGAACGGCCAATGATAGACTTATTTGCGACACATCTCAACAATCAGTTGCAGACGTATGTGTCTCCATGTCCCGATCCCCGAGCTTATGCAGTAGACGCTCTATCGATTTCGTGGGACGGAATGATAGGATATGCGTATCCTCCACCGCCGTTGATTCAGCAAATATTGCTAAAGATAAAACAATCTCAGTGCAAAATTCTGTTGGTAGCATCTCTGTCTCCACAGAGACCGTGGATAAATCTACTCAGGTGTCTGCTATGGGACTTACCGCGAAAACTTCCTCCACGAGAGGATCTTCTTTTGCAGGGCAGATCGCGTCAACTTCATCACAACCCGCAAGGTCTCAACCTTCACGTATTTCCGTTGTGCGGTCCTTCTTGCACGGCAAGCATTTTACAGGACGAGCAGTGGACGCGATTTCTAACTGTAGGAGGACCTCCTCTTCGCTAAATTATGCGGCTAAGTGGAAGGTCTTTCGTCGTTGGTGTCGGGATCATTCTGTTGATATTTTTGATCCCTCCATACCAGACATTGCAAACTTTCTAGTATACTTGTTTGACGAGATCAAACTGCAGCCTGTTACTATTAAAGGTTATAGGTCTATGTTATCTGATACCTATGCACACCATGATAGTTTACAAATTGGATCTAATGTCTCTTTATCTAAATTAGTTAGAAACTTCTCGATAAATAGACCCAGAACTCTTAGATTAATTCCTAAATGGAATTTAGCTTGGGTTCTTCTTAAACTGAAAGAAAAACCATTTGAGCCTCTTGGGACAGTAGATTTCAAATTCTTGTCTTATAAGACAGCATTTCTCTTAGCTTTCTCTTCTGCTAGAAGAGTCAGTGAGCTTCATGCGCTATCGGTGGATGATTCTCACTATCGTAGTGTCGGTAACACTATTACCTTTACTACTAATGTTGGATTTTTAGCTTTTACTCTGTCCTGTTAGAGCTTTGCGTATTTATAAACAAAGATCTCAGTTTATCAGAAAGGGACAAAAACGTTTCTTTCTGTCTCTGATGCCTAATAGAAAGGACATTTTGGTCCATTCTATTGCTAGATGGATTCAATTAACTATCCGTACTGCTTGTGATGATCTATCTTCAACTCAGCAGTCTGTGCTTAAGATTTCGGCTCATGAAGTAAGAGCTCTTTCTACATCTTGGGCTTATGCAAATAGTGTTGCTATTACAGATTTAATGAAGTCTGCATATTGGTCTCAGCCATCTACATTCACAAATTTTTATCTCAGAAATATTGAGTCCATTTCTGGAGACCTGCATTGTTTAGGTCCGTTATCTGTTGCTCAGAATGTCGTCCACTAAACAGTTGCAACTATAGTTATGCAGGCTTTCTGTTCCGGCAGTGACTCCATCTTGCTGCCCTCTTCGCTCTGGGCTATTTGACCCAGGGCAAGGGGAAGGGGGGGGGGAGGGTGTTCCCTTAGGTCACCTGCTTTATAGTGAAAAGCAAGGGGATTCCTCCTCCGGAGTCAGTAATTCTGAGTCGGTACCGGGATGGTTTTAAAGTGTAATATTAATGTTAAAAATTCATTCATGTATGTTTTTAAAGTGTAGCTCGGTGTGAAGCATTTGTATATGTCACGTGTCAAACAGGCATTAATATACAATCCTCGGACACATTTAAGAGAATATAAAGAGTCTCAATTCTCTGGTCTAACTTTTTTTATTGGCTTACTTTAAAAACAATTAGTATAAAGGGTTATACTGGACGTTAATAGAGAACATATATGTTATTATGCTCAATTATGAAGGGTGTTGTGTCTTTCTAATTTATCATAAAATAAGAAAGATACATGTAAAGCCTAATACTCCTTTTCTCCTCAAGGGGTTGACTCTATTTATATAGTTAGAGCTTATTGGATTTTCCTCTATGTCCTAGGCCCTCCAGCCTTTTTACTATTCAGCTATGTCTGGGTCATTGGTACAGTATAAAGATGTTAAAAAATTTATAGTAATTTATATATTTTTTATACTTACCAATGACCCAGATGGGGATGGCCCTCCCAGGAGTTGGGAACTCATTCCTCCCCGCTGAGTACATAGCGCTGACCAGGCACTGCTCGTAAGAATGATAATTGGCGCCAATTTCGGGACGTCCTTGACACTGCGCATGTGCAGTGAAGGCAAAGTATGGAGGACCTTCAGGACATGATTTCTTTTGGTTTTAGATGCAAATTTTGGGGATTGGGGGGGCAAAATTTGTGTTTGGCCCTGGAATTTTAAGAGTTAGCACCAGCTATGCCTGGGTCATTGGTAAGTATAAAAAATATATAAATTACTATAAATTTTTTAACTTTTAGGTATTCATAAAGCTCAGAGAAACAAGGAAATGTCATTTCATTTCATCAAGATTTTCTCCCATGTGTTGAACCATGGTGGTGCCAGTGATTCGAGGCTAAACCCACGTTAGATCCATGTAAAAGCCTGTCTACTCTCATAATCCTCTCTTGCAGTTTGACTATCAGTGACAAAGATAAATAATTAATCCTCTTCACTCTGATTTCAGAATACTATAGTTTTCTGCTGCTAAGTTTTCCAATAATGCAACTTGGAATTTAAGCAATTTTATCTTTGTCAGCTCCCCTGTGGGAACCTCAGGTAGTGAAGCAATGCTTGTTTACTATGGTAAACAAGCTTTGTCTTACTGGCAAAATAAGACCTAGTCACCAGTGGGATAGAAGTCCTCTAAAATGGGCAACATTGGTGTAAACAATTGACAACACTTGACTTTATCTTCATGTTGCTGTCACCCTTAGCCACTGTGCAGAAATATGTAACCTTAATCAGCAGTAAAGAAGTAAATGAACAAATATCTAAATCTTTGACAGCTCTCTGAGCTTTGTGAAGAAAATATAATTGGTAAAGTTATTATTCAAATCTGAGAAAAATATGGTCATCAGAAAAAACATTCTGGTACTACCAGAGTGCATGAAGTGAATAAGAAGGTCCTGCGTTTTACTTTGTACTGGCAAACATTGTAAACTAGACTACTGACATTTCGCTAAAGATCACCTCCTATTCATCAACATAATTTTACATGAATGGAAAATTTCTTCATTATTTGTTTGTATATTTATAAGGGATCAATTGTACTTTTTCAGTCTGGATTATATCAAGTTGTACTAATTTATGAGTAGAGGAAGCCAAAATAATCATAGGGAAGTACTCCGCAATAGTGAGTAACTGTCTCACTCTCTAATTTATCATCATAGCATTGGCAAGTGAACTGTGGGCATACAGCACATCTGACATAGATTTACAACATTTCAACAGAACACTTCTAACTTCTTTTATTATGCCTCACGTTTGTAACATCAGCCGTGATTGGTTAATTTGACACCTTCTAAAAGTCATAGTACTGGAGTTTTGGGGCAAAACACGGGTACTATCGGAACGTTTTTCCCTGGAGACAAGAGAACGAAGAAAATGTAAGCGCCACTTCCATTGATCAGCGTCGATTGGAATTTCTTAACACCAAACGCTGGCTCCGTGTCCGTTTGACTTTTTTCAACACCGGTAGACACAAACTTACCAACAAATATATCATCTTCAGTGGATGTGTTTTCAATTTTAACTGCAAACTATGAATTCAAAAGAATCAGAAATATTAAAAAAACTCACTCACGTGTTGTTCACCACTTCAGTGAATCCTGAATATGAGTCTCAGTTATGACTTCAATCAATTATATTTAAGAAATAACTGTTGTTTTCCTTCGGTTTATGCGATATAAACCGAAAATTTTCAGCACAAGCTTCATAACAAGCATTAACAATGAATTATAACATGAACAGCATGATGCAGTTGTAAACATTTGCATTTGTTGATATAGAAACTCCCAAAGCGACGGCACTTGTGTGACAAGTCATTTTCGAAGAGACGTCATTCGTTCGAAATGACGTCATGTTTTTGGATTCGACTACATTGTTGTTGCAAGATTGATGGCTTGTTGCAGTTAACGCTTCACAATGAAAGTCATATTTTGTTCGGCATAATAAAATAATTAGAACGTTTCTTTTCATGTTCTGTTGGTCGATAGCACCTGAGTTTGTGTGATTTCTGAAATAAAACCTTCAGCAGCTTTGCTGCTTCAGGTTTTATTTCAGAAATCACACAAACTCAGGTACTAACGACCGATAGAACATGAAAAGGAACGTTCTAATATTATAGTGTCAGGACGGTAAATTAGAGAGCCTAAAGTTACTCACCATTGCTCCTTACCTTCAATCAGTGCTAACTGCTTGTGTCATGACGGTAAATTAGAGAGCCTAAAGTTACTCACCATTGCTCCTTACCTTCAATCAGTGCTAACTGCTTGTGTCATGACGGTAAATTAGAGAGCCTAAAGTTACTCACCATTGCTCCTTACCTTCAATCAGTGCTAACTGCTTGTGTCATGACGGTAAATTAGAGAGCCTATGGTTACTCACCATTGCTCAGTGTTTCTCTCTGGGTACTCTGATTGCCTCCAACGGTAAATTTGTCCAACACGATCTAAGTTGTCAAAAGTGCCATTAAACTCTAATAAACAAACAAACAAACAAACAAACATAAAACTATACACATTTGACCTTTTATGTATCAAATATATAGATGGGTAGGAGTGATCCTTACCAAAATGTGAGGAGTATAGTTTACAAGGAGATAAACTTGATGAAACTTTAGACCTTGCAGGTACAATACAATTGTTGAATGAGACTCCCTGTTGGAAAGGACTCACTGAGCCTTTTGTAACAGTGTGTCTCATCACAGCATCAAGCCAGAAAATGAGCAGACTGTCATCTGCAAAATGAGGTCTCCAGAGGGTGAATTTGGTGATGCTACCCTGCACAGCAGGGTAGCATCACTAAATTTACCCTCTGTGAACCTCAATCTGAATCAAGGTCTCAAACCTATACAGAAAGAGGTACCCAGAGCATAAATTGGCCCACTGTATGGGATAGCATCAGCAAATTCACCCTCTGGGGACCTCATTTTGCAAATGACAGATTGCTTATATTTTTAGCTCACCTGAGCAAAGCTCAGGATGAGCTTTACTGATCACTTTCCGTCCGTCGTCGTCGTCCGTCGTCGTTGGGCGTCAACAATCATCTCCTCCCAAACCACTAGGCCAATTTTAATAAAATTTTGTGGGATTGATCATTGGGTGGAACACTTGAAGAATTGTGTTCGAAATCTCCGTCGCCCATCTAATATGGCTGCCTTGGCTGCTGATTGGCAAAAACACATTAAAATCTTCTTCTTCAGAACCGCTGGATCAATTTGAATAAAATTTGCTGGGGATAACCAGTGGGTGATCCTCTCTCAGAATTGTGTTCGATTTGTCCGCCCGCCATCCAACATGGCTGCCACAACTTCTGATTGGCTGACGCTCCACCCCTAAATTTCTATTTTTTGAATCAAAAGATCGATTTGAACCAAATTTTTTTTGAGGACTTATTGGGTCATAAGTATCTAATTTATGCCGAAAAAATTTTTCACGTAGCCCCATGGGAACCTCAGGAGCTAAAAATAGAAAAAAATAAAATCGATCATATCTCCAAAACTGCACGGCTCAGAAACTTTTTATTTGCTGTGCAGCTTGCTTATGACCAATGGAAAGGAATGGTAGAAAAAAATCGCTAACGGTTTTTTTCTAAGGTACTTTTTCGGGACTCTGAAAAAGTGCTGACTCGGCACTTTTTAACACTGAAGGTAATGGAAAAACATTAAAAAATCTTGTTCTCGCGTCAACAATCATCTCCTCCCAAACCACTGGGCCACATAAAATTTTCTGGGATTGATCATTAGGTGGAACACTCAAAGAATTGTGTTTGAAATCTCTGTCGCCCATCTAACATGGCTGCCATGGCTGGTGATTAGGAAAACACATTAAAATCTTCTTCTTCAGAACTGCTGGATCAATTTGAATAAAATTTGCTGAGGTTAACCAGTGGGTGGTCCTCTTTCAGAATTGTGTTCGGTATGTCCGCCCACCATCCAACATGGCTGCCATAGCTTCTGATTAGCTAACGGCCCACCCCTAAATTGCTATTTTTAGCTCACTAAAGGGAGCTCAACTTTATCACTTTCCATCCGTTGTCCGTCGTCATGAACACTTTTCAAACAACTTCTCCTCCTAAATCACTGGTCCAAATTGAACCAAATTTGGTTGGTATCTTCCTTAGCATGTGTCATTTAGAAATTGTGTGACTAAAGTTACCGCGCCCAATGGGGACCCCAGAAGGGGCGGAAAGGTGCAAAAACCTTTAAAAATCTTCTCCAGAAACAGTAAAGTAAAAAAAATAAAAATGGCCATATCTCAAAAATTGCTCGGCTCAGAACATTTTTTTAAGCACTAAGCTTCCTCATGACCAGCCGAATAGAGCTGTACAAAAAAAAAAAATCAAAAATAGTGGGGGAGATTTATAAAGGGGTCTGGGTTTAAGTACCTTGGTCAACAGGGCGGAATGAGGGTGACCATGGTTTACCTCATTGGAAGAGGTTAAGTTGTTGGTACAGAAATAAGAATTTCCTGTCAGCAAATGGAGATGGAGTATGGTAAATGGTTTTGTGTTTCAAAATTATGGGCAGACACCCCCAAAGGCAATTCCACTCTGCAAGTTTTGTGGAGATCAACCTAAGCACCATTGAGAAAAGAATAACTGAAGTATGGTAAATGGTTTCATGTTTCAAAATTATAGGCAAATACAACAGAAGAACAATCTGGGTCAACCATTCAGACAACGTGCAAGTTTGACAGAATTGCCTGGGCACCTTGAGGAATAGTTGGTCAAACAAATGGAGAGACTTAGTTTGACTGGTGTATGGTTTTGTGCTTCAAAATTGTAGACAAATAACTAACATGAGCAAGCCTAGGGCTTCAACCAAAAATTCGCTATTCAGAATTTTTCAGATTCTCATTTTGTGCTTTTGGAACATGGGTTGTAATACCTGACATGTGCCGGATATTTGTGGTTTGTACTATGCGCTTTTTAGTGACACCTGTTCTAAATCATAAAGCCGGATATGTGTGGTTTGCAGTAGGCGCTTTTTAGCGACACCTGTTCTAAATCATCAATCGAGTGTACCTCTTCGTTAGCTCTTATGAAATCGAGTATCACATGTTATTGTGTTTTAGAGAAAAAGGTAACATCATGTTAACAATTGATCTGCGGTCACTTTATTTGCTTTGTTTCTCGTCCAGAACTTCAATCGCGTGGAACATGATGAAAATGCTTGGTTTTTTTCAACAGACGGATGAAAACGACAAATGATTCTGAAGACAACAGAAAACAGCTTTATCGTTTTGCGTCCCACGTCCATACGTTTCCGAGACGTTTCGGCCTTTAGGCTTTACTAGGCTTTAGACGTTTCAACATGGGATGTTTCGGCCTCCTCGAAACACCCGAGACAAAAAGGCCGAAACGTCGCACTTCTTCGAGACAAAATTAAGGCGTCATCCAACAAAACTTGTTTTAGATAAATACACAATTTTAAATTCAACTTTGTTCCATGAAATCAGCCACAAATTTAAAAGTTTTTCTGCTGTAGTCCCTGGAAAAGTTCACAGGGAGAGTATCGGGAAAAGAACTTAAACACAGGCAGTTTTAATCAAGAAATCTACGGGGGAAATATGGAGTTTTGTAGCACAGATGTTTTGTTTGATGGCGCCTTAAAACTTATATTTCTTTGAAAATTGAAAAATTAAAAAGAGTCACAGATCATAAGTCCAGTGCCATAGTTCAGCTATCCGAACATTGTGGCTGCCCACTACATTCATATTCAGTACAGTGAAATCAGTGACAGTTTCCCCCGGTGCTATCACTGGGAGATATAACCGATGTCTGAATGCGAAAATGGGTTTTATATCAATTGTTTTCGATTAGTGAATTACTTATGTGTGGTATTTTCAACCGAGTGGGGATTTTATTCATTTGATACACACAACGAGACGTAAATTTCCATCGACATTCCGCTGTTGTTGCTTTTAATTCTCAAAACAATAATCGGGCAGTCTGCTGAAACCAGTACTCAAACGATTAGTCGACTAGTCGATGTCGACTCTGGGCAAGCCAGTAGTCGACTCTCAATTGTACAGTCAACTAGTCAGAGGATTTCAAGCCTTTAGGTAAATAGTATCACCTCTCTGCCACTGTCAGCCAGTTTGAACAGCAATATTGGGCAATCAATGTATACATCTATTGCCATCTAATAGTAGTGACAGTAGTTTGTTTTAACTGGTACTAGTAGAGTGCTGAATTATTTTGGGCTATCAGGATATGTTATTAATTTGCCTTGTTGCAATTTATGGGAGAGTGCCTATAGGCACTATCCCATAAATCACAACAAAGCAAATTAAATAAGAGTGTATAATTTCACTCTTAGCATAATTAGAAGCACATTAACAGAATAGTTTTCCAGTAAGTTGCTGTATATGAATGCCCAAGTGAAGCCAAATTTGGACCTTCAGCACTCTACCGGAACACCAACACTGTTATAAGGAGACAAGTTTAGAGCTGAAACGATTAACCGGTTAATCGATTAACCGACGATCAACAGCATGATCGATCAAAAAAGTCCTTGATCGATTAACCGTTACCTTTGAACTTCCGCATTTCAAGTGTTAATACTGTAAAAAACATTCCCCGACTTACGTAGACATTGCCACACTCACTCGTCGGCGAATTGTCAGTTTCAAATGCATGCAGTACTCGCTATGATGTTGTTAAAACTTATAACATCAGTGAAGTCGGCATGTGTTTTATCCTGATAACGTTGTCTCTATGATTCCGTTTGATGTCATTGGAATGTGTGGGCAGTGTGCCTGAAATGCGATACTATGTCGAGAGTTATTGTTTTGAGGTAATCAGCATGCAATGAATGGTTGATGACTTATCAGGAGAGCATGTGCGCAATTGTTCTGTATGTGCCAGAAACTCCTGATAAAGTTTTCAAACGGCTGTTGACTAGCATGGACATTTAAAGGGAACTTTTAAAAATGGAATATGGGCAGATCAAGGCGTGAGTATGCTTGGTATATATTAGCGTCACTTTATTGTAAAGCAGTCTGGCGAGGGGGATTTTTCACCCTCGCAGATTTTTCAGAATGCCAGCTCTGCGCCCCCCCCTCCCCCCCCCCCCCTCCAACGAAATTACAGATCACGTTAGCAACTTCTCACACTTGACAAGTCGACATTCTATGTACTTGTTCATCCATGTGAAGTTGTGAACGTTACACTGTATCGATAGCCAGAAAACAGGATGTTATCAACACCATCCGTAATCACCAACAGTGCGGCAGCTATAATAATGAGCTATTCAGCATCAGCGATCTATCGGGAGTACAGGACAACCGATTAATCGGTTAACCGAGGTTAATCCATGTGATTAATCGATCAAGAAAACCCCTTAACCGTTTCAGCTCTAGACAAGTTATCGTCAATGACTAGTCGAAGTCGACTTGACTTTTGGGTATTGACTAGTCGACTTTGGAGTTCACTAGTCGTTTGAGCACTAGCTGAAACAGAAGTGACCATGCGGAAACAGAAACTCAGAGCTGGTTCCATTAGTTTCCCAAGAAGCTTGTTCTAATAGGCAAATATTTGGGGCATTCGAAAATGAAGTGTTCCAGGGTCTCCATTACACCTAAGTTACACATTTGACACACTCTTTCCTCGCCTTTTTCGATTCTCTCCCTAAACTCAAGTGTCTTGGATCTCACTTTAAGCTACAATGACCTCCCCAAACACTCCATCCAGGTACTCCTCAAAAGCTGGTGCAAATTTTTAGCTCACCTGACTGAAATCAGGGTGAGCTATTCTGATCACTTTTCATCCGTTGTCCGGCGTCCGTCGTGAAGGTGGTGTTTGGGCCTTTTTCTCCCAAACCACTGGCCGCATATTAATGTAATTTCATGTGATTAGGGGTTATATAAGGGCATTTTGATTTTTTGTCAAATTAGGTTTCGGCTCATATTGAGTAGAGGGATGGGGCAAAAATGCTACAATTCTTAAAAAATCTTCTTCTCAAGAACCAGCAATAGCAGAGACTTGATATTTGGTATGCAGCTTCCTTTTGAGGTGTAGACTCAAGTTTGTTCAAGAGAAGTTGGAGGGGCTATATTTGACGATGTTAAAGGAGGGGCAAAAATTTTGGCCCCGCCCCAAATTTCTATTTTCCAAACCGTGAGGCCGATTTGAACCAAATTTTACGTGAGTGCTTATTGCGTCATAAGTACCTAATTTATGCAGAATTTTTTTTTCCCATAGCCCCGTGGGAACCACAGGAGCTAAAAATAGAAAAAAATTAAAATGCCCATATCTCCAAAACTACACAGCACTGAGAATTCTTATTTGTTGTGAAGCTTCTTTAGGACCAACAGAATGGAATGGTAAAAAAAAAATTGCCGTCGGTTTTATCATGGAGTGCTTTTTGGGGACTTTGAAAAAGTGCTGAGTCAGCATTTTTTAACACTGTGGGTAATGGAAATACATAAGACTACTTTTCTCCCAAAGCACTGCTCCAAAAGCTTTAAAATTTCACATATAACATCTTTGGAAGATTGTTTCACATGTTTATTGAAATGAATTGCCTGGGTCGATATTTGGGCTCTCTATGGGAGCCCAAATGTTTAAATTAGTGCAGTATGAGGAGTATTTTTGAAAAATCTTCTTCTTCAGATCTAGCAATAAGAATCTTTTGATATGCAGCATCCTTAGGGGGTGAGATTCAAGTTTGTTGAAGCCAAGTCCCTAGGTTCATATTTAGGCTGAAAATTTGGGGTCCCGTTGCAGACTTAGAAATTTTGGACCAAAATCCGAAAAAAATTTTTTTGTTTTTTTCTGCGTTTCTGTCAATTTTAAGACAAAAAAAATTTTTTTTTTTTTCCATGAAAATTTGGGGTTGGGTGGGACTTGGAAAATTTTGGACCAAAATCCGGAATTTTTTTTTTTTGTTTTTTATGCGTTTCTGTCAATTTTAAGACAAAAAAAAATTTTTTTTTTTTTTCACCTGAAAATTTGGGGTCCGGGTGGGACTTCGAAAATTTTGGACCAAAATCCGGAAATTTTTTTTTTTTGTTTTTTATGCGTTTCTGTCAATTTTATAAGACAAACAAATTTTTTTTTTTTTTTTCCCCCTGAAAATTTGAGGTCCGGGTGGGACTTCGAAAATTTTGGACCGAAATCTGGAAATTTTTTTTTTTGTTTTTTATGCGTTTCTGTCAATTTTAAGACAAAAGAATTTTTTTTTTTTTTCCCCCTGAAATTTTGGGGTCCAGGTGGACCAAAATCGGAAAAAATTTTTTTTCGTTTTTTCAGCGTTTTGGTCAATTTTAAGACAAAAAAAAAAAAAAAAAAAATTTCCCCTGAAAATTTGGGGTCCGGGTTGGACTTAGAAAATTTTGGACCAAAATCCGAAAAAAAATTTTTTTTGTTTTTTATGCCTTTTGGTCAATTTTAAGAGAAATTTTTTTTTTTTTTCACCCTGAAAATTTGGGGTCTGGGTGGGACTTCGAAAATTTTTGACCGAAATCCGGAAATTTATTTTTTTGTTTTTTATGCGTTTCTGTCAATTTTAAGACAAAAAAAAATTTTTTTTTTTCCTCCTGAAATTTTGGGGTCCAGGTGGGACTTTGAAAATTTTGAACCCTGTTACGACCCGTAATGTAATAAATGCCCATAATGTAATACCTACCCATAATGTAATACAAAAAGACCCATAATGTAATACGAACCCATAATGTAATAAAAAACGACCCATAATGTAATAAATGTAATAACGTGTAATAAATGTTAGGTACCCATAATGTAATAAAAATTTTAAAAAATTAGATACAAATTACACTTTCCAGACCCGTAATGTAATAAAATTCTAAGCTTGATTTTTGTTTTTTCTCTTTACTCCAGCAGTGCGTTCGGCCACTTATGACACATCCTGCGCCTTCATCAATGCTGCCAATGGCCCCTATGCCGTACACAGCCAACATGTGTGGGTGTGTTGGGATTACGATAGAGAGTATTCCGGGACCTGGGGCGGGTATACTCTGCTATGAGTGACAGGCATTATCCCTCTTCCATTTGTACCACCCACGCAAACGACTTCCTCGATAGCCTCTACTGCCCTGCCACAATCATATAGGTCTACCTTACAAGACATTCAATAATTTTGATTCCAGGATGGTCATTTATCAGTGCAATCATCATATTCGACCGGCTGTTCACTTGCATAAAAGCAATGCGGGTAGCAGGTTCCTATACTGTTAATAAGTGCAAGCAATTCTGGCCAAAGTTGCTGAGGCAGAGGGTGTAGTGGGGTGCAGTGGGGTTTGGGTGCACAATAACCGGATAGTGGGGGTGGGGGGGGGCGTATAGTGTGGGATACAAGGAAAAGATAGAACAGAAGCAAGACGTTGAGTCAACCGGCGCAGAGGAATATCGGGAGGCGATATGGTGAGTGTACTGGTATTGGAATGGGGGATATCCTATAGCTCGATGGGATTTGGATTAGGCTACTTTGCTCCAAATTAAGCGTACAATCTATCCTCTGTCTCTCCAATTTTCACTACCTAAACAAATTAGTAATTTCCCTGTACTGTACTACTATAAGTTCATGTCGCACCCTCCGCACCTTGAAACCAATGAGCCCGAGCCCAGGACCACACTTAATAACGACCACATCATATTCCCGGTCCTGTGATCACATGTGTCAGGTAATATTATCAAATGCTTTCCAGTCAAATAGTTTGCACTTCGCACATGCAAGAAAGACCTTACATTTTCAATAAAAATTGTATCAGTTTCAATAGTGACAGCCCTGAGTGAAATGGTTTCAACTCCTCTCAGTGTTATTTTTCTAAAATCTCAACACACCACAGATTGAACACCCTCAATTGATATGAACCGAAGCAAGTTAAACGCCTTGTAGACTGCTATCATCCACGCAGGCCACCTTTGCGAGAAGATTGGTTAAGAGAATGTCATGTTCACCTGTGGCTGTGTCCAGCAACTGAGTCGAGTTAATGTGCACATCACTTGGTTGTACAAAGCAGCCTCTTTGTATTGAGCTCAGGGGATTGCATTCTCAAATAAATTTCACCAGTGGTGTGGCATCACTCATAGTATGCACAGGACGAATGCAGATCTATAATAGAGAGTAGTTTTGGTGGTTCTTGAGATTATGTTGATTGGAAAAGCATTCCACAGCATTTTCTGAGCTGTGGGGACTACCACTTAAACCACCTACATTTCCTGACAGTTCCTGGCGGTTGGCAGGAACGCCCTGCCAACCGCATACTCTATCACATCGACTATTCGCGTGTTCATCCCCGCTATTGTGCCATCTTCTCCTAGGCTACACTCAAACAACATACGTAGCTAAACACCAGATGTAACATGGGCATATCCGTTTGACCGTGAGGTGTGATCTTGACCATCAATCCGGTGACCTTGAACCTGTGTATGGGCCGATTTTTATAAAACTTTGTATGTGGTTCGGGCGCCCAATAATTTTGCCACACCCGATGCCCGTCATGTGTGACCTTCATTGATATTCACACCGTTGACCTTGAACCTATATCTCGGCTCATGTTGGGCCGATTTGCGTGAAACTTGGTATGTGGGGGTAGTTCGTCCTGAACTACTCCCACATACCAAGTTTCACGAAAAACGGCCCAGCATGAACCGAGATACAGGTTCAAGGTCAACGGTTTGAATATCAAGGTCACACATGACGGCATCGGGTGTGGCGAAATTGTTGGGCGCCCGAACCACACACCAAGTTTCAGGACAACCGCCCAGCAGGAGCCGATACACAGGTTCAAGGTTTCCGGTTTGATGGTCAAGGTCACACACCCGGTCAAACGGATACGCCCATGTTACTCCTCGTGTCTAGCTATGTATGTTGTTTGAGTGTAACTTAGGAGAAGATGGCACAATAGCGGAGATGAACACGCGAATAGTCGATGTGATAGAGTAAGCGGTTGGCAGGAAGTCCCTGCCAACCGCCAGGAACTGCCATGACTGTAGGTAGTTTAAGTGGAAGGCCGTGTGATGGACTAATAATATTACTTGACACATGTTATCACAGGATCGGGAATATGATGTGGTCGTTATTAAGTGTCATCCTGGGATCGGGCTCATTGGTTTCCAGGTGCGGTGGGTGTGACATAAACTTATAGTAGTACAGTACAGGGAAATGACTAATTTGTTCAGGTAGTGAAAACTGGAGAGACAGAGGATAGATCGTACGCTTAATTTGGAGGAAAGTAGCCTAATCCAAATCCCATCGAGCTATAGGATATCCCCTATCCCAATACCAGTACACCTACCATATCGCCTCCCGATATTCCTCTGCGCCGCTTGATTCAACGTCTTGCTTCTTTTCCATCTTTTCCTTGTATCCCACACTACCCACCCCCCCCCCCCCCCCCCCCCCCGCCACTATCCAGTCTTGGTGCACCCAAATCCCACGGCACCCACTCCACCCTTTGCCCCAGCAACTTTGGCCAGAGTTACTTGCATTTATTAACAGTAGGAACCTGCTACCCACATTGCTTTTGTGCAAGTGAACAGCCGGTCGAATATGATGATTGCAGTTATAAATGACCATCCTGGAATCAAAATTACTGAATGTCTGGTAAGGTAGACCTATATGGTTGTGGCAGGGCAGTAGAGGCTATTGAGGAAGACGTTTGCGCGGGTGGTACAAATAGAAGAGGGATAATGCCTGCCACTCAGAGCAGAGTGTACCCACCCCAGGTCCCGGAATACTCTCCATCATAATCCCAACACACCCTGGCACCCACACATGTTGGCTGTGTACGGCATAGGGGCCATTGGCATCATTGATGAAGGCGCAGGATGTGTCATAAGTAGCCGAACGCACTGCTGGAGTAAAGAGAAAAAACAAAAATCAAGCTTAGAATTTTATTACATTACGGGCCTGGAAAAGTGTAATTTGTATCTAATTTTTTTTAAATTTTATTACATTATGGGTACCTAACATTTATTACACGTTATTACATTTATTACATTATGGGTCGTTTTTTATTACATTATGGGTTCGTATTACATTATGGGTCGTTTTTGTATTACATTATGGGTAGGTATTACATTATGGGCATTTATTACATTACGGGTCGTAACAAACCCAAATCCGAAAAAAAATTGTTTTGGTTTTTTATGTGTTTTGGTCAATTTTAAGAGAAAAAAATTTTAGAAAATTTGGGACCAAAATCTGAAAAAAATTTTTTTTTTCTTTTTTATGCGTTTTGGTCAATTTTAAGAGAAAATTTTTTTTTTTTTTTCCCCCTGAAAATCTGGGGTCCGGGTGGGACTTAAAAAATTTTGGACCAAAATCCTGAAATTATTTTTTTTGTTTTTTATGCATTTCTCTCAATTTGAAGACAAAAAAAAAAAAATTTTTTTCACTCTGAAAATTTGGGGTCCGGGTGGGACTTAGAAAATTTTGGACCAAAATCCTGAAATTAGTTTTATCGTTTTTTATGCATTTTAAGAAGAAGAAAAAAATTTAGGCTGAAAGTATTTTGTTTGGGAAAAAATTCTGTTTTTTATGCGTTTATCTCAATTTAGGGACGTAAAAGTGCAGGAACTGAAAATAGAAGGAAAATCCTGTGTATTGTGTGGGCACAATCGCTTCATCTAGTTGGTATATGCTTTTCTTAGGAGGGGCGTATGCAGCTTATTCAAGTCAAGTCCCTTGTTTGATATTTAGACTACCATGTCAGGTGAGCGCCCTCAGGCCCCCTGGGGCCTCTTGTTATACAAGAAACCAATGGCCCAGACAAGCTGGTGCAAACTCAAAGTTATCAAGGGCCAAACACAAATTTTGAACCCCCAATCCCCAAAATTTGCTTGCAAAACCGAAAATGAAAAGTCCTATCTGGCCCTCTATACTTTTACTCTCTGGACATGCACAGCCTTCAGGAAGTGACCGGAATTGGCGCCAACATCATTCTTTGTTTGGCCCTAAAGTCAGCAACATTGAACTGACATCTGTGCTTTAAAATCTCCTTTTTTGAGGATGCCAGACACAAATCAATGCAAGAATTGGTGGATCCATGGCTGTTATTGGATGTTGGAAGTGTTCAACGGTGGTTTTTGACGTTCAGGGCTGTAACTTTATAATAATTATAAAATTATTTTTTGTTTCCCAATTTTGGGACATATGCCTGATGTCATCATTTTTGATAATGATTATTCCACTGTTTGTTAAGTATTCCTTCCCTATCCTTCCATGAACCCTTCCTGTTAAACTCTTAAGCTTTTGGCTATTTTTTATTGAAATTTTTTATTAAATTTCTTGGGAGTTTAACATGTATTACAGAATTTTTAGTCAGTCTTTCCCCATGGCTACGTCCTCACCCTAGGGTGTTAGGTCGTTTAGTCTTGCATCTTCTATCCGATGTATCGTTTTTTCTTTGTATGAAGATCTAGCTTTGCATCTGGTAGCATTTAAATTGGTTTCTGACTTTGAGCCTTTTTTGTGTGCCTGATGTTTTGTTTCCAGTTTTTTCACTGATGTTCTTTACTTTGACAACGTCCTCATATATAACTAGTATTTTATATTCTATTACTGTAGAATTACTGTAGGATACATGGATTATTATTCCGGTAGTGTAGCTCAATAAATTTGGAATTTAGCCACACTTAGGGTCTATCAGGATGCCCTCGGGCTCTTAATGTTCCCTTTGGGAACTTTGGCATTTTTTTAAAAAAAAAAATTTTCTCAAAAAATATTTTGAATTTAATTTTGATTGCTATTATTCATGTATCTTAATTATATATTTTGTTGTGGAGTTTGGAGGACTGATATCGACTTTAGTCGATGCACTCCTGCGGACTCTTGTCATTCTTGTGTTCACTGGGATTACTAATGTTGAAGACAGGTGTCGCGGTATGTTGTTGGCGGTGAGATTCTGAGGCCAGGCCTCTCACCGCATTATAATTAATTTTTTCAGTTTCTATTTCAGAGGAACATGAACATGGTGTTGATATTCTGACACCCATCCAAGTGTGCTATTGTCGTCGCACTCTGTTGAGCAAATAGAGCTAGCTGCAGTTCCCATGATATGCAAGGGATAAGGCCTCTAGTTAGTGTTCTTAATCTCTTGCAAGCAGCTAGCTCCACCAGTGAAGCGGTTTCTCCATTCATGGGAGCTGTGACACTGGATAAGTCTGTTGCGGTCGCAAGAAGTATAGATGTGGGTAGAGCAAGCACTTAAATATAAATAAGCTCACCCAGCGACGACAGAAATAGGGAGGAAATAGGGAGGAAGTCAGCAAGTTTCTTGCACTTGGCGATGTCTAATTGACCGCAAGCGGGAGAGGCCCCTCTCTAACCTAACAACATTTGTGGCCAAATGTTGTTATGAGAAACTTGCACGAGCCGGAGCGTACATCCGCCCACTGCTAGGGACGCTCTGTCTAGTCTGCAGCCTGGGTCGGTTTCAGTCATGGCTTCCTCCACTATGTTTCACAAGCCGAAATGAAGTTTTCTGGTTGGAAACTTGCACGAGACGGAGCATATGTCCGTCCTCCGCTACGTTATTAAAGCACACACGACCGCAGGCTAGCTACCCGACTTCAGATAACCAGTCAGCTGCGTGAAGACAAGCCTTTCTTCGCCCTTGAAGTCAGACCATCTGATATCTAGCGATCCGAGGCATCGATCAACGGGACGCTCGGAGAAGAGATCTATCTCCGGATCTTCGTCCCAGGAGCAGCAAGTGGTGGGAAAAACAGAAGACCACTCTCCTCAAGCCTCAGGAACGGACTTGCTGTCGCAGTTGCACAGCTATTAGCAGCATCCCAGTTAATGCAAAAGCAGCCTCCCTCAGACTCCAGTGTTGAGTGTCGTTCGGTGCTGGGTTTGGTCCAGTCAATTGTGCATGTAGTAGAAGCCAGAAGTTTCCCTATGGGAGGCTCGGCTAGATCTGGAGTCAGATCTCCGCTTGGAGAACCCTCTCCATCACGTAAACAGTCGGGGCCAACTGTGTCCATTGTGAGAAACCTTATTGAGTCGGAACACGCATTGAAACGTTCCTTCTACACTGCAGCCGGGGCCGGCGGCAGTTATGGCTTCTTCTACTTACATGGAAGCACACGAAAGAGGATTAAGCCTAGAAGTTTCTAAGCGGGATGTTCTATGAGATCTGTGGACAGATCGAGAGTGCAGAGCTTTTTTCGTCCCATTAACAGTCGGGGACGACTGTTTTGTGTTGTAAGAAACTTCAATGAGGAGGAGCATCCGTCCTATGTGGTGAGTCGGGATGCTTCTCCCGCACTTCAGCCAGGGTCGGCTGTGGTTACGGCTTCCTCTTCTTCCATGGATATGCCTAAAAGTTTCTAACGGAATGCTCGGCGAGGTCTGGAGCAGACTGCGAGCTGGAGAACCTTCTCCTTTCCATCAGCAGTCGCGGTCGACTGTTTTTGGTGCGAGAAACTTTAGTGAGTTGTGACGCCCGTTCACGCTTGCGGTTCGGGATGCTTCTTCCACACTGTAGCCGGATTCGGTGGCAGCTATGGCATCTTCTCTTGCTTCATTAATGAAGTGCGTTGATCACAGACTAGCTATCTGACTTCGCAAGTTCGGGTTGATAGCTAGTCGTTTGAGACTAGTACTACCATTTAACAGACTCCAATGGTGAGCTGTCAGTCGGTGCTACGTCATCCATTTAGTCAGATGGAGTTGACCATATTTGCGGATGGAACATTTGGATGGTGAGAGGCATACAGAGTGCGAGTCTCCATCTCTCACAGAAGGGCATTTTAAGAGTATGAAAAGTCTTAAGCTCTTAAGAATATTGTTCCATCTGAATAAGTCTGCGTTTTGACAAGCAGGCCGGGGATGAAAATATGTCCCTACCTGCATCATTTAATATATGCTCGGAAATAATGGAATGTGCTATTTTATTGAAAAGAGCAAATCTGGGCGCAATGTCCTGAGCAGATCACCTTACCAGAGCTATGGCGCAACGTCTCAATGGAAAGAAATATGAGGGTGTGGTTCGTCGCTAAGAGTTCTTTCCAGAGCAGTCATGTATGCCATGTACAACTCTGCACGGATAGTGAATTTGGAGTTGGTAAAACATGATACTGCCCTTGCATCATCATCACTTATAGATGACAAGGTGAAAAGCTCTGAGTCGCTCCAGTTACCGAAAATATACTATTTGATGACAAGCTTGCATTGATATATGTGCAGGCTTCAAGAAGCTTCAGTGCTCTGCTATTGAAATTGTCTCATCAACACACTTCAGCAGACCGGGGTAAGCGAGGCCATTCTGCTTCTAAGAAAGCATCAGGAGAATGTCTCAGGAGGGTACAGTAACCCTCTTATATTTACTCTGGAAGTCGTCATTATAGCTACTCGGGAAATGGGTATAGGTCTGATAAAGGCTATGGATCAGACACCCCTAGCCTGATGATTAACGAAAGGTTATCATCTTCACGAGAAACTGGGCATTAATCACGGAAGTTCCTTTCAAAGAGAGTCACTTCTAGTGGAGGTAAAGGCTCTCTTATTGAAGGGATCAATTGAGGTTGTTGAGAATAGATTTTGGTTGCTTGCCACTTGGTGGTAGGTTACAAACCTCGCAAAAGTGGATAAATTGCAGAAGATTAGTGGATGAGAATGTAGTCTCGGCAGGCCTGCGGCTATCAGCCCGAGTAAGCTCCACTTACAAAAATACTTGTTAAACAAATCTTCCAAGAGAGGCTTTCCTTCTGGAGGTATAGCTTTCCTATTGAAGAAAAGCATTAGACGTCGTCGAAATTATTCTCCAGTTTTTTATTATCACCTGTTTCTCATCCTGAATCCGGATGGATAGTGCATAGATAGGCTGAGATATGGCTTGGCATCAAGACAATTATGTCATTGTGGACGCCATAGTAGCCTTCTGTACAGTCACAGCGGTCTCTTCGTTTAGGCTCTGTCCGCTGTCTTTTGGGACACCCAAAAAAGATACTGTGCTTTTCGGTTTGTTTTTCCTAGGTGTCATAGACTTGAGTCTTTTTGTTACACCATAGTAGCCTAGCTAAAATCATGAGCGAGATTTTTTCGGTATTATGCAGTGGCATAACTGAATTTATTATCTCTTGGGGCTGTGGTCTCTGGGAATTCAGGGCTGTTTATTTAGCGGCTCTTCATTCCCTACCTTGTGTGACGATAATTGTAAGTCTCTGTTAAGTGAGCCTTCAGGGTCGCAACTTACACCGATATGTCTGTCTTCATGTAGATGAAGACTTATAAGCTATGGTTAGCATTGTAAGTCTCCCTAGTGAGCTTCTAGGGCTTCAGTTATCAGCTTTTAATGGTCTTCGTGTACAGGAAGACCTTTAGCCGCTTGATCTAGGTTGAGTTAGTTGTCCTATCGGATATGATACCATTTGTTAGAGGAGGTTATTCTCTTCAAACCAGTATGGTTTGGTGTGAGTTATTATGTAAATACTGTGTATTTGTTCATCACATCCTTTTCCGCCCTTAGTGGCATTATGGAGTCGGTCAGACGTGAGGGAGCCTTGCGGTTCATATACTATTTGATGACTAACACAAGAACGATTCAAGTTATGCAGATGAGGGGGGTTAGATATGAATTCGAATCTCCCCCTTTCCCCACTGCTATTGTGTAAAGAAGCGATTTCCGGGCAAGACATAGTTTTCTTCCCGGAATGCCTTGTATGCATTTAAGTATATACATGCATTTCATGACTTCTCGATTGGCAGCTGGGTCATGTTCTATGGCGACCTCATGGGCACATCCACTTTTTAGTTGGTTGGTTTCCTGTGGTTGTTCGTCTATATGTCATATACGAGCATGTGATTCATCATCAATAAATTGCTAGCCTTTGGGTACCTGTAAGTCAGTTAACTGGTATTCAGATGATTACTTGCGGGATTTCAATGCTCACGCGCATAATAAATGCATTATTGTATGTTATGGACCTTAGAAACAATGAATTATTTTGGGGCGGTCCGTGAGAAGTCTGTTAATCATAGCTCGTTCCATTTCTAAATCCAGGTTTCTATTAATTTCGGTACCCAATCGACTACAACTTGTCTTTATACTCTCGTATATCCGCACATTTTTGGAAGCTTAGATATCAGACAGAACACGTCTGGGAGTGTTATTTATTGGAATTTATTGTACACCTGAATGGGCTCGCCTGTGGATTGCCTCGGAAGTGTGTTTACTCTCCAGAGATCATCCTTTGTGATTCTATTGGACATGTGTATGTTATATATCACCGGTTTTCGACCTGTCTACGTATGCTGACTCCGGTATACGTTACAAGCCGGCGATAATAATTACTGAGATCGCCGCAATAGCCTTAGCTTCTGAAGTGACATTAAGCACCAGTTTATTGATAATAATTAATACCTGGGTGCCTGTTCAACGAATATATATTGTTATTTGGTACCCGCTTTTACTGATTCCAGAGCACTCCCCTCTTTGTTTTTGAAGAAGATTCTTTCAAAAAGGTGGGGGGGATTTTTTTTACCTCTCCTCTGGCTTGATAAGTAACTATGAGTGAAGCTGTTTTGTCTGTAGATTATATCCTGGATACAGCTTGTGTATTACCGTATTTACTCTATGTATTGGGACACTCTATGATTTGGGACACACTTTTTTTCCAGAAAACTATATTTTTTTTATGCTCCAAAGTTTGGGACATTCAGGAGATTTGTTTCCAGTTGGCCCGTCGCTAGTAGCAGACGACACTCATAAAAAAAATTCTTGAGTAACTAAAAATTTTCATTTTTTGCTTCCAAAACATAGCTTATGATCCCTCATTGGAACGAGCGCAATGCGCGCATTCCAATGAGGGATCATAAGCTATGTTTTGGAAGCAAAAAATGAAAATATAAAAGAAATTGGACGGCGATTTTCATATATAGTGATGGAAAACAAATCACACACAACTTTATTCAGCATCAAATCAAGACCAGGCTGTGTTCTTTCCCCATTTTCTAAGAATTGGGACACCTGTGAAAATAATTATTTTTTGCTGTCCCAATACATAGAGTAAATACGGTATTGTATATGGCGTATGTTTGTGGGGGATAACCTCTCATTCTCAAATACGCCATCCTAATTTTGGGGGCTTAGTCCGGATTAGGCTTAAAAATTGGGAACTCATTACATCCAATTAGCATATTCTTCATGCTAAGAATACAGAATTACTTGAATTTGGCTCCTTATTTATGATATGTCTTCTCTGTTACTGTATAGAGAGACATACATGTAATTCCTTTTAAATTTAATTTCCTTTCACCTTGGATCGCAGGCTTGGAACTATGTTGGTCTACTAATTCTGAAGTCCTAGACCCTCCGGCTTTTTACGATTCAGCTAGTCTGGGACATTGGTTTATAATATAAAAATATGATAAATTTAATGTAATTTGTATATTTTTTATACTTACCAATCAGACGGGTATGGCCCTACCATGAGTGGGCACTCATACCTCCCCACTGAGTTATTATGTAGTACTCCTTTTTTGAAGAGATTTTATTTTAACTTGGTAGGATGACTCAGTATCATGTGTAGATGAGGACGTCCCCTTTTGGTTGAAACTTTAGCACAGTCTGCAGGCCGTATTTATGAGGGATTTCATTGTAACTTGATAGGATGACTCGTTTTGGAATAATTTCACTGCAACTTTGGTTGACATACATTAACTGTGAGAGCCACATTAACTAACCCTTTACTTCTTTAGTACAATCTACACCTCAAATTATTTTTTATTGAAAACATAGCATACGGGGAAATTAACATATTATCAATGATCACAATTCTTGTCGTATTTCATAATCCTTTCATAAAAATTTAACATTATCCTTTTCATCAAATACAACACACACTCAAGTTAAGCTACATTGACACTTTCATTGTGAATAGCACTTGCTGATTTTAGTCCTTATATTGGATAAATTTAATTGGAATAACCTCTTGCCACTGAGAATTATTCAATTAATAGGGGTATTCAATTAACAGAGATTTAGTCACTTTCCTGTCTTGGAGAGAAAAAATGAGCATTTATTCTATTGTATCTTATTTAGCAGAGCACATAGAGCTCTGTCAGACTAGGGCTGGGCGATATTTCGATATACCGGTAAATACCGGTATTGAAATCGGTACCGGTTAAATATCGTCTATTTTTTGGCAATACCGGTATATCGTCTGTAACGATATTGGTTTGGGTCACATGATAATAAAATTTCAACATGCGTTTTTTCGTTAAATCGCACAGAAAGTTGCTTTGAAAATACAGGAAGTTTATCTTTCCTTATTTCGTGAACAAATGATAAACAGCGAGAGATGATGAGAGTAACGTTCTATCTCGTTTATCGTCACCGACATGCAAGCATTCATGGAGAAATTATGAAATAAAAATGTAATACTTGTTTGCTAAATTTGTTTGATTATTTTTAATTAGTGAATAATTAAAGTAGCACACATCACACAAATAGTTTGGTGTTACACGGAAAACACACCCGACTGTCACGCTGTAAAAACACGGTCACCTGCTGTTGGTCGCATTTGTTTGAACTGTAATCCGCAAGCCATACTTATCGCTTAATTCGTCGTCAGCAATCTGACACAAAAATGTTTCAAATCACACATATTCACAATTGCGAAATGTGCAACAATTTTTGTCAAATATGACAGAGGTGTGATGCCATCACTGGGAGAAAACATTGTCGGCTGGTGATTGACACCTGCAGACTCTCATGAAAGTGAAGGGTGATCACGTCTTGGAGGCGTGCTTAATATCAACAGACCGACTGGCCTGACATGTGACAGATGACATTTGACATTGTCATCTGAGGAAGTTCACTGCTGGAAGATAGGAGAAGGGGAGGAGCTACTTCTGGTTCTTTGTGAAACCAGGCCCTCAGAATCCCATCAACTGGATACTCGTTGTTTTGATAAAAAGTTTTGTTTGCCACTGTTTTCATGAAGCCACACATACGCAATTAACACAATGTGACAATTGCCTGGCTCAGTAATTAAATGCTTATCAGTCAAGAGAGGCTGGCCATGTTTTTACAGGAATTAAATTGACAAAGACTAATTTACCTGTATCCCAGATTCAGATGAAAGCCAGTAAACCCATGATAATTTTATGGCTTATTTTCGTATTAAACAATAGGTTCAATAACTTTGTAGACATGGATTATTATGGTCTTCCATTCAAATGACTCATTTTTCCAGAGCAGTAAGTGATACTTCTATCTTTTGCTCCAAAAATATATTTTTTATTCATGATATCCCTTGCACTTAATATGCGTTTCACACACTGCTGCACGATATACCGGTATATCGCGATATTTTTTCTGATATCGTTACCGGTATTCAGATTCCCATATCGCCCAGCCCTATGTCAGACCATGATCTAATGGATTTAATATCTGTATTGGATGTACTGAGGCCAAATAGGTCGATAACCATGGGGAACATGGTGATTGTCGGAGTAATTACTTCACATATCAAAGCTTTTTATGCAATTAACAAGAGTTTACTGTACAACCTATATGCAATTAATAGGTCAAATTTGTATTGAAGGTTTGGAAATTGTTTTGTTTGTTTGGAAATTATATTCAATTAACAGGCTTTTATTCAATTGAGAGATATCCAATTAAGTGTGCTTCAGTGTATATAAAATCAGAGCTTGTTCCACTGATATTGATGTTTGTATCATTTTCTTAAGATTTTAATATAAATATGGAAAAATGAAATAAATTTGGTTTCAATAAATTTCACTGGATATTGTATTGGTATCAGTAGGGGGAGCGGTGGCTCAGTAGGTGGAGGTGCAGGCTGCAAGCCGAGAGGTCCTCGGTTCGAATCCCACCTGCAGCAACCGCGTTGTGTCCTTGGGCAAGACACTTCACCCCCATTGCCCATGTGGGGGCACGGTGACGTCGTGTACTAAGGTGTACTGCACGTCGATGGTGCACTTGTCTTCAGCCAATGCTAACCCTGCTTGTGTGGAGTTAGTATGTTGGGGAGCTGACAGTTGTTCGCCGTTGCTCGGTGGTTCTCTCCGGTTACTCTGGCTTCCTCCACCCATAAAACTGTCATGGTCATGATGAGCCATTGTGCAAAAATATGTGACCTTAAACCCCAATAAATAAATATAATTGGTATCAGTAATATAATTATATGTCCGTCGCTGGATCATTTAAATGGCAAGCACAGAGTACTCAGCATCGGTGCACTCATAGAGTGACCAGGTGGATGGCATAAAATCTGTCACCCTCTTTCTTTTGAAGCAAACAATAAGTGGATAGAAGCAATGTTCGTACTGAGTGTACAGATCTGCAGAAAAATAAACGGATGTCACTGAACTATTCTTTAAATTTATAAAAAAAAAATGATAAAGTAAAACATGTAAAATTTATGTTCAAACCTTCTTTATTTCAGATTTCATTATGTTCATCAGTACCTCTTCTCATGCTGCTGTTTGCCATACTGATGGCATTCTATCCAACTCTGTCACAACTGACTGCCACAACCATATAATGGTGAAGAAGAAAATACAAACATCCCAAGAGGAACCAAGATTTCACTTCCTGGATCTCTGATGAAAGAATAGAGAATAATTTAAGTGGATGAGTCTTCACAGCTGAGTTGCAGTAACAGAATCAAAAGAAGAGATATGTTCTGCTTGGTCTTAACTCTTTGCCAAAAGAATCGGCCGCATCTGCCAAATTAAACGGTTGAAAAAAAATTTATTTAAAAAAAAATTTCAACAAAACTATATCATGTGACCCCTCATTGGAATGGGCTCATTGAGCTCATTCCAATGAGGGGTTCCTGATATGGTCTTGTTGAATATTTTTAAAAATTTTAAAACTAAAATTATAAATTTTGATCTCCTGTGCATCGGGTAAAGGGTTAACCAGTCAAAGACGTAGTTTAGTTCCATAAGTTGGCAGAGTGAATATGCCTGTCAAATTCTGGCATTTTTTTCGCAGCTAAGGGTCCTTCATGGAAAGATGTTGTCTTTTTCCAGAGAGGTGTGTAAGATGTGCTTTTGAAGAAATAAAATTGAAATCCTTCAATTTGGAAAAAAATTATGGTTACAGGTACAGCCTGTATTAGATTGAGGTCTGCACCTTAACTCTTAGAAGCCGGGAGTCGAGTTTTCTTGCCTGTGATGTAATACTGCAGGTAATCTGGCTGTGATAGATTGGCTATCTTTGGACTGGGGAGAATTAAACACTGAGCAGGTGCTTCTAGTCAAGTGTCGTCTGCCTGAATAGGCAGACGGCACTTGACTAGAAGCACTTGCTTTTCTGTAAGTTTTTCGCTGTATGTCATGTTCAATAAAATTCATTCTGATTCCCCAGCTTCTAAGAGTTAATGCAACTCAACTTGAATTTCTTGTGTTTCCACATTTTCACAAAGTGGCTGTATTAGTGATTTACCCTTTTGCTGTTGCTGCCATGAACTTGGAGAAACAGTAGGATGAAGAAGAAGACGTCTTGGTTGAAAACAGCTTGTGTCTTGGGAATATTGCCTTCGGGTGAAGAACAAGTCAATTTTCTCTATATCATATACAGAGTTTGTTGGGACCAGCTTTTTCATGATATCATTTTGCAACTACTTTTCCAGCTTAGTTGACAATGATAATTTTCTCCTCCTTCGAGGTCTCTAATCTCCATTCATAAATGTATTTCTAAAAAGAGGTAAGGCTATTTAAAAAAAAATTCTTGTTTCTTGGGCACCTCCCTCGTCATAGAAAATTTGCATCATTACCTTCTTTTCATCTGGAAATCTCTTCTATGACACTATTTCGCACTTGTAGGACAAATATTTAATCAACTATATCTTGTTTGACAGAGCTCACAGATCTCTGTCAAACAAGATATAGCTTGTTAAATTTTCAACTACATCATGGGGAATTTTCACTGCTGGAAACATTGGTTTGCCACTTAATAGTGTGAGTAGTTAAATTTCTGATTCCAACCAGTTTCAGAACTGTTTTGTGAATAATAAAAAAAAGCCTCCGTCCCTCATCATAAAATTTAGGAAAAATGCCTGAGAAACAAGAATTTTGTTTAATAGGCCCAATTTAAACCATTTGTAAACCATTCACAGCATTTGCACATTTGTTTTGGTATATGATAGAGCTGCATGATATATTGGTTTGATAAAGTGGTTTTAGTTTTTAAAAAAAAAAAACCAAAAGTATTGCCATCTTACATCTTAGAAAACCAAAAATCACAGTGGTGTATCTATAATTAGTCGCAGTCACATTCATCGTATTTTGGGAATAAGACATTTGACATATTTTTATATGTCTTATGAGTGTAGCGTGTGTAAAAATTCAATAAAACTATTTCTAACATCAGTAGGAGTATACATGTCTGTTTTATTTTATCCCACCGAGAACAACACAAAACGATAATAAATGTGCATTTATTTTATTGAAATCCCCATTTGAAAAACCCCAAAATACTACCGAAAAACTTATGTTCTTTACAAAACCTAGACTGGAATCAAGTTATAATTTCAAAACCATTTGAGACTGTTCTTCACATGTACCTTTTGTACTCTTATGTGGAAATTTCAAATTTTCAGCAGTAACATAAAGCAGGAATGTCCGTTTTCTGATTTATGCTGGAATTCCAGTTTGTCCCAGCAAGTGATTTTTCCACCTTATTAATTTGGTGTCAAATTGGAGGGATCCTAATATTGATTTTCATTCTGGAATATGACAAAATTAGAGCACTTGGATCCATAAAATTTCCAAGCATTGTGAGTTATCCAGTATGACAAAATTTGGCTGTTTCCGTTCCCTTTGCCAGAGACTGACACAAGAGAATCAATGCATCACCTCAGGCCTGTGCCTGGCCTCAGCTGAGCCCAGGTAGGCCTGAGGTAAGGCAGAGTCGTACATAGACCAAGTATATGTGCCGTGACATCACGTTCTCTTCAATGTTCCTGTTGAATTTTCCAGCTTTTAGATTAATTTCCACTTACATTCCTGATAGAGTTTCAATAAAATAATAAAATTGCCTATACTTTGAATGCAGTCGATATTCAGCTGACATTTTTTGTCATCAGACATAAAGGGTTTAACCCTTTTCGACTACATTATGTAAAATTACATATGAAAATTCCCATGCATTGTGACTACAGTACGTAATATTATGTACTGCAACTTTTAACCATAGTCGAAAGGGATAATCTAGGGAACTTAAGAAGGGGCCTTTTTTGGGAATGAGGATCCCCAAGAGTTGTCTCAACCTGTCAAGTTCGAGCAATATAGGTCATAATTCAAAAGGTCAGTGGTGCCTAAAAATTGGTCGGAGACCTCATTGCGATCCCTGGAACTGAGGTTCTCAAAGCACTGGAAACATTTCCTCTGAAAACATATTCTATGTACCTCCATGTATGTATGTAATATGTGCAGGCCTTGGACTAGGCTATTTGTATTGTATATCTGCTAGAAGGTAGCTCAGGGGAAACTTGATTTGTTCAATTGGGAATTTTACTGCCTATTTCAGATTGGAAATGGGCTAGAAATTTGATCCCCCAAAAATCTTGGATTAAAGCCGCTCTTTCCAGATATAGAATTAGTTTCCTACTTTTTAACTCTTTTATCCCAAGATGTTGAATGTGATCCTGACTAGGATAACCAGGGTGTTATTTCATATTTATAAAGTGAGGCAGTTGATGTGTTATGTTTTTTGTTACTCATTTAACGTCTTTGTGTTTGAATGGTTTTTGCTTCTGTATTGTATGCAGAAGATACGGATGAAAAGAAAATGACTTTCATCATAATGAATATTTTAATATCTCATCAAGTGAATTGAGAAAACTGAAAACTTTTATGATGACCAGCTTGCAGTATGGGCTTTGCAAAAAAAATAATTTTGCTATTTTTTAAGAAGTGTGAAGGTAATTTTGAATAGGTTGTAGTACTGCATCTCATTTCCAGTATTTCTTTCCTTATGTTAACAATATTGTTTTGCGGCAGGTGGCAGGGAATCCCTTTTAGGATCTCTTTCTCCTGGCCAATTTTTAACCCAAACAATCATTTACCCTTGTAAAATGTGCCTGTGTAAGTTGGACAAGCACAGTGAGGAAGGGTTAACCCTTCACCTAACACAAAAAGAAGATGACACTTGCAAATAAAATTCTTGAATAACTAATTTTTTCATTTTTTTTGCATAAAAAATATAGCTTATGACCTCTCATTGGAATGAGCTCATCTAGCTCATTCCAATGAGGGGTTATAAGCTATGTTTTCGAGATAAAAAAAATAATGAAAATTGAAAGGCAGTTTAGAGGCTCATAGAGTCCTTTAAAACAGAATGGCAAGCAAACGCACTCCATCAAACAACCCAATCTCTAAGCCATTGCCACTGAAAAAACATAGGTTGAGCCCAGCTGGTAATAAGTGTATTACCACAAGTGCTTATGAAGTTACCAGGCCTTTAAATTCATTCATTGATTCCCCGCGGAACCCAGAGAAGTGAAGCAGTTCCTGTTCACTGCAGTAAACAGGCGCTGTTTTACTGGTAAAATAGGACCCAGTCACCAATGCTTGGGTGGTGCAAACCCTCTCTAAAATGGACAACATGGCTTATTAACCCTCACCCCTGATCTTGAGTTGATACTCATGTTGTGGTCATGATTAGCCATTCTGCAAAAATATGTGACCTTAAACATCAATAAATAAATAAATAATTCATTGATTTTGGGAACACCATTTTGCCCTGATTTGGGCACATTAAAACCAGAAATAACCAGAAATAACAGCCTTATCCTGTTATGTTTTATTGCCATGCCTTTCTTTGTGTTTCTATGGTTAAGTTATTCACAAATGTTGAAGAGACACAGAGAATTTCTGTATTTTTCTTGATGTCTTCAAACATTCTCTAATTTCGTCACATCTGTAAATGGTGTGAATTTGGGGTAATCTAAAGGCCTGGCATTTACTATCATTCATACTAAAAAAGACTAGAATATTATGCTTCGTCTCTAGACTTTATACACAGCAAGACTTGTATCTTGTTTTTTATTCAGAAGCTTTATTTAGCTCTATAATGTTGGTAAAAATTCTGACACCTTGAACATGGAAAGCAGTTAAAGAAAAGGTATTATTTTTTATTTGAACACAAAGAGTGAAAGCTAGGGTTGTTATTATAGGTTTTTGAAATTCAATAAACTCTCTGTTGACAACATATAACTTCATTCTGTGATGTCATTCTGTCATTTCATTGCTGTTCCATCATTCTTCAGCTTCATTTGTATTCATACCATCATGTATACATAATATTATAACCCACCTCATTTAATATTCAAATATTGTTACTTTGTCCTGATATGCACCAAGATATTTTATTGAAAACTAATACACTTCATCAATGTCATTGAGCCTTCATGGCCAATCTCCTTTGGTGTGGCAGTTTTGTGGCCTTAGATTGAATTTTAACTCAAGAGTAACTGACATATATGGCCAGTGCTATTCACAAAAATTGCTATTAAAATTTTAATATTTTTTTTTTCCCATTTTGCCTCCGAAACATATCACATGACCCTTCATTGGCACGAGTTTAATACAATGTTGAGGTCATGAGCTATGTTCTGAGGTAGACGGTGAAAATATCTGGTTATTTATAGAGCTGGGAGGTTTGGATTTTTCATATACGGTTTCAGTTCGGTATCAGGAAAAAACCTCAGTTTTTGTTCTTTTTTTCTTTGTGTTAAGAACAGATAGTAAATAAAACTTTAGCCACCTTAACTTGGAACAAATCCACGGAAAGCATCTGCATTAGTTTGTATGACACCACTCACCACAAAGCCCTGTCTGTATTGGGTTCAGCCTAATTCCCTTTATTCATTCTTAGGGGTTCTATGGGATCAGTTGCTAAGCCTATTCAAGCAGAATAAAATCATAAATAAAAGTGACAAATGAATAAGGTCTATCTAATGAATGTTGTGTTCTGATTGTCATTGATTTTGGGAACACCATTTTGCCCTGATTTGGGCACATTAAAACCAGAAATAACAGCCTTACAGTTAAAACTAGAAGTCCTGTCATGAAATGCGCAAAAATATCACGTTGATCTGCGTGTTAATCTATGCATTATCACAGTAAGGCTATCAAATTCGGGACATATGGTTTGTGCACAAGCAGTGTTTCAGCCAATGGACCTCTGGGTAACCCAAAGGTCCATTGGCAGAAATATTGCCTGTGTTTGCTATGAGTAACCAGGAGAATCTGTCATGCTTTGGATGACATTCCATATGACAACTGCGCGCAATTCCTACGTGCAATTAAGCCTCGATAAGCGCACAGTTCGTGACAGGACTTCTAGTTTTAACTGTATCCTGTTATGTTTTATTGTCATACCTTTCCTTGTGTTTCTATGGTTAAGTTAAAACTGAACTGCAAGATCCAGCAGCTGGAAAACTGTTTTCTGATTGGCACATTTTATCCTTTTTGGACTCGTCCTGTGGACGAGTCAATAAAGGAGAAAATGTGCCAATCAGAAAACAACGTATTTACTGGCTAGACTGAGTAATGAGAGTCCATAGTGGTCCTTAGTCCATTTCCTAACAGTAAGATTGCTGGATCAGTTTATACATTAACTGTAAAACCATTCTGCTAGTTTTTGCTGGATCTTGCGGTTCAGTTTTCCAGTTT
Organism: Pictodentalium vernedei; assembly: GCA_031216915.1. Taxonomy (NCBI): domain Eukaryota; kingdom Metazoa; phylum Mollusca; class Scaphopoda; order Dentaliida; family Dentaliidae; genus Pictodentalium; species Pictodentalium vernedei. The sequence goes on from CM062296.1 coordinate 767,847,064, forward strand.
ACTGCAAAAGCCGTAACCGAACCAGAAGACCAAAAACCACCCATCCCTAGGTATTGAAGAAAATTTGGTACAAATTTCATCCTCTTGTCATATTAGCTAAAGGGTTAACTTGTTCAATACTGAATCATATAAAGCTTTTTACTGAAATATGTGAGAAACTGTGCAGTGAGTTTATACACTGATCTATAATTTTTCTAATTCTCGTGACATATACAAGCCGTAATTTGGTACTTGTCCATCCAGTGGGTAGGGGTACACTCTCTCCCTTACTTGATCATCAGGTAGAAACATGAGGCCTCAAAAAGTAAAATTTACCTCATTTACTTAGTGGTGAATTACTTGATAAATTGTGAACTGCAGGTTTCCTTCTTGGGTTCTAATGTTCATACACTGGTATAGGTACAGAGAAGCTCACTTAATTGGATATCACTTACCTGAATAACCCTGTTCAATGAATATAATTTACCAGTATAAAACCATTTACCATACCCCCAGTACAAATTTGACCTGTTAATTGAATATAGGTTATAGAGTAAACTCCTGTTAATTGAATAAAAAATATTGCAACCTGTCAGGAAATTACCCTTACTCTCCCCAGTTTTCCTTCGTTTATAGACCTATTTGGCCTCAGTACATCCAAAACAGGCATTTAATCTATTATATCTTGTTTGACAGAGCTCATGGAGCTCTGTCAAACATGATATAATAGAATAAATGCTAAGTTTATATCTAGAATACAGGAAAGTGAGCAAATCCCTGTTAATTGAATTATCCTGTTAATTTAATAATTTTCATTGGCAAAGTGGATATTCACTCAACAGGGTTCCACTGTATATCCTATGAAAAATCACCCTGAATATTGGTTAATTCTCTTTTACACACTTTATATCAGTGCACCTATATGTCAAAATATCACAATTTCTTTTCATCAACAAATTTGCCCAGAGTGCAATTTAGAATTCACCCATTATATCTTGTTTGACAAAGCTAGTGGCTGCCAAAATTATTTTATTTGTGGCTTTGAAGAATTGAACAATTTCACAAAGCTGCTTTACCACAAGCAAAAATTTTAATTAGTGAGGTAATTTTGGTATGCACTCCAAAACTGTAGATTTTATTTTTGTCATATGTTTTACACATTTATCTCCTTCAACTCCTTGTATGTGGATAGAAGATATTCCTACATAGGAAAGGAAATCTCTTGCCACTGAAATAAGTGTAATATGGGCACTTTTAACCAAATTACCCTGTATATTGTGTATAAATTGTTTCATGAAAACCAGTAATTCAGAAAATCAGAAAATTTCTTCATGCTTTTATTATTGTATACATTTATCATAGAATTATTGGAGAAGTTTTTAAAAATAATCTCTTTTTAACGCTTTACCTAACATGAAAAGTAGACAACACTTGCAAACAAAATTCTTGACTAAGTAATTTTTTTCATTTTTTGTCTTAAAAACATTGGTTATGACCCCTCATTGGAACAAGCTCGACGAGCTCATTCCAAAGAGGGGGTCATAACCCATGTTTTTGAGACAAAAAATGAAAAAAATAATGAAAATTAATTGGCAATTTTTGCGAATAGTGCTGGACGTTTTTGGCCGTTACGTTGGGTAAAGGGTTAAAGAAAAAATGATTAATTAATCTGTTGGAACACAACAATTAGAATTGTGTTTATCTACAACATTGCAAGTTTTGCTCCAATAGTGTTTACAGTGAAAATGCTAATGTGTCCATAGGCAAAATTATCTGACATATTGTAACAGACTCTTGAAGTAAAAGTTTTTATTGATTTACCCAAAGTGAACCATGAAAGAGTACAGGCTCTGACTCGAGGACTGCAATTCTTCTAGAAGATTAATGTTGAAGATGTCATGGTAAACTGTCATGTGATGTGCAATCTTGCTGGTGTAAACATTTGGCTGATATTGACTTTATGTCTCAGTTATTTTAACTATTACCCTTGATGCTGAAAGTGGCATTGAATTAACTCTTTACCTAACATGAAAAGCAGATGAAAAGTCTTCAATAACAAATTGTTTTCATTTTTTGTCCCCATAACAAAGGTTATGACCCCTCATTGGAACGAGCTCGATGAGCTCGTTCCAAAGAGGGGTCATAACCTATGTTTTTGAGACAAAAAATGAAAAAATAATGAAAATTAATTGGCAATTTTTGTGAATAGCGCTGGCCGCTTTTGGTTGTTACGTTGGGTAATCAACCTGTCAGTCCCATTTGGGAGTTGAAACTGATTATTACAGCAAACAGTTGAACTTTTGCCTAACAGATTAATCATATCCAATAACAAACAAAAATCACCGTAATGTCCATCCAAATATTGCATGTAGCCCTCATTGAAATAAGGTCATTGGGTCTTTTCAGTGGGGGTGAAAAAGCTATGTTTGTTGGGCAGTCTGTAATGAGTCGAGGTCATTTTTTTAAATATATGAACCTCTTCCACAAAATTAGAGTTGAGCCTTCATTTAGTTGTTGAGGTTCATGGTTTTTGTATAGAACTGCATCAAATTTGAAATCTCTTTTATCACTTGAAAGCATTGTTGAAAAGATATCACAGTTTTAATCTGGAAAAGACGACATCTCATCCATATTCACGTTTCGTACAGTTCCTTGAAAGTTCTTGAACTTTGAAATTGAAATTTCATGGGCTTGGTGGAATTGCTTGAAAATTTGACTTTCTTGGAAAAAAATGTTGAAAGTTCTTGAAAATATATTCAGGTACATTTTGTGGCTCGATTTGATGAAATTCCATAGTATTGCAGATAATGTTTTACATTCACTGGAATGATACGTGCACCTGACACCGATCCTTGGGAAGTTCTCTCCGAGAGGGTTGCTGTATCAGTGTCAAGTGCAGGTACCAATGCTTTGAAATACAGGCATAAACAAAATTAACTATTGCATGCTGTTGGCAGATAGTCCTGTCCTGGACCAGATTTCTCTTGCCACTGAAATAAGTATAATTTGGGCACAATAATCAAATTTTTCCTCTAAATTGAATGAACTTTTTGACCAGTGATTTCTTGAGTTAAATATAGATACATTTTTCACCAAATCTAGTCATGGCTGCTCCAAAGCAGCCATGACTTAGAGTTGATGAAAATATTTTGAAAATACTCAGCGGGTTAAGAGTTAACCCTCTGCACACTGATGTCAAAATTTCAGGCTACAAATTTTTTCCATAATGTAATAAGGAATTTAGCCAATTCTTTCATATTTCATAGCGCTTGTGGAGCTCTGTAAACAAGATTGAATTGGTTAAATGCCTCACTGGTTAAATTGCTCATTGAGCTTCGTCAAACAAGATTGAATTGAGTTAACCCTTTACCCAATGATTCAATATACAAATTCAGCAGCTGAAAAATATTATTTTTCAAAACATTTCAACAAAACCATATCATGTGACCCCTCTTTGGAATGAGCTCATTCCAATGAGGGGTCACATGATATGGTTTTGTTGAAATGTTTTGAAAAATTTTAAAAAATAATATTTAAAATAATAAATTTTGATATCGCCTGCATTGGGTAAAGGGTTAAATACCTATTTACAGTATGTGAAAAATTTGCAGCTTGGAAATTTTTTTATTTTGACATAAGTATGCAGAGGGAAGTCTTTGATATTTCTTTCTCGCTGGTATGTATGAATATAAAAAATATCAATGGTACGTGTACAGATATCAGAGAGGATTAAAATAATATGGGCCCTGTGAAGTTTTGAAATTTGATTTAATTCAAAACCATCCCCAATGATTCAATTTAAGTCATGCTGATTTGGATATTTTCGAATCATCAAGGTGTTCACAGAGACCTGATGATAGAAGAGTTAGAAGAGGGGTTCCGCTTCTGAAACAGCTTTGATTTCATTTTGGAATATTTCACTTTTTTGATTGATATTCTCAAATAGGCAAGATGCCATTGCATGTAATACTTGAGTGAAGAGTGACAATACTTATAGTTGTGAGAAGGTTCATTATCTATAACTTGAGGTGTAAGATTCGATTCACGATTTGATTTGATTCAAAATCCCTTGCCGGTTTTGATTTGGAATTTGATTTGACCCTAAATGTGAGATTTGCTGGGCCCAAAAATTATTTTATGCAAAGGTCTTGGAAAGTGCTTACAATTTTACCTTTAGAAGTTCTTGATTTTCATTCTCAGGTGTGTACGAACCCTGATATTGGAACTACATCATTGTGAATGGTTATATAATGTGTTTATTTATTTACAAATACAACCTGGCATTTTGGGTGTTGGATTTTGTGATAAAATAGTTTTCCTCGAGTGACTTTTTGATGGACATTATTTGCCATCCACACACTGTTAGGTAAAGGATTCAGAAGTAATGGGTTAAAAATGTGTGTGTATACAAAATGGCTATCAGGATATTAGATTTATGGAGGAGCCGCCATTACCTCTCTCCCGTGCAATCCATTTTCGACATTCCACTTGATTACCATGGGTTGTGTGTGAGAAGGTTTTTTTTTATTTTTCGATTTTTAACGTGTGGCTACCTGCTTCAATTGTTTTTGCATAACCCAGTAACTGTACCGACTGCAGCTTCATCCACCACCTGTTGATGACTAATCAACTAAAAGATCAAGTAAATCCATGGTGAGTGTTTTCTGGTTAGTTCCTTCATTACCAAATGTTTGTTCCCAGGTCATTTTTGCAAAACAGTGTTTGTGAGTGTTGATTTTGTGTATTGAATTTAACTGCTTATGCATTGTGTTCAAGCCTGGAGATAAGCAATCTGTTATTTGCAGAATGAGGTCCACAGAGGGTGAATTTCCTACTGCTATCACATGCAGTGAGCCAATTTATCCTCAGGCTACCTTTTTATTTTTAGGCCTAATACCTTGATTCTGATTGAGGTTCAGAGAGAGTAGATTTAGTGATGCTACCCTGCTGTGCAGGGTAGCATCACCAAGTTCACCCTCAGGGGACCTCATTCTGCAGAGGACAGTCAGCTTATTTCCAGGCTTGGTTGTGTTCCATTTCATTATGACCTAAGGTGTGTGTTAAATCATTTTGTTCTGTTGATAAAATGATGTTATTTGACACATTGATGGAAGAGCTCTTAAGAGTCTTTTCAAACATTCTGTTGAATAACATATCAAGTTTATGGAAGGTCTCCATGAATCGGCTGTGGTTTGCATAGCCAATCAGATCAGTTTGGGCTCTCCAACAGTTTAAAAGGCTGAATTCAATTTCTGCTTTTGATCTTAGTTGCCTTTTTGATCATTGTCACCTTCAGCATTAAATGGTACATCAATAACCGATTGACATAAAGTTTTAAAATGTATTTTCTTCAAACATAGCAGCCAATACAAACATTTTTATTATTAAAGACATGATAGAGTGGAATTTCCACTCCTGCAATATCTTTCACACTCAGTGGAAGACATAAAAAGCACAAGAAATATTCTCCCTGTGGGGACCCTGGGAAGTGGAGCAGTACTTCTTTAGCGTGGTAAACAAGTTATGTTTTATAATAGGTCGCCCTCACTTTGGGTGTAAGTCCCCAAAAGTGGTCAGCACAGGTATACACTTGCGATGCAGTCATGGTATAACCATAGATGCTGAAATTGAACACCCAATAAATAAGAAATATTTCTGCTTCTGGTCCTCTACAATTCATCTCTGAGATCTACCAGCTTGAACTTCAGTTCATCAAATGTAAACCTTAAATCCTCAACTGCTTCAGTGCTAGAAGCTCAAATTTGGGCTTTATTGAATAGTGTAGGAGCAACAATAAAGTTTTCACATTCTTAGCAGATACTGATCATTAAAATAAAAGTAGTAGGTATTTTGTTAATATGGATTTGTTAGGAACCCCAGGAAGTGGAGGTGTTCTTGTTTACTGTGTCAAACAAGTTCTATTGTACAGGAAAAGCAGACCGACTAACCAATTTCTTGGGTCAAAGAACTCTAAAGTGGACAGCTTAGGTATGAACAATTGGTTACACTTGACTTCATACGTATATTGCATTCATGATACAGCAACCAATGCTGAAAGACCTTAACACTTTACCTAACGAATCGCCCGCATCCGCCCGCGTAATATGCAAATTGAGCAGTTGGAAAAATTTCATTTTTCAAAATATTTCAACAAAACCATATCATGTGACCCCTCATTGGAACGAGCTCATTGAGCTCGTTCCAATGAGGGGTCACATAATATGGTTTTGTTGAAATTTTTTTAAAAAATTAAAAAAAGGATATTTAAAATAATAAATTTTGATATCGTCTGCGTTGGGTAAAGGGTTAAACACCATTAACAGGTAGAATGCTAGAAGCCACTATCAGGACTCTACTGAAAATTGCTGAAAGCGTCTTTAATGGCTTTACACCATCAGCATTAGCTTGTCGTTTGTGCAGCAGTAGATAAAGAAATGTTCATATAAAATTGTTTTGTTACAATTTATTGGAGAGTGCAAAAAGGCACTCTCCAATAAATAGTAACAAATAATTATTGATGAAGAAAATCTTGCGAAACTAAGAATTTTCTTGCTTGCATCTTTCTTTGTATCTTTGAAAAAATACTTGTGTTACAAATCACCTTTGAAAAATAATTTAGCACTCTGTCAGTTAAATAAATAAATTATAAATAAATAAGGATTTGTAGGCTCTCTCCAATAAATTGAAACATAACAGAAAATGTTTTAACAACCAAAAATATTCCAGTACTCTACCAGTGGAATGGTGATGATTTCTCATAAAGTCTTGGCTACCTAAATTCGAGATCTGATGAGAAAGGCAATCAAGACTTGATGAGAAACAACTGCCAGGGTAATTTTATTCAGTTCAATATTACTTCATGCAGGGTTATTGGTTTTGGCATGACATTTTTGCCAATGTCAAAAAGTGGTCCTTCAAGATTATTGTATTTTTATGAACAGTCTTTGAATCAAAATTTGTTTACTAATATGCAGAATTTGAACTATCAGATATCTGCGTGGAAACTCCACACCTTGTATGTTTTTGTAATTTCACTTTTCCTTTTATGTATGTTTTTCATAAGCTACTTGAAGACTGATATCATCTTGTTATGAATAAATTTGTCAAGTGAAATTAGAAAGTGAAATTTATTTTGTTAATAATATCTGAAGAGCATTGGAGGAATTTTCGTCTATGCAACATAAAGACACACACCAGTTCATGTTTATTCCTATTCATCAGATTATTCATCTATCACAGTTTCTTTTAATAATCCGGTATCTAAAATAACCAGAGAACAGCACTTGAAAAACAATTTCTTGAACAAGTAAAAACATTTTGGACCAGGCACTTTATCCTGGTTGCCTACATGGGGCCATGATGATGCTGTGTACTAAGGTGTACTGCACGTCAGAGGTGCACATGTATTCAACCGCCGTAACCTTGCTTGAGTGGTGCTTGAACAGAGTTAGAATGTTGAGGAGCTGACAGTTGCTCGTCGATGCTTGGTGGTTCTCTCCGGGTACTCTGGCTTCCTTCACCCGTAAAACTGTTGCGATCACGATTAGCCATTGTGCATTAGTATGTGACATTAAACACCAATAAATAAATAAATAAATAAATAAATAAATAAGTAAAAATATTTAATTCTTGCCTCCAAAACATTGTTTATGACCCTCATTGGAACAAGCTCATTTTAGCAAGGGTTTACAAGCTATGTTTTGGAGACAAAAATTGAAAAATAATAAAATTAATGAAACTTAAATGGCAATGCTAGTGAATATGCTGCTTGTTAGCTGAAGGGTTACTATTCAGATTTTAGTGCCTGCTTAACCCCTTGCACTCTGTTAGCGCAACAGAATTTTCTCCAATCCCTGTTTTTCTCTTGTTTAGCTATGAATTTAACCCAATATATCTGGTTTGACAGAGCTTACTGAGCTCTGTCAAACAAGGTATATTTGTTAAATATCAAACTGCATTATGGGAAATTATTTGTGCTGAAAACTTTGCCATTTTGACATCAGAGTACAGAGGGTTAACCCTCCGTGCACTAATTTTGAAATATCAAAATTTCAAGCTGCCATTGTTTTTCCCATAATGATATTAGGAATTTAACAATCCAATTATTGTTTGACAGGGCTCATTGAGCTGTCAAACAAGATTGAATTAAGCCTAAAAACATTAAAAATCTGTTTCTCAGACACTCCCACATAGACCTTTTTGGCTGCCATATGCTCTCTTTTTATAACCAATGCAGATTTATCAAAATAAAAATTAAATGGTTTCTGTCTGATATTTTACCCAAGTTTATAAAATTGATAATTTTGTTCCTTGAGTGTAAGAAGACTTTGCAATGCTTTAGCATTGCAAAGCCTTCTCACACTCAAGGGACGAAATACACCACCATCTATGCTATTCTGTAAATTTTGAGGCCAAAAACATAAAACAAATCATGAACATGAACTTTTGATGGCAAAGAAATAATGACAAAAATAAAAAATAAAATTAAAAACTGCCCGCCCACATGTAATTTTAAAATGGCCCGAGAAATAGAAGATCTACTTTGTGGGGCCTTAGTTAAATTCCTCCAAGTTGAACTTTCAGTTTGTTAACATCAGTGGGTAGAGGATTAAGAGCTTACAGGCATGTTTCTACTGATAAATTTAACCCTTTACCCAACGTAACGGCCAAAACCGGCCAGCGCTATTTTAAAAAATCGACAGTTAATTTTCATTATTTTTTCATTTTTTGTCTCAAAAACATAGGTTATGACCCCTCGTTGGAACGAGCTCGTTCCAATGAGGGGTCATAACCTATGTTTTTGAGACAAAAAATGTAAAAGATTAGTTATTCAAGATTTTTTTTTTGTAAGTGTCGTCTGCTTTTCATGTTAGGTAAAGGGTTAAGCTGTTGTTACTTCGTATTTACTGATCAGATGAACATTGGTATTTACTGATAGTGAATACTTATTCAGCATACTCTTGTTATCCAGAACGACTTCCAATAAGCTTATATAAATGATAGAGTAATAATCTTTTTTTGTATACAAGGAATTTCCAGACATGGCTTACAATGTCTTACTGATATGAGCTCACCATGTAAGCAGTATTTTTATAAAAAGAAGAATTTAGAAAATATGTTTTGTTATTTTAATGTGCATTGCTAGACCACTTTGCTGTTTTATAAGATGAATGACTGTTATAAGTTTTGCTGTTTTCTATGTCATAATGTAAATTTGCAAGGCTAAGCTCAGCAGTGATTCTTTGTCAAGTCTTGGTGACATGAAAAGACAGTCAGGACTGGACAAAGAGCCTCATTTTGGATATTTCCAGCTTTTTGTGTAAGATTTAAGTAATTGATAACTTGATACACTGACACTGAATAGAAGCAGAGAATCCCCCATGGCAACCCTAGTACTGGAGCAGTGTTTGTTTACTGTGTTAAACAACAGTGGTGCTGTGTACTGAGGCATACTGCATCAATGGTGCACTTGTCTTCAACCAGTGCTAACATTGCTTGTTAGAGTTAGTACATAGGGGAGTCTGGCAGATGCTTAACTCTGCTCGGTGGTTTTCTCCAGGTTCTCTGGCTTCCTCCACCCATAAAACTGTCTGACATGAGATGATCCTGGCTGTCAAAAGTGTCATTAACACCCCCCACCCCCCAAAAAAAAAAAAAAAATTTACTGGTATAATGGACCGCCAGAACTATTACCCATGTTGAGAGTCTTCACAAGTATGCAACACAACTATAAACAATTGGCAGAATCAATTTAAAACCTAACCCTTTACACTTTGATGTCGAAATATCAAAATTGCAACCTACAAGTTTTTTTTTCGATTATGCAGCTAGGAATTTTAGCCCTGTTGGAACCCATTGAATGTGAAGCAGTGCTTTTTACTGTGGTAAACAGGCTCTGTTTCACTGGTACAATAGGGCCCGGTAACCAGTACCTGGGATGAAAGTCCTCTAAAATGGGCAACATGGGTATCTGGACTTGACTTTATATCCATGTTGTGGTTATAATTAGCCATTGTGCAGAAATATGTGACCTTAACCCTCTGCACACTGATGTCAAAATACCAAAGTTTTCAGCAGCAAATTTTTCCCACAATGCAACAGACAATTTAATAAATTATATCTTGTTTAACAGAGCTCAATGAGCTCTGTCAAACAAGATGTAATTTGTTAAATTCTTCATGCTTGATGTGCAATTTTGGGTCGATAATGAAAATTATGAAATACTACCAGAGTGCTAGGAGTTAAACACCTATAAATAAGTAATAACAACTAGGCATTTAACCAATTTAGTCTTGTTTAACTCTTAACCCTCTGAATAATTTTAAAATATTCTTCAGCAGATCTAGCCATTCCTGCTGTGAAGCAGCCATGACTAGATTTGATGAAAAATTCATGAAAGTTTGAGAAGAAATCATTGGTTAAAAAGTTTATACAACTTACAGGGGAAAATTTGGTTAAATATCCTCAAATTTTACTTCTTTTTTTTTAAATTAATGGTAAGAGATTTGCAGGAATATCTGCCAGCAGCATGTAAGGAGTTAATAGAGCTTATTGAGCTCTTTCCTACAAGATTGGATTGGTTAAGTTCCCAGTGGTATTACGTGAAAACTTTGCAGCTTGAAATTTTGGTCTTTTGACATAAGCATGTGGGGGTTAAATATTCAGAAATTGTTTAGATAATCATCTGGTTGAAAATGCTTTTGTTTCCAAAGAAAATGTACCCCTCTCTCTAATTATTGGTTCTCAACACAAGACCAAGAAGCTGAAATATTTTAGAACAATTTTTGATTTCTTCTGTACAGAAACAATCAAAAACTGACATCAGACAAAATTTTACTAATTTTCAGCTTGTGGGGAAAAACAGCAACTTTGACATCTGCAGCACACTGTTTACTATGAAAATTTCAATATTTACTCAGTGAACATTTCTGGGAAGAATACACACCTCAAAAGAGGTTGTGATGTAAATAATACCCATTGCACCAAAAAGTCAGATATGAAGTTCTGATAACACATTTATTGATGAAAAATAATACCCATTGCACCAAAAAGTCAGATATGAAGTTCTGATAACACATTTATTGATGAAATGCCGTGTTGAAATGGTGTTGGAATGGGCTCACCAAGTCTTTTCCAACTTTGTAATAAATCATGGCATATCAGCATAATAATAAAATAAAAAATCCAGAAATGAGACCACTGTAATCCATCCTTGCTCCAAAGTATTTCTACCCACCCACCACCCTTTACGGTGGTTTGTGTTGATTTTCTGAAATAAGCCCCATGAGAGCATTGTCTTGCAATGTCAAATAAACCAATAGCATTCCATCAAAACTAAGGTAAATTTATCCTAGGATGATAGAACTCCAATTAAAATTTTATTCAGCCTTCAATTTTCTGTTAATCCATTGCTTAAAATATCCACAAATGGTTTTTCACCAAAATCACCAGTTTCTTCTATTTTTTTTTTTTTTGCTTTCAAACCATAAACTATGATCCCTCATTGAATGTTTCTGTAAGGGGTCATAGGCTGTGTTTTGGATGAAAACAGTGAAAATATTTGTGTTTAGGAAAAAGTATTACCATCACTGGTTGTGTTATGGGAAGGATTGATTGTTCTTTTCCCTTAAGGGTCTGGACAATATTTTCCTAGAATTTCCACCACAACCTGCTCTTCTCATAGCATGGAAGTGATTTCTTGTGAAGTCTTGGCTGCCTATTTAGGCAGCCAAGACCTAACTAGCAATCACTGCCATGATAATTTGATAGTTGGGAAGACTTTTTTATTATGGAGTACCTATTCTGATGCCACAAAGTTTGTTAAAGTGGGAAAGAGAGGCCTTTAAATGTTATTGTATATTTGTTTACATTTCATGTGTATGTATATTTTCAAATTTCTGATGACTTTGTATAAAAAAAATCATCCTGTCAAATGTGTTGATTTGCATTTTTTGTATAGCAACATTTAGCAAATATTGGCAGCATAAACGAATACAACATTCATTTATTTATTGTACTGGGCTTCTCTCTCAGTAATAAACCACTCATCTCATGCCAGTCGTGTAGCCAGGATTCTATAATAGGGGGTGTCCAAGCTAGCTGGGAGTGGTGGGGGTGGGGGTTCAAATATTACATTTGAAAGGCTGTTGTGTGGGGTTTTAGGGGCCTCCCCTAGTCCTAATTATGTCCCTTCATTGCCACCTCCCCAGGGCCGACAACTACAACTAGTGAGGACTAGCCCCCCCCCCCCCCCCCCATGCCCCCCCCCCCCCCCCCACACACACACACTCCAGGAAAATTTAGTGCTCTAAGAGTGAATCTGAGGCATTTGGAGTGTGTGTAGCCCCTATTTTGGTGACCATTTTGGGGCTCCAAATTTTTTTTTGGGGTGGGGGATGAAAATGTTAGGGGTGGGGGCAAAACCCATTATGCGACTGTCTCAGGCTGCTATCTTTGTTTTAATTCTCTTTGCTAGCAAACAGCTACACTTTTTCCAATAGTGGAAAGTGCACTTATTTCCACTGGTAGAAAAGTGCTGTTAGGATGAAAGGACTCAAGTTATGAATGCCTGGTGGGAAAGTCCTCCAAAAGTTGACAGCATAAATTTAATCAATTAGCTAACTTGACTTGTACTTATCTTGCTGTCATACCATATGCATAGACACTGAAAGTGTCTTAAACTCTAAACCTGCAGAGTATTTTCAAGATATTTTTTCATCAAATCGAGTCATGGCTGCTATGAGGTCTTGCGGTTTGGTTTTCTGGTTTACCACAAAAAATGGAACCGAACTGGAAATAAAAAAACCCAGCCCGGTCCCCACTTTCAGGTAGTACATTGGATCCAATTTATTCACATTCCACATGTGAACTCTGGGAAGTGAAGCTATGCCTATTCACTGCTGTAAACAGGCTCTGTTTTACTGGTAAAATAGGACCCAGTCACCAATGCTTGGTAGGTGCAAACCCTCTCTAAAATGGGCAACATGTCTTATTAACGCTCAACTCTGGTCTTGAGTTGATACTCATGTTGTGGTCATGATTAGCCATTGTGCAAAAATATGTGACCTTAAACACCAATAAATAAATAAATATAAAATATTTATTCACATATTGATGAATAAAATAATGCTTTCAAATGTTTATCTTCATTGTTTTTCCTTCCAAGCTTGAGTGTTAAGTGGAAGCCCAGGAACAGTAAATGAGTGTGTGTAATGTGCAAATATTGTATATAAATACATATATCTAGTTCTAACTTATTTCTGGTGATAATTAGTTAATTCAGGTATCGTTTATTATTCTAGTTAAAAGTGCTATTGGTTATGTTGCTGTAAATGACAACAGTTATAAATATGTATGTATCTTGTTTTGTTGAATCTTTATAATAGTGGCATCCCTAATTTTCAACGTGCTATCTTCTGCGTTATTCCGTACCATACACTGTTTCATTACGATCTGTGTAAGCAAGCAAATAGGGGCATTGTCTAGTTATAAGATGTTGTTAAAATGGTTTTCGTTTAACCCTTTACCTAACGAATCACCCTCCCCGTGGGAACCCCGGGAAGTAAGCAGCACTTGTTTACTGTGGTAAACCAATTCCGCTTTACTAGTAAAATAGGACCCAGTCACCAATGCTTGGGGTGAAAGTCCTCTAAAATGGGCAACATGTAGATCAACGATTGACTAAACTTGACTTCATCTCCATGTTGTGTCACGATTAGCCATGGTGCATAAATATGTGACGTTAACCACCACCAAACAAACAAATAACGAATCACCCGCATCTGCGCACGTAATTTGCAAATTGAGCAGTTGAAAGAAATAATTTTTTTAAAATATTTCATTAAAACCATATCATGTGACCCCTCATTGGAGGGGTCACAAGGTATGGTTTTATTGAAAAATTTTTAAAAATAGTAATCAAAAAAATAATAAATTTTGTTTTTCTCTGCATTTGGTAAAGGGTTAATCACACAGAGGTTGTAAGTTGAAACCTCCGACTTGCATACAATTGTCAAATTCCAAATCATATACCAGGGACCTACCTGGGCATGTGCTAGTGCGTATTTGGTTCTGAAACATCAGGACCTGGCTCTTAAATCTCAGAAATAGGCTTCTCAGTTGGCGCGTAACTTCTCAGATTATATTGTGATATTCTTTCGATGAATAATCGAGAGAGGCACTCTTACATGTATTATATATATGATTATCATTTATCATTGTTGTAGAGTGCTTAAGTTAATACTTCAAGTCTTAATTACCAAGCATTAATCTTCACTGTGGTTTCTGATCAAGTCTTGGCTGCCTAAATAGGCAGCCAAGACTTGATCTGAAACCACAGTGAAGATTAATGTTTGCTATAGTGTACTAAATGAAAATGATGAGAGCTATTACATACTTGCAGTGTGTGTTACAAACAGCAGTGTGACTCCGTATATTGAAATCTGGCGCATGAATTGAAAAAATAGGCTCTGAGGCTAGAGCATATTTTAAATAGTCCTGGTCGGTCCCTGATATACCATACGTTTAGTACAGATTTTGCCCTCTAATTCTGTTGAACCTTTCACCTAATATAACCAAAAGACAACACTTGTTCAAAAATTATGGAATAACTAAAATATTTTCTTTTCTTTTTTGGGGTCTCTGAAACATATGTTATTACCCCTATTGATATGAGCTTGGATAAGCAAGGAAACGTCCTCTTTGCAACCATTATATTTTTTAGAGATGAAGCCAACATGAGTATGACAGTGAAAATATACATACTTTTTGTGACTGAAGTCAAGGAGGAGAAAACAACCTTGAATATGAATATAATTACAGAGTACTTGTGTCTGTTTGTGTTGGGTATACCTAAATCAATGGTCATCTCTCATATTCTCCCAGCACTGTTCACAAGAATCTCCAAATTTATCCTCTGAGTACCTCTTTCTGTTTTGGCCTGAGTTCTTGATTCAGTTGAGGTTCACAAAGGGTAAATTTAGTAATGCTTCCCTGCTGTGCAGGGTAGCATCACCAAATTCACTCTCTGTGGACTTCATTCTGCCCACGACAGTCTGCTTATTTCCAGGCTTGTTCAAGTGAAAGGGTATACTCTGTGTTTTGGATGCAAAAAGAAACTTTTTTAGTTCTTCCAGAAATTTTTTTTTTTTTTTTTTTTGGCAAGTGTTGCCTTCTTGTTGTATTTGGTAAAAGGTTAACAGAGTGGAGTATGACTGAGAACCAAAACACCATACTTACTTTACTTGCCATGAAATCAAAATTTCTTGTACATATATATTTGATATCCAGCTTGTACATAGCAAACTTATACATATGTACGATGATGTAACCTAAACCCTTTACCTAACACAAAAGTCAGACGGCACTTGCAAACAAAATTCTTAAATAACTAATTTTTTTTATGTTTTGCATCAAAAACATAGCTATGTTTTGGAGACGAAATATTAATGAAAATTGAATGGTGCTTTTTGTGAATAGCGCTGGTCAGTTTTGTGTGTTACATTGGTTAACCCTTTACTTAACTTACACAATATTAAAATGTGTTATTTTAATTATTTTTCTCTACAAATTTTCTAAAAATTTCAACAAAACCATATCATGTGACCGCTCATTGGAACGAGCTCATTGAGCTCATTCCAATGAGAGGTCATATGATATGGTTTTGTTGAAATTTGTTTTTGAATTTGAAAAAATAAATTATATTGTCTGCATTGGGTAAAGGGTTAATCATCATTCATAAATGAAGGATGATGGTAAATATTACTACGAATGGGGGTTCTTTTGTCATCTAAATGTTTTGTACAACAAAACACCATTTTTAGTGGAATCTCCACCCAGAAAAAGTAGCTCATATACTGCAGAAAAAAACCTCAAAAGCACAAGCAAAGTTTCAGTCAGTCGAGTGAAAGTCCATTGACTGAAATATTGTTTGTGGTAATCATTATTTAACTGAAATGGAGAAAGTGTCTTGTTGAAACCACCCTTTGATTGTTTTTCTTGTAATCCATTTTGGCATACTGCGTTATTGTCTGTCTTTTCCGTGGGAACCCGGGGAAGTAAGCAGCACTTGTTTACAGTGGTAAACCAGTTCCGCTTTACGAGTAAAATAGGACCCAGTCACCAATGCTTGGGGTGTAAGTCCTCTAAAATGGGCAACATGTAGATCAACGATTGACTACCCTTGACTTCATCTCCATGTTGTGTCACGATTAGCCATGGTGCATAAATATGTGACGTTAACCACCAACAAACAACAAACAATGTTATTGTCTGTCTGATTGTTCTGGAATTACCTCTTTACCTGGGATAACAATCATTGCTGACTAGGGCTATGTACAAAACTCACCATTCAAAGTTTTAATTTTTTTTGCTGCAACAAACAGCTCTGTAAGTAGCAGTGTAAGCCAGTCAACCATTTGTCTGTTAGTCTGTGACTAACAATGTTTTAAACTGGATAACTTTAAAAATATTTGCTGGAAGCACATCATATTTGGTATGCTAGTGTACAGTTCAAGTCAAAATAAGTTGTAACATAACTGCAATAAACTAAACATACTGCTGCTCCTGCACTGATAAGATCAGAATCTGACCTCATTTTCTGGAAAGCTCTCAGTGAGAGCTTTCCAGAAAATGATGTCAGCTTCTGGTCTTACCAGTGTAGGAAGAGAAAGATACGTAGTTTATAGCGGTTATCCTACAACTTATTTTGACTTGTACTTATTGATGTCTAGCCCCATGTTCAATGCAGGTGTTATTCAGATTACTTTTATCAGGGAATGTAAGTACTTGAAGTACTTGGAATTTGTTCCATTTTTGCCATATATCAAAGCTTAACTCCTTGAATGCTGCCAGTGGATATTCCTGCTCAGGACAGGAATTTGCCTGATATTAAATTCAGTAAAAGGGAGCATATTTAAAAACCAAATTTTCTGCTGTAAATTGCACAGGCTTTTTGACCAATGATTTCTCAGTCAAATTTTCATGGATTTTTCATCAAAGCTTGTCATGGCTGCTTCACAGCTTCTAAGCTCTGTCAAACATCATTGGTTGGTTAAATTCCCAGTTGCATTATGGGAAAAAATTTCCGCTGAATATTTTGATATTTCAACATTAGTCTGCAGAGGTTTTAATGTAAAGATTAAATGATGTTGATAATCAAGAAATAAAAAACATAAAACAGATAATTCAGATCAGTACAGTGCAGCCCATTTAATTGGATATCTCTTAATTGAATATAATTTTTCAACACAAAGCCATTTACCATACCTCCAGTACAAATTTGACCTGCTAATTGAATATAGGTAAAAGAGTAAACTCCCATTAATTGAATAAAAAATCTTGTAACCAGTCGAGAAATTACCATGACTCTACCCAGTTTCCTTCAGTACATCCAATACAGACATTTAATCCATAAGCTCTGTCAAACAAGATATAATAGAATAAATGCTAAGTTTTTCTCTAGAATACAGGAAATTGACACAATCCCTGTTAATTGAATACTCTTGTTAATTGAATAATTTTCATTGGCAAAATGGCTACTCAATTAACAGGGTTCCACTGTACTATAGAATTGCATTGCTTCCATGTTGAAATTTTGTCTGAAGTCCAAGATAAGGAAGAAAAACAGTTATATGTAAAGGTACATGACTATTGCTTAACAGTTGCTCGGTGGTTCTCTCCGGGTACTGGGGCTTCCTCCACCCATAAAACAATCCAACACAAGGTGACCCTAGCTGTTGAAACCGTCATTAAACCCAAATAAATAAAAAAAAAATTTAAATCTTTAAATCTGTTGAAAAAACAATAAGATGCTTTTGGAGGGCATTACAGTTACTTAATAGTTATTAATGGGCCAACAGAAATGATTTAACAGCCCAACAGCTTATAACTGGCCTGGGATATAGTCAAGGGCCATTGAAAAGATGGAGGGTTGTTAATCATATCTGGTGAGCCATTAATAAAGTGCAATGCCTGTTAATAATAAAGAAAACAATATGCTCAAGCCCAAATTTGGACTGATGGACTGAGGATATTTAAAAAAGATCAAACTACAAATGTTTCAATGAAACTGAAATATTCTTGCCAAAGTACCATTAAACTTCATCTTATCATCACACAATATTTAGCACAGAACAGCCATTTGTTAACAGTAGTGGTGACAGACTTGTAGACTGTAATTATTGTGAATACAAAACAGCAACCTCCCTGATATGGAATTTTGTGATTTCATGATAAATATTCTTGCCACTGACAGATGCGAAAATGATCTCCATTTTAGTAAAACACATTTGAAAAACCTCAAATTATCAGTGCAGCATTAAGGGTATTCATTGTTCGAATGTAATTTTTTTCAAATTTTAACCCTTTTAAAACAAGAGACCACTTTTCCTGACTAGGATCGTAGTACGTTGTAATTAAATGTCTGGTTGTTGAATTTGTTCCCTGTGGAAACCCTGGGAAGTGAAGCAGTGCTTGTTTGCTGTGTAAACAAGCTCTATTTTTCTGGTGAAATAAGACCCGGACACCAATTCCTGGGGTGGAAGTCATCTAAAATGGACAATATGGGAATAAAAAAATAAATAAATAAATATTTAGTGAATTTGTGGTGAAGACCAATTATTATTTTTATCGTGCAGTCTTTGGGCTGTGCGTTGAAAATATTAATTGTTCCACCCTCCAAAATAGGATCATGGACTCTTCCAGTTTAGATTATTGAACTGACATGGGAGATACTATTAGTGTTCAAAAACAGAAGATTGTAATATCTCAGATGAATTGTCAGTCTTGGACATTTGACTTGTTAATTTATAATCGACTTCAACATTCATTTGGTTTGAAAGAACATAGTGCCCCCTTATAGTATGCAACAGGCTAAATTTCCATCCATAGCAGTACTTTCACCAAACAAAGCACAGTCAAGGCCCATTTTAACAGCTCAAGCCGTTGATTAATTTTTGAGATCAAAATTTGTTTTATGGATTATTTTCAGAACAGTTTATTGGAGATTGCATCATTAGGCAAGTACAAACTTCATTTGATGGAGGTTGTGATTCACGAAAATTCCTGCAAACATTCATCATTGAAATGTTTCAAACATTTATGATACTTGAAGAAGTATCGGTTTCGAAAAAAACCAACAAGATGCTGCAAAAAGCATCATGTTATGAGTGCTGAATCCTCACTCCATAGTGGAGACGGTCATGTTGATATTTATGTTTATATATATTTTGTATTTCTTGTGTTTTGTTGTAAAGAAATCTTCAATAGAACAAATCGAAGATTTATACTAATTGTAAAGCGGTTAAATATTCTGTTTTATAAATAATTTTGTTTGCAGAATGAAAATAAAAAATACATCTAATTAGTAAACAAAAAGGACTTGATTGATCGTGTTTCTGTATTCTCCATCTGTTAATCTGATAGTATGACAAACTGACCTTTATTCTGTGTGTTATGGAAGATAATAACCCTCAGAAACTTTTTTGGAATTGGGATCCTGCTGTGCTTTGAAATTCAATTCAGTTTGATTCAAAGACATCATAGTGATTTGATTAGTTTGTTTTTGGACATTTTCAAAATGTTATCAAAATCCAACCAAACATCTTCTGTATCTCAGGTCTTCTTCAGATCCACAAGAGAGAATCGTTTTGATATTTGATATACAGCATCCTTAGGAGAGGCAGATTTAAATTTATTCACATTAAGACACTGGGTTTATATTTTGTCTCCCTGTTATAACTTAAGCAAGGGGGCATATGAGCGATTATTTTTTGCTGGATCACCGCAATCGAATCATCGGCAAAATTTTACACCCCCATCACTAGGGGACACATGCAGCAATTTTTCTCGAGACCATACGACATAATTATACAAATCTGTCGATCATGTGCCCGGTCTTATATGGCACCATGAAATTAGCAAAAGGTGGCGGTGTTCACATGTGACATAATTCCAAATGCTGATTGGTTTCTAGAAATTGTTCTGTCTGACAATGTTTGCCTCAGTGAGCACACAAGTGATTTTATCAGTGATCTGTTTGTGGTGATAATAAAATTGGACAAAAATATCAAACGTGCGATCGATTGCATGAACAGGATCACTGAGTTTTGTTGCTGTACTGGGCAGACGTGCAAAATTTAGAAGTGATTTCAAAATCTGGCAAAAAATAATTGCTCATGTGCCCCTTGCTTTAATACAGTATAAGAAAAACTCCTTTAAAATCCTCTTCTTCAGGTTCACCAGGCAGAATCTTTTGATATTTGGTATATAGCATTGTTAGTGAGGTCAGATTCAAATTTGTTCAAATCAACTTCCTGGGGTCACATTTAGGCTCCTTATTTTGGGAACCCAAATTTTAATTTACTGCAATATGAGAAATATTCTTTGAATTTCTTCTTCCACTAGTTGGATTCTTTTGATATTTGGTATATACAAAATCCTTGGGGTGTTTGGGGAGGGGGGGGGGGGTCAAGTTTGTTTAAATCAAGGGCCAGGGTTCATGTTTAGGCTCTGTTGTGTTAACTCACCATAGATGCTGAATGTGATATTAAATTATTCTTGAAAGAGGTGATTGAGTAAGGTTCTTGTTTTCTGAAGGTGATAATATACTAAAACACATAACACAGTCAACAAATGCCAGTATGTTTTAGCTCACCAGAAAGTCAGGGAGAGTGACACTGATCACTCTTCATCTGCCAGCATCTGTCGTCTATAGTACTGTAATGGTAGTGTTTGTGTCTTTTCCCAAACTGCTGGCCCAGTTTCAATAAAATTTCATGTGAGTGGTGATTAGGTCAGTGCATTTCAATTATGTTAAAATCAATGCACTACTGCCTCCACTCTCCCATGGGAGGAGGTGGAGGAAAAACATCCCAGTTTTTAAAAGAATATTCAAATGAACCTGTATTTTGACATGTCGTCCCCTGTGTTCCAATGTGTTCTATGTGCCTACATTGGAACTCAGTGGATGATGTGGTATTGATCTTCCATTTGTGGTATGGAATAAAGTTGATTCACACACCAGCCTGGAAATGAGCAGACTGTAATCTACAGAATGTGATTCCCAGAGGGTGAATTTGGTGATGTTACCCTGCATAGCAGGGTAGCATCACTAAATTTACTCTCTGTGACAATCTGTGAACCTAAAATCTGAATCAAGATCTCAAGCTTTAACAGAAAGAGATACCGAGAAGAAAAATAGGTCCACTGTATGGATAGCATCAGAAAATTCACCCTTTGGGGACCTTATTCTGCAAATGGCAGATTGCTTATTTCCAGGCTTGTTCCCACACAGTTGGAGGTGAAATATTTGCCATTATCATGGGAGTGTCAAGATGTTTGGCGTTCACCCAAATTTTTCTGAAACCCATGGACCACAAATTTTGGCATAGTTTATTTATTTATTAAGGTTTAACAACACTTTAATACTCAAGGTCATATCGGTGACAGTTTTACAGGTGGAGGAAGCCGGAGTACCCGGAGAGAACAACCGAGCAACGACTAGCAGCTGCCAGCTCATCTGTAACTCAGCACTGCAGCAAAGGCAGGGTTAGATTGGTTGAAGACATGCGCACCATTGACGTGCAGTATGCCTTAGTACATGGCGTCATCATGCCCCCATATGGATAATCTGGGTTAAATGCCTTGTCCAAGTGCACAATGCGGGAGTTCGAATCGATCGCTCAGACGGTTACCCATCTAAGGACTAACCGGGCTCAATGTTAATTAACTTCGGTGATCTGACGAGAACCGGTTACCACAATGTCACTGCGCCCCCTTTGGCATAGGTTAAATGGGGACAAAAGTAGTCAGTTCTGTGGGGGATCCACACATGTGAAAATAGAAAATTTCAAATATAATTTTTCCAGAACTGTGCGGCACTGGTAACTGTGTGCAGTCAAAGAGGAAAAAAAAAACTTTATCGGTTTATTGTGGTGCCTCAAATGGGGAGCCCTCATTTTAACATGGCAGATAATCAGAAAAACAGTTAAAAAATCTGCTCACACACCATCAGTCCAAATGCTTCCATGCTTAAGATATGCATGTATCATCGTTCTAAGGTTTGTTTACATGTTTGTTAAAATCAGTGCACTGAGCCATATTTAGAGGTGCCTTGGCCCTCAGATTTTAACACTGGGAGTAATGGAGAAAACATTTAGAAATCTTCTTTCGAACCAGTGCTCCAAATGTTTCCCATGTTTCATGCATAACATCAAGGAAAGAATGATTTCAAGTTTTTTTTCAAATTAAGCTCATCATGCCATGTTTATGGGTGTAATGGTGCCTTTAGATTTTAACCATTTACCAAATGAATTTTCCATATCCACCTGCATATTTTACAAATTCAGCAGTAAAAAAAAATAATTTTTAAAAAAAAATTCAACAAAAACATATGAGACCCCCTCATTGGAATGAGCTCATTCCAATGAGGGGTCACATGATATGGTTTTGTTGAAAACTTTTGAGAAATTTGAAAAAAATAATATTTAAAATCATATAAATTTTGAATCATCTGTTGGGTAAAGGTTAACACACTTTGTATGTAGAAATCAAAATAAAAATCTTTTCCCACAACACTGCTCTTTTTCTCCTAAAGCATTGCTTTCCATGCTTTCATGTTTGGCATACGATGGGAGTGATATTTTAACACTGGATGATGTGGGCAACATTAAATTAATTATCAGCAAACTGACGTTATACTGAGGGGTCACAAGTTATATTTTTGAGACAAAAAATGTTAAAGTAATGAAAATTGAATGGAGATATTTGTGATTAGTGCTGACCTGCTTTTATTGTTACATTAGGTAAAGGGTTAACCAATTCAATCCAGTCCAACATGATCGAATTGGTTAACTTCTAAGTTGCATCATGGGAATAATATATTGCTGGAAATTTACATATTTTGACATCAGTGTATAAAGGGTTAAAAATGTCTTCTTGCAAGGTACAAGTCAAAACACTTTCATTTTTGACATATTACATCTTTGTATTCATCATCAGGAAATATCTTCTTCCCCAAAATCCAGCAGTGTGACGTCTTGTTTTGGTAACTAATGAGCAACTGATTATTTAAGAAAAAAGGGAGCTTGGTGGCTCAGTGGTTATGGCATTGGACTTAAAACCGAAAGGTCCACAGTTTGATGCCCTCCAGGGGTAACTGCATGGTGTCCTTGGGCAATTAAGGTGCTGTGTATAAGGCATGCTGCACATCAATGGTGCACTTGTCTTCAACCAATGCTAACCCTGCTTGTGTGGAGTTGGGGAGTCCAACAGTTGCTTGGTGGTTCTCACCGGGTACTCGGGCTTTCTCCACCCGTAAAACAATCCAACACGAGGTGACCCTAGCTGTTGAAACTGTCATTAAACCCAAATAAATAAAAAAAAATTTAAATCTTTAAATCTGTTGAAAAAACAGTAAGATGCTTTTGGAGGGCATTACAGTTACTTAATAATTAATGGGCCAACAGAAATGATTTAACAGCCCAACAGCTTATAACTGGCCTGGGATATAGTCAAGGGCCATTGAAAAGATGGAGGGCTGTTAATCATATCTGGTGAGCCATTAGCAAAGTGCAATGCACAACAAAGTCATGTTATTACTTTTATTAGTTCAACTTGACGTAAAGTATGAGCTATTGGGATGGGTTGTGATCTGTCGTCCGAACGTTCATCCACAATTCCTTTAGCATACCCTACAGGATGCAGCTCTTGCTCAATCGGTCCCAAGCTTCATATGTAGCTTTGGGGGCAATGTCTGGATGGGAGCTTTTTCCAAATTTTGTTAAAAAACATGGATGCCAGCAGCCATCTTAGATTTGGCATATAAATTGTCAATAATTCCATGAGCACATTCTGCAGGCCGAATCTCTTGCCCGATTTTTTTCAAATTTCATATGTAGCTTTGGCGTGATGTCTAGATGGGAGCTATTGAATTTTTCTGAATTTTGTTGAAAAACATCTTTGATTTGGATATAAATTGTTCAACAATTCCTTCAGCACACCCTGCAGGCAGCTGCTCTCACTCGATCAGTCCAAAATAATATATGTGGCTTTGGGGCAATGTCAAGATGGGAGCTATCAAATTTTAATTTATTTGGATATAAATTGTCAACAATTCCATTAGCACACCCTGCACATTGCATCTCTCAACCAATCTTTTTCAAATGTCATATATAGTTTTTGTTTGATGTCTAGATGGGAGCCATCAAATGTTTCTGAATTTGAAAAACATGGCCACCAGTGACCATCTTGGATTTGGCATATAAATTATCAACAATTCCATTAGCACATTCTACAGGCCACATCCCTCATCTCATCTTTTATTAAATTCATGTGTAGCTTTGGTGTGATGTATAGATGGGAGCTATCAAATTTTTCTTAATTTTGTTGAAAAACATGGATGGCATTTGGCCATCGTGGAATTGGCATATAAATTGTCAACAATTCCATTAGCAGACCCTGCAAGCCACACCTCTGACGTGATCTTTTTATTCTCCGCCGATGAAGTCGGGAGGGGGATATTGAAATGGTGTCCGTTGGACTGTCACAAACTTTGTCCACCTAACTCGTGGTCTGAAGTATCGTTGTCAAGTGTAGATGTGCATGTGGTCAGGAATTTTTGGTGAAACAAATTTTTGCATGGTTACAGCTGCCCTTGAAAATAGCAAAATTTCCGTTACAAAGGCTTGTCCGCTTAACTCCAACATTTTTTATTGGATTTTTACAAAACTTGGTCTGAAGTATCAGTATCAAGTGTAGATGTGCATTAGTCCAGGCACATTAGACATAAAAATGAGAAAGTAAAGAAAAAAATCGGAGAAAGCTGATTTTTTTATATGTTTCCGGGACACACATTGCGGATAAAGTGTGAAAAGTCCCCGCGAATCCGAGTTGAGCTTTTTTAGTTATAGCGTTTTTTTGATGAAAAAAAAAATTGAAAAAAAAATTCGACCCAGCTCCATATTTCTCATTCTTATTCGCCTTAGTAGGGTGAGAATCATAAATATCGTGCTGAATTATATTGAGAATACATATTCCCAACAGAAAATGCCAACTTTGTACCAATCCTCACACTCAATGGTGAAATATTCACGAAAATGTACAAAATTACGAAAAAAAATTTATTGTTTTCATACACACAACGTCCATTAAATCAAATCTACGACTACTTTGGGAGTTAAATTATATATCAAAAATTGCAGAAAAGCAGTGGCTTTATAATGATATATAACAATAGTCATTTATTCCATAATGAACTGGTGAAACGTGTGAAATATTAACCATACCCCCTAAACTCAAATTCAAACTTTGGGTGAATCTGATCCGAAAAATTTGAAACTCGCAAAAACAGTCGACAGTCTTTGGTCTTTGACGCATGTACTGAGAGTACCTTGCCCATCTTGGGCTGGATATATGCACATTGTCACATCATCAGATGATTATGAAACAAGTGATGTCGAGATACTTCCCTTTATTAATTTTGATCCATCCAACCCGAGCACAATTTACACTGCTCTCATGTTTGCACAAACTGAATGTGAGAAACAGGGACTGAACGTTTGTCCAGTGACGTTTGACCAACCACTTTATATCAAAGCAGTGGAGATTGTGTCTTCGTCAGATAAGTTGACAAAAGTTTTCGTTAGACTCGGCGGCTTCCATATGATTATGTCATATTTAGGGGCAATTGGTTCGATCATGGCTGGTAGCGGCTTGGATGAACTTTGGGGGACTGTTTATGCTGGTGGGTCAATCCATCATTTGATCAGTGGTCATGCATATTCAAGAGCAGTTCGTGCCCATTTGCTAACACAAATTGCCATTACAAAACTTGTGTTTGAAGAAAGCCGAACACTAGATAACATAGACTGCACAGAAGTCAATGAAATATTCTGTGGACTTGCCAGAGGTGACTGTACAACAGCTGACGCTGTCAATCAAGAAAGTGTAAACCATCTACTGTCAAAATTACACGAACTGCTCCAGAATGCATCCGTAGGACGCACAGGAAAGCTTTGGGTACAATACTACGAGCAAATAGGTCTTCTCCAGTTGTTCTTGAGAGCAGAGTGCACAGGCGACTGGGAACTCCACACATATTGTGTTCGCAATATGATTCCAGTATTTCACGCAGGTGGTCATTTTGCATACGCAAAAAGTTCTCATCTCTATTTGCAGCAGATGAATGAGCTAACAGAAATAATGCAACAGGATGATTTGAAGTTGTTCACTGAGAAAGGTTACTTTACCATAAGGCGCTCAGATAAATTCTGGGACGGGATATATTCTGATCAGACCATAGAGCAGTGTTTAATGAGAATGTTCAAGCTCCCTGGTGGTCTCACACACGGCAGGGGAATAACCGATAGCACTGTTGCGAAATGGGTACATGGACTACCTCTTTGCCTTCCGATATGTAATTCTCTCGAAAATTTTGTTCATGTTCACACTGGTCATGGCGAACAACATCGGGATCTCCGTCAAAGTTCACAATTGACTGATGCCAATGATATCACCAAATTATTGAACTGGCTCAGAGTGCATTCCCCCTTTCAGAATAGAGATCCACTACAATTAGTCTCTACAGCGACCGGGCTTGTGGCCGACGAAACTGTGAACTGTGAACAAGTTCGCAAAATTGGTGAATGTTGCGTATCGAATGTTGTAAGCAAAACGTTCAACAGCATCAAACTACGACGTGTTGACACTGTGAAGTCTTTCGCATCGATGGCAAATAGCATCAAAGTCCGTGGAAGTAAGGTAGTGATTGACCCCACAATTCTGTTCAACCGCATCACATGTGTTATTCAGTCACAAGCAGAGATGGAAGAGTATCTCAAATATGAACTCGCCCCGAAACCACCAGCATTGTTTGATTCTGCTGGAATGAGGAAGACACAGAAAAGCACGCTCGGTAAGATCCTCAAAACATACGGTTCCGAGCAAACTAAAATCCCAGAACATTCTCTGTTTGTTGTAGATGGTGGATTTTTATTGAGGGCAGTTGTATGGCCTAAACAGTCGTCATATAAGGACATATGTACATCATATTCCAATTATCTAGTGAGACATTTTGGGGCGAACGTCGTGGTTGTTTTTGATGGTTATGCTTGTACAATGTCGACAAAGGGCATGGAACAAACCCGTAGATCTAAAGACAGGTATTCCATTGATATCAATATCTCACCCGAGTTACCAGCCACCACACCCCAATCCGATTTCCTTGCAAATGCCAAGAACAAAACCCAACTGATCGATCTTCTAATGCAGGAGCTATCTGCTATCAATATTCAGTCCAAGCAGGCCGAAGCTGATGCTGATGTACTGATAGCCGAAACTGCACTTGACACCGCTCAATATGACAACAATGTTGTCGTTGTGGGAACAGACACAGACTTGTTAGTCATTCTTACCTCTCGAGTTCAACCGGGATGTAATATTCACATGATGTATTCCATTACCCCAAACTTACTAGTTTCAGTTAGTGAAATAGCAACCAAAATGGGTGACCATAGAAGCAACCTCCTTGTAGCACATTCTATAAGTGGTTGTGACACTACTTCTGCACTCTTTCGAGTTGGTAAGAAGAAAGTATTCAGTACAATTGTCTCCGATGTTACTAGCGACTCACAACAGTATGTCAACACAATTTTGGCGGATGACAGTACACCAAGTGCAGTAGCCGCTGCCGGGGAACAACTTCTCCTGATCTTATACGGGAGTAAAACTGTTTCCTCTCTCGACCAATATAGATATGTCACTTACAAGCGTTATGTAGCAAAATCTAAACTGAATAAACCCATCGACCTAGTCTCACTCCCACCAAGCAGCGATGCTGCACAACAACATGTCTACAGATGTTATCTCCAGGTCCAACAATGGCTGGGCACTTCGCTTCCTCCGACGGATTGGGGGTGGTCGCTAGACAATGGACTTCTTGTACCGACTGCAGCCACAAAGCCATGTGCCCCCAATAACCTACTGAATCTGATCAGTTGTGGTTGCAAGAGTGCTTGTACAAAAAGGTGTGGGTGTAAGAAGGCAGGACTCTCTTGCTCAGGTTTGTGTAATTGCAGTTCGGATTCTTGTAACAACCACAGAAACATTGTCCTGTCGGAAATTTCTGAGTTCGATGAATAATATGTATATAGGTCATGTCATTTCTGTATATAGCGTTGATAATAGTCAATGTAACTTAATCCATGTTGATTGATTTGTACATTCTTTAAGTATTATTTATTGATTTTTGTACATTCTGTAAATATTATTTATTGATCTAATGCTGCCAGACACAGACGTGTCTGTTCGGTCCCAAGCCCGAAAATAGTTGAGTTCTCATGCTGACGAATTTTATGCCAAAAGGGGAACTCGGCCAGAAGCAGAGGGGGTCTTCCATAATGTCTATTTTGTAAGTAATGATAAAAGTCTTCAAATGGTGGTGGATTTTTTATCGTCTGTCCAACTAACATCCCGTTCTGTACTACGACCCTTTGGGCAAATCCGTTAGGAAAATCGTCATTTTTTGCGTAAATCCGATACTTTTTTGTGAATTTTCAATAATTTTTCGCAGAAATTGTCACAGAATGCACATTTTCCTCTAGGTAAATGTATATTAGACATTATGTAGCTCGAAATACGCGTAAACAAAAAGTACAGTTGGATCAATTCGAGGTTACAAAGTTCGTGCGATTTTTTTTTATTTTTTTCAAACGCGTTTTCGAAAAAAGGCTGTAGAAAAAAAAGCTCAACTGGGATTTTAGGGGACTTTTGTCTAATCGTTCAGTGACATGTACTCGACATTCCCTGAAAAAATCAGCTTTCTCCGATTTTTTTCCCTAGTGAAACCTAATGTTCTTGGGCTACATGTGATCAGGAATTTTCGATGCGATGAATTTTGCATGGTTATGGACCTTGGTAATAGCAAAATTTCCATGACAAATGCTTGTCCGCTTGGCTCCTGCATTTTTCATTGAATTTTTATGAAACTTGGTATGCAGTTTGAGTATGATGTGTACATGTGCATATGGAAAGGAAGTTTTGATTTGAATAATTTTACCAGAGTTATATCCTTTGTTAACTTTGAATTTACCAAAATTGTAGATTTTTGGAAGATATCTTCAGTTGTGATTAAAGAAATTAAATGATATTTGGTGAGTGACATTATTGGGTATGAATACATGTCCAGGTTGATAATGAGGTTATTCCTATCATAATATAAAAGTCAGCGGGGGATATGGATGTCGTTAGACTGTCTTGTTTAAATTTTATATGCAACTTTGGTATGATGTCTTGATGGGAGTTATCAAATTTTTCTGCATTCTGTTAAAAAAGATGGCTGTCACCAGCCATCTTGGATTTGACATATAAATTGTCAACAATTCCATGAGTATACCCAACACGCCTCACCCGATTTTTTCAGATTTCATATGTAGCTTTGGTGTGATGTATTTTCTGTAGAAACTTGAGTGAATGACTTGGCATTACTGGATCTTTCTTAGTTCAGTCCCTTCTTGGACAAGTTGAGCTGCAGTGTCACTGACACTTTCATTACCACTGCCACCAGTCAAATGCAACAACTGAACATGGGCTGAAATAGAATTGGACAATGGAAATCAGATGACAGAGCATTATTTTTAATTACCTTAACCCTTTACCTAACATGAAAAGCAGACAGTATTTGAAAGCAATTTTTTTTTTACATTTTTGCATAAAAAATCACAGCTTATCACTGGAATGGGCTCAATGAGCTCTTTTCAATGAGGGGTCATAAGCTATGTTTTTGAGACAAAAGAAGTGGAAAAATATATTGAAAAGTTAACGTTTTTTGTTTTTTGAATAGTGCTGACCAATTTTGGCAGTTGCATTGAGTTCAGGGTTAACCCTTTACCTAACACGGAAGGTAGACACTTGCAAATAAAATTCTTGTATAACTAATTTTTTTTCTGTTTTTTTTGCATCCAAAACATAGCTTATGACCCCTCATTGGAATGAGCTCATCAAACTCGTTCCAATGAGGGGTCATAAGCTATGTTTTTGAGACAAAAAGTGAAACAATAATGTTAATTTACTGATGATTTTTAGCTCAACTTTGGCGAAGCCAATTTTGAGCTTATGCCATCGTCCGTCTGTCCGTCAACAATTGGATACGGCTCGGGCTAGAGGCCGTATTTATGAACCGAACTTTACGAAACTTTTTGGGTACCTTTGTTATGACCGTGGGACGAGAACGAGTGTTTTGGGGTGCGGTCCGAAATTCAAGATGGCTGCCAGCCACCATTTTGTACCGACAATGCAGAAATCTGTTTTTTGTACAGAACTTCCATATGAAAGCACTGATTTGAATAATTTTTTGTATGAATGTTTAGTACCATGGTATACATCACATATAATACGGGGTTTTTTCTCGTGCGTAAATTATGCAAATTAGACTAACTTTGATGTTTTTTGGTGTTACTTTCAGCACTGTAAGTGCAAATGCCAATACGGATCGGGCTAGAGGCCGTATTTATGAACCGATCTTTACGAAACTCCTTGGGTACCTTTGTTATCACCATGGGACGAGAACAAGTGTTTTTGGGTCCGGTCCAAAATTCAAGATGGCCGATGGCAGCCATTTTGTACAAAATTTGGTGCAATCAGATTTTTGCACAGAACTTCCATATGAAAGTGCTGATTTGAATATTTTTGTGTGTGAATGTTTAGTACCATGGGATACATCACATATAATACGGGTTTTTTACTCGTGCAGAAATTATGCAAATTAGATGAACTTTGATTTTTTCAGTGCTACTTACACACAGTAAGTACACGTCAATACGGCTCGGGCTAGAGTCTGTATTTATGAACCGATCATCACGAAACGTCTTGGGTACCTTTGTTATCACCTTGGGACAAGAACGAGTGTTTCTGAGTGCGGTCCAAAATTCAAGATGGCTGCCAGTGGCCATTTTGTACCGAAATTAGGTCTAATCAGTTTTTTGTACACAACTTCTATACGGCTCAGGCTAGAGGCCGTATTTATGAACCGATCTTTATTAAACTTCTTGGGCACCTTTGTTATCACTGTGGGATGAGAACAAGTGTTTTTGGGTGTGGTCCGAAATTCAAGATGGCCACCAGCAGCCATTTTGTACCAAAATTAGTGCAATCAGTCTTTTGTACAGAACTTCTGCATGAAAGTTTTGATTTGAATAAATTTTTGTATGAATGTTTAGTAACATGAAATACATCACATATAGTACGGGTTTTTTTCTCGTGCAGAAATTATGCAAATTAGATGAACTTTGATTTATTCAGTGCTACTTATACGCTGTAAGTGCACTTGTCAATTCGGCTCGGGCTAGAGGCTGTATTTATCAACCGATCTTCACAAAACTTCTTGGGTACCTTTGTTATCACCTTGGGACGAGAACGAGTGTTTCTGGGTGCGGTCCAAAATTCAAGATGGCTGCCAGTGGCCATTTTGTACCGAAATTAGGTCCAATCAGTTTTTTTCTCAACTTCTACACAGCTCATATTTGTGAACTGATCTTCACAAAACTTCTTGGGTACGTTTGTTTTCACCTTGGGACAGGAATGAGTGTGTTTTGGGGTGCCTTTGTTATCCCTGTGCTATGAGAACAAATATTTTGGGGTTCAGTCAGACTGACTCTGGGACTCAAAGATTTTTTTCTAGTTTAGCATCTGACTGTCACCCACCTTTACAATACTTTACCTATACATTTGTTACAGGCAACGGTCAGTATTTATGTACAGACCGTTACAATACTTTATATGTACCTTTGTTATCAGGTCATTACCTAGATGTTTGTCATTGCTGTGTCACATACTATACATGTACATGTCTTTGTCTTGACAAGTTGAGCTACAGTGTCATTGACACTTTCATTTCATTATGGATGGACATATTGAGAAAAAAATTTGTATATAGCTTTCTTATGGATACTTACAGATCAAGTTTAAATTTCGTTTCACTTGGTTGATTTTTGGTGGAATTACTGCCATTGAACTTGACAGTTGCTCATCGTTGCTCGGTGGTTCTCTCCAGGTACTCCGGCTTCCTCCACCCATAAAACTGTCACCGACATGATATGACCTTGGCTGTTAAAGTGTCATTAAACCTTAATAAATAAATAAATAACTGATCATGTTAGGCCTAGAGATGGGCAATATATCGAAAAACCAAACCAATACCGATATTGTGGGGATACTGAAAAACTGAACTAAACTATTTGTTGAATACCAAAACCATCTGAATTTTTCAAATTTTCCGACATCCCCTACTTTCAAGTTCCTGTTGAGGCTTGAAAACAGTTGAAAGGTTCATTTTCGTGAAAGAAGTGACTGATTCTTTTCAGTTTTGTTAACCCTGAATGGACTGGGCAACTGTCCTGAATTTCCACTAGACTACAACCTGTACATGTCCAAATGTCTTGCAGTGATTTCTAGTCAATTCTTGGCTGCCTGTACAGGCAGCCAAGACTTGACTGGAACTAACTGCCCAGGTGTTTAGTCGTCAGTAGGACCTCCTGAAGATGGCATGGTCAGGGCACATGCTCCTAGATCGCAAAATCCTGAAATAGATCTTAAAACATTAAGATGTGTTTAGAACATGTCACAAAATTACTGTAGATATGATTTGCAGTCATAAATGAATGTCACTGTGGAGCTCATTGGCAGTGGCATTTATAGCATCGTGGTAGAATGATACTACAACAACTTATTCTGTTTTTCCTGATGTGATTTTCTTCTTCGGTACTATCAGCAAATCTCAGACAAGTCAGATACCAAATACTCTCCTAAAAATACGAAAACCAACCCCAAGATTTCAATACCTCCAATCTGTATCTAGATGCCCAACAGCCCAAATCAGGTTGTACAAGCCTCAATTTGTATGACTGACTGAGTGTGTTACAATTAAGTTGGTCCAAGTATCAAATCTTGTCTGGTAAGAAAGTAAAGGATTTCTAGTAAGTACAAATTCATATCTAAGACTCCATTCTTGACTAAAGTGTCCCAACTGGAAAATTATTGGGGCAGTGTGACCTCCCAAAACCCTGATAACACAGTTGATTTAAATCTCTGCTACCCAATTTTCACTGACACAGAAGAGACAGTACAAGCAAGCATCCAAGCACTCTGTGGACTGTACTTGTATTAGAATTACTCTACAAATCTGCCACAATTAACCCTTTACCTAACATGAAAAGCAGACGACACTGGCAAACAAAATTCTTGAATCACTAATTTTTTGCTCAACTTTGGCGAAGCCAAATTTGAGCTTATGCCATGGCCAGTCATCCACCTGTCCATCAACAATTCAATACGGCTCGGGCTAGAGGCCGTATTTATGAACCGATCTTTACGAAACTTCTTGGGTACCTTTGTTATGACCGTTGGACGAGAACAAGTGTTTTTGGGTCCGATCCAAAATTCAAGTTGGCCGCTTGCAGCCATTTTGTACAAAATTAGGTGCAATCAGATCTTTGCGCAGAACTTCCATATGAAAGTGCTGATTTGAATAATTTTTTGTATGAATGTTTTTACCATGGGATACATCTCATATAATGCAGGGTTTTTTCTCGTGCATAAATTATGCAAATTAGACTAACTTGAATGTTACTTTCAGCACTGAAAGTGCAAATACCAATACGGATCGGGCTAGAGGCCGTATTTATGAACCAATCTTTACGAAACTTCTTGGGTACCTTTGGTATCACCGTGGGACGAGAACGAGTGTTTTGGGGTCTGGTCCGAAATTCAAGATGGTCGATGGCAGCCATTTTGTACAAAATTAGGTGCAATCAGATTTTTGCACAGAACTTCCATATGAAAGTGCTGATTTGAATATTTTTTGTGTGAATGTTTAGTACCATGGGATACATCACATATAATACAGGTTTTTTACTCGTGCAGAAATTATGCAAATTAGATGAACTTTGATTTTTTCAGTGCTACTTACACACAGTAAGTACACATGTCAACACGGCTCGGGCTAGAGTCTGTATTTATGAACCGATCATCACGAAACGTCTTGGGTACCTTTGTTATCACCTTGGGACAAGAACGAGTGTTTCTGAGTGCAGTCCAAAATTCAAGATGGCTGCCAGTGGCCATTTTGTACCGAAATTTGGTCTAATCAGTTTTTTGTACAGAACTTCTATACGGCTCAGGCTAGAGAACATATTTATGAACCGATCTTTACGAAACTTCTTGGATACCTTTGTTATCACCGTGGGATGAGAACGAGTGTTTTTGGGTGTGGTCCAAAATTCAAGATGGCCACCAGCAGCCATTTTGTACCAAAATTAGTGCAATCAGTCTTTTGTACAGAACTTCTGTATAAAAGTTCTGATTTGAATAAATTTTTGTATGAATGTTTAGTAACATGGAATACATCACATATAGTACGGGGTTTTTTCTCATGCAGAAATTTTGCAAATTAGATGAACTTTGATTTATTCCGGGCAACTTATACACTGTAAGTGCACATGTCAATACGCCTCGGGCTAGAGGCTGTATTTATCAACCGATCTTCAAGAAACTTCTTGGGTACCTTTGTTATCACCTTGGGACGAGAATGAGTGTTTCTGGGTGTGGTCCAAAATTCAAGATGGCTGCCAGTGGCCATTTTGTACCGAAATTAGGTCCAATCAGTTTTTTGTCACAACTTCTATACAGCTCGTATTTATGAACTGATCTTCACAAAACTTTGTTATCACCTTGGGACAGGAATGAGTGTGTTTTGGGGTGCCTTTGTTATCACTGTGCTTTGAGAACAAATATTTTGGGGTTCAGTCAGACCCACTTTGGGACTCAAAGATTTCTTTTCTAGTTTAGCATCTGACTGTCACCCAACTTTACAATACTTTACCTATACATTTGTTACAGGCTACGGTCAGTATTTATGTACAGACTGTTACAATACTTTATATGTACCTTTGTTATCAGGTCATTATGTAGATGTTTGTCATTGCTGTGTCACATACTATACATGTACATGTCTTGACAAGTTGAGCTACAGTGTCACTGACACTTTCATTGTGAATAGCCTTGGCCGGTGTTGGCCGTTACATTGGGTAAAGGGTAAAATCTGAATACTAATCATCAGTTCAGCTGTTTGCCTCTACATTCTGACAGCTGAACTACAACTATCATCTGCTCTGTTGTCAAACAGACACATAGCTATCACCCATCCAGTGAACAGAGAATTTAGGAAACTTACAAGTGGTCAAAGAGTTGTTGGAGCATGTAGTTCAAAAAGCATTTTATGTCTTTCATTATCTCGATGACATTAGAAAAACACTCCCAAATGAGATTTGTTCACACAATATTCGAGAGAATCGAATTTCAAGCAAAGAGGAATGATGGGAACTATCGACTGAATAGATCTGTCTGGCGTTGGGCCGTTATTGAGATGCCAAACTCATAATGACCCAACATATCACATGATCTGTGAGCATTATGCAGTTTTATCTCAAGTAAAACTCTGATAATGTACTAGGAATGCACTGCAAAGTGGTACAGTGAAGCCCACTTAATTGTATATCTCTTAATTGAATAATCCTGTTAACTGAATATAATTTCCAAATACCAAACAATTTACCATATGTCAGTACACATTTACCCCGTTAAATGCATCTTGGTTATAGAATAAACTCTTGTTAATTCAAAACTGAATAAAAAATCTTTCATTATGTTGTGGAATTACCCTGAAAATGACAAAATTCTCCTTGTTTTCATTATCTATTTGTCCTCAGAATATCAATTACAGGCATTTAATCTATTATATTTTGTTTGACAGAGCTTCTTGAGCTCTGTCAAACATGATATAATAGAATAAATGCTCAACTTATCTGTAGAATACAATAAAGTGGCAAATCTAAAGTGGCTAAAATATATTGCGATA
Organism: Pictodentalium vernedei; assembly: GCA_031216915.1. NCBI lineage: Eukaryota > Metazoa > Mollusca > Scaphopoda > Dentaliida > Dentaliidae > Pictodentalium > Pictodentalium vernedei. The sequence continues at coordinate 767,882,948 of CM062296.1, forward strand.
TTCATGTAATATTCTGGGCATCTGAACCATCAATTACCATTTGACAATTCCTGTGGTTACATGCTTGACTCCACCCATCCTTCACAGCAACTGTTCATGCATTGCAATGTATGTTAATATTTTGCATTAAGGTGGAATCCTGTTAATTGAATAGCCACTTTGCCAATGAAAATTATTCAATTAACAGGGATTGCGTCACTTTCCTGTTTTCTAGCAATAAACTTAGCATTTATTCTATTATATCTTGTTTGACAGAGATCCATTAGCTCTGTCAAACAAGATATAATAGATTAAATGGCTGTATTGGATGTACTGAGGCCAAATAGGTGTATAAACAAAGAAAAACTGGGGAGAGTCAGGGTAATTTCTTGACAGGTTACACAATTTTGTATTCAATTAACTGGAGTTTACTCTATAACCTATATTCAATTAACAGGTCAAATTTGTACTGGAGGTATGGTAAATGGTTTTGTGTTGGGAAATTATATTCAATTAACAGGGTTATTCAATTAAAAGATAACCAATTAAGTGGGCTTTACTGTATAACCAAAGCTCTCTAAAAAGCATGGACACAGAAAAATCACACATGCCACCACTGGTAAGTTTATCCTTGTCTCAAGTCTATCATTATCCCCACCCCAACCCAGTATTTAACCCTTTACCTAATGCACAGGATATCAAAACTGATTATTTTGATTAGTGTTTTGTCAAATTTAAAAAAAAATTTAACAAAACCATAAACATGATTGTGATCTCCATTGGGACTAGCTCATTCTGATGAGGTCACATGGTTTTTTTTATATTTTTTGAAAAAAAAAAAAATTTCACCTGCTAAATTTGCAAATTATGCAGGTGGATGTGGCTGATTTGTAAGGTAAAGGGTATTTCAATGCAGGTGGATAGTGTCATGAGCATATTCCTATTGCAAGCATGTTCTGCTTAACTCTTTGAATGCTGAATTAATTTTCAAAAGTGGTTAGAAACAAGGACCAAGCTACCAGCAAGAGTAGCCTCAGTTTAGCTAATTTTGTTCATAAATAATTGTTTTGTTATAATTTATTGGAGAATGCCAACAGGCACTCTCCAATAGACTGTAGCCCGACAATTTTGAATAATTTTTTTTTACTCCCGAGCAAACAAGCTAAGCTAATGCATCCAGGGGTAGGGATTCCAAGTTGTTCAAATTGAGTCCGTGAGTTAATATCTTGGCCCAAATTTGAACTTAGTGCAATATGAGTGAATTTCTTCAAAAATCTTCTCCCGAACATCCATTAGAATCTTTTGATACTTGGTATACAACATGTTGAGGAGGGGGGCAGATTGAATTTTGTTCAAATCGGGTCCCTGGGTTAAAATTTGGGCTCTCCATTGGAGCCTGAAGTTTAACTCTGTGCAATATGAGGAAATTTCTTTAAAAATCTTCTTCAGATCCACCAGTCAGAATCCTTTCATATGTGATGCACAACATCTCTAGTCTGGGGGAGGTGGGGGAGGGGGCAGGTTAGGTAAAATCCATTCCTTAGTATTTTTAGATAAAATTTGCCTTTCAAACTACCGTGACATAACAACCCTTGGAAGTTTGGCAGTGCTTGTCTACAGCTGATTGAATTGGAAGCAGTCATGATGACCTGTGATAATCATCTGACATGGACACTAGAGTTATGAATAATTTCACGACTTCATTCCACTGTGGTGTTGATGAACCATGACTAACTGAATGTGACCCAAAAAACTTCTTTGAACTACTTTGTCAGGTGAGCGATTAAAGCCCCTTTGGGCCTCTTGTTTATTTATTGGTGTTTCAGGTCACATATTTCTGCACGATGGCTAATTGTGATCGCAATATGGATATAAAGTCAAGTATTTATTGATTTAGTGGTGTTTAAGATCGCATATTGTTGCACAATGGCCAATCGTGACTGCAACGTGTCTATCTTTTATTCCCATGTTGCCCATTTTAGCGGACTTCCACCCCAAGTATTGGTGACTGGGTCCTATTTTACCAGTAAACAGCTTTACAACTGTAAACAAGCACTGCTTCACTTTTCAGAATTCTGATGCGGGATAAAGTCCAGCCAATCGTTTATACCCAGGTTGCCCATTTTAGAGGCCTTCCACCCAAGGCATTGGTTACCGTGTCCGATTTTACCAGTGAAACAGGTGCTTGTTTTAACCACAGTAAAAGGTTCTACATTGACATTGTCTGTCTTTGAAGAAACCACGGTTGAATTCCATGATTTAACGTAATAATTATAAAAAGAGATTGGATGTCCCCAATGAGTAATTTGATTGTCGCAATCAGTCTGATAATGACAGAAGCATATCTTACGGGCTGTAGAGTTAATATTAGCCCTTTACCAAACATGAAAAGCAGATGACACTTTCAAACAAAAATCTTTAATAACTATTTTTTTTTCATTTTTTGCTACAGAAATGTAGCTTATCACCCCTCATTGGATGAGTTCCAATGAGGGGTCAAAAATTGTCTTTTGAGACAAAAAAAAAAATGAAGAAATAATGAAATCTGAATGGTGATTTTTGTGAATAGTGCTGGTTGGTTTTGACCATTAAGTTGGGAGAAGGGTTAAAACTTGCAAAAATTATTGGGTACATGTATATTGAGTGTGACACCATTAAAGACAATGGAGCCCAATTGTGGACAATGTTTGCTGTGTTTGTGTGCCTCACACAAACTGATAACTGGTCACTTGCCTTGTCTTTTCTTGTCAGCTCACCTGACTGCAAGTCAGTGGGAGCTGTTGCCATTACTTGGCGTCTGTCGTCCATTAACTTTTGAAACTTGTCTTCTTCAAAACCACTGGGCCAAATTCAAACATATATCGCACAGAGCATCTTTCTATTTTGTTCAAATGAAGCAGCTGCCATCTTCAGGCTGTGGTTAATGCCTAAAAATCTTTAAAAGTCTTCTCATGAACCACCAGAGAGAATGCCTTGATATTTGGTATGGAACATCCTTTGGTGTTGACGATTTAAGTTTGTTCTTGGGAAGTTTGTAGGTTAATATTTTGGCTCTTCTGGGGGCATACTCATTTTGGGCTCCACCCAATATTTGTATTTCAAGAACCGATGTGCTGATTTGAACCAAATTTGGCATGTAGTATAATTGGGTCCCAAGTACTTGATTGATGCACAAAAAAAATTTCACAGTCCTGTGGGAACCCCTGGAGCTAAAACTAGAAGAAAAAAATGCCTGTATCTCCCAAACCACACGGAACAGAGAACTGTTATTTGGTATGAAGCATCCTTAGGACCAGTAGAATGAAATGGTTAAAAATATTGCCACTGGTTGTGTCAGGGAGTTCTGTTGTGGGGGGTGGGGTGGGGAGGGTATCGAAAAAATGCAGAGTCAACATATTTGCAAAAGTTAAAAATATTTTCTTGTCCAGAACAACTAATCAGAATCTTTTTTTTTATTTGGCATACAGCATCCATAGGGGGCTCAGATACAAGTGTATTCAAATTAAGCTCCTCGGTTCATATTTGGGCTCAATACTGGAGCCTGAATCTTAACTTAGGGCAATATGGGGAATATGCTTTAAAAATCTTCTTTTTCAAAACCACTAGTGAGAATCCTTTAATATTTGGTATACCTCATTGTTACGAGGGTCAGATTCAAGTTTGTTTAAATCAAGTCCCTCAGTTAATATTTGGGCTTCCTATGGGGGCCCGAATTTTAAATTAGTGCAGTATGGGGAATAATCTTCTCCAGAACATCAAGTAGAATCTTTTGATATTTGGTAATACATCTCTAGGGGGAGGGGCAGATTGAAGTTTGTTTAAATAGGATCCCTGGATTAGCATTTGTGCTCCCAATGGCAGCCCAAATTTTAACTTAGTGCAGTATGAAACCTTCTTCTTCAGATCAACCAGTCAGAATCCTTTTATATTTGGTATGTGACATCTGTAGGGATGTCAGATTCAAGTTTGTTCAAAGAGCCCAAAGTTTAACTTTGTGCATTATTATTACTTCCAAAACTGCACTGGCCAGAAAAATTTTTTTTGGTATGCAGCTTCTTTAGGTCTAGTGGAATCAGATGGACCAAAAAAATTGCTTAGCGGTTTTGTCATGGGGATGGCCATTTTAACACTATTGGCAATGGGAAAATGCTGAGTCATCATCTTTCTTGTACTCCATCAACTAATTTGAAAGTTGTCTTCTCCTTTAAAACCACGGGGCCAAATTCATTCATATATGGCACAGACCATCTTTGGAGTATACCCTTTTGACTTTGTTCAAATGAAGCTGCTGCCATCTTCAGGCTGGTGGAGTTCACTCTTCTGATTTTTTTCCCCAAAAGTTACTATGACCCTTGGGTTGGGGATAATGCTCCATAAGCCTAAAATGCTTTAAAAATCATCTCATAAGCCACTTGCAATAATGCTTAGATTTCTGGTATGGAACTTACTTTAGTGATGCAGATTCACTTTTTTTCAAAGGAACTCAGGTCAAAATTTGGGCTCCCAAATATGGGCTCCACTCCAAATTTCTATTTCCAGAACCAATGGGCTCATTTGAACCATTTGTCATGTGGTATAACTGAGTCATAAATATTTGATTTATGCCCTTTTTTTTTTTTTGGGGGGGGGGGGGGGGGGGGGGGGGGGTAGAGAGAACCACAGGAGTTAAAAACAGAAAAAAATTTCTTTCAGACACTTTTTGTAGACTTCACAGAACCGAGCTCTGTTTTTGCCTAGGAAGCTGTCCTTGGCCCAGCAGAAATGAATGGCCAAAAAAACTGCCTTTGGTTGTGTCATGGCAAGTCCAATGAAAGTGTCAATGTCACTGTAGCTTAACTTGTGTATTGGGTTTGATGAAAAGGATAATGTTCAATGTTTATGAAAGGATTATGAAATAAGACAAGAATTGTGATAATTGGGAATATGTTCATTTCTGTTCCCTGTATGCTATGTTTTTGATAAAAATAATATGAGTTGTACACTGTCCTAAAGTGCTGAGGGGTGGGTTAATATGACCTCACAGTTAATGTATGTGGCCCTCACAGTTAACGTATATCAATGAAAGTTACCAAGTTACAGAGAAATTATTCCAAAACGAGTCATCCTATCAAGTTACATTGAAATACATTCATAAATATGCCCTGTACACTGTGCTAAAGGTTTTCGGGACCCTGTAGCCATCAGTTTCCCAATTACGTTTAAAGGGGATGTTCTCATCTAGACATTATATGAAGTCAACCTACCAAGTTACAATGAAATTCCTTCATAAATATGACCTGTAGACTGTCTAAAGGTTTTTGGGCTTTGGGCTCGGGTAGCCATCATGGTTGAATGATCGCAACCAAAAGGGGACATTCTCATCTGGGCATCATCTGGAGTGATCCTACGAAAGTTACAATGAAATCCCTTTATAAATATGACCTATAGACTGTGCTCAAAGTTTTCGGGCTTCGGGCCGCCCCTGAAGACGTCACAGTTGACCAATCACGACCAAAAGGGGATGTCATCATCTAGGCATTATATGGAGTCAAACTAACAGGTTACAATGAAATCCTTCCATAAATATGACCTATAGACTATGCTAAAGGTTTTGGGGTTTTGGGCTCCGGCAGCCCTCAAGGCTGAATGATCGCGATCAAAAGGGGACGTTATCATCTAGACATTATTTGGGGTCATCCTACCAAGGTACAATGAAATCCCTTCATAAATATCACCTGTAGACTACTAGATTGTGCTAAAGGTTTTCGGGCTTCAGGCCCCTATAGCCGCCACAGTTGCCTAATGGTGTCCAAAAGGGGCTGTTCTCATCTAGACATTATATGAAGTCAACCTACCAAGTTACAATGAAATCCCTTCATAAATATGACCTGTAGACTGTGCTAAAGGTTTTTGGGCTTTGGGCTCGGGCAGCCATCATGGTTGAATGATCACAACCGAAAGGGGACGTTCTCATCTGGGCATCATCTGGAGTGAGCCTACGAAAGTTACAATGAAATCCCTTCTTAAATATGACATGTAGACTGGGCTCAAGGTTTTCGGGCTTTGGGCACCTGTAGCCAACACAGTTGACCAATCATGACCAAAAGGGGATGTCATCATCTAGGCATTATATGGAGTCAACCTAACAAGTTACAATGAAATCCTTCCATAAATACGACCTATAGACTATGCTAAAGGTCTTTGGGCTTGGGCAGCCTTAAAGGCTGAATGATCGCAACCAAAATGGGATGTTCTCATCTAGACATTATTTGGAGTCATCCTACCAAGTTACAATGACATCCCTTCATAAATATGACCTGTAGACTGTGCTAAAGGTTTTCGGGCTTCGGGCCCCTATAGCCGTCACAGTTGCCCAATCACGTCCAAAAGGGGACTTTCTCATCTACAATTTATATGAAGTCAACCCACCAAGTTACAATGAAATTCCTCAATAAATATGACCTGTAGACTGTGCTAAATGTTTTCGGGTTTTGGGCTCGGGCAGTCATCACGGTTGGCAGATCACGCCCAAATGGGGAAATTCTCATCTAGACATCACAAGGAGTCATCCTACCAAGTTACAATGAAATCCCTCCATATTAAACATGACCTGCAGACTGTGCTAAAAGTTTTTGGGTTTTGGGCTTGGGCAGCCATCACGGTTGACAGATCATGCCCAAAGGGGATGTTCTCATCTAGGCATAAAACAGAGACATCCTACCAAGATACAATGAAATCCCTTCATAAATACGACCTGTATTAGACTGTGTGCTAGTGGTTTTCAGGTTTTGGGCTCGGGCAGCCATACCGGTTGACCGATCAGGACCAAAAGGTGACATTCTCATCTAGACATGACCCCAAACCTGCATATGAAATTTTGTGACGATCAGACAAGAACTGCGGAGTGTAGCCCATGCTAAAGGAAAATGTGAACAGACTCCGAGACTTACAGACTTCCCCACACGTGATGACAATAGCTTATCTTGACTTTGTCAAGTTTAGCTAAAAATTGTTCTTGTTGCCCATCACTTACTGACGCACTCATCTCTTTTGACAACTTGAGCCAGGTGAGCACTTGAGGCTCATTTGAGCCTCTGGTTTATTTCTGGCTATGAAATATTCATATGTGTTTGAGGCCAAATAGAATGTTCTTGTCAGAAACTGAGATTTAGGAGGGCAACTACACACTGAGGCAAAATGAGACTGGCAATTGTTTTCCCAAGTTCATTTTCTAGAATGGCAGGCCTGTTTGTATTGTATTTATGATATAGCCATAGGTGCTGAATGTGACCATAAACACAATAAATAAATAACAGCCCAATACAAACAAGCTATTTTCAGATCACTGAACTAGTAGGGGTCATACAGAATAGGATGTGCAGCATCATCTGAGCCATGTAGTGGTGAGATGGGGATGAACACAAGATGGGGACACCCCCTCTTGCTGCTGGGTGAGGGGCTGCCCCAGGAAAAAATTTGAAATTCAAGACAAAAAAAATGCAATTTCCTTGACTCTGAGTCTGTTTGTGACCATAATTTATAAGTTGTGAAAGGCATCAATAATTAAGTGGGGGGATGGATAAACTTTGGAGGGGGGGGGGGGGGGGGTAAGTGCCTCCCCCCCACCTGGGCTCCACCACTGATTGGAATGGATTATGGGAAAGTTTTTTAGTGAATTCCAACATATTCTATTTTCAATTAATAGCTTGTTTACAGTAAAGATACCAATGGACATGTAGCAACCTTAGTACAACAAATATTTAAAATTTATTTCTGACTTCATTCCGAAACCATGAATATTGAGCATGAAATGAATCTTAAATTCACTGGATAACGTGTCCCTGACACAATTCAGTTTAACCCTCTGCATCCAATGTCAAAATACTGAAATTTTAAGCATCAAATTTTTCCCATAATGCAACTAAGAATTGAACCAATTCAATCTTGTATGACAGAGCTCAGTGAGCTCTAACAAGATTGAATTAGTTAAATTCCTTGTTGTACTGTGGGAAGAAAGTTTTGATATTTTGACATCGGTCTGCAGTGAGTTCAAGATACATGTGACTTGATAACACAACAACTTTAACCCTTTACCTAACATGAAAAGCATACGACATTTGCAAAAAACATGTCTTGAATAACTAATTTTTTTCATTTTTTGTCTCACAAACAGGTAATGACCCCTCACTGGAATGAGCTCGATGAGTCCGTTCCAACGAGGGGTCATAACCTATGCTTTTGAGACAAAAAATGAAAAAAATAATGAAAATTGGTGATTTTTGAGAATAGCGCTGGCCAGTTTTGACCGTTACGTTGGGTAAAGGGTTAATCCTTTAACAAATTGGTGGCATCTGCCTGCTTAATTTACAAATTGAGAAAGTTGAAAAAAAGTTATTTTTCAAAATACTTCAACAAAACCATTTGATTTGACCCATCAATGGAATGAGTTAGTTGAGGGGGACACATGAGATGGTTTTGTTGAATTTTTTTGAAAAATGTGAAAAAAGTACATTTAAAATAATAAATTTTGATATAGTGTGCATTGGGTAAATGGTTAAAACCAATGGACTTAGATCCTAACAAATCAGAGCATAATAGTTTTAAAACTACTGCAGTGGGTCCCACTCAACTGAATATTGCCTAATCAAATAACGCCAAACCATTTATTATTCCTTTTTGTAAAAAGTTGCTGTGTTATTTGCATATTGGCATAATAGAGTAAATTCCTATTTCTTGAATAAAAGAATATTTGTTTTTTTTTAAATTCTACAAAAGGCCTCAAAGTCTAAGCATTACTGCCTTATTTGGACAAGTTCTTCCAATAGAAGCATTTATTCTGTTATATCTTGTTTGACAGAGCGCAACGAGATTTGTCAAACAAGCCAAAATATAATAAATACTCAATTTGTCACCTGAATTAAGTAAATTAAGGCCTAAAAAATTAAAAATCTGTTTATCAACTTCCTCCCCCCCCCTCTCCATATGGTCCTTTTGGCTGCCGCATGGTCTCTTTTTATAACCAATGTAAACTTGAAAAAAATAAAAATTAAATGGTTTATATCTGATATTTTACCCAAGTTAATAAAATTGCTAAATTTGTCATTTAGCATTGCAAAGCCTTCTTGCTCTTAAGGGACGAAATACTCCACCACCCATGCTATTCTGTAGATTATGAGACCTAAAACATACATCAAGAACATGGAACTTTTGGTGGCAAAGAAATAATTACAGAAATAAAAAATAAAATAAACAAGAGGCCCCAAGTGGCCTTATTCGCTCACCTGCCAAAGTGGTTCAAAGAAGTATTTGGGGTCACATTCAGTTAGACATGGTTCATCAACACTACAAAGGAATGAAGTCATGAAAGGCAAATTTTATGGAAAAACACTAAGAAATGGATTTGAACAAACCTGAACCTAACATGCACCCCCCTGCCACCCCATCACCCACCCACAGAAAGCCCCAATATTAAGCCGGGGACTCAAATTGAACAAACATGAATCTCACCCCCTTATGGATGCTGCATACCAAATATCAAAAGCTTTTGATTGGTTGATTGGAAGAAGAAGATTTTTAAAGAATATTCCTCATATTGCACTAATCTAAACATCTGGGCTCCCAAATATGGACCCAGGGATTTGATTTCAACAAACATGTGAAGGAATCTTCCAAAGATGTTATATGTGAAATATAAAAGCCTTTGGAGCAGTGGTATGGGAGAAGAAGATTCTTTAATGTTTTTCCCATTAATCACAGTGTTAAAAAATGATGACTCAGCATTTTTTCAAAGTCTTGGAAAAGTACCCTATGAAAAAAAACGATGGCAATTTTTTTTTTACCATTCCTTTCTGCTGTTCCTAAGGAAGCTTCACACACAAAAAAAATTCTCAGTGCCGTGTAGTTTTGGAGATATGGGCATTTTAATTTTTTTCTATTTTTAGCTCCTGCAGTTCCAATGGGGCGACGGGAAATGTTTTTTTGCCATATATTAGGTACTTATGACCCAATAAGCCCTCATATCAAATTTGCCTTTTAGTTTGGAAAATATAAATTTTGGTACAATTTGGGCTCCCACAGGAAGCCCAAATATGAACCCAGGGACTTGTCTTTAACAAACTTATATCTTACCTCCCTGAGGATACTGTATACCAAATATCAAAAGATTCTGACTGATCGATGTGAAGAAGAAGATTTTTGAAGAATATTCCTCATATTGAACTAAGTTATAATTCGGGCTCCCACAGTGAGCTTAAATATGAACCCAGGGACTTGGCTTGAACAAACCTGAATCTCACCCCACTAAGGATGCTGCATACCAAATATCAAAAGATACTGATTGGTGGATCTGAAGAAAAAGATTTTTAAAGAATATTCCTCATATTGCACCAATTTGAACATTTGGGCTCCCATAGAGAGCCCAAATATGGACCCAGGGAATTGATTTCAACAAATATATGAATCAATCTTCCAATGATGTTATATGTGAAATATGAAAGTCTTTGGACCAGTGATTTGGGAAAAGAAGATTCTTTAATGTTTTCCCCATTACCCACAAAGAGTTAAAAAATGCTGACTCAGCACTTTTTCAAAGTCCCGAAAAAGTACCCTATGATAAAACCGATAGCAATTTTTTTTTACCATTCCATTCTGTTGGTCCTAAGGAAGCTTCACAACAAATAAAAATTCTCAGTGCCGTGCAGTTTTGGAGATGTGGGTGTTTTTTTCTATTTTTAGCTCCTGCGATTCCCATGGGGCGACGGGAAATTTTTTTGGCATAAATTAACTACTTATGTCCCAATAAAACCTCATATCAAATTTGGTCCAAATCAGCCTCTCGGTTTGAAAAATAGAAATTTTGGGCGGGGCAAAAATTCTTGCCCCTCCCATAACGATGGCAAATATAGCCACTAGAACTTCTTTTGAACAAATCTGAGTCTACACCTCAAAAGGAAACTGCACATCTAATATCAAGTCTCTGCTACTCCTGGTTCATGAGAAGAAGATTTTTTAAGATTTAGGCTCACTTTTTGGACGTGGCCCTACCAAGGGGCGGGTCAACTTGATTTGAACAAACTTGAATTGACATATGATAGGGAAGATGCACACCAGATTTGGTTCAATTTGGTTGAGTAGTTTGTGAGAAGAAGTCGATAATGTAAAGTTAACGACGGACGGACGACGGACAGAAAGTGATCAGTAAAGCTCCCCTTGAGCTTCGCTCAGGTGAGCTAAAAACTGCTTGCCCGCATGCAATTTTACAAATATCAAAACATTCCAACTGCTGGATCTAAAGAAGAAGATTTTTAAAGAAAATTCCTCATTTTAAACTAAGTTATAATTCAGGCTCCCACAGTGAGCCCAAATATGAACAAACTTGAATCTCACCCCTCTAAGCATGCTGCATACCAAATATCAAACGATTCTGATTGGTAGATCTGAAGAAGAAGCTTTTTAAAGAATATTTTTCATACTGCACTAATTTAAACATTTGGGCTCCCATAGAGAGCCCAAATATGGACCCAGGGATTTGATTTCAGTAAACTTGTGAAACCATCTTCCAAAGATGTTATATGTGAAACCTGAAAGCTTTTGGAGAGGTGGTTTGGGAGAAAAGTAGTCTTAAATGTTTTTCCCATAACCTACAATGTTAAAAAAATGCTGACTCAGCACTTTTTCAAAGTCCCAAAAAAGTACCCCATGATAAAAGTGATAGCAATTTTTTTGGACCATTCCATTCTGTTGGTCCTAAGGAAGCTTCACACCAAATAAGAAATCTCAGTGCTGTGTAGTTTTGGAGATATGGGCATTCTATTTTTAGCTCCTGCGGTTCCCATGGGGTGGCAGGAACATTTTTTTCAGCATAAATTAAGTACTTATGACCCAATAAGCCCTCATGTCAAATTTGGTTCAAATCTGCCACTCGGTTTGGAAAAAAGAAATTTTGGGCAGGGCGAAAATTGTTGTCCCTCCCATAATGAAGGCAAATGTAGCTCCTCAAACTTCTCTTGAACAAATCTGAGTCTACACCTCAAGAGGAAGCTGCACACCAAATATCAAGTCTCTGCTACTATTGGTTCATGAGAAGAAGATTTTTTAAGATTTAAGCACACTTTTTGGGCGTGGCCCTACCCAGGGGCGAGGCAAGTTGATTTGAACAAAACTATTATCTCAAATATCAATTAAATTGGTTCAGCAGTTTGTGAGGAGAAGACGCAAACACCATGTTCATGGACGATGGACGACGGGCGGTGCGTGATCATTACAGCTGACTGAAAGTCAGGCGAGTTAAAAACAGGTATCTCCCCCACCACCCCCACCCCAAATTCCTGGATCAGTTGCTGCTTCCACCACCCATAAAATTGTTGAACATGCTATGACTATGGTTGTTGAAAGCATTAGTAAACCGCCAATAAACAAACAACCATCTCTCTCACCACTGAGAATCAGACTCGGCTTTAATTAGCCCTTAACAATGATGCAAAAATGGCAAAATTTTTCCAATAACACATATAGGAATTTAACCCTTTACCCAACGTAACGGCCAAAACCGGCCAGCGCTATTCTCAAAAATCGTCAATTAATTTTCAAAATATTTTCATTTTTTGTCTCAAAAACATAGGTTATGACCCCTCGTTGGAACGAGCTCGTCGAGCTCGTTCCAACAAGGGGTCATAACCTATGTTTTTGAGACAAAAAATGAAAAAAATTAGTTATTCAAGAATTTTTTTTGTAAGTGTCGTCTGCTTTTCATGTTAGGTAAAGGGTTAACCAATTCAATTTCAATCTTGTTTGACAGAGTGCAGAGAGCTGTCCCAAAAGAGTGAATTGGTTGAATTTCTAGTTGCATTATAGAAAAAATAGGCATCTTGAAATTTTAATATTTTGACATCACTGTGGAAAGGGTTAAGATTGATTCATTAGTTGAAAAAATGTGACAGCTACTTGCCATTGCTTAGTGGTTTTCCCCAGATGAGCTATTCTAGTACCTGTCTTACTCCACCGATAAAAACATGACATGGTCCAAGCTGTTAACTCCTTGTATGCTGCTGGCAGATATTCCTGCCTTGGACAGGAAATCTCTTGCAAATACAATAAGTTAAGTTTGGGATATTGGGGCACGGTAGCATTGCGGTAACCGGTTCTCGTCAGATCACCGAAGTTAAGCAATGTCGAGTCCGGTTAGTTCCTGCATATGTGACCGTCTGAGCGATCGATTCAGACTCCGCGTTGTGTCCTTGAGCAAGGCACTTAACCCAGGTTGTCCACATGGGGGCACGATGATGCCGCGTACTAAGGCATACTGCACGTCGATGGTGAACATGTCTTCAACAGCTGTAACCCTGCTTGAGCGGAGCTTGAACAGAGATAGAATGTTGAGGAGTTGACAGTTGCTCGTCGATGCTCGGTGGTTCTCTCCGGGTACTTCAACTTCCTCCACCTGTAAAAATGTCATTGACATGATATGACTATGGCTGTTAAAGTGTCGTTAAACCTCAATAAATAAATAAATAAATAAATAAATAAATAAATAAATAAATAAATAATCTGGGGATATTTAACCAAACTTCCCCCTGTAAGTGGTATAGAATTTCTAACCAATAACATCTTGTGTCAAATTTTCATGAATTTTCATCAAATCTTATCATGGCTGCTTCATGGCAGCCATGACAAGATTTTCGGAAAAATTATTTTAAAATTACTCTGCAGGTTAAGAGTGAAAGTGTCTTGACATACAAATAACATCTGGTATGCAATCACTGAATTTGACCTATCAGTCCCATGCAATCACTGAATTTGACCTATTAGTCCCAAAACAACTATGTTCACACCTACATTTGATACATGGATGAACTAGATATTGTTCAGTTGAAAAAAACACATGCTAGAAACCATTTCAAACTAAAACAAGCTATTAAATGAAAATAAAATAAGTTTTCATTTTTGTAATAGACCAATACAAATACATTCCACGATCCATTCCAATGAGGGGTCATAAGTTGAGTTTGAATGCTTAAATATTTGAGAATAGTACTGGCTGGTTTTTGACATTATGTTGGGTAAAGTGTTGATATAGATGAGATTTACACTAAGGCTGTGTGCACAGGGTTAGTTACTGCATTAATAAGGAAATTTTTATTCAAACTAGAATGTGTGACTGACTCTGTGCATTGCACAGGGTTAGTTACACTTTCCGGTCAAGCCAGAAAATAAGCAGACTGTCATCTGCAAAATGAGGTTTCCATTGGGTGAATTTAGTGATGCTACCCTGCACAGCAGGGTAGCATCACTAAATTTACCCTCTGTGAACCTCAATCTGAATCAGGGTCTCAAAACTAAACAGAAAGAGGTACCCAGAGGATAAATTAGCCCACTGTATGGGAAAGCATCATCAAATCACCCTCTGGGGACCTCATTCTGCAAATGTCAGACTGCTTCTTTTCAGGTCTGTTTCCGGTTATAAAAATTGGTAACTGCCCATTCACACACTACATGAAAATGTATACTCATCAAGAATGTGCAAAGCACAAGTTTTGTCCCATAATAGAGGTGATCGTATTTCTAACCAGAAAGAAAAGAGTTACTAACCCTGTGCATTGCACCGAGTTGCTTAGATTACCTTCATGTTGATTTCAAAAGAGGTGGGAGTTTGGATGAATTTGTACCTCACCAAAGGGGGAGGGAGGGGTGAGCAAATTCATTATTTAAACTAGACTGAAAGCATGCCCCCTCACAGCACATGGATGCAGGAGGATGAAGAGCAAACTGTGATTTGTTACTTGCACATGAGCTGTGTCTGTAAAACATATGATGCCCCCCCCCCCCCCCCCTCCTGCAAAGTCTACCACACACAAACCACATACCATACAGGTGAAATTCTACAAAAAAAATTTACCAAGTTCAACAACTTGTAATTTTGTGAAATATTCAAGCAAAGCAAACTCCTGACAATATGCACACCTCTGGTATATGTACAAACATCCTGTGAAATACAAAACTTCCAGCTTGAAAACTGTGAGAGGAGTTAGCCAGACAAACAATGTATCCTAGATGCGGATGTATGGACAGCGACCGGCCAGCCAGACTGATGGACTGGGTTAAAACAATTAATCCTGTGCAAAGCCAATGGTTATTCAATGCATGTTAGCTTACCAACTATCTTTGTGCAGTGCCGAGGATTAGGCACTCTTTTCTTTTTGGTTATAAATATGATCATCTCTATTATGTCGCTAACCCTGTGCATTGCACAGCCTTATTGAGTGTACATGTTCATGTAGTGTGTAATATGACAGTTACCAATTTCTTTTACAACCAGAAAGTAGGGCTGCACGATATTCAAAACTGAATACCGGTATCGGTATTCAAAAAAGTACTGCGGTATACCGGTATATCGAAAGCTGTTCAGATATACGAACACAAGTACCACAATCGAGGCTCGAGCATCACAGTTGGAACGAATTAGCCTGCATTGATGATGCGTTTTGAAAAACCTTCATCCAACACAGACGATATCAAAATTTATTATTTTCAAAATTAGTTTATCAGATTTTCCCCAAAGATTTCAACAAAACTATATTATGTGACCCCTCATTGGAACGAGCTCAGCGAGCTCGTTCCAATGAGGGGTCACATGATATAGTTTTGTTGAAATTTATTTTTTCAACTGCTGAATTTGTATATTACGAGGGCACGAGCAGATGATTCCTTGGATAAAGGGATAATATTATTCATTTGGGGCTACAGTTAAAAAACTCAAGACATCTTGAAAATTAAATTGTTGGTAAATAAATCATGACGATAAACCGATATTTTTGTAATTACACCGGTATTCAATCGATATTGGTTTGAATACCGGTATATATCGGTTTATCGATATACCGTGCAGCCCTACCAGAAAGTGTGGGTTAGTTACACTTTCTGGTTATAACAAAATTTAATTATTAACTGAGTACCTCAGGAGCGCGGTGGCTCAGTGGTAGACTGTTGGACTTGGACTTCTATGCTAGAGGTCCCGAGTTCAATCCCCGTCCGGGACGACCCGCGTTGTGTCCTTGGGCAAGGCACTTTATCCCGATTGCCAACATGGGGGCATGATGACGCCATGTACTAAGATGTCTTCAGCCACTGTAACCCTGCTTGAGTGGAGCCTGAACAGAGTTACAATTTTGAGGAGCTGACAGTTGCTCGTCGATGCCCGTTGGTTCTCTCCGGGTACTTCGGCTTGCTCCACCCATAAAACTGTCATGGTCACGATTAGCCATGTGCATAAGTATGTGATCTTAACCCTTTACCCAATGCAGGCGATATCAGAATTCATTATTTCAACCATTTCATACTTTTGTACATCTTATCACGTACGAAATCAAACAGCGCATTGATATTTTTTTCGATTTTTCTATTTTTTTAAAGTTTTAACCTCAGTTCCTATTTTCTCCCCAATAGTGCTCAGTGACTACCGTTGAGACAAATGTTATCGCAGCTTAAAATACCAATATAATCCTGCTGTCAAGATTTCTTAACTGGTTGAGTGCTAGAAGCCATTATCAGGACTTTCAACAAACGAGGATACCAAAGCAAAATCCAACACTATCCTTGCTTAAATTTCATATTCAGTCAAACACAAATAATATTTGTTTATATAAATTTGTTTTATTACAAATTATTGGAGAGTGCCTGTGGGCACTCTCCAATAATTTGTAAACAAACAAGTTTCGAATAACAAATTCAGACCACCCAAAACAGTATAGCCCTCAACCAGTTAATCACTAATGTGAAAAATATCTTGTTATTTGTACTTTCCGTTGACGTTTGAACGTCAGAATAATTACAGTCTCAAGGGGTTAAATACCATTTTTTCTAATTTTTCCAAAAATTTCAATGAAACCATATTATGTGACCCCTCAATGGAACGAGCTCATTGAGCTCGATCCAATGAGGGGTCACATGATATTTTTGTGTTGAAAGTTTTTGAAAAATAATATTTTTTCAACTACTGAAATTGCATATTATGTGGGCGGAGGCGGCCAATTTATTAGGTAAAGGGTTAACTAACCCTGTGCACTGTACAACCTTAATGCAGGTACCGACCTGGGCATGCGCCAGTGCGTATTTGGTTCTGAAACATCAGGACCTGGCTCTTAAATCTCAGAAATAGGCTTCTCGGTTGGCGAGTAACTTCTCAGATCATATTTTGATATTCTTTCGATGGATAATCGAGAGAGACACTCTTACATGTATTATATATATGATTATCATTTATCATTGTTGTAGAGTGCTTAAGTTAATACTTCAAGTCTTAATTACCAAGCATTAATCTTCACTGTGGTTTCTGATCAAGTCTTGGCTGCCTAAATAGGCAGCCAAGACTTGATCAGAAACCACAGTGAAGATTAATGTTTGCTATAGTGTACTAAATGAAAATGATGAAAGCTATTACATACTTGCAGTGTGTGTTACAAACAGTAGTGTGACTCCGTAAATTGAAATGTGGTGCATGAATTGAAAAAATAGGCTCCGAGGCTAGAGCGTATTTTAAATAGTCCTGATCGGTCCCTGCTTAATGTAAATCTCATCTATATCAACTCTTTACCAAAACATAAAGGCCAAAACAAGCCATTAATATTCTCAAAAAGCATTAAATTCAGCTTATGACCCCCTCATTGGAATGGATTGTGGAAAGGGTTTTTTAGTGAATTCCAAAAATGAAAACATATTCTATTTTCAATTAAGGCCACAAAAAGTAGATCTTCTGTTTCTCAGGCCATTATTTGTAAAATTGCATGCGGGCGAGCATTTTTTTATTTTATTTTTTATTTCTGTAATTATTTCTTTGCCATCAAAAGTTCATGCTCTTGGTTTATGCTTTGGGCCTCATAATGTACGGAATAGCATTGGTGGTGGTGTATTTCGTCCCTTGAGAGCAAGAAGGCTTTGCAAAGCAAAAGCATTGCAAAGCCTTCTTGCACTCAAGGGACAAATTTATCTTTTTTTTTAACTTGGGTAAAATATTAGACATAAACCATTTAATAAAAATAGAGCATGTGGCCGCCAAAAGGACCATGCGGGAGGGCCTGAGAAACAGATTTTTAATTTTTTTTAGGCCTAATATCTTGTTTCAATTATTTATGCATACCATGAATAAATTATTCCAAGTAGCCATTCAAATGTTTTTGGACAGAAAGTAAAGTTTCTCAAACATTTCAAGTTATTTTAGGAACAAAAAAATACAAAATTGAACTTGTTCTTCATACTGTTTAGTTATAAATGCATGTCGAAAATCAACTGAATAGTCGTTTGAAAATTACAGAACAGAAACAAAAATTTCTAACTCCTTTTGGGCCAAAAATACGAGCTTGGTCAACAGGTAGATATTGTTTATTTATAAATGCGTACCAAAAATCAATCAATTCCAAAGAGTCATTCAAAAACTGTTGGGTGAATTGAAACTGGATGTATGGACAGACAAACTGAAAACAGTATCTCCTCATCCCACCCCCAATTTCATTTCGGAAGAGTTGGGTATAAAAATTACTTGACTGATACCTAGTTACTGGTCACATCAACCCATCATACAGTGGAACCCTGTTAATTTAATAGCCACTTTGCCGTTGAAAACTATTCAATTAACAGGAGTATTCAATTAACAGGGTTTGTGTCTCTTTCCTGTATTCTAGAGATCAATTAGTATTTATTCTATTATATCTTGTTTGACAGAGCTCCATGAGCTCTGTCAAATAAGACATAATAGATTAAATGCCTGTATTTGATGTACTGAGCCCAAGTGGGTCTATAAACAAAGGAAAACTGGGGAGAGTCAGGGTAATTTCTCGACAGGTTACAAGATTTTTTAGTCAATTAACAGGAGTTTACTCTATAACCTATATTCAATTAACAGGTCAAATTTGTACTGGGGGTATGGTAAATGGTTTTGTGTTGGGAAATTATTTTCAATTAACAAGGTTATTCAGTTAAGAGATATCCAATTAAATGGGCTCCACTGTACCATAAATGTATATGTCACTTGGTCAGAGATCTGTTGAAGAAGATGCCATCATTTATTTATTATTTATTTATTGGTGTTTTAAGGTGACATACTTATGCACAATAGCTAATCGTGACTATGACAGTGGGTGGGGAAGCCGGAGTACCGGAGAGAACCACCGATCATCGATGAGCAACTGTCAGATCCTCAACATTCTAAATCTGATCAAGCTCTGCTCAAGCAGGGTTACAGCAGTTGAAGACATTGCACCATAGCAACTGTCAGCTCCTCAACATTCTAACTCTGTTCAAGCTCTGCTCATTGACGTGCAGTATGCCTTAGTACATGGCGTCATCGTGCCCCATGCAGGCAACCAGGATAAAGTGCCTTGACCAAGGACACAACGCGGGTCGTCCCGGACGGGAAGAAGATGCCATGTCAAGGTTATTGTTTGCAGGTGCATGTAAGTCCACACTGATTGTGAAGGCAGTTAAGATGTGACTAGAAATCATGGCTAAACGACCACAATTTCAGGAATTTTTGAACTGAAAAAAAAAAATTCCATAGATCTGGATGAGTGGTAGATATATATTATTACCATTATGTTTATGTACAAAATGTTGAATCAGCGTCTCACTCTTGTTTCTAAGATATAGCCTTAAAAACATGAGCGAGACTCGGATACATTTTGCACATAAACATAAGGCCACACAAAGTAGATCTTCCATTTTTCAGGCCACTTTTTGTAAAACTGCATGTGGGCGGGCGTATTTTTATTTTATTTTTTATTTATATAATTATTTCTTTGCCATCAAAAGTCCATCTTCTTGGTTTGTTTTATGTTTTAGGCCTCATAATCTACAGAATAGCATGGGTGGTGGTGTATTTCGTCCCTTGAGTGCAAGAATGCTTTGCAATGCTCTTATATTGCAAAGCCTTCTTGCACTCAAGGGACAAATTTATCAATTTTATTAACTGGGGTAAAATATCACACATAAATCATTTTATTTTTATTTTTTTAAGTTTGCATTGTTTATAAAAAGAGAGCATACGGCAGATAAGAGGACCATGAGGGAGGGCCTGAGAAACAGATTTTTAACTTTTTTAGGCCTAATCGCGAGAATACATGTATATCTATCTTACAATTCTGAACTGTAATAACTTGAATAATACTTTACCTAACAAACTGGCCGCATCCTCCCATGTAATTTACAAATTGAGCAGTTGTAAAAATATTACTTTTTAGAAAAATTTCAATAAAACCTTATATCATGTGACTCCCCCCCTCTCCCCCCCCCCCCCCCCCCCCCCCCCCCCCATTGGAATGAGCAGGTCACATGACAAGGTTTTGTTGAAATCTTTGGAAAATATTTTTTACAGAGATAATTAAAATACTAAATTGTGATATTGTGTGCATTGAGTGAAGGGTAACAGTTAAAACTAGAAGTCCTGTCACAAACTGTGCGCTTATCTAGGCTCAATTGCACGTAGGAATTGCACGCAATTGCCATATCGAATGGCATCCAAAGCATCGCAGGTTCTCCTGGTTACTCAGAGCAAACACAGGCAATGTTTCTGCCAATGGACCTCCAGGTTACCTGGAGATCCATTGGCTGAAACATTGCTTGTGCACAGGCCATATGTACAGAATTTGATAGCCTTACTGTGGTCACAATGCGTAGATTAACGCACAGATCGACATGCTGTTTGTGCACATTTTACAGCACTTCTAGTTTTAACTGTAGCATTTTAGATTCAGATTTCATTTTCATACTCATAAGAAGGCTTGTCATTATGGTTGAAACTGTTTGCAGATGTCTTGAACTTTTGCTGTCCTCAGATAAACTTATTGAGTGCGTACAGCTAGGTTTTCAACATTAGAAAAGACAGTGATTTAAGGCTAACTAAAATTAATCTGTTGATTCTCAGGCAATGGCACATTCGTTTTTTCAGCCTGCGTTCATCATATTTATTTCAGACTCAAAATTCAATATGTATAAAACTATCATAAGGTGTGATTTCTGCGGTATCTCATCGCAATTTACAATGCAATATGTCATATACATTGATTGATACAGTACTGTTATTCTCCCCATGAAATGAGACACGATTCTCATATGTATGTACAAAATGCGACACGATTCTCATATGTACAGTTAAAACTAGAAGTCCTGTCATGAAATGCGCACAAATAGCATGTTGATATGTGCGTTAATGTACACGTTATGGCCCAAGTAAAGCTATCAAATTCTGTACATATGGCCTGTGCACAAGCAATGTTTCAGCCAATGGACCTCCGGGTAACCCGGAGATCCATTGGCAGAAACATTGCATGTGTTTGCTATGAGTAACCAAGAGAACCTGCCGTGCTTTGGATGCCATTCGATATGGCAATTGCACGCAATTCCAACGTGCAATTAAGCCTAGATAAGCGCACTATTCGTGACAGGACTTCTAGTTTTAACTGTATGTACAAAATAAATAGTTATTTATCTGATTGAGGGCTAGATTATTTTTGGTGGCCTGAATTTATTTATCAAAAATTGTTTTATTACAAATTATTGTAGAGTGCCAACAGCCACTCTCTAATAATTTGTAACAAAACAAATTTCTACAAACAAACTATTATTTACGTTTGACTGAATACGAAACACAGGTAAGGAAAATGTTGGTTTTTGCACTGGTACCCTCATATTTTGAAAGCCCTGATAGTGGCTTCTAGCACTCAACCAGGTGAAAAACTCCTTATTATTTTTTATCTCCATTTTAGTTGTTCTATATTGATTTTGTGTTGTATGATAACTGTTAGAAAAAAAAACAGTCAAATGGAAGCTCTAGTATTTAATTTTAGGCTCTCACAACTAGATTTTAGGTATCGGTGACCATTCCATCAGAAATAAAAACTAAACACCCTCTCTCATTCGTTTTTTAAAAAAAAAGGCCTGAGAATCAACTATTTAATTTTGTTTGGCCTAACAGTAAAATTGCAGGTTGTTTCGGTCTGAATGCTTCCACTGATTCACACACGAAAACATAATAGCAATTTGGTCCCACAATTCAATAATTATACTTCTGAGAAGTGTTTTGTTCTTTTTATATATCACTATAAAAAAATGAACGGAGTCCCTCGCTTACGTACATGTAGGCATTTCAAAAGCTTGTAATGTTATATATGTTACAGTAAATACATGAAGTCAGTAAATACATGAATTTTCTGAAACATTTAGTAAATACATACATGTATATTTTCTAATTTACTTTGCAAATATGTGTATTTACTAACCAATGCAGTAAATACATGGACATGTATTTACTGAAATTTGAGGACTATGAATCAGTGGCGTAGCCAAAAATTACAGTGCCCCCTCAAAATGGGAAAATTAAAGCACCAGCGGGTCCCAGATTCAGTCTCAGGGCATTGAATTATCTAAATTTTCTCGGGGGAGCTCCCAACGGGATGGGTATACCATAGGCCTGAGGTGGGGTGGGTAAAATTATGCCCCCCCCCCCAATAGGAAATGGAAATCCTAGCTATGCCCCTGCTATGAATACACAGATTTCCTGAACTGATTATAGGAAATCAAAGTATCAGAATAGTAGGGCTTCAACTTTTCCTATGACATTATCAAAAATGCCCACATAGTCACAGGCCATAGAGGGTGTGACGGAATGCTAAAAGAGCTCAAGAAGAAGTATGCAAATATCACTGTTAAAGCTTTAGAACTGTATAAATCGTTACGCCAGGAATATTAAAAGAAGCAGAAACATCCTATGACAAAAAGCATTGTTGTGCGTCCCATACTTACAAAAGAATTTTCATCCAGAGGTCAAGTCGATTTAATTGACATGCAGTCGATGTCAACATCATCTTACAAGTGGATTATGGTGAACCAGGACCACCTTACTAAATTCTGTGTTTTGAAAGCTTTGACATCAAAAAGAGCCACGGAAGTTGCTTATAACCTCATGGACATTTTTTTTAACTTTTGGTGCTCCAGGAATTTTGCAAAGTGACAATGGATCTGAATTTAAACTGCATGTCATCAATGAATTAAAAGGAATGTGGCCTGACTTGGTGATGGTACATGGCAAGCCTCGCCATCCATACATCCCTGTGGAAAGGGATAATGGTGACATCAAAGACATGTTAGCTGCTTGGATGGCTGTCAATGACACCCACGACTGGGCAACTGGGATAAAGTTTGTTCAGTTTCAAAAGAACAAAGCTTATCACTCAGGAATCAAGTACTCTCCATATTAATTTAGTCATTTATTGGTGCTTAAGGTCACATATTTCTGCACAATGGCTAATCTTGACCACGACAGTTTTACGGGTGGAGGAAGTCGTAGTACCCAGAGAGAACCACCAAGCAATGGCAAGCAACTGTCAGCTCCCCAACATACATGTACTAACTCCACACAAGCAGGGTTAGCATTGGTTGAAGACAGGCGCAACATCAATGTGCAGTACACCTTAGTACACAGTGCCACCGTGCCCCCACGTGGGCAATGGGGGGGGGGGGGGGGGGGGTAAAGTGTCTTGCCCAAGGACACATTGTGGTTGCCGCAGGTGGGGTTTGAACAGAGGATCTCTTGGCTTGCAGTCTGCACCTCTACCTACTGAGCCACTGAACCTCCCTAGTACTCTCCATATTCATTACTGTTGGCTGTGAGGCCCAAGTTGGATTAACCTCTTCCATGCTGCCCAGTGTTTGTTTGTTGGTGGTTAACGTCACATATTTATGCACCATGGCTAATCGTGACACAACATGGAGATGAAGTCAAGTTTAGTCAATCGTTGATCAACATGTTGCCCATTTTAGAGGACTTTCACCTCAAGCATTGGTTACTGGGTCCTATTTTACTAGTAAAGCGGAACTGGTTTACCACAGTAAACAAGTGCTGCTTACTTCCCGGGGTTCCCACAGGAAGTGCTGCCCAGTGAGATAGTTGAGCCAGAAGCTATCTCACACATCAGAAATACCTAATCAGTTATCTCAGACATCAGAAATATGTCAGCAGTTATCTCAGACCTCTGAAATACCTATTCAGTTATCTCTGGTGTCAGAAATACCTGATCAGCAATCTCTGTTGTCAAAAGAACTTGATCAGTTATCACCATTCAGAAATACCTGATCAGTTATCTCAGATCCCAGAAATACCTGAGCAGTTATCTCAGACTTCATAAATACCTGATCAGTTATCTCAGACCTCAGAAATATCTGATCAGTCCAGCCAGAAGATACACAATCATAAACACAATATAACAAGAAAGAGGGCCCTAGCATGTGGTGGCGAAAACAAAAAAGCAATTGCAAGCTGAGAGAAAGGTCAAAAGAAGTAAAATCCAGTACAAGTCAGGCAAACCTAGGGATAATGCGACCTTTCTCAATCCATCTGCTGATAGAGGAAGAGGCGGTCCCAGAAATATTCTAGGTGTGATATACATAGTATCATAAACAAATCGTAACCCAGCACGCAGTTGTATTATGCAGTTGCAAGATACAGATTTTATATCAGAAGCCTCTGATAAAAGCTGTATTTGGGTAATTACGGACCCAATACATACTTATTGTAAGATACATGTAACAGCAACTATGGCTCTATTGAAAAGTACGCAAAGACACTTTAGTGGCTTTGCAGCGTATAAATGTACAGTTAAAACTAGAAGTCCTGTCATGAAATGCGCACAAATAGCACATTGATATGCACGTTAATGTGCGCGTTATGGCCCAAATAAAGCTATCACATTCTGTACATATGGCCTGTGCACAAGCAATGTTTCAGCCAATGGACCTCCGGGTAACCCGGAGGTCCATTGGCAGACACACTGCATGTGTTTGCTACATGTATGAGTAACCAGGAGAACCTGCCGTGCTTTGGAAGCCATTCGCTTTGGCAATTGCGCGCAATTCCAACGCGCAGTTAAGCCTACATAAGCGCACTATTCGTGACAGGACTTCTAGTTTTAGCTGTAGCTTGTTGTTTGCCCAGCAGTAGTAAAAAAGTTTACAAAAAATGTTTTATTACAATTTATTGGAGAGTTCCTATTGGAACTCTCCAATAAACTGTAACTAAATTATTTAAGAACAAAATCTCGCTAAACTAAGGCTCTCCTTTCTGGTAGGATGCAAGCCTGAAAATAAGCAATCTGTCATTTGCAGAATGAGGTCCCCTGAGGGTGAATTTGCTGATGCTATCCCACACAGTGTGCTACAGTTGAAACTAGAAGTCCTGTCATGAAATGCGCACAAATAGCACGTTGATATGTGCGTTAATGCACGCATTATGGCCCAAGTAAAGCTATCAAATTCTGTACATATGGCCTGTGCACAAGCAACGTTTCAGCCAATGGACCTCCGGGTAACCCGGAGGTCCATTGGCAGAAACATTGCATGTGTTTGCTATGAGTAACAAAGAGAACCTGCCGTGCTTTGGATGCCATTCGATATGGCAATTGCGCACAATTCCAACGTGCAATTAAGCCTAGATAAGTGCACTATTCATGACAGGACATCTAGTTTTAACTGTAGAATTCCCAATTTATCACTTGGGCACCTCTTTCTGCTTAGGCTCGAGACCTCGATTCAGATTGGTGTTCATAGAGGGTAAATTTAGTAATGCTACTCCAATTCTGCAGATGACAGTCTGCTTATTTCCAGGCTTGATTATTTATTTATTTATTTATTTATTGATGTTTAAGGTCACATATTTATGCACAATGGCTAATCATGACCGTGACAGTTTTACGGGTGGAGGAAGCCGGAGTACCCGGAGAGAACCACCGAGCAACGACGAGCAGCTGTCAGCTCCCCAACATCGTAACTCCGCACTGCAGCACAGGCAGGGTTAGATAGGTTGAAGACATGCGTACCATCGACGTGCAGTACGCCTTAGTACAGGGCGTCATCGTGCCCCCACGCGGGCAATGGGGATGAAGTGTCTTGCCCAAGGACACAACGCGGTTGCCGCAGGTGGGATTCGAACCGAGGACCTCTCGGCTTGCAGCCTGCACCTCTACCTACTGAGCCACCGCGCTCCCTCCAGGCTTGATAGGGTGGTGTTTTTAAAAAAAATAAAACACTTGCTACAAATCACCTTTGAAAAATAATTAATCACTCAAGTAGTTAATAACTGTGACATCTTTGTTGCTTAGATTACCTTCATGTTTATTCCAGGCCACCAGCTGATTTCAAAAGAGGTGGGAGTTTGGATGAATTTGTACCTCACCGATTCCAAAGGAAGGGGGTGAGCAAATTCATTACTTAACCCTTTACCCAACGCAGACGATTTCAAAATTTATTATTTTAAATATCATTTTTTTAATTTTTTCAAAAAATTTCAACAAAACCATATCATGTGACCCCTCTTTGGAACGAGCTCGACGAGCTCGTTCCAAAGAGGGGTCACTTGATATGGTTTTGTTGAAATTTTTCGAAAAATAATATTTTTTCAGCTGCTGAATTTGCATATTACGCGGGCGGATACGGGCGATTCGTTGGGTAAAGGGTTAAACTAGACTGAAGTATGCCACCGCACAGCACATGGATGCAGGAGGTTGAAGAGCAAACTGATTTGTTACTCATACATGAGATGTGTCTGTAAGACACATATGATGCTCCTGCAAAGTCTACACACAAACCATGTACCATACAGGTGAAATTCGACAAAAAATTAACCAAGTTCAACAACCTGTAATTTTGTGAAATAGTCAAGCAAATCAAAATTCGTACAATATACACACCTCAGGTATATATACAAGCACGCTGTGAAATAAAAAAGCCCTAGCTTGAAAAGTGTGAGAGGAGTTAGCCAGACAAACAATTATCCTACATGTGGACAGATGGATAGCAAGTGGCCGGTCAGCCAGGGGTAAAACAATATGCCCCTGACTTTTCATTGTGGAGGGCATAGAAAAATATGAAAGTGTCAATGACACTGCAGCTCAACTTGTCCAAGAAGGGACTTAACTACATGTGTAAATAGAAGGGTCCAGTAATGCCAAGTCATTCAATCAAGTTTCCACAGAAAAGACATCACACCAAAGCTACATATGTAATCCGAAAAAGACCTGTAGGGTGTACTAATGGAATTATTGACAATGTATATGCCAAATCCAAAATGGCCAATGGTGGCAATGTTTTTCAACATAATTTGGAAACTTTGGATAGCTCCCATCTAAACATCAGATCATATTAAATCAAGTGAGAGATGCGGTCTGTAGGGTGTGTCAATGGAATTGTTGACAATTTATATGCCAAATCTAAGATGGCCACTGGTGGCCGTTTTTTTTCAATGAAATTCAGAAAAATTCAATAGCTCCCATCTAGACATTATCCCAAAGCCATGTATGAAATTTTGAACTGATTGGGTGAGAATTGCGGCCTGCAGGGTGAGCTAAAGCAATTGTGGATGGACAGAGGAATGGACAGATGGACATACAGAGGGATGACAGAAACAAGCCATCCCAGTAGCTCATACTTGACATTGGCAAATTGAGCTAAAAATAATGAATGGATTAAAACTGTATGTAATATAGTTTTTAGGATAAAAGCATAAGAGACATGCAGAATTGCAAACAGTCATGACAACTTTATTATTAAAACATAACAGAAGAACATTAACATGTCGCTTACATGTATGGAATTGAATTCCGAATTTAACACTTTTTTTATCTTCTCATGTTTCTCAGCTTTCAATGACAATTTTCTCACAAATTTTTCGACTGTACTCAAGAATCCAGCCACCAAGGTTACACTTTCTATAACAAACACAACTCAGTCATACAGTTAAAACTAGAAGTCCTGTCACGAATAGTGCGCTTAACTAGGCTTAATTGCGCGTTGGAATTGCGTGCAATTGCCATATCGAATGGCATCCAAAGCACGGCAGGTTCTCCTGGTTACTCATAGCAAACACATGCAATGTTTCTGCAAATGGACCTCTGGGTTACCCGGAGGTCCATGGCTGAAACATTGCATGTGCACAGACCATATGTACAGAATTTGATAGCTTTACTTGGGCCATAATGCGCACATTAACACGCATATCAACGTGCTATTTGTGCGCATTTCATGACAGGACTTCTAGTTTTAACTGTACTTGTCACAGAAAGTGTAGCCCTGGTGGCTCTATATCACATTAATAATAATCATAAATAATCATGAAGATTCAACCCAAATGCAGGATGAATCTAATCAGCTGGATGTTCCAGGAGTGGGGAGCAAAATTTCATGTATCCGTGATAAAACGTGGCTTACTGGGAGTCGCATGTTCCTGATGAGAAATGACAACATGGTATCTTTCATGTTGTCTGTGACTCTGTGCTTGCTGACAAGTTGAAAATTAGTTGCTAGGTCACAGTCAGTTGCGATGTAATGGTATCCAGGAGGCTAGTTGCTAACGTGGCTAGTGTTAAGTCATGTTTCCATCTGCCACATTTCATACAAACGAAAAATTGTGAGGTGCACACTGTTTTGCGTGCTGCTGTGAAGGCACATTAGCATGTCTCAAACTCAAAAGTCTGCACATTTGGTGGAATGTAGGAGGATGGGGTAATAGAAATTGACCACTTGTATATTCAACCCTCTTTTCTGTGATGGGCTTTTTCACACTGTTCACAAAGCTTCAACAGCTTGTACTCTTGTCTGCCTAATAATAGTGCCGACAGTATTCGACACCACTATTTATTTTGGAGAAAAAATCCCAGCAATCACTATTATATTGTATTTGGCATTGAGGAATAGAGTGAAAACGCCATCACTATTATTATTTCCATCAAATATCCTGACCATCACTATTATTCAGCCATCACTATTATTCGGCAGGTAAGAGTACCAAACTTTACTTTACATTAAACTCGCCTACCTCTATGTTTTCAACTAAAAAATCTTTCTTTTTTGGCACCTCAACTTATAAATTAAGGGTTTAACCCTTTAACCCAACACAGACGCTATCAAAATTTACTATTTTAAATATAATTTTTTAAAATTTTTCAAAAAATTTCAACAAAACCATATCTTGTGACCCCTCTTTGGAACGTGCTCGACGAGCTCGTTCCAACGTGGGGTCACAGGATATGGTTTCGTTGAAATTTTTTGAAATATAATATTTTTTCAACTGCTGAACTTGCATATTACGTGGGCGGATGCGTGCGATTTGTTAGGTAAAGGGTTAAGTGAAAAATGTTATAAGTGACTGAATATGGAGACTGGATTAGCACAAACAAATACACCTATAGAATGGAGTTCCCACCCAGACAATAATTCACATTCTGTGAAGAAGGAAGCAGAGCACAAAAAATATTTTTTTTACTGCTACTCTGGTTTTAACACAAAGATAATTACATGAAACATTGCTTGTGCTTCTTGAGCATTTCGTACATTCAGGGCCTTCAGGCACACACATACAGTACAAGTCAAAATAAGTTTTAGCATAAATGCAATAAACTAAGTATGCTGCTGCTCCTGCACTGATAATATCAAAATCTGGCATCATTTTCTGGAAAGCTATCAGTCAGAGCTTTCGAGAAAATGATGTCAGCTTCTGGTCTTATCAGTGTCGGAAGAGAAAGATACATAATTTATTGCGGTTATCCTACATTATTTTGACTTGTACTGTACATAAAATGTGAAAACTGCAACACATGGGGTGTTGGGGTTCTTATCCCAGACCTTAAAATTTGCGCTGATACACAAGAATCAGTTTGGATTCTCGCAAATTCTTTCTGCGTGAATCAATTCTCAATTTAGAATCTGATACTAAGCACTATTGTATCCTTGACCTTGAGTGCAGCCATTCTATAATCCCTATTAAAAAACAACCCTCATATTGATATATAAAAATATTTACTCATACTGCAGTTCAACCCTAAAGGGCCTAGTTCCAATTTTTGTGAGATTCTTGTCTTGTACATATATGTACACCTGGAACACATGGAAGTTACAATACCATGGCAGTGTTTTTTAGTGAAGCCTAAACTTCAATAGACATTGACGAACAAACAACGTAAAACCGCTCCGACGGTTTTTGCTGGGTCTTGCAGTTCATTTTTTTTCAGTTTGCTGCAAAACAAATCAACAGGAAAACTGAGCGGGAGTTGTTTCTATTTACATTTGAGCAGGTTCTGAAAAAAAGCAAGTAAACAAACTGTGCTGACCGTGTCAAGAAAGATTGCCAACTTTGATGAGAAAAAATGCCAATGCAGGAAATAATGGCAATATAATATTTATTTTGTGGTAACCTATAATTCATTCGTGGATTTCACCATTGTGGTAACCTCAGCGTAACCTGAATGTTCGTTCGCAGCTTATTTCAAGGCTTGAACTCAATGAATTCATTTCAATGAGGGGGATTATTTATTTATTGGTGTTTAAGGTCACATACTTCTGCACAATGGCTAATCATGACCACAACATGGAGATAAATTCAAGGTCAGTTAATCGTTTATACCCCATGTTGCCTATTTTAGAGGACTCGCACCCCAAGCATCAGTGACTGGGTTCTATTTTACCAGCAAAACAGAGCAGGGCTTATATTTCGACGAGAATCCGAAAATCGATTCGCACAAAGATTCACGCAATAAAACTGGCGAGAATCCATGTAGATTCTTGCTGCACCTCTGCTAGGATTTGCATGAAAAAAAATTGAGTCAATTTAACCCTTTAACTAACACAGCGGCAACAAATTAACCAATAGAAGGCTAACATGACCTGAAATATCCTGACACTTTGTCAATAAAATCTTACAAATATGGCTGTCGTTGGAACCGGCTCAATGAGCCGGTTCCAACGACAGCCATATTTGTAAGATTTTATTGGTAAATATTGTTCATTTAATTATTTTATCATTTATTTATTATTTATTGTTTAAAAATTATCAAATTTAGTTTTAAAAATTAAAAAGGTGTGTTGGGTAAAAGGTTAACATGTGTTATCAGTATACAACAGTGGTTCAACAATGGTGGCGTCATGGGATCCTGGGACACTCATAGTAGGTATGGATTCTCGCAACCATTTTCACAAGAATCGAAATGGATTCTCACAAATTTAGACGGAATATAAGCCCTGCAGAGCTTGTTTACCACAGTAAACAAGCACTGCTTCCCTTTACGGAGTTCCTATGTGGGGTGAGGGGGATGCATGATAAGGTTTTGATGAACTTTTTTGAGAAATAATTTGTTTTCAACTACTCAATTTGTAAATTACATGGGCAGATGTCTGGTTGATTCATTAAGTAAAGGGCTAACAGTTCTGTGACTGCAAAAGTGGCCTCTCTCTTGATCAGATTGCGATCTCGTCAGGTTACACTCACACAAGTCTATCACAGATTTTATAAACAGAATATTGAGAAATCAAGACTGAAGTTAGATTACAAAAGCAAACAATATCATCTGAGGTGCAATGTTGTCACATTTTTTGGGCAATATGGGAGATTTTACAGTCAGGGTTTCCACTAGGGAGGCAGAAAGTGCACTTAGCGGCCCCATTGCCTAAACCAACTTTTCCCCTATTAAGTAGCTATCTCTTATAACAAGACTGGTTTTTAATTTAGTAGTGGCTATTGTTTTCTGGGGATGCATAAAGAAATTGTAGAAGTATTAATACATCTTCCTGGTGGCAATGTTTAGCTGCAGCAAAACAATGCCTGCGAGAAGATGTATTAATAGCTAGTGGTTCTGCAAGTGAAAGCTCAATATTTGCTGATATGGTCACCAAGGATGTACACTGAGAGATGATTTTAATTTGTGAGAGCACTCAAGAGCAGCTACACATAACTGATACAAGTTCTCAAGAATGATGAGGCCATCTGTTGAAAAACAGCTTAACTAGAGATGGTCTGTTGCCCGGTGTACCCCCACCATGGCATACCGCTTTGAGTGTGTGACTGAAAAGGGGCATTCAATTTTTCTAAGTAAAAGAAAAATCCAATATGGCCACCAGTTGGCCATCTTGAATCCAATCATGAAAAAAATTATGTCAGGCACTGCTCATCATGCTGATCATTTTGGTGAAGTTTCATGAAAATGCGACTAAAATTATGGAAGTAGTTCGCTCCACAAGTATTTTGCAAAATCCAATATGGCCACCAGTCGGCAATCTTGAAGCCAATCTGGAAAAAAGTTATGTCAGGCACTTCCCCTCATTATATTGATCATTTTTCATGAAAATGCGACTAAAACTGGAAGTAGTTCGCTCCACAAGCTTACATGTGCAATGGGCCGATGACGATGACAGACCGAACGAACGACGGACAAGTTTACTTCAATATACCCCCTAAACTTCCTTTTTGTTTGGGTATAAAAATGACCCTCATGTGAGAGAGCTGAGTTATCCTGGGCACATTCCATAATAGTACTCTCTTTTGCAAGCCATGATAATGGGGATGCTTGTGCACTGTGCATTTTCATCTCCGAAATGGCCTCATCATTTCTGACCTAGCAGAAACAGCCTTCACACATCTTGATCAGATCGCAAACCAGTCACAATATATACATGTGCATGTATTATTATGTGAGATGTTGTGAGATGATTTCGAGAATGATCTTAAAACTGTATGTAAAAAAAGGCAGCAAGCTGGGGATAGGGTTTGTTTTGAGGCTACAAAGTTTGGCAGTGATGGGAGTAGGCCTTTTAGATTTATCCTTTTACCTAACTAAATGGTGAAAACTAGCCAACACTATTCACTAAAATAAAATTGCCATTCAAATTTTATTATCTTTTTTCAATTTTTGTCTCAAAACCATATTATAACCCCTCATTGGAATGACCCAATGAGCTTGTTCCAATGTATGTTTTTGAGACAAAAAAGAAGAATTTTCAGTTATTCAAGAAGTTTTTTTGCAAGTGCCATCTGCTGTTTCAGTTGAATGAAAGGTTAACTTATTTATTTATTTTTCTTATTTATTGCTGTTTCAGCTGGATGAAAGATTAATTTATTTATTTATTTATTTATTTAAAGGTCATACACATGTATCATGACTGCAACATGGATATAAAGTCAAGTCCAGCCAATCGCTTATACCCATGCTGCTCATTTTAGAGGACTTCCACCCAAGGCATTGGTTACCTGATCCTATTTTATCAGTAAAACTGCTTCACTTCCCGGGGTCCCCATGGGGAAGGATGAAAGATTAACCCTTTACCTAACATGAAAAGCAGATGACACTTGCCAAAAAATGATTGACTAACAAATTTTTTTATTTTTTGTCTCAAAAACATAGGTTATGACCCCTCATTGGAACGAGCTCGACAAGCTCGTTCCAATGAGGGGTCATAACCTATGTTTTTGAGACAAAAAATGAAAAAATAATAAAAATTAATTGGCGATTTTTTAGAATAGTGCTGGCCGGTTTTGGTCGTTACATTGGGTAAAGGGTTAAAAAACTAGTGGGAAATCACAGGTTTTGCTGATTGAGTAGAATCATTACATTGTCAGTAAACTCATTTCTTTTTCCTGGGTCACAAGAAAAAGATATCGGTTGAAAGCAAGGTGCTGGAAGTGGATACTCATTTGGACAATATAAATCATTTAGTTTCAACCAAATTGCATCAGGTTCTAAACTGATTAGTTCTTCTAGCATATCTATGCATGCTTTTTGCAATTGTTTAGGTTGTCTAGCACTAAGATATGCTGAACAAGCATCAGCAATTTTATCAATTTCATGGCCTTCAAGTCCAGTATTGCTTGCAATGATGGCAATGTTTTCTAAAATACTTTTCTGAAGCTTGAAATTGACAGTGTATTGGTAAGCTGTCCCAGAATGCACACTTATTTTACCTTGCTGAACCAAAAAACTGTTCAGCTTTGGTAAAACGTCTGATATGACACGACGATTTAGAAAGTCTTTACTACACCTAGATATGATGACTAAGGCTCTGACTGCCCTGATGATGACAAGTTTTTCTTCATCTAAAAACCTGTTAGCAAATGGTATCCACATCTCATGAATGAGTGGTAATAGTTCATTTTGATAATCTATGAGAGCTTCAGAAGATGCAGACAGAATACTAAGAGATATCAGTCGAATTCTTGGATTAGTTGATGATAACATATGTTTAGTTCTTTTCATGACATCCTTCAATATTTCTACATGTTTTGGTAAGAGCTTTTCTTCTTCCTCTTCATCCATCTTGGTGTTGTCATCCTCAGCATTTTCTCTGTTGTCAGCATTATCATCAAGCAAATCTGACTCTGTAACATTGCCATCAGCAATTCGCTTTTGTTTGTGATAGTTTATAAAATAATTTTCTATTTCTTTAATTGTTGATTTTTGGCCCATTTCCTTCATACCCGAGATATCTGATTCTGTATTTGGAAAAAATTTCATGTTCATAGAATCTTTTGTTTGGGAATTGAAACAAGTTTTGTGAACAGATTTCTTTGGATTTTGTGTTTCATTTGGAGGGAACCATCTTTTTATGGATGATGACAATTCGTATAACACATTAAGAAATAAAAGTGCCTCTTCCATGTAATGATCATCGAAGGAAAACAATATATCTTTTATTATGTCTTCTACAACTGGAAGAATATCTGAATGACTGTACTGTAAAATTACTTTCAAAACTAAAGGAGTTGTTTTGTTATTCAAGAAATGTCGCAATAACAGAGAGATAGAGTTCATCAAATAATCTGCATTATTTTCTATGAGACTGCTAATAGACGAGTATTCACAATACTGACAGATGTCCTGAACACTAGCATAGGCAGTACTGCTGATATATAGATTTGAATTTCCAAGCTTTTCTAATAGCGGATAAAGCACATTCATCAAATACGGCTTGAATTTATGTCGCAATACTCTGGAAAATATTCCTAAACCTTCAAGAATTAGACAAATTTGTGTGACATTTCTATTCATTTGAGATACAGAAGTAGATTTTTCTACACAAAATCGACCCGCACTTACATTTGTAGACACATTTTCATCTTTCATATTATCTTCTGAGTATGATGTCTTTAGATTGAAATTTTTTTCAGATAAATATTCACCAGCCAACATTCTGATAATATCTTCTATTTCAGAATGATTCAGAAGAGAAAAAGATGCACTATGTTCTGTTTTATTGTTATTTTTTTCTGACGATGCTATGTTTACAGGGTGAAAGTCATCAACATGCGAGCCCAATGCATCATGCATTGGGTTCGCAGGTTCATGGCAGTCACCTAAAACACTATTTGGAGAATCTTCAACACCACTGATGATTTCATTCATTATGAAAATTGACTGTAGTTTATAAATGCTTGATTCCAAAAAGAGCTCCATGAATTGATCAATGAGAATGTTCAGGTTCCCATAGTAGCCAATAATCCTGCAAACGTTCATCAGCACCCTTGCAGTTCTTTCATCGTGAAAGTGCTGAAAACTCTTCTGAGGTTTAATGTGGAAATTCTGTGAACTTAGTTTTTCCGGTGTGATCTGATATGGTTTGTCTGTCCTCTTTTCCAATATTTTTATGTCAGAACAATCCATTTCTAAAGTTTGAACCAAACATATTGCCAATTTTCTCAAATGTGTTTTTGAAAGGAAAATCTGATTTATTTTGCTGCCCAGAATTGTCAGATACCCCTGTAATAAACTGACAATGCTGAACTTCTCTTCCTCATCCACCATTCTTATCTGTCTTGGCAAACTGGATGTTAGCATGAGTAAGTTTTCTTCCAAAAATTCTTCTATTAATTTTCTACCTACTTCACTGTCGTCTTGACTTAATTTCTCGAGAACATCTCTACTTTTAGATGACACTTGACTGTAATCATCTCCTATAAGGCAAACTAGAACATCTAAAAAGTGTGGGATGCTGATCAACATAGATTTCGAACAGTTCAGAATAAAGTATTCTGCCCATTCAATGAGTGCTAATCTGACTTTCCAACTGGGATGACTTTTTCGTTGAATGATTTGTTTCACCAAAATTTCCAGTTTTTCTGCTGTCCCTTGAACCCATTCTTCGGTTCTTGAAATGACTAAATTTTTCAATCTTTCATCTACTTTTTCAGTATTATTTCTCTCTGAATTGTCAAATTCGAGACAATCATTCATCATCAAGCCAACAATTTTCTGCCAAGCATTGATAGCTGAAACAATGACAGTTGTTCCTTGTTTATCATCCCCTGTGATTACTTTTGTCAATGATATGGATATTCCAGGCAGAAATGATGTTAATGATTTGATGAAATGGTATTTTTCAGACAAATCAAATGTCTCTGATGGATGTGTCAATGTCATGAGGCATTCTATAGATGTTAGTTTTAGTCTTTTCGCCTTCTCTCTTTCAGAAATTGTCAGTAAGACTGATACAGAATGACCCAGAGCTGGCAAGAAAGATAGACTGAAAAGCTTTTTTATTACATTCATTTCCACACTTTTAATTAGTTTTGATAAGCACAACATTGCAGACTCTTTGAATTCTTCTGACAGTGTATTTGTAACATGATTCTGAAGAGAGCTATCGAGGTGAATACACAAGATATTAAAAAAGTCATAAAACAATTCCCATCCTGTCAATCTTATTTGATCAAACATGTAAGTCATGCAAGCAAACAGATCTGTATATAGTTCCTGATATTGTCCGCTTGTTTGTTTGCTTTTTAGTATAACCCTGAACGGAAACATGATATATTCTTGAACTTCTTGTATGTATTTTTTGTCCACTTTCTTCAAGGCATCATGGAGCGCAGAAACATTTTCTCTTGTCGGCTCCTTTGTCAGTTTGACACAGGGCGGCTGCAATATTTCGAAAACAACCCGTTTGCCAGAGTCCATGATTTGTACTACATTTGTTTATCAAAAAACGAAAATACAGATACCGTGTTCCGTTTCCGCAAGAAGTGCATCAAGGGAGTTAATTCAGAGATGATGATTCCCAACTGAAAATCAAGTAGAATGTTTTTTGCGGAATTACAATTTTCATCTAATTTCGGATTTTATGGATCTGAACTTATCCAAAAGAGACACAGACGACTATCCGTGCGCTTTACCCACAAGTGTCTAAATTAAATCATATCTCTCCAAAAAGGGCCTTGGATTAACCCTCCAAAAAATTTCTTTTTACAAAGGTTTCAATTTGTTAATTTTTGGTTGTAACTTGCGTAACGTCTTTGCGAGCAGTTTCTTTCAACCGCTTCAGGCGTGTTCTCGCCTTGTTCTGTAACAAGTGCACCGTGGGCGGATTTAGATGGGGGCGGGGCACAACGCGCGCATGTCCAATCTTTGTGTTTTTTTACTGCACAGATACCGAGGACACAATATTTTAGGCGATAACACGCGGACACGGCCCACTCCTTTTTTTGAAGTTCGCAAAATTTATTATTACACGTTTGGATGCCACTGGAACTGGATCAATGAGCCTGCTCTTGTGACATCCAAACGTGTATGGTTTCTGTGCACGACTTTGTTGAAATCCACTTGGCTAATTTTGGCCGTCTTCTGTCGTGAGAGAAGGGTCCCATCCTAAATAGATATTTTGTGTTTATTATTATACTGATGGGAGTTTAGACTTTTAGTCTGCGCATCCTGGATGAAAAACTATAATTTTTTTAGCCGCGGAGTATGGTTTCATTTTTCGGAGGGCTCACTGTATGAGGTTTTTGGGAGATGGGTGCGGGGTCTAATCCTGTCAAAGACAGGTAAATGTGTACTATCATTTATTGCGCTTATGTTGTAGCTTGCTTTTGGCGGTGCCTTTTATCGGAAGATTGAGAAGAACTTGGTTGATATTTCCAAACTTTCAAACAGCATGTTCCAGGGGGGAGGGGGGAGCAGAATATACATGTGTGTGTGTGTCTCTCTCTGTGTGTGTGTGTGTGTGTGTGTGTGTGTGTGTGTGTGTGTGTGTGTGTGTGTGTGTGTGTGTGTGTGGGTTTGTCTTACCAACTTGACGAGGTAACTAGACAAAAGAGTTTGCGTGTTTCGCCTTACCGAGGTACAAAAGACAAAAGAAACCCTTTACCTCGGTTGTTTTCCCAGAACTGTACCGGCAAAACGAGGTAGAAACCGTTAGTCCACACAAAGGACAAACAATGGGGTACCTCGGTATGTAGGGTAGACAAGACTCTGTGTGTGTGTGTGTGTGTGTGAGTGTGTGTGTGTGTGTGTGTGTGTGTGTGTGTGTATGTGTGTGTGTGTGTGTGTGTGTGTGTGTGTGTGTGTGTGTGTGTGTGTGTGTGTGTGTGTGTGTGAGGGTGTGTGTGCGTGCGTGCGTGCGTGCGTGTGTGTGAGTGTGTGTGTGTGTGACTGCATATATAGGTGGGAATGTAAGAGGGTGTGCGCTCATATATAATAGGTAATGATGAATATCCCGTGACTTATAGGCCAGATTGGCCGGGTGCATTTATATTATATGTAATTGTGCAACTGTGCTATCTGTTGGTACATGTCACGTTAATAAATAATTACTTACTTACTTACTTATAAAGTGGTGAATGTCCATATGTTATCGCCGGTAAGCCCGTATCCCATGGATGCAGCAATAGGCGTCGCTTCTACGCGGGTCTCACGTGAGCCGCTATACATTGGCATCTTTTCTAGCATATTTTCGTTGGAAAACATTGCGGTCTTGCAAAGAAGAGGCCCGCACCGGCCTTCCATAAATTTTCCCGCGATACAGGTCTACCACTGACATGAGTGGGATCCCCCTCTCGTGTTTGTCCCCAACTCGCCACTACGATCGCCGAGTGATGCTTCGCATCATGGCCCACGATTGAAATGTGGCCCTCCCCTCAAATCCTGGATCCGCGCAACTGTGCACGTACCTGTACATTTTATCTCTTTATCTCACCGGACTTCATGTTGAAAACGGACATTTTTTTATCCCAAAAGCCGCCAGAAGACTCCATTTAATAATTGATTAAAAAATTTTCTTGGGAGGAATAACCAAACCCCCTATCATTGCTCGTTTCCTCGGCACTCACATCAATATCCCGACACTTTTTGAAATTTCCTCTCCCCGGCCCTGTTGACATCTTTAACTCTTTTCCTAACTTGAAAACCAGACGACACTTGCAAACAAAATTCATCAGTAACTAATATTTTTAATTTTTTGTCTCAAAAACTATGACCCTTCTTTGCAACGAGCCCGTTCCAAAGAGGGGTCATAACCTATGTTTTTTGAGACAAAAAATGAAAAAAATAATGAAAATTAAATGTCGATTTTTGTGAATAAAGCTTGCTGATTTTTGCCGTTACGTTGGGTAAAGGGTTAACATTCAGCCGTATGGCTGCAGGTTACAAATATTAATTAGCCAGCCTTAAGAATGATTTTTCCAGGACAATGTGCACATCTTTCGATGGGGACTATGCCATTTTACAGAAGCAGGGACGAAAGAGTCACGTGAGTTTATTCCAGCCAACATGTGAACCAGGTAGTATAGGTGGCAGTTGACCTCCCTGCCTTTGAACCACGGGGGTGAGAGGGGACAGGCAATGCCCTTCCAAGGTTAGTCACTTAATTTTTTCAATGATTCATTCTCGAAGTAAAGCTGAAATACACCCAAGTCCGTTCTAGGAGCTTTCAAAATTCAATGAAACCTCCTCTTAAACTCCCCTATCTCGGACCTTCGGTCTTCGAAACATGCACGCTTCGGCATGTCATTGCGGGGCTGTTAAGGTGAGTAAATGCCCCTTTCCTGGTGGCCCCGATGAGCAGTTCTCTGTTAAGAAAAAATACACATTGAGCAGAGTGGAAAACGAAATACTTTCCACGGCCATTGGTAACTGTTAACTGTTTACCTAATGAATCGATAGCATCCGCCCTTGTAATTTACAAAATGAAACGTTGGAAAACATTTATTTTTCAAAACATTTCAACAAAACCATATGATGTCACCCCTCATTTGGAAAGAGCTCATTTAGCGCGTCCCAAAGAGTGCTCACGTGATATGGTTTTGCTGATTTTTCAAAACAAAATCAGAAAAGAAATAATATTTAAAATAATAAATTTTGATGTCGTCTGCCTTGGGTAAAGGGTTAATAATATGTACCCTTCCTGATATTTCTTTGGTCATTTTACTAAAGTTATGCCACAGCTTTCTGGATACTTAAGCCCCAGAAGAGTGTTTAGTGTGCACCAATGGAAATTTAAATTAAAAAAAAAATACCCAGAGAAGACCTTCCGGCTCCAACCATCGCGTAATAAGCCGTTTCATCTCTGCGTCAACCAAACGAAATGGGAGGTATTGGTTAATATTCATCGCCTTGTTCTATATTCTTTTGAAAAGTGTATAGAAAGAGGAAAGAAAAACAATAAATAATAGATGTCTCAAACTTTGGCAGGGGTGTGTCACCAAGAGAAAGTTTGATGCGGGGGGGGGGAGGGGATGGGTGGGGTTCAAGTGCAACAATTTTGTCTTTTCCTTAACCCTTTACGTAACATGAAAAGCAGACGACAATTGCAAAAATATTCTTGAATAACTAACTTATTTTCATTTTTTGTCTCAAAAACATAGGTTATGACCCCTCGTTGGAACGAGCTCGTCGAGCTCGTTCCAACGAGGGGTCATAACCTATGTTTTTGAGACAAAAAATGAAAAAAATAATGAAAATTAATTGACGATTTTTGAGAATATCGCTGGCCGGTTTTTGGCCGTTACGTTGGGTAAAGGGTTAATTGAAAAAGGAAAGGTAAACGACACGGTTGCCTTCATTTATAAAGAATTCATACACTCTCAGACTGTGATCTTTTAATTTATTAATTTAATAACCTATTTTCGAAAAAATAGATTTCAAAATCATGTCGATCAACTTGGTATAGATCGACGAACATATTACATTAGTTTGTCGGTGCCAAACTCGGTTTACAAAATCAACTGTCGAAGCAAGATCTGAGGTTTCGCGCTCCGAAGGCGCGTCGGGACAACATGGCGTTCGTCGAACCCCTTGCGACCCCTGTTGCGTGTAGGTATCAAAACACATGCCTGCCAAATGTAGTTAGCTTCGGAGGTCAGAAGGCCGCCTTTTCCCGCTAGGGCTCATCTGGTTGAAGTTGGGTTACTCAGTGCTTTTCTGGCGTTCTAGTTGGAGTTCTGCAGGTGGGGGGTGGGGGAGGAGGGTGAGGAGAACCTTCACTGACAAGTATAGTCTGTCTCCGCTTCAGCGGTTAATGTTACGGGGACTTCGGAAGGGGGGGGGGGGGCGGCAACATCATTGGCAAGTACAGTCTGCCTCAGGCGCATTACTGTTATTGGTTGTTCTTCGCATCAGTTGTTCGGGTGCGATGGACGGACGGACGCTTTCATTGACAAGTATAGTCTGTCTCGGGCGTAGGCTGGGCGAGGGGCTTTTAAGGTGGGACTTAGCAGAAGAGCCTTCATTGAAAGGTAGGGTTGGTCTCCGGCTTCAATTGTGTTAGGGACGGCTATCCTTGACAAGTATATAGTCTGTCTCAAGCCAGTAGCATTCCTTAGTTCAGTACACATTCAGCATTAGGCATTTCACTTCCAACAACGACCCTTGCCAGACCACCGAGAAAAAGGATGAAACTATGCCAACATTTCACCAGAGGTCCTGCTTTTATATTCCGTAGCGGTTATGGATCGGGTAAATAAATATATACAATCGAGGAAAGAGTAATAGTGGGAGATTCGCAGGCCCACTCCAACACTACCCCAGGTGCTTTCTGCTGGCCCAGATAAGAGTAGGAGTGGGAAAAACGATAGTCCATAGCGGTTATTGTTGGGTGAGTTCAAGAGATAAAAAAAAAAAACAATAGAAAAGGATTCCAGGACCGCCGTGGAACTGACGTTGTGTCAGGTTGAGGAAGCCCCTGCATGCACAGCATCGCACCGAAGTTTTTCACCCCCTTTTCCACCATATTCGAGACTTGAAATTGAGTCGGTAATATTACATTGATTAATGATTATTTGATTTCATATCAGGAATGGTGATGTTTTGTTAGCTGATTCGCGAGGTTGGTGTTGATTTAGCGGCTTCTGGAAGCATCCAGCTACAATGGCATATCACACCGAATGGTGCATTTACTGCTTCGGTAATGTTACATTGCAGATCAAATGGTTTCGCGCGCTGAATGCGCGCAAGGGCGGTGTAGAACAAGCCTCTTTCGACCCCCTTGATGAATCGTTGAATAGGGTTTCTCGCAACATGTCCGGAGGCGTCAAAGGAGGAGAAGTAAGGGTACTCAGCAGATGTCCGGGATCTTGGTGTTCTTAGTTGTTAGGATGTTTGTGACATTCTCTGATATTCTTTGATGTTTTCCCTCGCGAGAGGACCAGTGTGAGAGGGTGGGGGGGGGGGGGCGCTCTCGACAAAGGTGCTACCTCTCCCCAGAGGTGAAGTGTCGATATTTTCAGGCAAGTATAATCTGCCACTTGTGAAGTAATCTAGTTTTGGTAGACCACCATTGGCAAGTATAGTCTTCCTCGGGCAATTGATGGGGGTTGAGCTGGCTCCTGTATGTAGACTTTTATTACAGGAGTAGACCGAATTGAGTACAAAAACCCCTTTCGGGGACCATCCAGAGAAAGATCCGAACTTCCCTAGTTCGGGGGCAGGCCTGCATGGTAACCTATTCGGCCGGGGCCTGACAGTGCACTACTGGCGTTTACAAAAAAGGGCTAGAAGTGGGGCGCAGGACCAACGCTCGCCTCCCCAGAGGTGGGTGACTACCTCTTGGGATGGAGTGAAGGATCAGAGTCCTAAAATCCCTAGCAGTTAGAGTTATTCCCATAGCGATTATTTGGGAAAGAGAGAGATCAAAAACATCTGCGGGTACCTGCTTAAATAGAAGAAAACAGAATTAGTAGGCTGTAGACAAGTAAATAAATATGTTATAGTTACATGCCAGAACTGCCGTGGTTCTGACCTGGTGAGTGGTGAAGACAGCCTATGTATGCACATATTCGCACCGAAGTGTTTCACTAACTATTTTCACCATAGATCTCTCATGATTGGTGGAGGCAGCCTATGATTGCACATGGTCGAAGTTTATCACTGACTGTTTCCACCCAAGGAACCCTCGTAGGTAATTTGTTGGATTTACTTTAGTTGAGACTGAATGGTAGGGGAGGTTTTATATGAGAGGAGAGCAGTCTATGATCCTTATATGCCACGCCCGAGGGTGTTTACTGCTCGTAACCTCAGTGGGATTACTCCTAGTTGTGTTTCTAGCAGTTAGGGGTCTGTTTGGTCAAGTATAGACCCTGGGGACGTCCAATCCGTGAGCTGGTCCGGACCTACACCTGGGTAGTTGTGTTAACTCGAGGTGATTATTTTGTGGCATTTTTTGTTTGTTTTTGTTGCCGGCTGACACGAAGTTCTGATATTAGTTTTCTGTCGGTGTGGCGATCGCGGTTTTTCGCGGCTGGAGAGGCAAGGCGGTGTTCTGTGGTTGGAATCCGGCTCTATCGTGATGTAGTTTGGTGGGGAGTGTCACGGGGCGGGTGGAAGGCAACCCTAAGCGCGTTGTTCTGGACTTTTGGGAGTTTGCCCATGTTAGATTTATTTAAAACGCTGAGGACGAGTGCCCCATACTCGAGTGCTGGGCGCACGAATGCTTTGTATAGTTTAAGTAGGACTGTCTGATTGGCTTCCCAGGGGGTGCCCCGAAGCATTTTTAGAAGATTAATACCT
Organism: Pictodentalium vernedei; assembly: GCA_031216915.1. Taxonomy (NCBI): domain Eukaryota; kingdom Metazoa; phylum Mollusca; class Scaphopoda; order Dentaliida; family Dentaliidae; genus Pictodentalium; species Pictodentalium vernedei. The sequence continues at coordinate 767,926,471 of CM062296.1, forward strand.
ATTGTGGCTTTTGTGGCGATATCATTGGAGTGTTTATTGAAGGACAAATTTTGGTCAATGGGTCTATGGGTACGCCAAGGAATTTTGCCCCTGGAGGAATTTGTCGAGTAGTTTGAGGTCAAAGTCGCGGTTTTTTTTTTTTCTTACGGGTGAAGGTGATTCTTTGGGTTTTGTTTACATTCAGCTTGATTCTCCATTTTGCACACCATTGCTCCATGTCTTCCAGAACGCGTTGACGAGATTTTTTAACTTGATTATGATGTTGTTATAATCCCATAGTCCCTTATCGTCCGCAAATTGTGAAATTTGAACGCGCTTGTCGGTAATTTGAAGGTCAGTGACATAGATGTTATAGAGGAGGAGCTGAGAACGGATCCTTAAGGGGTCCCTGCTACGAGGCGGACACAATCGGACATTTCATTGTTAACTCTGATTTTTTTATTTCACGGTCGTTAAGAAAGGAGAGTACTCTTAACAGTTTCATTTGGGAGATTCATTTTGGATAGTTTGAGGCGCATTTCGTTGTGCCAAATGGGACCGAACGCTTTTTCTACGTCAAGTAGGATAGCTGCGCCTATTTCTTGATTATTAATGGCAGTTTTCATTTGTTCCACAAAGCGATGGACGTGATCCATTCTTTCTTGTAAAGCTTAATCTTTCCCCTTTCCACTGACACCGGGTACCGCTAGATACGTTGGGTGAATCAAATTTGAGGGGGGTATAATGAAGACGAGTGCTATCGTTTTCGAAAAGCGAGTTGTGTACCTTGTTGATATTTATATACCATGATGGGGGCACGTCAGCATCAATGCAAAATAAAGCTATCAGATATCAGATTTTTTCGATTTCTCAGCTTGTGCCGAGTGCCCGTCGGATAATTGTGAATCAGTGTACATGTCGGTTTTGTCATTGCACTGTATGCCACCAGTGTTTTGTTGATGGAGATATGAAGGTTATCATTCCATCAATATAATCGCGATCATTGAAAGAATACGATGTACAATAAAGATGTTTTGTCTTTTATTCCATATGATACATTTTCAGTTTGTTCATCGAATTCTTTCTCGGGTTTCCTTATCCTCCGTCGCTTTTCGATGACGTCAGTAGTATAGCATGTACCCGATCGTGCCCCATTATCCGGACTTTTGCCGGTGCAACTAGTGTTAAATTCCCATAGGAACCGGACTTTTGCCGGCGCAACTTTTGCCGGTGCAAAAGTACGGCTCCTTTCAGCTAGATCCGCCAAGCAGTGTAGTACTGCATATATAGTATGCTATGGCATGTATAGTGATATATGTACGCATGGGGCTATAGGTATATATTATGGGTAAGTGGTGGAAAGATGATGGGAAAATTGGGTTTTCTTGAAAGTTTTTCCCGCGAAACTGTTGACGTTGCTATTGACGTCGTGACGTCATGATGCGCGCGCGACGTCATATAGATGCTGACCACTGTTATTGTCCAGAATACAACCTGACATAACGTTTTTCGGGTCAGTGGATGTCGGACTTCTCGTATGGGGTGGCGGCGATATGGTAGTGGTGGTATATATCCATGTAGGTCCCAAGTTAGCCCTTAGTACTATTAATCCACCGTATGCTCATATTATCCTATGTCTGCTATAGCTAAGTCAAGCAGTAGGGTGGCTGGGTGGTAGTGTGGTATTACGAGATAGTCATTGGTGGTTTAGATTGGCAGTACGGGATGAATGATCTGTTGGTCTATTACCCCCCTTAGTACTATTAACCTACCGAATCCTTTGTATTATCTTATGGCTGGTATTGGTAGTTTAGTGTTAGGCCAGGCAGTATTATACTAGGTTGTTTAGAACGGGTGGCATAGGATGCATTGTATATACCCCTGTAGGTCCAGTCCTCGATACTATTAACCAGCCGATTGCTTTGTACTATTCAATGACTGGTATAGGGAGTACGTTATGGCAGGTCAAGTGGTATTGTGGGGTGGGGTGGAGGTAATGCCTGGCAGTATAGAACTGCGGTATAGTATGGACGATATATACCTCTGTGGGCCCCTGCAGGTCCTATGTTAGCCCTTAGTACTATTAATTCACCTGATGCTTCATGTTATCCTATGACTGGTATAGGTAGTATGCAATGCTAGGCATAGGGGTATTGTGGGTAGGGGTACTGTCTGGTAGTTTAGAACGGTACTATAGTATGGGCTGTATATACACCTATAGGCCCCCTGTTAGTGCTTGGTACTATTAACCAACCAATTGCTTTGTTTTATTATATGGCTGGCATATGTAGTACGTTATGATGGATCTAGTGATTTTGTGGGGGTAGGGGTAATGCCTGGCAGTATAGAACAACAGTATAGTATGGACAATATATAGCTCTGTGGGCCCCCGACAGCCGTTGATACTACTAATCGACTTAATGCTTTATGTCACCCCATAACTAATATAGGTAGTATGTAATGTGGGCCAGACGTTATTGTGGGTGGGTTGTGTAATGCATGGTCGCCTAGTGTGGTAGTGTAGGATGTACGCGTTCTCCCCCTACAGGTCCCATGTTAGTCCTTAGCACTATTAATCCGCCTAATGCTTCATGTTATCCTATGACTTGTATAGGTAGTATGTAATGCTAGGCCAAGGGGTACTGTGGGTAAGTGTAATGCCTGATGTCAAAACACGGAATCCAAATTTTACGGACTCGGCTAGGAATCTCAATAACAGAATGCCTTATGGGAAATCTGATTCAACCGTGATCAATGTTATAGTCGAGACTGAGATAGGTATAGCTAGGAAGTAATGGATGAGATATGGGGCAGAATAACAGAAGCCAATAGTACTGGTACAAGGCCGCAATGGAACAAGACTGTTGTAGAAGCTAATGATAGGACAGATAGGCCATAGACCTGTAATGGCCTTGGAGCTTTGGCGACAAGATAGAAGCGGTTGGTAAGACTACATTAGACCCATTGAGGGCTTTTACATAGCCTAATGCGACAAAAAAGGGATTCTCCAAAAGGTATCCTCGGTAGGTATCCTCAAATAATACAATACCAGGCCATAAGTATCCTCAAATACCCGTATGTGCCTATGTGATAGGGCATATTGTGTCACATTGTGCCTTTTCACATAAGCACATATGACAAAAAGGGATTCTCCAGTAGGTATCCTCGATAGGTATCCTCAAATAATACAATACCAGGCCATAGGTATCCTCAAATACCCGTATGTGCCTATGTGACAGGGCACATTGTGTCACATTGTGCCTTTTCACATAAGCACATATCGGCACATAAAGCATGTGCCTTTGTGCTAGGGCGCATTGTGTCACATTGTGCTTTTTCACATAGCCACATACGGGTATTTGAGGATACCTTTGGTCTGGTATTGTATTATTTGAGGATACCTATCGAGGATACCTACTGGAGAATCCCTTTTTGTCATATGTGCTTATGTGAAAAGGCACAATGTGACACAATATGCCCTATCACATAGGCACATGCTTTATGTGCCGATATGTGCTTATGTGAAAAGGCACAATGTGACACAATATGCCCTATCACATAGGGACATACGGGTATTTGAGGATACCTATGGCCTGGTATTGTATTATTTGAGGATACCTATCGAGGATACCTACTAGAGAATCCCTTTTTGTCATATGTGCTTATGTGAAAAGGCACAATGTGACACAATATGCCCTATCACATAGGCACATACGGGTATTTGAGGATACCTATGGCCTGGTATTGTATTATTTGAGGATATCTATTGAGGATACCTATCGAGGATACCTTTTGGAGAATCCCTTTTTTGTCGCATTAGGCTATGTAAAAGCCCTCAGTGGGTCTAATGTAGTCTTACCAACCGCTTCTATCTTGTCGCCAAAGCTCCAAGGCCATTACAGGTCTATGACCTATCTGTCCTATCATTAGCTTCTACAACAGTCTTGTTCCATTGCGGCCTTGTGCCAGTACTATTGGCTTCTGTTATTCTGCCCCATATCTCATCCATTACTTCCTACCTATCTCAGTCTCGACTATAACATTGATCAAGGTTGAGTCAGATTTCCCATGTATACATATAAGGCATTCCGTTATTGAGATTCCTAGCCGAGTCCGTAAAATTTGAATTCCGTGTTTTGACATCAGGCATTACACTTACCCACAGTACCCCTTGGCCTAGCATTACATACTACCTATACAAGTCATAGGATAACATGAAGCATTAGGCGGATTAATAGTACTCAGGACTAACATGGGACCTGTAGGGGGAGAACGCGTACATCCTACACTACCACACTAGGCGACCATGCATTACACGCACCCACCCACAATAACGTCTGGCCCCACATTACATACTACATATATTAGTTATGGGGTGACATAAAGCTTTAAGTCGATTAGTAGTATCAACGGCTGTCGGGGGCCCACAGAGCTATATATTGTCCATACTATACTGTTGTTCTATACTGCCAGGCATTACCCCCACCCCCACAAAATCACTAGATCTATCATAACGTACTACATATGCCAGCCATATAATAAAACAAAGCAATCGGTTGGTTAATAGTACCAAACACTAACAGGGGGCATATAGGTGTATATACAGCCCATACTATAGTACCGTTCTAAACTACCAGACAGTACCCCTACCCACAATACCCCTATGCCTAGCATTTCATACTACCTATACCAGTCATAGGATAACATGAAGCATCAGGTGAATTAATAGTACTAAGGGCTAACATAGGACCTGCAGGGGCCCACAGAGGTATATATCGTCCATACTATACCGCAGTTCTATACTGCCAGGCATTACCCCCACCCTACCCCACAATACCACTTGACCTGCCATAACGTACTCCCTATACCAGTCATTGAATAGTACAAAGCAATCGGCTGGTTAATAATATCGAGGACTGGACCTACAGGGGTATATACCATGCATCCTATGCCACCCGTTCTAAACAACCTAGTATAATACTGCCTGGCCTAACACTAAACTACCAATACCAGCCATAAGATAATACAAAGGATTCGGTAGGTTAATAGTACTAAGGGGGGTAATAGACCAACAGATCATTCATCCCGTACTGCCAATCTAAACCACCAATGACTATCTCGCAATACCACACTACCACCCACCCACCCTACTGCTTGACTTAGCTATAGCAGACATAGGATAATATGAAGCATACGGCGGATTAATAGTACTAAGGGCTAACTTGGGACCTACATGGATATATACCACCACTACCATATCGCCGCCACCCCATACGAGAAGTCCGACATCCCCTGATCCGAATAACGTTATGTCAGATTGTATTCTGGACAATAACAGTGGTCAGCATCTCTATGACGTCGCGCGCGCATCATGACGTCACGACGTATATAGCAACATCAACCGTTTCGCGGGAAAAACTTTCAAGAAAACCCAATTTTCCCATCATCTTTCCACCACTTACCCATAATATATACCTATAGCCCCATGCGTACATATATCACTATACATGCCATCGCATACTATATATGCAGTACTACACTGCTTGGCAGATCTAGCTGAATGGGGCCGTACTTTTGCACCGGCAAAAGTTGCACCGGCAAAAGTCCGGTTTCTATGGGAATTTAACACTAGTTGCACCGGCAAAAGTCCGGGTAATGGGGCACGATCGGGTACATGCTATACTACTGACGTCTAACTTCACGGAACCATTATTTTCCGGGAACAAGATTTTGAAAGTCACAGACTTATTGACGCTGCACGCATGTCTCTTTGTTTTCGACTGGAAAAATGGCCTACTTCCCGAATCTTTCGCTGATTTTTTTACTGTGCGCGCAGATCATCAACATATGACAACAAGACAGTCTGACATGCTACATGTTAGTAGGTCTCGAATAAAAACTTTGGACAAGCTACCCATATACGCGTTTCCAAAAATTTGGAATAAGCTGGATGATTCCATTAGGCAAATAACCAATAGAAATCAGTTTAAAAAGGCCTCAACGGACAAATTATTAACTAATTATAATGAAGATGTGCAGTGCGACAATCCCAACTGTCCCGACTGCCGCAACGATATTAGGACCCATAGGCCTAGACAAAATAATTAGAGATATTATAAACACGTTTGATATATAACTTCGTTCTGGTACCCTCGTCATATTGGGAAAATATGATTCGGTCACCAAGTTGTGAACTCTACTCTGAGGCTTAACCCTTTACCTAACATGAAAAGCAGACGACACTTGCAAAAAAAATTCTTGAATAACTAATTTTTTTCATTTTTTGTCTCAAAAACATAGGTTATGACCCCTCGTTGGAACGAGCTCGACGAGCTCGTTCCAACGAGGGGTCATAACCTATGTTTTTGAGACAAAAAAATGAAAATATTTTGAAAATTAATCGGCGATTTTTGAGAATAGCGCTGGCCGGTTTTGGCCGTTACGTTGGGTAAAGGGTTAATTGGTAAAACCAATACAAGTTGTAAACACCATGCGATGCTGGATGTAGAATTGTATATTGGGGGGGGGGGGGGGATTACAGGTAGACAATCAATCTGGTTATGTAATCTCCGTACGGTGTAAACAGATAAGTGATGTTTGTACAACAACTTTGAATCATACTTGTAATGTTTCTGTTTATACTGTTGAAATAAATATCGAATCTCGAGAGTGATCTTCTTCAATGATGCAAAATCGTCTGCGAGCAGCCTGTCTAATACACGCTTTGTTCTGCTACTTTCGTTTCTCTTCGGCCTGTCTACTCAGAGGTCCATCTGTTGGCATTGATTGGTCTTCTCCACTCCCGCTTGCTCGGCACTCCTCCTCAGTCTCGATCGCCCTCCAGACGCATGTGAATCTCTGGAAACTGCGTCGAACGCAAACTGCCGTGTCGCATATTGAACTAATTCTACTGCCCCGAATGCGCATGTGTGTAAACTGCGGTGAAGATGACTATCTAAATTACTATAGCGGTGTATGGGAGAAAATGAAAAACTTTCATTTGCCAGAAATAAATTTTGTTTACAGAACAGACGGTCATGTGATCAAATATTTCATAACATATTCTTTGAAATGGTATCAAATACTTTTTGTTAAAATTAATTTTTAATGGTTCCATGTTTGTTTAAAATTTTCGCTTCTTATCCTAGTGAGGGAATTAGGTGGTCTGGAGCAATGGATGGTGATAAATATCAAGAATAAGATGATGACCTTCGGCCACATTTCCTATTCGTTTATTCTCAACAAAACTTAAAAAAAAATAAACTCTCAACACTGGAGAGTCAACGCACAACTTTCAGCGCATAGATATCGGATAGAAGATACCTGGTTACCCCCATCCACCCCCCCCCCCCACCCCACTCAGCGTTGTGCCTCGCGTTCTTTTTCCGGACCTGCACACCTCTCCCAGCCCACCCCCTGGCCCTTGGAAAATATATTGTTTCAATAAACGTTTGAAACATTCTATTGACATCTTGCATTATTGTTGAATACTTCAGGTAAATAAAGAGGGTGATTTGATGACTTTTGGATCTAAAAAATACAATTGACTTTTAATGTGTTTTTGTTTGGAATTCCCGGAAAAATATGTGCTCGTGACCGGTACCACTCTTCCTGTGAGTTTTTTTTCTCTCTTATTTGTTGCATGGCCCCCTGTTTTCTAGTCAGAAAAAGTTGTGTGAAGGGTTATCCTTGACAAAGATATTTGAAGGCCAAAATTAAAGTGATGCGATCATATTTTTTTCGCCTCAGTGTTATAATGGTTGCCAAGGAGAAAATAGTTCCGTGATACATCATCGTGCATTATATTTGCCTTGAAAGGAGAGTTACTTCCCTTACATTGGTGAAATGTTGTGCGGGGTGCCAGCAACGGGAGCGTTGAGCGCCATATAATCAAATGACAATTAACTCTATTTTAATGAAATGAAATGGCTGAGGTTCGAAACCCCACCAAGAGAGTTTCCTTCAGCACCAGCCACCTAACACAATTACAGGCCTATCGAATCTGCATCCAATTTCGGGTGGGGTGGGGGAGAGGGGAGTGAAGGATTAAGTTCAACAATTTTGTCTTACCCTTGATTGAAAACGGAAAGGAAAACGGCACGCGTGCCTTCGTGTGTGAAGTATTCGAACATTCTGAGAGTATATTATTTTAATTAATTAATTAATTAGGTTCGCCACATGAACGCCATATGATCAAATGACAATCCACACTATTTTAAAACAACGAAATGGGTGGGATTCCTTCACCACCAACCGCCAAACAAAATTAGAGGCTCAGAGAATCTGTATCCAATTTGGGTGGGGGAGGGGGGGGGGGGAGTGAAGGATTAAGTTAAACAATTTTGTCTTCATCTTGATTGAAAAAGGAAGGTAAAACTGGTATGCATGCCTTCGTGTGTGAAGTATCCGTACATTCTGAGATTATATTATTCTGAACAACTAATTAAATAACCTATTTCCGAAAAAATAGGTCTCAAAATGATGTCGAGAACTTAGTTTAAACCGACAGACACATCACATTAGTTTGTCAGTGCCAAACTTTGTATGCTTTTGTTTGTAATGGTCCATTGCCCTATAAACAGAATCTGAATGCCTCATGAAAAGTGTTGGGATGTAATATCTAATAACTTGCAGCAGACGTTCGTAGGACGTTTCTTTTAAATTAGAATATGACAAATTAAATGAAAAAATCAATTAGCTAATTAATGGTTCGAGTTGTATGAAGGTTTCCCAAAAAGAACACAATAACATAAAATATTCTTTGTATTCTATCGCCTCATTGAGTCACTGAATTAAATATGAGTTACCCACCTTGAAATGTCACATTCGAAGATTTGCAGTCTTTAAAAATAAGAAGCCTTCGCAGAGTTGGGGGGGGGGGGGGGGCGCGTTGGATGGGTATAAACTGCTGACACAGCGTCTCATTGTTTGATATTGCCATTTCTCGGACCCACCCACCTTTACCTGCATTTTTCCGACAAAGTCTGTACGCCCACCTAAACCCTTCCACGTCAACAGCTTATGTTTTGTAGGTCAACGGAATCTGAATGTTTTTGCAAGTCAGTATAATAACATATAATGTGATGTACAAGAGCATTACCATCAATGCACGTTCAATACCTGTCACCAGATAACTCAAACAATTAACTTGTAGAGTCCGGGAAGCCAAGACACATTGCTCTGTCGAATTTGATTGGATAATGCCAGACGATTATGATATGTTTAGTGATGTGTATTGGAAATTCTAGTTCACATCTTCACGATCTTTTGCGTTTCAAATTAATAAAAAACATATATATTACTTTGATCATGGACAATTGGTGGATGAAATTGTAATGTTTTGAGTACTACGTTTGTTCAAGTTATCGCATACTGTCCAGTACAGGATGTTTTAGGCTGATAAAAAATAAATGTTTTGCATTATATTTGCGTTGAAAGGAGAGTTACTTCCCTTAGATTGCTGAAATGCTGTGCGGGGTGCCAGCAACGGGAGCTTTGAGCGCCATATAATCAAATGACAATTGACACTATTTTAATACAATGAAATGGGGGGGGGGGGGGGGTCCTACTGCACCAACCGCCTAGCAAAATTACAGGCCTACCGAATCTGCATCAACTCTGGGGTGGGGGAAGGGGGAGTGACGGATTAAGTTCAACAATTTTGTCTTCCTCTTGATTGAAAAAGGAAAGCAAAACGGTACGCGTGCCTTCGTGTGTGAAAATATTCGTACATTTTGAGATTATATTATTTTAATTTATTAATTTAATAAAGTATTTTCGAAAAATAGGTCTCATGTCGATAACTTGGTATAATCGACGGACACATTACATTAGTTTGTCAGGATCAAACTCGGCACACTTTCAATTGCCAAGCCAAGCCAAATGGTTTTAGCGCACCAAAGGCGCGCAGTGACGGCGTGGGTCATACCCCTTTCGACCCTCGTTTGCGGTATAATATTTTACAATAATTTTTAGATATCATAATCAGACTCATGTACGGAAGGTGGAAAATGAGAGGTGTCGATACTCGTTGTTGCAGTTCTTCAGGCAAGTATAGTCTACAGCTTATTTTGAAGTAGATTAGGCCTTCATCGGCAAGTATAGTCTTCCTTCGGCTCGTTAGCGGTGTGCTGAACTTTCAACCATTACGAAAATAACGGACCTTAACAAGGTACCACCAACCTGAACATTCCTGGTTCAGGTAACAGGCCTGCTATTTTCTATTGCGACGGGACATGAAGTGCGCTTAAGAAGCGCTTTACAAAAAATGTTCAAGAAAGTGGGACGCAGGACCATCGCTCGCCTCCCTGGAGGTGGATGCCCGTCTCTGGGGATAGAGTGAAGGATGTGCTAAAGCCATAACGGTTATTGAGTTGCCATAGCGGTTACTGTAATCCACGATGCAATGAATGGTGAAGCTGTTATGGGACAAAAATACATAAGAAAATTGGATAAGGAAAAAATTTCCATCATCTGAAGAAAAGGCGTTTTTGATACCTGGTTACTCCCCCCACCCCCGCCCCCACCACCAACGTAGTGCCTCATACTTTTTCCCGGGCCCGGAACACCCCCCCCCCCGGACCTTGGAAAATATATTGTTTCAATAATCGTTTGAAACGTTCTATTGACATCTTGCATTATTGTTGAATACTTCAGATCACTGAAGAGGGTGATTTGATGACTTTGAAGTGCTGTGCGGGGTGCCAGCAACGGGAGCGTTGGGCGCCGTATAATCAAATGACAATTTACACTGTTTTAATACAATGAAATGGGTGGGATTCCTCCAGTACCAACCGCCTAACAAAATTACAGGCCTTCCGAATCTGCATCCACTTTCGGGTGGGGGAGGGGGAGTGACGGATTAAGTTCAACAATTTTGTCTTCCTCTTGATTGAAAAAGGAAAGCAAAACGGTACGCGTGCCTTCATGTGTGAAGTATTCGTACATTTTGAGATTATATTATTTTAATTTATTAATTTAATAACGTATTTTCGAAAAATAGGTCTCAAAATCATGTCGATAACTTGGTATAATCGACGGACACATTACAGTAGTTTGTCAGGGCCAAACTCGGTACACTTTCAATTGCCAAGCCAAGCCAAATGGTTTTAGCGCACCGAAGACGCACAGCGACGGCGTGGGTCACACCCATTTCGACCCTCGTTTACGGTATACTATTTTACAGTAATTTTTAGATACCATAGTCAGCCTCATGTCCGGAGGGTGGAAAATGATGGGTGTCGATACTCGATGTTGCAGTTCTTCAGGCAAGTATAGTCTACAGCTTATTTTGAAGTAGATTAGGCCTTCATCGGCAAGTATAGTCTGCCTTCGGCTCGTTAGCGGTGTACTGAACTTTCAACCGTTACGAAAACAACGGACCTTAACAAAGTACCACCAACCTGAACATTCTTGGTTCAGGTAACAGACCAGCTATTTTCTATTGCGACGGGACCTGAAGTGCGCTAAAGAAGTGCTTTACAAAAAATGTCCAAGAAAGCGGGACGCAGGACCATCGCTCGCCTCCTTGGAGGTGGATGCCCGTCTCTGGGGATTGAGTGAAGGATGTGCTAAAGCTATAACGGTTATTGAGTTGCCATAGCGGTTACTGTAATCCATGATGCAATGAATGGTGAAGCTGTTATGGGACAAAAATACATTAGAAAAATGGATAAGGAAAAAAAATTCCATCATCTGAAGAAAAGGCGTTTTTGATACCTGGTTACTCCCCCGCCCCCACCACCAACGTTGTGCCTCATACCTTTTCCCGGACCCGAACACCCCCCCCCCCCCCCCCCCGGACCTTGGAAAATATATTGTTTCAAAAATCGTTTGAAACATTCTATTGACATCTTGCATTATTGTTGAATACTTCAGATAAATAAAGAGGGTGATTTGATGACTTTTGGATCTGAAAAATACAATTGACTTTTGGTGTGTTTTTGTTGGGAATTCCCGGAAAAATATGTGCTCGTGACCGGTACTACCATTCCTGTCAGTTTCTCTCTCTTATTTGTTGCATGGCCCCCTGTTCTCAAGTCAAAACAAGTTGTGTGAAGGGCTATCATTGACAAAGATATTTGAAGGCTAAAATTAAAGTGATGCTATCATATTTTTTCTCGCCTCAACGTTATAACGGTCGCCTATGGGAAAGTAGTTAGTTCCGTGATACATCATACATTATATTTGCATTGAAAGGGGAGTTACTTCCTTTAAATTGCAGAAATGCTGTACGGGGTGCCAGCAACGGAAGCGTTGATCGCCATATATAATCAAATGACAATTAACACTATTTTAATACAATGAATTGGGTGAGATTCGAAACCCCGCCAAGAGAGTTTCCTTCAGCACCAACCACCTAACGAAATTACAGGCCTATCGAATGTCGGATGGAGGGTGGGGAGGGGAGTGAAGAATTAAGGTCAACAATTTTGTCTTCCCCTTGATTGAAAAAGAAAAGGAAAACGGCACGCGTGCCTTCGTGTGTGAAGTATTCGAACATTCTGAGATTATATTATTTTAATTAAATAATTAAATAGGTTCGCCATATGAGCGCCATATAATCAAATGACAATCCACACTATTTTAATACAATGAAATGGGTGGGATTCCTTCACCACCAACCGCCAAACAAAATTAGAGGCCCACAGAATCTGTATCCAATTTGGGTGGGGGAGGGGGAGTGAAGGATTAAGTTAAACAATTTTGTCTTCATCTTGATTGAAAAAGGAAGGTAAAACTGGTATGCATGCCTTCGTGTGTGAAGTATCCGTACATTCTGAGATTATATTATTCTGAATAACTAATTAAATAACCTATTTCCGAAAAAATAGGTCTCAAAATGACGTCGAGAACTTAGTTTAAACCGACAGACACATCACATTAGTTTGTCAGTGCCAAACTTTGTATGTTTGTATTTGTAATGGTCCATTGCCCTATAAACAGAATCTGAATGCCTCATGAAAAGTGTTGGGATGTAATACCTAATAACTTGCAGCAGACGTCCGTAGGACGTTGCTTTTAAATTAGAATATGACAAATTAAATGAAAAAATCAATTAGCTAATTAATGGTTCGAGTTGTATGAAGGTTTCCCAAAAAGAACACAATAACATAAAATATTCTTTGTATTCTATCGCCTCATTGAGTCACTGAATTAAATATTTGAATTAGAGTTACCCACCTTGAAATGTTGCATTCGAAGATTTGCAATCTTTAAAAATAAGAAGCCTTCGCAGAGTTGGAGGGGGCGGGCGCGATGGATGGGTATAAACTGCTGACACAGCGTCTCATTGTTTGATATTGCCATTTCTCGGACCCACCCACCTTTACCTGCATTTTTCCGACAAAGTCTATACGCCCACCTAAACCCTTCCACGTCAACAGCTTATGTTTTGTAGGTCAACGGAATCTGAATGTTTTTGCAAGTCGGTATAATAACATATAATGTGATGTACAAGAGCATTACCATCAATGCATGTTCAATACCTGTCACCAGATATAACTCAAACAATTAACTTGTAGAGTCCGGGAAGCCAAGACACATTGCTCTGTCGAATTTGATTGGATAATGACAGACGATTATGATATGTTTAGTGATGTGTATTGGAAATTCTAGTTCACATCTTCACGATCTTTTGCGTTTCAAATTAATAAAAAACATATATATTACTTTGATCATGGACAATTGGTGGATGAAATTGTAATGTTTTGAGTACTACGTTTGTTCAAGTTATCGCATACTGTCCAGTATAGGATGTTTTAGGCTGATAAAAAATAAATGTTTTGCATTATATTTGCGTTGAAAGGAGAGTTACTTCCCTTAGATCGCTGAAATGCTGTGCGGGGTGCCAGCAACGGGAGCTTTGAGCGCCATATAATCAAACGACAATTGACACTATTTTAATACAATGAAATGGGGGGGGGGGGGGGGGGGAGGAGGGGGGGGTTCCTACTACACCAACCGCCTAACAAAATTACAGGCCTACCGAATCTGCATCAACTCTGGGGTGGGGGGAGGGGGGGAGTGGACGGATTTAGTTCAACAATTTTGTCTTCCTCTTGATTGAAAAAGGAAAGCAAAACGGCACGCGTGCCTTCGTGTGTGAAATATTCGTACATTTTGAGATTATATTATTTTAATTTATTAATTTAATAAAGTATTTTCGAAAAATAGGTCTCATGTCGATAACTTGGTATAATCGACGGACACATTACATTAGTTTGTCAGGGTCAAACTCGGCACACTTTCAATTGCCAAGCCAAGCCAAATGGTTTTAGCGCACCAAAGGCGCGCAGTGACGGCGTGGGTCATACCCCTTTCGACCCTCGTTTGCGGTATAATATTTTACAATAATTTTTAGATATCATAATCAGACTCATGTACGGAAGGTGGAAAATGAGAGGTGTCGATACTCGATGTTGCAGTTCTTCAGGCAAGTATAGTCTACAGCTTATTTTGAAGTAGATTAGGCCTTCATCGGCAAGTATAGTCTTCCTTCGGCTCGTTAGCGGTGTACTGAACTTTCAACCATTACGAAAATAACGGACCTTAACAAGGTACCACCAACCTGAACATTCCTGGTTCAGGTAACAGGCCTGCTATTTTCTATTGCGACGGGACATGAAGTGCGCTTAAGAAGCGCTTTACAAAAAATGTTCAAGAAAGCGGGACGCAGGGACCATCGCTTGCCTCCCTGGAGGTGGATGCCCGTCTCTGGGGATAGAGTGAAGGATGTGCTAAAGCCATAACGGTTATTGAGTTGCCATAACGGTTACTGTAATCCACGATGCAATGAATGGTGAAGCTGTTATGGGACAAAAATACATTAGAAAATTGGATAAGGAAAAAAATTCCATCATCTGAAGAAAAGGTGTTTTTGATACCTGGTTACTCCCCCACCCCGCCCCCACCACCAACGTAGTGCCTCATACTTTTTCCCGGGCCCGGACACCCCCCCCCCCCTCCCCCCCCTGGACCTTGGAAAATATATTGTTTCAATAAACGTTCGAAACATTCTATTGACATCTTGCATTATTGTTGAATACTTCAAATAAATAAAGAGGGTGATTTGATGACTTTTGGACCTGAAAAATACAATTGTCTTTTGGTGTGTTTTTGTTGGGAATTCCCGGAAAAATATGTGCTCGTGACCGGTACTACCCTTCCTGTCAGTTTCTCTCTCTTATTTGTTGCAAGTTGTGTGAAGGGCTGTCCTTGACAAAGATATTTGAAGGGCCAAAATTAAAGTGATGCGATCATATTGTTTTCGCCTCAACGTTAAAACGGTCGCCTTTGGGACAATAGTTAGTTCCGTTATACATAACCATGCATTGTATTTGCATTGAAAGGAGGGTTACTTCCCTTAAATTGCTGAAATGCTGTGCGGGGTGCCAGCAAGGGGAGCGTTGATCGTAATAATATAATCAAAAGACAACACTATTTTAATACAATGAAATGGGTGAGTTTCGAAAACCCGCCAAGAGAGTTTCCTTCAGCGCCAACCACCTAACGAAATTACAGGCCTATCGAATCTGCGTCCAATTTCGGGTGTGTGGGGGGAGGGGGGGGGGGGGTGAAGAATTAAGTTCAACAATTTTGTCTTCCCCTTGATTGAAAAAGGAAAGGAAAACGGCACGCGTGTCTTCGTGTGTGAAGTATTCGAACATTCTTAGATTATATTATTTTAATTAATTAATTAATTAGGTTCGCCACATGAGCGCCATATAATCAAATGACAATCGACACTATTTTAAAACAATGAAATGGGGTGGGATTCCTTCACCACCAACCGCCAAACAAAATTAGAGGCCTACAGAATCTGCATCCAATTTGGGTGGGGGTGGGGGGTGGGGAATGAAGGATTAAGTTAAACAATTTTGTCTTCCTCTTGATTGAAAAAGGAAAGGAAAACCGGTACGCGTGCCTTCGTGTGTGAAGTATCCGTTCATTTCGAGATTATATTTTTCTAATTAATTAATTAAATAACCTACTTCCGAAAAAATAGGTATCAAAATGATGTTCGAGAACTTAGTATAAACCGACAGACACATCACATTAGTTTGTTAGTGCCAAACTTTGTATGCTTGTATTTGTAATGGTCCATTGCCCTATAAATAGAATTTGAATGCTTCATGAAAAGTGTTCGGTTATAATATCTAATAACTTGCAGCAGACGTCCGTCCGACATTGCTTTTAAATTAAAGTATGACAAATTAAAGGAAGAAATCAATTACCTAATTAATGGTTCGATTTGTGTGAAGGTTTCCTAAAAAGAACCCATAACATAAAATATTCTTTGTATGCTATCGCTTCATGGAGTCACTGAATTAAATATTTTAATTAGAGTTACCCGCCTTGAAATGTTACATTCGGAAATTTTGCAATCTCTAAAAAAAAAGCAGCCTTCGCAGAGTTGGGGGTGGACGCGGTGGAGGGGTATAAACTGCTGACACAACGTCGCATTGTTTGATATTGCCATTTCTTCGGGCCCACCCACCCACCTTTACCTGCATTTTTTCCGACAAAGTCTGTACGCCCACCTCAACCCTCCCACGTCAACAGCTTATGTTTTGCAGGTCAACGGAATCTGAATGGTTTTGCAAGTCAGTATAATAATATATAATGTGATGTACAAGAGCATTATCATCAATGCATGTTCAATACCTGTCACCATATATAACTCAAACAATTAACTTGTAGAGTGCGGGAAGCCAAGCCACATTGCTCTGTCGCATTTGATTGGATAATGATATGTTTGGTGATGTGAACTGGAAATTCAAGTTCACGTCTTCACGATCTTTTGCGTAACAAATTAATAAAAAACATATATATTACTTTGATCATGGACAATTGGTGGATGAAATTGTAATGTTTTGAGTACTACTTTTGCTCATGTTACTTGTAGATTATCGCGTACTGTCCTGTATAGGATGTTTTATGCTAATAAAAAATAAATGTTATGCATTATATTAACGTTGAAAGGAGAATTACTTCCCTTAGATTGCTGAAATGCTGTGCGGGGTGCCAGCAACGGGAGCGTTGAGCGCCATATAATCGAATGACAATTGACACTATTTTAATACAATTAAATGGGTGGGATTCCTTCAGCACCAACCGCCTAACAAAATTACAGGCCTACCGAATCTGCATCCAATTTCGGGTGTGGGGGGGGGGGGGGGGGGGACGGATTAAGTTCAACAATTTTGTCTTCCTCTTGATTGAGAAAGGAAAGCAAAACGGTACGCGTGCTTTCGTGTGTGAAGTATTCGTACATTCTTAGATTATATTATTTTAATTTATTAATTTAATAACCTATTTTCGAAAAATAGGTCTCAAAATCATGTCGATAACTTGGTATAATTGACGGACTCATTACATTAGTTTGTCAGGGCCAAACTCGGTACACTTTCAATTGCCAAGCCAAGTCAAATGGTTTTAGCGCACCGAAGGCGCGCAGTGACGGTGTGGGTCATACCCCTTTCGACCCTCGTTTACGGTATACTATTTTACAGTAATTTGTAGATATCATAATCAGCCTCATGTACGGATGGTGGAAAATGATGGGTGTCGATACTCGATGTTGCAGTTCTTCAGGCAAGTATAGTCTACAGCTTATTTTGAAGTAGATTGGGCTTTCATCGGCAAGTATAGTCTGCCTTGGGCTCGTTAGCGGTGTACTGAACTTTCAACCATTACGAAAACAACGGATCTTAACAAGGTACCACCAACCTGAATATTCCTGGTTCAGGTAATAGGCCTGCTATTTTCTATTGCGACGGGACCTGAAGTGCGCTAAAGAAGCGCTTTACAAAAAATGGTCAAGAAAGCGGGCGTGGGACCATCGTTCGCTTTCCTGGAGGTGGATGCCCGTCTCTGGGGATTGAGTGAAGGATATGCTGAAGCCATAACGGTTATTGAGTTGCCATAGCGGTTAATGTAATCCATGATGCAATGAATGGTGAAGCTGTTATGGAACAAAAATACATTATAAAAATGGATAACGAAAGAATTTGCATGATCTGATGAAAACGCGTTTTGACACCTCGTTACCCCCCCCCCCCCTCCCAAACGTTGTGCCTCACACTTTTTTCCGGACCCGGACCCCATCATCAGCCTCATGCGCGGAAGGCGGAAAATGATGGGTGTCGATACGCAATGTTGAAGTTCTTCAGGCAAGTATAGTCTACAATTTATTTTGAAGTAGATTAGACCTTCATCGGCAAGTATATTCTACCATGGGCTCGTTAGCGGTGTACTGAACTTTCATCCATTACGAAAAGAACGGACCATAACAAGGTACCACCAACCTGAACATTCCTCGTTCAGGTAACAGACCTGCTATTTTCTATTGCGACTGGGCCTGAAGTGCGCTAAAGAAGCGCTTTACAAAAAACGCAGGACCATCGCTCGGCTTTCTGGAGGTGGATGCCCGTCTCTGGGGATTGAGTGAAGGATGTGCTGAAGCCATAACGATTATTGAGTTGCCATAGCGGTTACTGTAATCCATGATGCAATGAATGGTGAAGCTGTTATGGGACAAAAATACATTATAAAAATGGATAACGAAAGAATTTGCATGATCTGATGAAAACGCGTTTTTGACACCTCGTTACCCCCCCCCCCCCCCCCCCCCAACGTTGTGTCTCACACTTTTTTCCGGATCCGGTCACCTCCCCACCCCACCCCGTAGTTCTTGGAAAATATATTGTTTCAATAAACGTTTGAAAATTCTATTGACATCTTGCATTATTGTTGAATACTTCAGATAAATAAAAGAGGGTGATTTGATGACTTTTGGATCTGAAAAATACAATTGACTTTTGATGTGTTTTTGTTGGGAATTCCCGGAAAAATATGTGATACTGACCGGTACTACCCTTCCTGCTAGTTTTTTTTCTCTCTTATTTGTTGCATGGTCCCCTGTTTTCAAGTCAGAACAAGTTTTGTGAAATGCTATCCTTGACAAAGACATTTGAAGGCTAAAATTAAAGTGCGCGATCATATTTTTTTTCGCCTCAACGTTATAACGGTCGCCTATGGGAAAATAGTTAGTTCCGTGATACATCATCATGCATTATATTTGCATTGAAAGGAGGGTTACTTCCCTTAAATTGCTGAAATGCTGTGCGGGGTGCCGGCAACGGGAGCGTTGGTCGCCATATAACCAAACGACAATTAACTCTATTTTAATACAATGAATTGGGTGAGATTCGAAACCCCGCTAAGAGAGTTTCCTTCAGCACCAACCACCTAACAAAATTACAGGCCTATCGAATCTGCATCCAATTTCGAGTGGGCGTGGGGAGGGAGTGAAGAATTAAGTTCAACAATTTTGTCTTCCCCTTGATTGAAAAAGGAAAGGAAAACGGCACGCGTGCCTTCGTGTGTGAAGTATTCGAACATTCTGAGATTATATTATTTAATTAATTAATTAATTAATTAGGTTCGCCATATGAGCGCCATATAATCAAATGACAACTGACACTATTTTAATACAATGAAATGTGTGGGATTCCTTCAGTACCAACCGCCAAACAAAATTAGAGGCCTACAGAATCTGCATCCAATTTCGGGTGGGGGAGTGACGGATTAAGTTCAACAATTTTGTCTTCCTCTTGATTGAAAAAGAAAAGGAAAACGGCACGCGTGCCTTCGTGTGTGAAGTATTCGTACATTCTGAGATTACATTATTTTAATTAATTAATTAAATAGGTTCGCCATATGAGCGCCATATAATCAAATGACAATCCACACTATTTTAATACAATGAAATGGGTGAGATTCTTTCAGCACCAACCGCCAAACAAAATTAGAGGCATACAGAATCTGCATCCAATTTCGGGTGGGGGAGGTGGGGTGAAGGATTAAGTTCAACAAATTTGTCTTCCTCTCATTTGAAAAACGAAGTACATTCGCGTGTGAAGCATTCGTACATTCTGAGATTATATTATTTCAATTAATTAAATAACCTATTTCGAAATGAAATAGGTCTCAAAATCATGTCGAGAACTAAGTATAAATCGACAGACACTTTGCATCAGTTTGCCAGCGTCAACTTAGTGTAATTTTATTTGTAAAGGTCCATTGCCTATAAATAGAATTTGAATGCCTCATGAAAAGTGTTCGGTTGTAATATCTAATAACTTGCAGAAAACGTCCGTCCGACATTGCTTTTAAATGAAAGTATGACAAATTTAAATGAAAAAATCAATTAGCTAATTAATGGTTTGAGTTGTATAAAGGTTTCCTAAAAAGAACACAATAACATAAAATATTCTTTGTATTCTGTCGCCTCATGGAGTCACTGAATTAAATATTTGAATTAGAGTTACCCATCTTGAAATGTTGCATTCGTAAATTTTGAAATCTCTAAAAATAAGCAGCCTTGGCAGAGTTGGGGCGGGCGCGGTGGAGGGGTATATAATGCTGACACAACGTCTCATTGTTTGATATTGCCATTTCTCGGACCCATCCACCTTTACCTGTATTTTTTCCGACAAATTTTGTACGCCCACCTCAACCTTCCTACGTCAAAAGCTCGTGTTTTGCAGGTCAACGGAATCTGAATGGTTTTGCAAGTCAGTATAATAATATATAATGTGATGTACAAGAGCATTATCATCAATGCATGTTCAGTACCTGTCACCAGATATAACTCAAACAATTAACTTGTAGAGTGCGGGAAGCCAAGACACATTGCTCTGTCGCATTTGATTGGATAATGCCAGACGATTATGAAATGTTTCGTGATGTGTATTGGAAATTCTAGATCACGTCTTCACGATCTTTTGGCAGTTTTGCGTAACAAATTAATAAAAAACATATATAGTACTTTGATCATGGACAATTGGTGTTTGGAATTGTAATGTTTTGAATACTACTTTTGTTCAAGTCATCGGATACTGTCCTGTAGAGGATGTTTTATGCTAATAAAAAATAAATGTTATGCAGTGTATTTGCGTTGAAAGGAGAGTTACTTCCCTTAGATTGCTGAAATGCTGTGTGGGGTGCTGGCCAGCAACGGGAGCTTTGAGCGCCATATAATCAAATGACAATTGACACTATTTTAATACATCCTTCAGCACCAACCGCCTAACAAAATTACAGGCCTACCGAATCTGCATCCACTTTCGGGTGGGGGAGGGGGAGTGACGGATTAAGTTCAACAATTTTGTCTTCCTCTTGACTGAAAAAGGAAAGGAAACGGTACGCGTGCCTTCGTGTGTGAAGTATTCGTACATTCTTAGATTATATTATTTTAATTTATTAATTTAATAACCTATTTTCGAAAAAATAGGTCTCAAAATCATGTCGATAACTTGGTATAATCGACGGATACATTAAATTAGTTTGTCGGGGTTTCCCAAAAAGAACACAATAACATAAAATATTCTTTGTATTCTGTCGCCTCATTGGGTCACTGAATTAAATATTTGAATTAGAGTTACCCACCTTGAAATGTTGCATTCGTAAATTTTGAAATCTCTAAAAATAAACAGCCTTGGCAGAGTTGGGGCGGGCGCGGTGGATGGGTATACAATGCTGACACAACATCTCATTGTTTGATATTGCCATTTCTCGGACCCACCCACCTTTACCTGCATTTTTCCGACAAATTTTGTACGCCCACCTCAACCCTCCTACGCCAAAAGCTTGTGTTTTACAGGTCAACGGAATCTGAATGGGATTGCAAGTCAATCCAATAATATGTAATGTGATGTACACGAGCATTACCATCAATGCATGTTCAATACCTGTCACAAGATATAACTCAAACAATCAACTTGTAGAGTGCGGGAAGCCAAGACACATTGCTCTGTCGCATTTGATTGGATAATGCCAGACGATTGTGATATGTTTTAGATTGCTGAAATGCTGTGCGGGGTTCCAGCAACGGGAGCGTTGAGCGCCATATAATCAAATATTTTAATTCAATGAAATGGGTGAGATTCCTTCAGCACCAACCGCCTAACAAAATTATATACCGAATTTGCATCCACTTTCGGGTGGGGGAGGGGTGTGTGACAATTTTGTCTTCCTCTTGATTGACAAAGGAAAGCAAAACGGTACGCGTGCCTTCGTGTGTGAAGTATTCGTACATTTTGAGATTACATTATTTTAATTTATTAATTTAATAACCTATTTTCGAAAAATAGGTCTCAAAATCATGTCGATAACTTGGTGTAATCGATGGACACATTAGTACACTTTCAATTGCAAAGCCAAGTCAAATGGTTTTAGCGCACCGAAGGCGCGCAGTGGCGGTGTGGGTCATACCCCTTTCGACCCTCGTTTACGGTATACTATTTTACAGTAATTTTTAGATATCATAATCAACCTCATGTCCGGAATGTGGAAAATGATGGGTGTTGATACCCGATGTTGCAGTTCTTCAGGCAAGTATAGTCTACAGCTTATTTTGAAGTAGATTAGGTCTTCATCGGCAAGTATAGTCTGCTTGGGCTCCTTATCTGTGTATTGAACTTTCAACCATTACGAAAACAACAGACCTTAACAAGGTACCACCAACCTGAACATTCCTGGTTCAGGTAACAGACCTGCTATTTTCTATTGCGACGGGACTTGAAATGCGCTAAAGAAGCGCTTTACAAAAATGGTCAAGAAAGCCGCAGCGAAGATGACTATCTAAATTACTGCAGCGGCGCATTGAAGAAAAATGAAAACCACAACTTTCATTTTTTTACAGAGTAGACGGGTATGATCAAATATTTAATAGCATACTCTTTAAGATGGTATCAAATACTTTTTGTTGAAATTAGTTTTTAAATGTTCCGTTTTTGTTTAATATTTTCGCCTTTTTCCACAGTACATACACAGAACGGAACGCTTCTGTAAATGGGTTAATCGATATGGCACGAGTGCCAGCGCGGAAGGATAGAACGAGAGGCCGCAGGCCTCGAGTTTTATCCTTCCGCGATGGCACAAGTGTAATGTGGATCACCCCATTCACACACGCGTGTCGTTCTGTGTTTATTGCACGCCCACACGTCTATAAAACAATTATTAGAAGGACACTCAATAATTCATTTGATAATTATCACTAAAAAGAACACATTTTGTCGCCAACTAAACTTGCGAGGGGAACCTGTGTTAGACATTCGTCCTATGAGTTCCAATGTGTTCTATGTGCCTACTGGCACATAGAACACATTGGAACTCAGGGGACGACTTTTAGCTATCGCTAGGAATTGAAATTGTAATTGCGGTACACGATTTGTAGAAAATTACCGTGAAATTTCCATTCTTATAAAAATAGTCCGTCAACGATTTCCGTTCCACGCATGTGCGGAACAGATTTTTAGCTCACCAACTTCAGTTGGGTGAGTTTATGGCATGGCTCGATCGGTCGGCGTCGGCGTCAGCGTCAGCGTACGTGTCCAATAATGTTAAAGTTTCTGTTTAGGTCACTTAATCGCCCTATTTCCAAATGGCTTTTATAATGCTGCCATATGATGATTATTATCATTTTACCATGATTTATCCCCTCATACCCTACATTTTAGACATTTTTCTTGACAGTTTTAGTTGCGTTTAGTTTTCTGTTTAGCTCAGAATTTCATGTTTAACTAAGTGTTTAGGTCGGCTGCTGTGCTCCTTTTCTTCCCATGGCACTAATATTCATCATACATGTTCCTCAGTATCATTGTTCCATGATTAACCCCTCATACCCTGCATTTTAAACATTTTTCTTGACATTTTTAGTTGCGTTTAGTTTTCTGTTTAGCTCAGAATTTCATGTTTAACTTAGTGTTTAGGTCAGCTGCTGTGCTCCTTCTCTTCCCATGGGACTTATATTCATCATACATGTTCCTCAGTATCATTGTTCCATGATTAACCCCTCATACCCTGCATTTTAAACATTTTGCTTGACATTTGTAGTTGCGTTTAGTTTTCTGTTTAGCTCGGAATTTCATGTTTAACTTAGTGTTTAGGTCAGCTGCTGTGCTCCTTCTCTTCCCATGACACTTATATTCATCATACATGTTCCACAGTATCATTGTTCCATGATTAACCCCTCATACCCTGCATTTTAAACATTTTTCTTGACATTTTTTGTTGCGTTTAGTTTTCTGTTTAGCTCGGAATTTCAGGTTTAACTTAGTGTTTAGGTCAGCTGCTGTGCTCCTTCTCTTCCCATGGCACTTATATTCATCATACATGTTCCTCAGTATCATTGTTCCATGATTAACCCCTCATATCCTGCATTTTAAACGTTTTTCTTCACATTTTTAGTTACGTTTAGTTTTCTGTTTAGCTCAGAATTTCATGTTTAACGAAGTGTTTAGATCAGCTGCTGTGCTCCTTCTCTTCCCATGGCACTTATATTCATCATACATGTTGCTCAGTATCATTGTTCCATGATTAACCCCTCATACCCTGCATTTTAAACATTTTTCTGACATTTTTAGTTGCGTTTAGTTTTCTGTTTAGCTCGGACTTTCATGTTTAACTTAGTGTTTAGGTCAGCTGCTGTGTTCCTTCTCTTCCCATGGCACTTATATTTATCATACATGTTCCTCAGTATCATTGTTCCATGATTAACCCCTCATACCCTGCATTTTAAACATTTTTCTTGACATTTTTATTTGCGTTTAGTTTTCTGTTTAGCTCAGAATTTCATGCTTAACTTAGTGTTTATGTCAGTTCCTGTGTTTTACTTTTAAGAGGTTGTGTTTAGGTAAGCTTTGTCACATGTTATGAGCCTGTTTGATACAGTTCTTGTGTTTGCCAAAGTTACTATCAAAGAGGAATGTTGGTGAGCTATAGGGCGTTGGCGTCCTTCTTGTTATTTTCCGCACGGTTTAGTGTTTCTGAAGGTGGAGATTTGAAAGAACAGGCGTGTAATAAATCGCCTTATTAGTTTGTTAGAAAAGACTGAAGTGGATATCTTCAAAGTCAAAAAAAAATGTACAACATCTTTATGAGAAAATCTGGATAATAACAGATTTGATTAAAGAAAACATAATTTTTTTTTGTTCTTTTAACATATTTTGGATATGTTATTGTTTTAATGGTTCCATTTAACTTTGAAAAGTGGAGTTTTTCAACCTTTGTGGCCTTGTAACAGATAATACCTCCCCTCCCCTAGTGTCACCACGGGTAATTTCTAACGGTGTTTATTTTTTACAGTGGCGATAAAGTGTGTGATGCTTACGGTTTAGAATAAATGCATTGATATGTGTTTAGAGCAACAACAGAATGAAAACAGAATGAAAATGTCCAGTTATAATAGTGTATTCTTTGGTGTGGATGCCGTTTTTCCATCAATTATCCAATGTCATGTTTTTAATTGAAATAAAACCTCTAGCTCTCCACCAGACGTTAGAAGTATTATTCGTTTAACCATTTACCTAACATGAAAAGTAGACGACACTTACAAACAAAATTCTTGAATAACTAATTTTTTATTAGTTCCAAAGAGGGGTCATAATCTATGTTTTTGAGACAAAAATATTAAAAAATAATGAAAATTAATTGGCGATTTTTAAAAATAGCGCCCCCCGGTTTTGGCCGTTACTTTGGGTGAAGGGTTAAAGAGGATTTATTTACTTCAACATACATAAAGGGCGAGCCACGGCAGAGCGGTTACTTCGGTTTCATGGAGAAATTGACTGAAAGAAACTATCTGAAGGAGAATAACTTCTTCGAACTGAACTCACAATTTCGGGGATATTAATTTTGTACACAACTTTTTAAGTTGATGGACTTTTGTCCAGAAAGAAGGGGAAAAACACGAGTTACTTGCCAATTCAAATTCTTATTAATCTGTATTTCATCAAACATTTTTCTCTATTTTGTTCCCACATAATATTATATCTTACCTCCTACAAGTATCTGGGAATTTCATTGGTTCAAAGACGTCACATGCAGACTGCATATAAAATCCTATACTGCCTGTCAACAACAGCTATGAGTAATCTCCCCTTTGTTCATTGATTATTCAAAATGGCGCCAGCCGACAAACGCTTCAAGTTGGAAGATTGAGTATTGGAAGCCCATATTTGGTCTGAAGTGCAGGTAAGGCAACTTAAAAGGCTTCATATTCTGTTGGTGTGTGTCATGTTACCTTCGAAATGAAACTGTTTGGTATGTGTGAATTTGCCTTGTTACAATTTATGGGAGAGTGCCTGTAGACACTCTACCATGAATTGTGACGAGGCAAGACACGTGAACACATTGTGAGAATTCTCCCATTTAATTTTGATCACTGTTGTTATTAGTTCTGTGCATCGATGCAGCAGTCGGTAAGATATATTCGTTACACAGTTTGTTGGTGGCCTAATATGGTATCAGTTAATTCCATATTGGACTTGAGCTTCGCTCTCGTCCAATATGAAATTAACTGACACCATATATACCATATTAGGCCACCAACAAACTGTGTAACTAATAATATATTGCGATATAAATATTATGTAGGAAAAAAAATAAAGAAGAACATGTAATATGAAGATAAAAAAAGGTTAACAGTGAGCTATTGAAGGGACGGTTTGGGTCTTTTACGCTCCGGAGACAATACCATGTCAAATATGGTATCGCGTGCTTTGATGCTTGAAAAATCACGGAAGTTAACTCGAAATTCTGGCTATTACTGAAGGAGTACTTATTGTTTAATATGATTAGTTTGGAAAAAGAGAGTTTCTTCTAGTCAACTTGTGTACTCCTCTATTAGTATTTCTTAACCCTATGAACTCTGGTGCATCTTCCATGCCAGTTCAATGGCAGCAATTAGAAGAGTCCATATTCTTTATTTGGAGTAGACCAATCCATATTTCAACGTGCAGCCTCGGTTATGCACGTTGAAAATATTAATTGGTGTACGCCACACATTTACTGAACGGCCATCCTATTTAATGACGTTATGACGTATCATGTTCCTGACTGGATAAGCGGCCGCTCTCGTGTTCAAAGGGTTAAACTTACACATTGAGCAGAAACAGATGTTAACTTAAATTTTACGTTATGTGGATTCTATACTGGTCACTGAAACGACGAAACGAGCAGGGGCGCCGGAAGCACTTCAGGTGGGGGAGGGGGGGGGGGGGGTAATTTACTCGTACTAGCATGCGAAGCATGCATGTCTCGAAGGCCAGAAATGGGGCACTTGAAGAGGAGGTGTCTCCCTCTCATGGAGAGGGAGGCACCTCCTCCCACCACCCTAAATGAATGAATGAATGAATGGATGAATGGATGAATGAATGAATGAATGAATGAATGAATGAATGAATGAATGAATGAATGAATGAATGAATGCTCACATTTCATAAAAAATATTACAGTATTTCAACAATTTGTTATAAAGAAACATGTAAATTATCATACTGGTATTTGCTTTCTGCGGGAGGGTGAGGTAGCCATTAGGCTGTCTTACTCTCACCCACCTTAAAGAGAGAGAGAGAGAG
The DNA here is from genome assembly GCA_031216915.1 of Pictodentalium vernedei. Taxonomy (NCBI): domain Eukaryota; kingdom Metazoa; phylum Mollusca; class Scaphopoda; order Dentaliida; family Dentaliidae; genus Pictodentalium; species Pictodentalium vernedei. The sequence goes on from CM062296.1 coordinate 767,953,875, forward strand.
AGAGAGAGAGAGAGAGAGAGAGAGAGAGAGAGAGAGAGAGAGAGAGAGAGAGAGAGAGAAGTAAAAAAGGAAGAGAGAGGGGGAACTGGGGAAGAGAAAGCAAGGCTAAAGGCGGACAATCATCCCTTCGAATAAGTCGTTAAAAAACGTATTGTTGCCCCGTGGAAGATTACATAGTTCGAGACAGAGCACTCACAATGCGCTGAAATTTCTACAAAGAGGGAAAAAGGATACAGATACCCAGAGCCAGATAACTCCCAGACCAATATTGAAGTGCATACATAAGTGATCACACTTTTATCTTGGGTACAAAAGATATGGGTATAGACGATGTGAAAATCAGCTCTATTACTCCTGTTAATTTGAAAGATGGCCTTCACCGTGCCGCACTCCACTTTCTCCTCTGCATTCTTGACACAGTCTATTCGTAGATATAATACTATTTTTGTATGAGTCTATAAAAGTGGTCATCAATTTCTTTTTAAATACATTTCTAGGATAGTTTTGGGTGTAGGGACCAACTTCATTCCAAATTTTCGGAAATGTATGAAATGGAAAATTTGCCGAAAATTGAGTTCGTGGTTTCAGTCTTTGTATCATATCAGTTTTGTATCATATCAGTTTTGGTTTGAGTCTTTGTATCATATCAGTTTGCCTAGTGATTCTCTCACGTTCGTTTGTGTTCAGTGTATAAAGACCATCTAATGATTGTGGAAGCTTTTTTTATTAACCCAGTCATGCATAAACAAAAGGACGTTTAGTTTATAAAGGTCTTTGAACTGAAGAATTTTATTTTTTTTGAAAAGTGGCTCAGTGTGGGCGTTATACTGTTTGTTATTAACCCTTTACCTAACGTAACGGCCAAAACCGGCCAGCGCTATTCTCAAAAATCGCCAATTAATTTTCAAAATATTTTCATTTTTTGTCTCAAAAACATAGGTTATGACCCCTCGTTGGAACGAGCTCGTCGAGCTCGTTCCAAGGAGGGGTCGTAACCTGTGTTTTTGAGACAAAAAAATGAAAACATTTAGTTATTCAAGAATTTTTTTTGCAAGTGTCGTCTGCTTTTCATGTTAGGTAAAGGGTTAATTACTCGTATAACTCGCTTTTGTAAGATATGCAATTTGTTTGCTGCTCATTAAATTTTGAAAACTCTTTGAGCGGATTTGGGGTGTATTTTAGTTTTACTTCGAGAATAAAACACTGAAAAAAATTGAGTGACGAACCTGGGAAAGCATTGTCTGCCCCTTCTCGCCCTCTGTAGTCCGAAGGTATGGAGGACAGGTGTCCCCTCCAGGCCTGGCATTCTGAAAAATGCAGGAGGGCAAAAAATCGCTCTCCCCAATCAGCTTAGGAGAGCAATTAACTTTACACAGCATTTTAAGTATCCAATTGAACGAACTCATTGAAACTGAAACCAACAGTCTACATCAGTGATTTTATTAACTTTACTAAGGTAAAGCGAAATCTCTTAGACATCTAGATGTCTCACTCAACAACCGAACAAGAACGACGAATGTCGAATAATGAATTGGGAATAAGTAACGGTTGTCACGTCAGTCTTTGAAATGGGTATTTTTATTTACAGTGTTGCCTATATGATTAATATTCACATTATCTGTTAAAGAAATGTGGAGTGTGTGATTCAGCATCAGTGTCTGCGTCCAGCTAGAAATTCAAGCTTTGATTATCTCCCTTGATATTCAATGCAAATAGAAATTTTCTGTCCCATGGGCGGACCTAGTTAATAGTATTTTAGACGGCAATGTTTGAATGGGGAAATATTTTGTCGAGTGGACGGTTCGACAAAACTTCAAAATTTTTCCCGGATTCAATACAATAAATATTTGTATTTCATTTTGTCCCGCAAACATACTATTTTCACAATAAATAATTTTATGAATTACCCAGGGACGTATCCAGGCTAAATGAAGAGAAAAGTGGGAAGAGCAAATATTTTAACTCTACTTTATCCTATCTCACGCCGAAAGGGGTGGAGAGAGGAAATTCGGCCCGGGGTTAATTCTATGACCAGCCCCCCCCCCCCCTCCCCCTCCATGTTTACAAAGGTGTCGGCATACTGATACGAGTGCCGAGGGCACAAGCAATGATAGGTGGTTTGGTGTGTGTGTGTGTTGGGGAAAAGAAAATTTTAATAAAAATTTTTCAAGTTCATCAGTGAGTACCCAGTGACCTAGAGTTATAGCTTTTGACAGCTTGAAGTGATAACTATATTTATCATAAGACTCGTCCGTTTTGTTCACTTTAAAACATTTGATATTTTGTTTTCATATTAATCAGTGATAAATATAGCCTTCCTTCAATTTCATTGGTCAATTTCAAAACTAGACAATTTGATTGGCTGAACAAAATACAACTGGGCCACATTTTCATAATTTGCATAATTAGCTTTGGGAGCTTTCATTGGTCAATTTCAAAACTGAACAATTTGGTTGGCTAAACAAAATACAACTGGGTCACATTTACATAATTTCAGTAGGGAGAATTTACGTTATCTGTCCTATTTAGGGTGGGTTATATTGTATTAATCTTTTACCTACAAGAAAAACGCCATTCATTTTGTTTATATTTTCACTTTTTGCTTCCAAAACATAGATTATGACCCCTCATTGGAACGAGCTCGTTCCATTGAGGGGTCATAACCTATGTTTTGGAAGCAAACAATGAAAATTTTTAGTTATACGAGGATGTTTTTTCCAAGTGCCGTCTGCAACTCAAGTTAGGTGATGGGTTAAATGGGTCATACTAAGTGGCTAATTTGTGCGTGTGTGTGTCATATGATAAATAGAATATGAAATGAGTGTTTTTCTCGTATAATATTTTTGAAACTCGTCCGAATTTTCCGTTTGGGCTCGCCAAAACGGAAAATTCTTAGACTCGTTTCATAAATATATTATATGAGAAAAACAGTCATCCCATATCCTCTATTTCCTCAAGTTGATTTAATAAACTTCAAGAATCATGCGGTCCAAAATTACAAACGTTGATCAAGTGCAGAGCTCCATTTACAATACAACCCCCAATTTAACTGTTACCTGGGGGAGGAGGGGGAGGGGGGGCTAGTCCAAACATGACCTGAAAAGCCGTATTTTTATTTTTTGGTTTGTCTTTTGAAAGGACGTACCAAACCCAAAAATTAAAATACAATTTTTCAGGCCATGTTTGAACTGGAGGTAGGCCTCACCCAAGAATCCTGGACTCTTGGGACAAACTCGGGCCTCCAGAGTTCTGGACCCCGGGGTCACTACTCCGGGTTCCAACCCTTTCCCCGGCCCTATTCACCACAGGTTAAGGTTCAGGGTCTTCCCAAGGGAAACAGTTAACTCGCAATTAACTGAATATACAATTTAATAAATCGAATAAACAAATTAGTAAACTGAATAAACAACCTTATGTTAAATTGAATTAATAGACTTCTAATAACTTGAATAAATAGTCTCGTAATAAACTGAATTAACAAATTAGGTATTTGAATAAACAATTTACTAATTTGCTAATTCAAATTATTAACTAAGCATTGTCTGACGCTACCACGCCCCTGTGATGTTCAGACTGAACAACGTCAATCAAATTTTCTGCAAAAGTTCATTTCTTTTCTCATTAGTAAGGCAACATACCGTTCCTCGCGGAAAACTTGAGTATTCTGTGATAGATATTTGTTCACACTTCATTCTGATATACCGTATATATAGGTATATACAGTATACAGAATGTCTTATATTTGAGCAGCAGAACATTCATAACCAATATGTTGATTGCACTTTATTTGGCTCTGTAACAATATTCTATATGCTAACGCATTCCAGTTAAAAACAGTTACATTTTGATTTGATGACATTGAACTTATACGCCGTATTTACAATACGACGTATGAAGTGCAGTTTTATCCAATCTAAATGTATACACATTATTTATCGAACGTCTTATTCCGGTTTGAGTGCGTATTCTATACAAGTACTGGAATTCAAGTATTCTTGTCTTTGCCATAAATACCCATAAGCGTAGCCATATCGATCACTATTACATCGTTTGTTTCATAACGATTATTAATTTCATATGAATGTTAGTCCCAACATCGCATTATGCTCCGACTTCAATAGTACCTAGCTTCAATAATGATTGAATTGAATAATCTGAGAACTATTACGCCGAAAAAGGCGACTTTCACAGCTTGGAATGTCCAGGGAGTCAAACTCCAAGATCCAGATTTTTTAAAGTGTATTACTAAACATGATTTCATTACATTAGTGAAACCTGGCAAAACCAGGAGAGCGACGTTCATTTACCTGGGTATGAGCAAGTCGAACTTCCTAGGCAAAATGGAGACAGAGGAGGTATTGTCTTTTATTATAAAACATGTTTCAAACCATTTTTTGAAAACACAAAAATGATAGATGAAATTGCATTGTGCGTTGAATTTAAAGGAAAGATGTTTGGTTTGGACAACAAGATTGTTTTTATATCTGCATACGTTCCCCCAAGCAATTCAAGTTACTGGAATACAAGAAGAGAAATGAAAATGAAACTCTTTGAAAATATTCAAACGCATTTACTTGAATATCAAGTTCATGATATGGTTGTACTTGCTGGTGATTTTAATGCCAGAATTGGAGAGAAACCGGATCACGTTGCAGGCGATAATGACAAACACCTCCCCCTTCCCGATCATTACATTTTGGACACTGAGAAACTAAGAGCAAACATGGATCGACATGTTAATGTATTCGGTAATCAACTTTTGGCAATGTGTAGAAATGTGGGTTTGCGGATAGTTAATGGGAGAAAAGTGGGAGACACACTAGGTCATTTCACGAGCTATCAATATAATGGAGCCAGTGTTGTTGACTACGTTATTATATCGGAAATGTTTTTCTGTGATGTCGATTATTTTTGCGTAAAATTGCCCTCTGAATTTTCCGATCATTGTCAGCTTGTTACTCACTTCAAATATGATGTTAAATGCAACCTGTCAACGGAGGGAAAATACAAATATAAATATTCAAAACAAACTAAACTGAAATGGACATCGGATAGCAACGAGAAAGCTATACAACGTCTTAATAACAGTAAGGTTAAACTTGAACATAACAAATTCCTAAGAAATGATTACAGCATTGATTGTAAGGGTACATCTGAAGCTGTGCAAGATTTCATGTCAATCTTGAAATCAATCAACAATTCTGCGTGCATGAGATTACCGGTCCGTAAGGGTAACACAATGCGTAAACGGCGGTGGTTTGATGATAGATGCAAAACTTTGAAAAATGATTTAAACAAAGTTATAAATGAAATGCGGCATGATCCATCCAATGATGGTTTACGAATCAAGTATTTTACAATACGGAAGGCATACAAAAAGGAAACAAAGTTTAAAAAAAAACAATTTTTTTGTGCGTTGTACAAACAATTGGATGATTTGGAATCTAGCGACCCAAAACAATACTGGGACCTTATTAACAAACTGCGACAAAAGAAGAATTGTGACAATCAACTTAATCCCGACACCGCAGTAGAATTTTTCTCCAAATTGTACTCTAAAAATGGAGATACTGGCGTTATTAATGATAATAATTCATTTTATTGTCCGGAAATAAAAGTAAAGTTGAACAATACTCCTATCACACCATCGGAAATACTTTCAAAGTTGCGCGAATTGAAAAGTGGGAAAGCATCGGGTCTTGACAATATTAGTAACAGTTTGCTGAAAGCAGTTGGTCCATGCATGACAGATAGTTTATCAAAACTTTTCAACCAAGTTTTAACTTCTGGTTGTTATCCGGAAGATTGGAGTAAGTCTGTTCTTTCCTTAATATATAAGAAGGGTGATCGCAATGATCCAAACAATTATAGGGCCATTGCTGTAAGTTCCGCTATCGGAAAATTGTTCAACAAAATTATCAACCAAAGATTATCTGATTTTATAGATGATAACAATATTATTGGCGAAAACCAGTTTGGATTTTGCAAAGGAAAAGGGACCACAGATAGTGCCTTTGTTTTGAAAACGGTTATTGACAAATACAAATTTTCAAAAAAACCACTGTATGCTGCTTTTGTTGATTTTCGCAAAGCATTTGATTCGGTGAACAGGGAATTGCTCATGTTGAAACTTCAACATATAGGTGTGAGTGGTGAAGTATTCAACGTGATCAAATCTATGTATGAATCTAGCTTTTATTTGACTAAAACTTCTATTGGGTTGGGACCAGCCTCCCTCTCTTCTGTGGGTGTCCGTCAAGGGTGCATCTTATCTCCCTCTCTATTTAAAGTTTTTATTGAAGACATAAAAGACATTTTCGACAATTTGTGTGATCCTGTGTGGATTCGTGGTTACAAATTAAATCATCTTCTTTTTGCAGATGATCTTGTAATGATATCTGATAGCCAGAAAGGGCTTCAACGGTGCCTCAACAAGCTCCACAATTATACTGAAACTAATATGCTGCAAATAAACGTTGGAAAAACAAAATGTTTAAGATTTGGATCTGCGTCAGTTAATGAAGCACAAAAGCAACCAATATTTTTTATCGGAGACAAGCGTATTGATATGGCTGACGAATTTACATATCTAGGAATAAAATTCTCAAAAGATGGTACATTCTCTAAAGCCCAAAATGATTTGGTTGTTAAAGCCCAAAAAGCTTTATACTCACTTTTTCGTGCATTTAACGAAACTTCACGGGTTCCAATAAAGACAATGTCAAAGCTGTTTGATAAATTAATTCAACCTATAGCCTTATACGGGTGTGAAGTCTGGGGATCAGAAATAACGTACGGTAAGCGTTACAACATAGCCTGTGACAAATTACACACTTCCTTTTGTAAAAAAGTCTTGGGGGTTGGGAAAATTTCCTCCAACCTTGCGGTCCGCGCAGAACTTGGTCGATATCCGCTATATATCGAGGCGGTAAGTAGGATGGCTTCTTTCGCAATCAAAATATCTGAGAATCAAAATGACCTGATGTGGAATGTGGTAGCTGAACAAAGAAATCGTAAAGGCAAACCGGAATCCCCTTTCAAATTACTGGAAAGATACGGTCTCGCTGTCCCTCAACATCCAATTATCACTAACACTAATGTTATAGGTAAGCTCAAGTACAATTTGCGCTTGCAGCATGTAAACACGTTCAAGAAGTCAATGTTTGAGAACTGCAAAAAGAATGGAGATAATAAACTGAGAACTTACAGGCTGTTTAAAAATGACTATTCAATGGAAACGTACTTAGTGGAAACGAACACGGCGGAAGACCGGGAAATTTTCACTAAGCTTCGTATCAGCAATCATAAGTTAGCTATTGAAAAAGGGCGACATTATCAACTGCCGAAGCCTGTTATCGACAGGATATGTACTCACTGTGAAGCAAACCCCGGGAAAATAGAAAACGAATACCATTTTCTTATGGAATGTACACATTATTCAGAGCTTCGATCACAACTATTTGTTCTGATGAACAGTGAGATTGACGGTTTTATTGATCTGAGTATATTTGAGAAATTCAAATTAATATTTGAAAATAGAACCCCCAGTTTATGCCATAAAATCTGCAGCGTGATCCGGGATTTTTTCGCCAGACGATTATGATATGTTTAGTGATGTGTATTGGAAATTCTAGTTCACGTCTCCACGATCTTTTTCGTATCAAATTAATAAAAATATAGTACTTTGATCATGGAAAATTGGTGGATGAAATTGTAATATTTTGAGTACTACTTTTGTTCATGTTACTTGTAGATTATCGCATACTGTCCTGTATAGGATGTTTTATGCTAATAAATGTTATGTTATGTTATGTTATGTTATGATGTATACTGAACGTAGTAAAGAAGCCGGACAATTATCCACAGATATTTCGCATAATTTCCATAGAACACTTTATTAGCAACCAGCATGTGGCTGGTCAAGTTTGTAGCTTCCTTATTGTTTTAAGAAAGATTGCTTAACAGAGCGACACCATTCCTTTTTAAGGATTCGAAAGTAGTGTAACTTTGATATAAATACGTTCGGATCCGACTCCCCTATTTGGCTCGCGAATGCCCAGAAAACAACTCCAGTTGTGGTAAAACAATGTGAATTTTTAAACATGTAGCGAATTCTCATGCAGGATATCAGTCTTCAACTGGAACCTGGCGTATACATACGTTACGAAATAGTACTACTGCCATGCGGTACAGAACGTTCTTAGTCGATGCCCTTTAACCCTTTGAACCCTTGTAGTATCTTCCATGTCAGTTCAATGGCAGCAGCTGGAAGAGTCCATATTCATTATTTGGGGGTAGACCAATTAATATTTTCAACGTGCAGCCTTGGGGCTGCAAGTTGAAAATATTGATTGGTGTGCCCCACACATTCATTTAGCAGCCATCCAACTTAAAAAAATTATGGGGAGCGCGGTGGCTCAGTGGTAGACTGTTCGACTTCTGTGCTAGAGTTCCTGGCTTCGATCCCCGTCCGGGACGACCCGCGTTGTGTCCTTGGGCAAGGCACTTTATCCCGGTTGCCTACATGAGGGCACGATGACGCCGTGTACTGAGGCGTACTGCACGTCGATGGTGCGCATGTCTTCAGTCGCTGTAACCCTGCTTGAGCGGAGCTTGATCAGGGTTAGAATGTTGAGGAGCTGACAGTTGCTCGACGACGCTCGGTGGTTCTCTCCGGATACCGACTTCTTCCACCCGTAAAACTGTTGCGGTCACGATTAGCCATTGTGCATAAGTACGTGACCTTAAACACCAATAAATAAATAAATAAATAAATAATGAAATTATGACGTATCATGTTCCTGGGATCGTGTTCAAAGGTTTAAAATTGGATAAACACGCATCTTTCTTATCAGTTGTCCTGGAAGCTTCTGGCGTGGTTACTCGTTAGTCGTCGGTTCTCCCGCGGCATTTCGATCTGGTTATCCGGACTTACGGGAAAGTTAGCTCCCCTTAGTTCTCCAAACTTGTCAGTTGCATTTAACACTAGGGGTATGGGGATTTCATATAAGAATTGAAATTTCAAAATACTTCCGACACTGTATCATCATTGTGCGCATCATTTCACAAACGTAAGGCATTTTTCTGTAGAGTAGTATAAAAAGCTGGCTGGCTTTTTATAATATTTTTCCCAATTAGTTTGAATGTTTGATTGTTATTCTCTGTTTAACCCTTTACCTAACATCAAACGCAGACGACACTTGCAAAAAAGATTCTTTATAACTAATTTTTTTTCGTTTTTGTCTCAAAAACTCCGTTAAATTGGAATACAAGTTGGCAGTTATTTACGGACGAATTAGGGGGGCGCGGTGGCTCAGTAGGTAGAGGTGCAGGCTGCAAGCCGAGAGGTCCTCGGTTCGAATCCCACCTGCGGCAACCGCGTTGTGTCCTTGGGCAAGACACTTCACTTCCATTGCCCATGTGGGGGCACGATGACGCCGTGTACTAAGGCGTACTGCACGTCGATGGTACGCATGTCTTCAACCAATCTAACCCTGCCTGTGCTACAGTGCGGAGTTATGATGTTGGGTAGCTGGCAGCTGCTCGTCGTTGCTCGGTGGTTCTCTCCGGGTACTCCGGCTTCCTCCACCCGTAAAACTGTCACGGTCATGATTAGCCATTGTGCATAAATATGTGACCTTAAACATCAATAAATAAATAAATATACGGACGAATTATGAGGCCTCCGTGCAGACGCTCAATCAGTTATCCATATTATTTCTTTATTTATTTTCTAGTGTTTAACCCTTTATATAACATGAAAAGCAGACGACACTTGCAAAAGCAATTCCTGCATAACTATTTTTTTTTTATTTTTTGTCTCAAAAATATAGGTTATCACCCCTCGTTTTGTCGAGATCGTTCCAACGAGGGGTCATAACCTATGTTTTTGAGACAAAAATGAAAATATATTGAAAATTAATTGGCGATTTCTGGCTCACCAACGTTAGTTGTGTGAGCCTATGGCATAGCCCTCATGTCGGCGTCGGCGTCTGCTCTCAAATATTTTGAACTTTTGTGTGCAGGTTTTTATTTTTTGGCTCTTTAAAATTTTGTTTAGTTTCTGCATATTGCTATGGTGGTTCACTATAACATTTAACTCTTTTCCAAAGTATTTTATCTTAATTTTAACCCTTTGAATCAAATTTTAGACTTATTTTGATGTTGTGCGTGCAGGTTTTGATATTTTTTTTCCCTTTCTTCCAAGTTGAGATTTACCTTGCAGCACATATGCCTGGCTTTCTATTGTATGTAAACATGCATCTTAGGGCTAAGTTTGTATTATTTAACCCTTTTCCCACTGAATCACTTCAATTTTGGACTTTTATGTGCAGGTTTTGGACTTAGGCTTACAGCTTTTTACTTTTATGTACAGGTTGTGATAAAAAAAAAAAAATTAAATTGAGGTTGACCTCACTGCATATTGCAGTGGTGGTTACTATAACATTGATATCTTTCCAGTGCATTTTTAAAAAAAAAATTTTAACCCTTTCAATCGATTTTTTTACTTTTATGTGCAGGTTTTGAGGTTTGTCTTTCTTTTCTTCCAAGTGGCGACTTACCTTGTAGCATATTGCCATGGTTCCTATTTTATGTTAGGATGCTTCTTGGGGCTATTATTATATTATTTAACCCTTTAGCTGCTTATTTATTTTAATTTTGGACTTTTGTGTGCAGGTTTTGGACTTTTGTATGCAGTTTTTGATATTTTTTTTAAGTGGAGTTTTACCTCACTGGCATATTGCCATTGTGGTTACTGTAACATTTTCAGGGTATTTTTCTAAATTTTAATCCTTTGAAACAAATGTGATGCTTTTTTTACTTTTACGTGCAGGTTTTGAGGTTTGTCTTTCTTTTCTTCCAAGTGGATATTTTTCAAGTAGAGTTTCACCTTACTGGCATATTGCCATTGTGGTTACTGTGACAGGGTATTTTTCTCATTTTAACCCCTTGAAACAAATGTGATACTTTTTTTTACTTTTATGTGCAGGTTTTGAGGTTTGTCTTTCTTTTCTTCCAAGTGGCGACTTACCTTGTAGCGTATTGCCATGGTTCCTATTTTATGTTCGGATTCTTCTTGGGGCTATTGTTATATTATTTGACCCTTTAGCTGCTTATTATTTTAAATTTTGGACTTTTGTGTGCAGGTTTTGTACTTTTGTGCGCAGGTTTTGATATTTTTTTAAGTGGAGTTTTACCTCACTGGCATATTGCCATGGTGGTTACTGTAACATTTTCAGGGTATTTTTCTAAATTTTAACCCTTTGAAACAAATGTGATACTTTTTTTTACTTTTACAGGTTTTCAGGTTTGTCTTTCTTTTCTTCCAAGTGGATATTTTTCAAGTAGAGTTTCACCTCACTGGCATATTGCTATTGTGGTTACTGTAACAGGGTATTTTTCTCAATTTTAACCCCTTAAACAAATGTGATACTTTTTATTTTACTTTTATGTGCAGGTTTTGAGGTTTGTCTTTCTTTTCTTCAAAGTGGAGACTTACCTTGTAGCATATTGCCGTGGTTCCTATTTTATGTTACCATGCTTCTTAGGGGTTATTATTATATTATTTAATCATTTAGCTGCTTTTTTCTTTTCTTTAATTTTGGACTTTTGTATGCAGGTTTTGAACTTTTTGTTTTTTTACTCCAGCCACGCCTTTACATTGGCCACCTGTTGGTGAGCCACGGGGTACTGATACCCCCTCTAGTTTAGAATAGCGCTAGCCGGTTTTTGTCGTTACATTGGGTAAGGGGTTAACCCCGTGTAAAAATAAGAAAACGGCGCTTTCGTCAACTGTTGATGTTCTGTAACTTTTTTTCTGTTTATTATGTCAACTGTGTGCGCACCGTGACATATAATATAGACACTATCTTTTCCATTAATATGAAAGCCTAGAAAGAAGGATTTCCTAAAAAAAAATTCCTGGGAAGAATACATACGTGCAGATTACTGTAAAACACATTCGCCAAACAAAGTGCCCAAGTGGACAATTACTCATTTGATTCTAATTAGCTTGCCATAAAATGCCAAATTTCCTTTTGTAACTTTTAATAAATGAAAACAACAGACATCCCCGAAAGGAAACTTCGCTTCGTTTTCTGCTGATGCCATAGGTGTTTTCCCCAACAATTACATGCTTCTTAATTAGACCTTCTTTATCCGTCTAATAATTTCAGGTGAGAGGACTATATCGAACTTTATCGTACGTCCAGTTTCATGACGAGATAAGTCACGGTGTATGCAGGGGGTTAAGCGTTTCATAACAAGATTTTGAAATACAGTGTCCTATATTGGTTGAAATACGCATGCAGATGTTGCAATGAATACACCTGGATGCAATCTCCAGTTTTCAATCATCATGTACACATTTTGGTGGGTGGAGTCAAAGTATTCTGCATTATACTGCCGCCGTCATAAAAATCGACTTCTTAATCCTTTGAACCCTACAGGCTGCTTTTCCGGCCCAGTGACCTGATACGTCATAACATACCCAACAATGTTGATTAAAATAATATCTTACGCGAAAATTATCTCCCTTGAGATTTCTGAACTTGCGAGATGAAATCCAATTAAGAAGGCAGTGAATGTGGGTGGTGAGGTGTGAAATTTCTGAGTCTTGATGTACGTGCATGAATGACAATGAGGTGTGAAATAGCGACACCAATTAAAGCAATGGCAATGTAATTTCTCATCCATCTGCGTTATTGTACAGTCCGAGAATGTGTTTTCATAGCAATTTGGAAGTTTTAATTCTTCAGAGGAAAAAAAATGGAAAACCACATCTGACAGACTTTTAAATTATTAAAAAGAACAGTGCCTGTATTTTATGCAACGATGCACACACAGTTGATACAATGAATATAAAAAAGTTCTAGATCACCAAAAGGGTCTGAAAAGGCAGTTTCCTATTTTTTTAAATGGGTTTCTACAGGGAACAATAGTCCAATGTTCAAATTGATTGGGAAAAAAGTGTAACAAGATAGCTTTTATTTGCTTATACTACGCCACGGGGAAAAAAACTGAAGTTTGTGAAATGATGCGCACATCGATGATAAAAATACACGAATATTAAAAAAAATAAGTTTTTATATGAAGTTCCCATCTCTCTCAGTGTAAAGTGCCTGAACAGCTTTACCAAGTTAAGGGGAGGTAATGTTATAGAGAATCGCATCAAGGGAAACATTTTCTTGTCCATGTTTCATTGAGTGGGGTGGTTTTTAAGTGAATGAGTGGGGCAAACCAATCAATATTTTTAACGAGCAGCCCAAAGGCTGTACGTTGAAAATATTAATTAGTCTATCCCCAAATAACGAATATGGTTCTCCCAACTGTTGCCATTGAATCGACATGGAAGATACCACCGGTGCTGAAGGGGTTAATAGTTTAACTTTCCACACATTTTGTGCAAGATTTGTACACCATCTGCTCAACTTCGAGAATTAAACCCAACAGCATCTGATGTGGCTTCAAGTTTGCTTGACGTATAAAAGATTTTTACTTGCGAGCGGTATCGGTAGGCCCTGGGTTGTTATGATTGCGCAGTAGATGGAGTCTCTTGGAGGTCGCCACACACATGATAGCACACAGCCACCGGATACCGATCCTAATTTTATAAGTGTTTGAACTGTATCCGTTTAGTTAGATTAACTAACCAATGTGCATGTGTCTGCTCTGTGCTCGTGTACCTTTGTTTTCTCGTTGGTCTCATTTACTGTTCGCGACAGTGCAAGCCCTTCACACCATTTACAGGGTAAAACTATTTGATTTCCTAAACCCCACAAGACTATGACAACAGAAGAGTAGCGAGGGGGTTGGTGGGGGTATCTATTTATTTATTTATTTAATGGGGTTCAACGACACGTTCAACAGCCAGAATCACCTTGTGTCGGGTCGGACAATTTTATGTGTGGAAGAAGCTGGAGTATCCAGGGAGACAAACCGAGCAGCGGCGAACAACTGTCAGACTTCCCAACGTACTAACTCCACACAAGCAGGGTTGGCTGATAATAGCACTGGTTGAAGACAAGGACACCATCGGCCTCAGGGATGCCGGAGCTTAATTCGAATTGGGGTGGGGCTAAAAAAATGCCGGTTTGGAGAGTCCAAGCTCCTACGGGTGACCATGGTTTTGATAAATTAGACCCAAAACACTCAATTTCCTTGCATTTCAGTATCATTTTAACGCAAGACACTGCGTCCTCGTGGGCAGAAAGTTTCAAAATCTAGATCGAGAACGTCCCCAGGAGCCCGATAAACAAAATTGGTTATCTGACGATTAAGCATGTCGAACGAGATCATACGAAGCCGAAAAATAATTCAAGTTTGCCATAATTTGTTACTATGTTACAAGGATTATCTAAAACAAATGTTAATTGATGAAATAGACTGTACAGATCGCTTCTAAGGAATGTACTCAGCGAAAAAGTGCGGATAGGGGTGTGGGTGTGGTGAGGCCCTCTAGTCCCTCCGCCTCCGGCGTTCTTGGGCTTGCTGTACGCTTTAGTACACAACAATCGATATTAAGTGCATTTCCCAAAGACACAACGCAGTTACCCCTGGCGGGGGTCGAGCGGTGGACCTTTCGGTTTGAAGCCCGAGGTATGTGATAACCCTGTTACAACCGATAATGTTACAACGCCGCATAATGTTACACCGACGCATAATGTTACAAAAAATGTAGTAAACAACCGATAATGTTTTAAACTCCGCATAATATTATAACTTTTTTCAACCCGTTATGTTATAAAAATCGACGCGTAATGTTATAACTTTTTTCAAACCGTTATGTTACAACAAATTAACCGATAATGTTATAACTTCTGTATACTAATTCCAGTTACAGCTGTTGTAGATGGACTTTACCACTTACCATTTATTGCCGCATAAAGGTATGTAAGATTTATACTAAAGGTTTCTGCTCTGCTCAAGGCGAGGAGACACCCCTCTCCCCAACTCCCGGGGATTTATTTTAGAATGATCTAGTCATGTTACATAGACGCGGATTATCCTGGTAACTCAATCGTGTGACGTCATTACCATGATCGTGCAGTGCCCAACATGGTGAAGGCGGGGGTGGTGGGGAGGGGTGCTATTTTATCTGGTTGGAACGTTTACCGACATGCGTAGTCTTCGCTTCCAGAAATGTAGTGTACCATAGTCCCCTGACGCCTTTTTGGGATGGGCAAATACCTCTGTTTCTGCTTGTTTTGGGCATCTAAAACTCATTTGTCGCATATTTCTTAGTCATAAGAATATCGCCGTGGCAGTTTTTTTCTTGGTGTTTTAAAAAAGTGTAAGTTGATCTATCGATACGTCGGAGCTGAAAGTCGTGGGGAGGCTTTTCGTACGGGCCTCGACGCTAGTGGAGGTGGCAAAGTACATAGTTGCATTACTGACCAGGTTCCATTCATCTAAAAAACTCACTTGTTCCAGTTTGTTGGTTTTCCGCCTTCTTTCCTGCATCACGGTGCTCACGATTATCTTTGGAGAAAAAAATGCACCATACACACAGAAATACTGGTAATAAATTACCCCAAGTGTACGGAAATAATTGAGTAGATACTGTCAAGAAAATGCAGAAGAATGCTTCTCCTAGCACTAATTTAACCCTTTTGGAACGAGCTCGATGAGCTCGTTCCAAAGAGGGGTCACATGATATGGTTTTGTCGAAATTTTTCGAAAAATAAAATTTTTTCAGCTGCTGAATTTGCATATTACGCTGGCGGATGCGGGCGGTTCGTTGGGTAAAGGGTTAAAAACAAAATTCTGGGGGAGTAGCCCGCTTATCGCTTCGCACTGGGGCCGTAACGCCCGTTCTACACATTTCCCCGGGACCCGTTCTCGCTCTCCCTGATGAAATTTTATTCCATGCAGTTTATCGGACGAAATTCAATAGACGATCAGAATTTGTTACATTTTAAGGTAGTAGAAATCATCGCGGTATCGAAAAGGTTACTGAAAGTAAGTGCGCACGTTGTTATCAGTTAGCCCACGCGAAAAAACATTCCCACTTTAAATATCTTCCGTTTTTTCACACATCAGTGTTTTGTTTGGCTCGCAACGTAAACACTGTGTGAAGTGTTCAAGTTGAAGTGTATGAATGAATCAAAACATGGCAATCCCGATATCATCATCTGTAACCTCTTGTAATTTGAAAGAATCAATCTGTACAAATGACCAAACACCCTTAACCTTGTTAACACTGATAGCATCCAAATGGCTTTTGTTAACCCTTTACCAAACCTGAAAAGCAGACGACACTTGCAAAAAAAAATTCTTGAATAACTAATTTTTTTCATTTTTTGTCTCAAAAACATAGGTTATGACCCCTCGTTGGAACGAGCTCGACGAGCTCGTTCTAACGAGGGGTCATAACCTATGTTTTTGAGACAAAAAATGAAAATATTTTGAAAATTAATTGGCGATTTTTGAGAATAGCGCTGTCCGGTTTTGGCCGTTACGTTGGGTAAATGGTTAAAAAGCAACTCAAAAAGAAACAAGAAGAACAAACATCTGAGGTAGGCCAAGCCTATCTGAATATTCAACTATGATGAAAGTCGCGAGTGTTTTAGTCATGATTGATTTGTTTAAACTATAGAAATCGCCCACCCAGTTCATCAAGGCGTCATCTTCAATGCTTTTAGCATTGCTGACGGCAGGTTGACCCACTCAAGGGACGAAACATTTGTGTGTTAACCCTTTACCCAACGAATCGCCCGCAGCCACCCGCGTAATATTGAAATTCAGCAGTTGAAAAAATATTATTTTTCAAAAAATTTCAACAAAACCATATCATGTGACCCCTCGTTGGAACGAGCTCGTCGAGCTCGTTCCAACGAGGGGTCACATGATATGGTTTTGTTGAAATTTTTTGAAAGATTTGAAAAAATGATATTTAAAATAATAAATTTTGATATCGTCTGCGTTGGGTAAAGGGTTAACTCTTTGAACACTGGAATCACGCTCACCTAATCTCCCACTCTTATATCAACTCCTTGAATAGATTTGAAGTAGGCTTGTCTTCTAAGATCATTATACTGCTCGAATTTTGGTTCACCCTGGTTAAAGTGACATCTTCGCAGAGCAGCCACATCTTATTTGAAGGACGTTACAGGCAATCAAGAGCAGGACACTCAAATTTGGGTGGTGCTGTAAGTGATATAAAAAGGGCACCAGGTTGAGCTTGGGAGTTCAGAACCATGCTTACTCCCACCTCCACGCTTGAATATTTCAAGTTCAAGCAACTGCTCTATAGGTTATTTGCTGGAACGAGTGACTCCACATACGACTCTTATGCTCATCTCGGAAAAGGAGATTCCTTAACCACAGACGGTTTCTAAAAAAGAATTCCATACGTTGGATTCCGTAAATGGAATTCCAAGCCCCTATACAGGTAGTCTCACCACGGCTTCGGGTTTCCAGACTGCTCCACACCTTCATAGATCCGAGAACACTACTGCTGACTTATCCATACTTATCTGTCCTATGATCAAGTCCTACGGAAGCAAGCCAGAAACTAAGCAGACTGTCATCTGCAAAATGAGGTCCCCAGGGGGTGAATTTGGTGATGCTACCCTGCACAGCAGGGTAGCATCACTAAATTTACCATCTGTGAAACTCAATCTGAATCAGAGTCTCAAACCTAAACAAAAAAGGAGGAACCCAGAGAATATACTGGCCCACTGTATGGGATAGCATCAGCAAACTCACCCTCTGGGGACCTCATTCTGCAAATGACAGACTGCTTATTTTCAGGCTTGTTCGGAAGTCACCCAATACTATAGTCTTCTAGCACCCTTGCAGCCTTGTACCATTACTACTGACTTGTACTACTACATGTTTGCTAACTACCTCAGATTGCTCAAACGACTCTTATACTCACCTCGGAAGAAAGGGGTGCTGAAACCCAGGCGTTTTGCGAAAAAGGCGCTGGAAGTGGGATTCCATATAAAGGGATTTGGTAAATGGGATTCCAAGCTCCCATACACGACTTACCAACAGCTTCTACTACTACTTCGTTTATATATCCATGATCAGCTTCCACAGTATTCACACAATACTTCAGTCTTCTACCACCCTTACAGCCTTGTACGATTACTGCTGACTTGTAGCACTACTGCAGGCTTGCTAACTATCTCAGACTTCTCGAACGACTCGAATCTAATAGAGCAAGTAAGCCATCGGGTAATTACTCGAATCAGTGACTCCTTTTACGACCCTTACACTCGTCTCGGGAAAAAACAAGTTGTCGAAGGGGCGCTGGAAATGGGATTTCGGAAGAAGGATTCTGTAAATGGGATTCCAAGCTCCTGTACAACTCCTGGCTCCTAGTAATCCTACCATTGAATTCTAGATCGTCACAGGGGCTTCATAGACCTAACACCATTACTGCTGACAAGCCCGTGGTCATCATCATTGATGCTATGGTTAACTTCTACAGCAGTCATCCAATACTATCGTATTCATCCCCCTCCCTCTGATAGCCATGTACGATTACCACTGACTTGCAACATTACTACAGGCTTTCTAACTATCCCAGATCACGACATCTACCCTCGGCTAAGTCTTACATACTCTACTATGATTCTAGAAACCAAGCATAACACCACATGATCTAGCATTCCGACCTACCCACGGGATAGTACACACCATTGGTGGTGTTGTATGGATAACAGTGGGCCATCAGGGGGTAAATATCGTTTAATGTATACTACAGGACTAGGCAACAAAACATACCCCACCACACAGCAAGACTAGTAGAACAACAGGATATATACTGTACGTCCTATATTACCGCACCATACAACCATGCATCATACCCACTAACACTGCACAACCTACCATTACGCACTACCTATACCATCTGTGGGTCAGCACTGCACGTTAGATGGATAGTGGATATTAAGGGTCAACAGTAGACCAACAGGGGTGCAGATCGTACATCCTATACTACCACACTAGACAACCATGCTTTACCCCCACTCCAGGTCACAATACCGCTTGGCCTAGCATAACTTACTACCTATACCAATCAAAGGGTAAAGCAAAGCATTTATTTTGTAGTATACACAAAGAACTTAATCAAGCACCACCCAGCATTTTTTATTGCATCAAGATTCATAATCGAAATTTGGAAATGGTAGATGTAAATTGGAATCGAACTGCATTCCCTCGCAATATTGGTGGGGTTTGTTGTTTGGTGAGTCGCACAAACACACCACTACATGCACGTGCAACACACCACCCATGATTTTCTCAAATAGCACTTTCACATCGTTCTGGATTCTGTATAAAAGTGTGACAGTTTCAATGATTGAGGCATTTACTTTCGAGATGGCTCGAAGGAGATACACTAAGGCTACCAGATGGCAAATTATTGGCATGAAGTCAACGGGAATGTCTTGTAGAGCAATTGGACGGCAACTGGACATTAACCACACTGTAGTAAGCCGTCTTATTCAAAAACATCGCCAAACTGACCATGTAAAGGACAGACCGAGACCAGGTCAGCCACGTAAGACTAGTCGAGTTGAGGATCGTTACCTTGCGCGTCTTGTTCGACGTCAGCCGCTCTCCAGTAGTGGTGTTCTGAAGCAGCTATGGCTCCCCAACAGACCCCTTTGCAAGAGAACAGTGAGAAACAGATTGAAGGCAATAGGTCTCAAGGCAAGACGAGTGATTAAGCGGCCAGCGTTGACCAACCGGCATAAAAGAGCTCGTTTGGAATGGTGTCTAGCCCGACGTCACTGGAGTCTTACGTCATGGAGGAAGGTCCACTGGTCGGACGAAAGTCGGTTTTTGCTCAACGTTACTGACGGACGTCAGCGTGTTTGGAGAACCAAAAATACTGCATATGTGCCAAAGAACGTCCAGGCGTCAGTCCCATTCGGTGGCGGATCAGTTATGGTCTGGGGATGCGTGTCCCATGATTGTAAGCTTGATTTGGTAACTGTGCAAGGCAATCTCAATGGCGATCGTTACATCCGGGACATTCTGCAACCTGTTCTTGTTCCCCATTTTGACAACCATCCATTGGCCACTCGCCCTGTGTTCATGGACGACAATGCTCGACCCCACCGTTCTCGACTTGTGAAAACTTTTCTTGACAACAACGCGATTACTAAACTGCCATGGCCTGCAATGAGTCCTGATCTCAATCCACTGGAGCACATTTGGGATATGATTGGCGCAGAGTGCAAGCACTGGACCCACCTCCTCGACATTTGGCCGGTTTGGAAGCAGCTATACACAGTGAGTGGCAGCAGTTACCTCTTCAGCGAATCAGGAGACTCACCTCACGCATGAGGAGGAGGGTAGACGCAGTCATCCGTGCACACGGCAGATACACACGCTACTGACAATATTGTTGCTAATTGTTGGCTTACAATGCAACTGAGCATTTAGCAATCGCTAATCAATCATTATCTCCATTTTGGTACTTTGTAGCACAAAACTTACAACAGGGTGGAATTTCCTGCAAAACCAATGTTCATGTTTGTCTGCCAAATTACAGTAAAGTGTTACACATTGCAACCATTGTTGTGTTTTATGCTTAGCTAGGATTATGAACTATCAGAATATCATACCATTTGTTGCCATACAAACGTCATGATGTTATAATGACCGGGTTTTGTCACAACAATCAGGAAAAATGGGGTGGTGCTTGATTAAGTTCTTTGTGTATATAATACTACAAAGGGTTAAGATGGGACCTACAGGGGTAAAGACCGTACACCTTATACCACCACACTAGACAACCATGCGTTACCCACCAAACAATACTGCTTGGCCTAGCATTACGTACTACCTCCTATACATGTAGAATAATATAAAGTAAAAGGTTGATTAATAGAACTAAGGGCCAACACTAGATCACAAAGGATGCAGACCGCACATCCTACACTACCGTTATAAACTGCCATGGACTACCTCGAAATTTCGTACTAGACGACCAAGAATTATTCCAACTCACCCCACAATACCGCCTGCCCTAGCATTACGTACTACCTACACCAGTCATAGGATAGTAAAAACATTAGGTGGGTTATTAGTGCCAAAGGCTAACACGGGACCTGCAGGGGTATTTTACGCCCATACTATACTATCATATCAGTACAGTACGAGAAGCCCGATGCCTCCTGGCCCGAACAATGTTATGTCGGATTGCACAGTAGACAACAACAGTGGTCAACGTCTCTATGGCGTCGCGCGAGCATTATGATGTCACAACGCCAACAGCAACGTCAAACGTTTCGTGGGAAAACTTGTCTTCCCCATCAATATTCCATCATATACCCACACTATATACCATAGCCAGAGCCCTGAGCGTACATATCACTATACATACCATAGCTTACTATATATTCAGTACGCGTACCACTTGTCGGATCTAGCTAGATGGAACCGAAGCAAGGACGTGGCGACAGGTGTAGGGGGGGGGGGGGGGGGCACCCAAAATTTCCTATAGTTGGAAATTCGGAGGGCAAGTCATGAGTAGTTGGACATTTCATCTATCTGGATTTTAGAGCTTCTTTGGTGGTGCTGATGTCTCGTTTACTTCCTAAAATTTCAACTTGGTTTCAAATCGGCAAAAATTCCAACTGTTACTATTTAAACTACAGTGTACGCAATTTTGAGCTTCATGTATTATCACTAAATCACCCGCAGAGTGGAGATTCAACCCAGGCGATAATTGCAGTTTTGTTGCAAAGCATAATAATCACAAGCAAAGTTCCAGCCAATGGACCACCGGGTTCCTTCCAATGGACTTTGGTTGAAACATTGCTTGTGTTTTCTGCCCATACGTACAGACTTTGAATGTGCTACTTTGGGTGATAAATCCACTCCACGGGTGATTTAGTTACACTCCACTCTCCACGTACTGTAACCGGTGAAGTGAAATAATGAGAAAGTTAACTAACAAGGGGCGTTAGTAATTACACACGGATCATGGTTAAAAACAAACTTCGTCAAGAACTTACCAAAGTCAAGACTTAGTGTCAAGAACATTAATTGAAAAGTGAAAGAAAAGTGAAGGAATTATAGAGCTGAAAACCCCAGATGAAGGAAAATAATGATAAATTGAACCAACAAGAGACATAACTCCAGTAATTACTCATGGACAATAATGAAAAATCGATCTTCATAAATTGATGAACTTACTAAATTATTTCACCATGTGAGGTGTCGAAAGTGTTGATTGAAAATTGTTCTCAAAAGGCTGAAATGAAACAACGGTAAATTTAGCTAACAAGGAGTATAACTCTAATGATTACGCACGGATAATGGTGAAAATCGAACGCCGTCAAGAACGTACTTAAGTTTATCATATGACTCGTCCGTTTTGTTCACTTTAAAACATTTGATATTTTGTTTTCATATTAATCAGTGATAAATAAAGCCTTCAGTCAATTTCATTGGTCAGTTCCAAAACTAGACAATTTGATTGGCTAAACAAAATACAACTGGGTCATATTTGCATAATTTCAGTAAGGAGAATTTACGTCATCTGTCCTATTTAGGGGTGGGTTATGTTGTATTAATCTTTTACCTACAAGAAAAACGCCATTCATTTTTTTTATATTTTCACTTTTTGCTTCCAAAACATAGGTTATGACCCCTATGGGGTCATAACCTATGTTTTGGAAGCAAAAAATGAAAATTTTTAGTTATACGAGGATGTTTTTTCCAAGTGCCGTCTGCAACTCAAGTTAGGTGATGGGTTAAAAAGTCACACTAAGTGGCTAATTTGTGCGTGTGTGTGTGTCATATGATAAACAGAATATGAAATGAGTGTTTTTCTCATATAATATTTATATTTATGAAACTCGTCCGAATTTTCCGTTTGGGCTCGCCCAAACGAAAAATTCTTAGACTCGTTTCATAAATATTATATGAGAAAAACACTCATTCCATATTCTCTATATATCAACGAATGAAATTTCAAATGAATCGGTTAGAAAATGAAGGCATGGTTGTGTTCACAAAGTCAGACATGCGAACATACGGATAACGAAACAACAAACAGACTAACGGTCGCAACCGATTTTAAAGTCCCCACAGTCTTGCGATGGGAGATGATGGGGGTATTAAATAGTTTAGGAGTATCAGTAATAATTTAATACTACACTCCTCTTGGGTTAATATATTGTTGTCAGCATTGTATACATCCGACAATCTTATCTTCGACCTGAGGGTTGAAGTGATGAATGCAGGGCAATATGATTTTTTTTTCAGGGTTGTTTTATGCCTCTAATCGCCCCACAGCTCAAAGACCAATGACCTTCCTTGGGAACGGGGTCCCGGCGCCTCTGATCACTCGCTTGTGCCACTCTCTTGCACAGTCATGTTGAAGTGGTTGCTTCCCTTGATGTCTTCTTGAGTGTTCTCAAATCTGTGGCAACGCAAACAGTCCCGTTACATTATCTGTTGGAGTTATTATTTATTCTTTCTCTGATCATTAACGTTTACTACCTTGCAGCGACAATCAATAACAAATTACCTACCTGCAAGGGTATGTTTATTTTAAACAAAGCTTCACGGAAAGTTCGCTGATTGATTCTTACATAATAAATCTTTCACCTGGAGTCCCAAAAATTGCATACGGATGGTCGGTGAGATGACGTGGACCCGGGTAGTAGACGCAAGAAATCAAGGGGACCGGACACGGCCAGGTCTAGCAACACAAGGTGCCCGTTAAATTGGAAGGTATTTAGAAACGAATTTGAGGCCTCCGTGCAGACACTCAATCCGTATTATTTCTTTATTTATTTTCTAGTGTTTAACCCTTTATATAACATGATAAGCAGACGACACTTGCAAAAACAATTCTTGAATAACTATTTTTTTTCATTTTTTGTCTCAAAAACATAGGTTATGACACCTAGTTTGAACGAGCTCGTCGAACTCGTTCCAACGAGGGGTCATAACCTATGTTTTTGAGACAAAAAATATTGAAAATTAATTGGCGATTTTTGAGAATAGCGCTGACCGCGTTTGGCCGTTTCCTTAAGTAAAGGGTTAAGAACCCGTCCAGCAACTGCATTATGACCGCAACATAGGTATGAAGTCAAGTTTAACCAATCGTTTACACCTATGATGCCCACTTAGAGGACTTCCACCAGTTGGTTCCTGATCCTATTTTAAATTTTCAACCCATTATTACGGTTTTTCCGACTGCGATTGGCGATCGGTTGCGGTTACCGACAGAGCCAAAGCGATTTTCCAGTTTTCGATCTAAATTGTCCTACTTTTCCAGTCTTTTGACAAACTTTTCCGAAATTTCTACTTCAGTTGGAAGGAGTGGGTATTGGCTGAATAGCTGTCAGTCTGTAATCTCCGTGTAGCCTGGTCATTCTAAAGGAAAACTCATGGACCTATCTGGGGAAATGCATTTTCTTGTGGATAAAATGACTAGATTTAAGCCAGAGGGAGGCCTCAGAATGCATCTCAGGGGTTCAAAAACTAAAAATTTGCCCCGGGGAGGCCGGCCTGTGCGCCATCGGCACACGCCATGCTGGAACCACAATCCCACTTAGAAATATATAGAAATCTTACTCATCACCGCCCCCCGCCCCCACCCCACCCCACCCACCCCCATTAGTCCTTCTAGCTAAGTTTGTGGGGAACAGCCTCGGCTTTTGTCCATTGGGGTTACCTAAAAGAAAGAGATTTGCGAAATCTTGGAGTCACACATATCAAAGGGGGACTAAATGCTGGAAAATGAACTATTGGGTCGTTCTTCAAGACGTCTAGTTAAGAAGATGGGCCGTTCTTGTCCGAACTTCACACAATGTTTATGTATGTCTCAAGGGTGTGCCACGAACTTGACCTAACGTCATAGCTCCTAGATCAAGGTCATATTTTGTTGGTTTGTCAAAGTCATAGCTCGACTATCAAGGTCAAAGGCCGTTTTATTTGTTTGTTTCTTCATTCTAACTCTGTCAGGTGCATAAATAAGTTATTCAATGGTCTGATTTTGTTCATACTTGACACAGTGATTGTGTATGTCTCAAGGGTATGTGTGATCTTCTCGAAAGGTCAAGCTCACAGATCATTCGTGTTTGTTCGCCCATTCTACTTTGTCCGGTCCACAAAAAATATTCTATGAATCGATGGTTGCTTATGACTCAGGGGCATGTCTTGACCCTGGCCCAATGTCATAGCCCTAGGGTGAAGGTCACAGACCGTCCGTCCATCCTTCTAACTTTTTCAGCTCCACAAAAATTATTCAAGGGAATGACCTTGTTTATACTTCACACAATTATTGCTTATGACTCAGGGGTGTCTCTTGACCTTGAACTAATGATATAGCTTCAAAATCAAGGTCACAGATCATTTTTGTGTTCGTGTGTCTCTTTTTACTTTTTCCGATCCATAAACACTTATTCACTGGACTGATGTTATTCATATTTCACACATTCAGTGCGTATGACTCAAGGGTGGGAAGATGTCATGACATTGCCCCAATGTTATAAATTCAAGTGCACGGTTACAGAACATTCGTGTGTTCTAACCTT
The DNA here is from genome assembly GCA_031216915.1 of Pictodentalium vernedei. Taxonomy (NCBI): domain Eukaryota; kingdom Metazoa; phylum Mollusca; class Scaphopoda; order Dentaliida; family Dentaliidae; genus Pictodentalium; species Pictodentalium vernedei. Next base: position 767,979,392 of record CM062296.1, read on the forward strand.
GTCTGGGTCCCAAAATTGATTCAATAGACTGATTATACTTCACACAATGATAGCTTTCGCCTGAAGGTTGTGTTGTGATCCTGACTGAATGTCATAACTTCAGTGTCAAGGTCACAAATCGTTGATCCATTTTCAACTTTTTACGATTCATAGAAAATGATTCAATGGACGGATGTTGGCCGACTTTACGCGATGTTCTGTTCAATTATGACTTGAGCGTGTATAATGACCTTGATCCAAGAATCATAACTCAAATGTCAAGGGTACTGGCTATGCATTTGTTTTAACATTGTCCTGTCTTAAAAATCTTTTAATGGACGGACCTTGTTCATACTTTACACAGTGCTTGTTCATCACTCAAGTGTGTGTCATGACCTTGATGCAAGGTTATACTTTCAAGATCACTGACCGTTTGCATGTCATGAATGCACCATACCAAACAAGTACAGTACAGGCTCCGTGGACTAGTCGTAATCCACGCATGGGCAGTTGTCCACGCCTGCGTCTACCAGGTTATAAAAATCAGCCGCAGCAAAAGTTTAATTAATGAAGCACCGGGTTGTTCCCGGTGCTTCATTAATTAATTTTTTGATGATTATTCCCATTTGTGTTTGGAATTTACTATTATTGCATCCGTGGACATATCCCTCACTCGTTGAAAGTGACCTGTCCACAGCGGTCGTACTGTATTCGCCTGTACTCGCTGAAATTTTGACAGCTGCACTTATAGTCTTGTTTGACTGAGTTTCTCTCCATTGTCTATCAAACTATCATGGTCATGCTCTATCTTTTGGACTCATATTCGGGGAGCATCCATCATCTCTGCTGATATTGTCTTGATATCGTTAGAAATTGGAGACGATTTTCGATGGTCTGCATATTGGCCTCACCATACAGGCCTTGGATACGACTCACCAATGTACTTTCGGTGAGAGGCACAAGGCCTAGTTCTGTATACGCTGAAGTTTATCTATGTTGTCTTCACTGAAAGTCATTATCGGCTCGAAGTTGGTACCGCTGAAAGATTTGTAGAGCCCGAGGAGGGTGTTACTGTTCCCACCCCGCCAAGACCCTCCAATTGTTTTTAGTGACTTTACGTGTTTGTTGTTTTCATTATAAAAGTATTGTTTATATGGCTGTTAAACCTTAGTTGTTTGTCCTGAGCGATGCCAAGAAACTTGTCCTCTTGGTATTTCTAGATGTTTTCACCAAACAAAAAGAGGGTGACTCGCTTTTGAGTCTGGTTATTATGAGTAGGTGCGTTTCTGACACATCGAGTTTGATGCGCCATTTGGATTACCACTTCTCAAGTTAAATTTGCGGACGATACTTAATTATGTTGCCGAGCGGACATGAGAGCCAGGTCGTCTGAGAACTGAGAGTTTTCTGCACAGTTTAACCCTCCCTTTACCTAACATGAAAAGCAGGCGATACTTGTAAAAAAAATTCTTGACTAATAATTTTCTTCATTTTTTGTCTCAAAACATTGGTTATGAGGAATGAAAAAGATTTAGAAAATTAATTGGCGATTTTTGAGAAAAGCGCTGGTCGGTTTGGCTGCTACGTTGGGTAAAGGGTTAACATATTTAGTTTATATCGTTAACATTATGTTATGAATAGAAGAGGATCGATTCCGGGGGTTCCTACTTGAAGGTTTACTGCTGAGTTTTCCCTGACTTTTATCTTCCTGTTCGTTAAAAACGACGAGAATATGTGGGATATTTCATTTGATAAACCTATTTTGGCAGATATGAACCGTAAACCGTTGCGTCGAAGGTTTTCTCGCAGGGGTGGCGTCAGGGAAAGGGAGGTTGCTGCCCCCGATCGGGGAAATCGGCCAAATTAGTCGGGGAGATAAACTTATGACAACACCATAAAGACAGAGATAATACGCCCGACGATAAGACCCGATACAGGCGCACAGGTAGTTCAGCGATCCGAACGTAGTGGCTACCCCTCTACGTTCGGCTTCTTACCATTCAGTCGTGTAGAAAAAGTTTCCATCAAGTTTTTATGGGAACTCAAAACTCGAAATTAGGAATATATATCAAGCTTCCGCTCTTATTACCGGCTGCAATCGATAGTACACGTACTTCCTTAGATTTGTGCATAGTCTCTTCATCCAAACTACGTTTTATCCGTTAATTATCGATAAAAGAATACTGACGAGGCGTCAACGAATATTTCGAAATCGACCATGTTTTTGTATAAATATAAAACAGTAAAAACAATAAACCGGTAATGGCGCCGAAACGAATAAACCCTTTCATCGATGCGGAATCGGAATCTTGGAGGTGGGGGGCGTTTCGTTTTGACTCCCCTAAAGCCTCTACAGTCACGGATATTGCGACTTTTCCCCAATTAAAATATAAATTTCTCACACCGGGCCCACCCATGGTAGGCCCGATGGGCCCGCTGACTCACTAGAACATAGCCCCCGCGCCAGAGAAATCCTGGAGCCACCGCTGTTTATTCGACGCCACGAAAGAAAGCAGTTCCTGGTTCTTTTTGGGGAGAATACATTTGCTGTGTAAAGGCGATACACGTGTTCCGTTACTTCATGGGGGCTTCTGTATCGGCTCGCTGCCATTTATTAAATATGATGTTCTACACAAGATAGTCTTTAATTAGGTACCAAGCGCACGTTTAAATACATTGCCACTGCAACTCAGAAGACTGATAGGTCGATGGTTGAACAGATCGCTCAGTTCTTTGTCGGGTTTGGATATCATCACCTCAATGCCTTCTTTCGAATATTGTTGAAAGTAGACAAAGGGGAGGTGAGCATTTAAGAGAACCGTTAAGCGGCACATTAAGTACTTGGGGCATTATTTTAAAACTCTGTCATCCCTAGGGATGAGGATCACATTTCCGTATTTTTTCAGGGCCTACAGTTTAATGTGTTGCATAGAAGGCGCGATCGTGTATTTGAATGTATTCGGTATTCGTCAATTTCAGTTTAAGTTTTATTGTTGAAGGTTTTTCCCCCTGGAAGCGAAGGATCTTACCGAGTATCAAGTCGAAAGTCTCAGTCTTTTCTTACCCCCCCCCTCCCCCGCCCCTCCCCCATGTACTATGGAAGTAATCGGGAATTCATAGTGTTTTGGAGATTATGTTCAGACTACCGGTACATGTGGAACTGTCTTGAAGGTGGATACAGTTAAAACTAGAAGTCCTGTCATGAAATGCGCAAAAATATCACGTCGATCTGCGCGTTAATCTACGCGTTACGATCACAGTAAGGCTATCAAATTCTGGACATGTGGCTTGTGCACAAGCAATGTTTCAGCCAATGGACCTCCGGTTAACCGGAGGTCCATTGGCAGAAACATTGTCTGTGTTTGCTCTGAGTAACCAGGAGAATCTGCCATGCTTTGGATGCCATTCCATATGACAATTGCGCGCAATTCCTACGCACAATTAAGCCTAGATAAGCGCACAGTTCGTGACAGGACTTCTAGTTTTAACTGTAGGTTTTAATATAATCTTCAATGTAAGAGTGAAGGTTTGACAGCTTTTGTTTTTTTATTTTCACAGATTGGCAAGTGACTTTGATATTCCATGTTTTTCTTCTTATGACCTGAATTGTAAACCTGTCCCATATGCAGTCAGGCACCGGACCCTTAATAAGGCGAGTGCCAGCTAGCTGCGGGGTAATCTCTTTCAACAAGAACTTACATGTTCTGTTTTGGAGACGATAGTCGTCCGTTTCCTGGGGTTTTAGTAGAGGATCTTTGTGCTGGGCGAGGGTGTACTATTTGGCTTCTGTGAAGTACCATTATATGGTCTGTTGCTCACCTGGTTCTTGGCAGCGACTGTACAGGTGAAAGCATCCTTGCATGGGGCAATTTGTAATTATTCTCCTACGATAGGAGAGAGTGGTTGTGGGGCACTGAGTTTGTTGGTGAACTGTTATTTTGATATTATTGTTGCTGTTTATTTCTTGTTGGACGATGATGAATTCAATGCCCTCTTCAGTTGTTGTTGTTTATTTCTCCTTGGCCGAGGGTGAATTCATTGCCCTCTTCCTCTATAGGCTCTTTCGTAAGTGGGTGGGAGGGTGGTTTCTTTTGTTTGATTTCCTGGCAGTAAATTGCTGGTGCTGATCACGTCGTTTGGGGGCTATTTGTGACAACGGGCGGTGAGGATAAAAGTTTAATCAAACTTTAGAGCTGGGCCGTATTTTGGTTTTCCGATTCGGTTCCGGTTTTTAACCGGAGAACCGAACCTCAAGACACAGAAAAGACCGCCCGAACGGTTTACTGTGTTTGTGCGTAAACTGATCAAACTATCTTACTGGGAGGGAACTGGACCTGTAGCCCCTATGGACTTTCCGCATTTCGTATATCCGGCAAAGGGGCGAATACGGTGTGTTCTCATTGTGTGTTCCACTGGACGAGTCAATAAGAGACAAAATGTGACAATGAGAACACAAGATAGATTAGATGAACTTTAGGCATTTTTTTTACCTTAATTTATATTTATTTCTGACTCAGTGGGCTTAGCAACTGATCCCCTACAAAACCAACGAACCATTAAATGGGAGTTAGGCTGAACCCTAGGTTGATAGTTCAGACAGGGCTTTTGGTGAGTGGTGTCATTTTAAAATAATGCGGATTTTTTTTTCATGTCAAGGCGTCTGAAGTGTTGTTTACTGCGTATTCTTCACGCATAGAAAAAAAAAACTAAACCGAAACTGAGGGTTTTTTCCCGAAACCGAACCGAAACCGAATCTCAAAAATCAAAACCTTCCAGCTCTATCAAACTGGCAAATGATGCTGATTAAAGTAAGAGGTATGCCATTACTGTAACTATGTTTTTCAAGAGATGGAAATAAAGAGGACCGTGAAGGGGCGTGGATAGTATTGATGACATTGTTTCCCTTTAAGAGCATTTCAGGGACTGAGGATGGTGGAACCATTGGGGTTATGGTGGAGGCTATTTTAGGAGTCGGTGAGGTGTGATTGTGAGATGGTACGTAGCGCCTGTTGGTATTAACTGTAGTGTCGGGGTGGATGTTTTCCGGTTCATTTTATTAGACTGAGTGGCGGTTTTTTTGTCTGTGTTTTGGGTGCATTTGTTATTCGTAGTGGAGTGGTGGTTGTAGAGCTCTTGTTTATACAGGCGTTCCCCTGAATACAGTTAGAACTGACATCCATTTATTACTTATGCCATGACAGCAGTACAGGGTAGATAACGCAGGAATGTGCTCAGTACATGCTGCTGTATGTTCATATTTGAACACAGAGACGTTTTTAATACACCACATTCATCTGTTCAACATTGAAAACACAGTGATACCTTTACGTAAACAAAGACACGTGATAACCAATGGAAGCGCTACAGGGAAGGGGGAGGGGAACGGGGCGATTTCCATCCCAGAAAATGGGCATTGCTCTCCAATACTCTTTGAGACCACAGTTTGACTTTTGAGTTAACTCTCCATCTGACAAAATGCTGACATGAATGTGACAATGAGAAACTTAAGCGGCACAACTAACCATAGCTATTCACAATTCTTTCCATTATTATAATTTTTGCATCGCACACGACGCTTATGACCCCGTGTTTGGAACGAGCTCATTAAACTATTAAACTAAACTAAACTAAACTGAACTAAGCTATGTTTTTTTATGCAAAAATTGAAAATGTATAGTTATTCGCGATTTTTTTTTTGAAGTTTCGTCCGCTATTCGTGTAGGCTTAGTGATTAAAATAAGTTATAAACCTCCCCCAAACCCAGTGGAGAATCCGTCCCCGCTTGCCGTCCAGTAAACAAAAAGCCGACTTTGCTACTGATGATTACAGAGGAGCTTAAGATCGAAACAACATCCCGTGTTTGGGGGAGGTTTATAACTTATTTTATAGCCCAAGAACATTAGGTTTCACTAGGGAAAAAAATCGGAGAAAGCTGATTTTTTTCAGGGAATGTCGAGTACATGTCACTGAACGATTAGACAAAAGTCCCCTAAAATCCCAGTTGAGCTTTTTTTTCTACAGCCTTTTTTCGAAAACGCGTTTGAAAAAAATCAAAAAAAATCGCACGAACTTTGTAACCTCGAATTGATCCAACTGTATTTTTTGTTTACGCGTATTTCGAGCTATATAATGTCTAATATACATTTACCTAGAGGAAAATGTGCATTCTGTGACAATTTCTGCGAAAAATTATTGAAAATTCACAATAAAGTATCGGATTTACGCAAAAAATGACGATTTTCCTAACGGATTTGCCCAAAGGGTCGTAGTACAGAACGGGATGTTAGTTGGACAGACGATAAAAAATCCACCACCATTTGAAGACTTTTATCATTGCTTACAAAATAGACATTATGGAAGACCCCCTCTGCTTCTGGCCGGGTTCCCCTTTTGGCATAAAATTCGTCAGCATGAGAACTCAACTATTTTCGGGCTTGGGACCGAACAGACACGTCTGTGTCTGGCAGCATTAGATCAATAAATAATATTTACAGAATGTACAAAAATCAATAAATAATATTTACAGAATGTACAAATCAATCAACATGGATTAAGTTACATTGACTATTATCAACGCTATATACAGAAATGACATGACCTATATACATATTATTCATCGAACTCAGAAATTTCCGACAGGACAGTGTTTCTGTGGTTGTTACAAGAATCCGAACTGCAATTACACAAACCTGAGCAAGAGAGTCCTGCCTTCTTACACCCACACCTTTTTGTACAAGCACTCTTGCAACCACAACTGATAAGATTCAGTAGGTTATCGGGGGCACATGGCTTTGTGGCTGCAGTCGGTACAAGAAGTCCATTGTCTAGCGACCACCCCCAATCCGTCGGAGGAAGCGAAGTGCCCAGCCATTGTTGGACCTGGAGATAACATCTGTAGACATGTTGTTGCGCAGCATCGCTGCTTGGTGGGAGTGAGGCTAGGTCGATGGGTTTATTCAGTTTAGATTTTGCTACATAACGCTTGTAAGTGACATATCTATATTGGTCGAGAGAGGAAACAGTTTTACTCCTGTATAAGATCAGGAAAAATTGTTCCCCGGCAGCGGCTACTGCACTTGGTGTACTGTCATCCGCCAAAATTGTGTTGACATACTGTTGTGAGTCGCTAGTAACATCGGAGACAATTGTACTGAATACTTTCTTCTTACCAACTCGAAAGGATGCAGAAGTAGTGTCACAACCACTTATAGAATGTGCTACAAGGAGGTTGCTTCTATGGTCACCCATTTTGGTTGCTATTTCACTAACTGAAACTAGTAAGTTTGGGGTAATGGAATACATCATGTGAATATTACATCCCGGTTGAACTCGAGAGGTAAGAATGACTAACAAGTCTGTGTCTGTTCCCACAACGACAACATTGTTGTCATCTTGAGCGATGTCAAGTGCAGTTTCGGCTATCAGTACATCAGCAACAGCCTCGGCCTGCTTGGACTGAATATTGATAGCAGATAGCTCCTGCATTAGAAGATCGATCAGTTGGGTTTTGTTCTTGGCATTTGCAAGGAAATCGGATTGGGGTGTGGTGGCTGGTAACTCGGGTGAGATATTGATATCAATGGAATACCTGTCTTTAGATCTACGGGCTTGTTCCATGCCCTTTGTCGACATTGTACAAGCATAACCATCAAAAACAACCACGACGTTCGCTCCAAAATGTCTCACTAGATAATTGGAATATGATGTACATATGTCCTTATATGACGACTGTTTAGGCCATACAACTGCCCTCAATAAAAATCCATCCACCATCTACAACAAACAGAGAATGTTCTGGGATTTTAGTTTGCTCGGAACCGTATGTTTTGAGGATCTTACCGAGCGTGCTTTTCTGTGTCTTCCTCATTCCAGCAGAATCAAACAATGCTGGTGGTTTCGGGGCGAGTTCATATTTGAGATACTCTTCCATCTCTGCTTGTGACTGAATAACACATGTGATGCGGTTGAACAGAATTGTGGGGTCAATCACTACCTTACTTCCACAGACTTTGATGCTATTTGCCATCGATGCGAAAGACTTCACAGTGTCAACACGTCGTAGTTTGATGCTGTTGAACGTTTTGCTTACAACATTCGATACGCAACATTCACCAATTTTGCGAACTTGGTCACAGTTCACAGTTTCGTCGGCCACAAGCCCGGTCGCTATAGAGACTAATTGTAGTGGATCTCTATTCTGAAAGGGGGAATGCACTCTGAGCCAGTTCAATAATTTGGTGATATCATTGGCATCAGTCAATTGTGAACTTTGACGGAGATCCCGATGTTGTTCGCCATGACCAGTGTGAACATGAACAAAATTTTCGAGAGCATTACATATCGGAAGGCAAAGAGGTAGTCCATGTACCCATTTCGCAACAGTGCTATCGGTTATTCCCCTGCCATGTGTGAGACCACCAGGGAGCTTGAACATTCTCATTAAACACTGCTCTATGGTCTGATCAGAATATATCCCGTCCCAGAATTTATCTGAGCGCCTTATGGTAAAGTAACCTTTCTCGGTGAACAACTTCAAATCATCCTGTTGCATTATTTCTGTTAGCTCATTCATCTGCTGCAAATAGAGATGAGAACTTTTTGCGTATGCAAAATGACCACCTGCGTGAAATACTGGAATCATATTGCGAACACAATATGTGTGGAGTTCCCAGTCGCCTGTGCGCTCTGCTCTCAAGAACAACTGGAGAAGACCTATTTGCTCGTAGTATTGTACCCAAAGCTTTCCTGTGCGTCCTACGGACGCATTCTGGAGCAGTTCGTGTAATTTTGACAGTAGATGGTTGACACTTTCTTGATTGACAGCGTCAGCTGTTGTACAGTCACCTCTGGCAAGTCCACAGAATATTTCATTGACTTCTGTGCAGTCTATGTTATCTAGTGTTCGGCTTTCTTCAAACACAAGTTTTGTAATGGCAATTTGTGTTAGCAAATGGGCACGAACTGCTCTTGAATATGCATGACCACTGATCAAATGATGGATTGACCTACCAGCATAAACAGTCCCCCAAAGTTCATCCAAGCCGCTACCAGCCATGATCGAACCAATTGCCCCTAAATATGACATAATCATATGGAAGCCGCCGAGTCTAACGAAAACTTTTGTCAACTTATCTGACGAAGACACAATCTCCACTGCTTTGATATATACACATCAAGGGCGTGCACACATTACATGCCAATGCATCTTGAGTATAGGCGAACACCACATTATGTGATTTAATCGAACATGGAAATTGAAACAATGATGCTATAATACGGTATTTGAATGAGAAAAGTCGATGCCGTTTGAATTTGAGTTTAGGGGGTATGGTTAATATTTCACACGTTTCACCAGTTCATTATGGAATAAATGACTATTGTTATATATCATTATAAAGCCACTGCTTTTCTGCAATTTTTGCTATATAATTTAACTCCCAAAGTAGTCGTAGATTTGATTTAATGGACGTTGTGTACCGTTGTGTGTATGAAAACAATAAATTTTTTTTCGTAATTTTGTACATTTTCGTGAATATTTCACCATTGAGTGTGAGGATTGGTACAAAGTTGGCATTTTCTGTTGGGGATATGTATTCTCAATATAATTCAACACGATATTTATGATTCTCACCCTACTAAGGCGAATAAGAATGAGAAATATGGAGCTGGATCGAATTTTTTTTTTCATCAAAAAAAACGCTATAACTAAAAAAGCTCAACTCGGATTCGCGGGGACTTTTCACACTTTATCCGCAATGTGTGTCCCGGAAACATATTAAAAAATCAGCTTTCTCCGATTTTTTTCCTTACTTTCTCATTTTTATGTCTAATGTGCCTGGACTTTTAATCACTAAACCTGCACGAATAGCAGACGACACTTGCAAAAAAAATGGCGAATACCTATACATTTTCAGTTTGTGCATAAAAAAGTTGTTTTATGGTAAGGAGAAGGAAGTGGGCCAGGTTCTCCATTGGGTTTGCGTGCGGGGATGCTTTCCACTTATTTTAATTCTTATCCCAACACGAATGGCAGACAATACTTGCAAACAACGTTCCATAAAATGTTGTTGTGCAAAATTTGACATTAAATCTGAAGTCCCTACACAGGAACAAACTGCCAGTTTTATATTGCTTTGAAAAAACAGTTGCTCCAAGTATATTCTTCCTTGAAAACTCGATGCTGACCTGAATTTATCTTGGCATTGTTCTTACTTCATTGATACAGGCAGGCAACAGTGATGTAGAAACACTGATATGTCACCTGCGATTGTTTACAAGAATATACGGTGGTTAGTATCGTAAAATTAATCTGAGAATTAAGAGTTAAAACGTTTGATCAAATAATTTTCACGTCTGTCATTTTTGATGTCACCCATTTCCATATAGACTTACAGGTTCGATCAAATTTAAAATATCCATCGGACTAAACTTATTTTTTCAATTTGAAACATTTTGGGTGCGCCTCCAGCAAGCTGTCGACATCATTTAACCCGATCAGCTCGAGTCTCTCTTCACCAACGACTGGGCTTTGTCGACTCAATCTGCATACAAAAAGGCTATAAACAATATTTTAGCCTTCACTTTCTCTGAGTGGCGAGACAGTACTAACCCGGGTTGTCTCAAGAGAAGTATATGTGAGGCTACCAAGGCGCGCATGAAACTAAGCTATGCTAACTTTATTAACCCTTTACCTAACCTGAAAAGCAGACGACACTTGCAAAAATAATTCTTGAACAACTAATTTTTTTCATTTTTTGTCCCAAAAACATAGGTTATGACCCCTCGTTGGAACGAGCTCGACGAGCTCGTTCCAACGAGGGGTCATAACCTATGTTTTTGAGACAAAAAATGAAAAAAATAATGAAAATTAATTGCCGATTTTTGAGAATAGCGCTGGCCGGTTTTGGCCGTTACGTTAGGTAAAGGGTTAACCCATAGCTGTCTCCAAGCCTCAGATCATGTGGATTGCCAGACTTAAAGATGACCCACACGTTACAATGTGCCGATGCCTCTCTCTTTCTCACTCAGTTGTCCCCCTTATCTGCTTTAGTCCAATATAATTTTTATTTGAAACAGGATTTTTGTCCCCGATTTTTGTTCGGGCGACTATAGTTATCAGCGGCGTGCGTCCGTCCTTCCACCGGTCCACCCGTCACACCTGCTTCTGAGGTTTGGAGTTACGGATTATAATATTTCATACGCAGTTTTATTATGACCCCATTCGGTGCAGTATAAAGTTTTGGTCAGACTCGTTAATGCTTGTGTCAGTTATGCCCCTTTTTACTCAAAAATCACTATCTCTGAAGATTCAGGCGCAATGACCTCAGTTTGACTCAACCGAATTATAGAGATTCGTGGGGAAAATAGCTGATGTACGCTCATTTGTGCGGAAATAATAGCCATTATTTTTGACTTGAAAAAATAAGATATTTTTTGTCTGTGTGATAACCTTAGTTTCGATAATTTGATCGGGACAGTTTTTGGTACATGGATCAGACACACTGCAAGGTCAAGTTCGAGTATAGGAACAGTCCGATAGTTTTTGTCAGCGTCATGACACTTTTTCGTCTCAGAAAATTTGTTTTTCATTTTGTCCGGCTTACAGCTTCAGTTTGAATTATTTGAGGAGGACGAACTTGGCATGGCGAATATTGCTGAGATGGCTCAAATCAAGTTCAAATATGAGTGAAGTTCATAACTATTATTATATTTCCAGTTCCAGTTATCTGATCAGAACTAAGGTAGGTATAGTGAATATTCTGTAGTAACTGTCTTTGTTTTTCTACCCACCTCGTCCCCTGAGTACCAATGTGTTCTATGTGCCAGTAGGCACATAGAACACATTGGAACTCAGGGGACGACCTGTCTGTCTGTCTGCCCATCCATCTAACGGGCGTCCAGTTGTCTGTTGGTCAAATGGTCCCACCTGTTACTCCAGTTTGGTTGAGCGAATTCAAAGAACATTTTATATCTTTTACTCAACCAAGTCAATTCAACCGTCCTTGAGTTCAGGGGACCAAAATTATCAGCCTCTTCGTTGGGCCGTTCATCGTCCGCCCGTCTGTCGGGCCATCCATTATCCGTAACGCATACTTGGGTTTGGGTTGTCAGATTCTGACACTATTTCTTTAGCAGGTTCATCATGGCGCTATTTTGTGCAGTAGAATGTTTCAACTCTTTCCGTCACCTTTTGTGCGTGTTACGCCCTTTTATTTACTCAGAAAAGCACATTGCAAAATAGTTCTTTGAAAGTTTATGGCTTCACTTTGACTGATCCGATTTGATTTATAGTTTGTATATGGGTTACTCATATGTGTTTAGATATGTATGGATCGGGTGGTTTAAGTCTGATCATTTATGCAGAAATTATGGGTCTTTTTCAGACATGATGTGACCCTGTCTGCCGGAAGTCTCGTTAAAACTCAATAAAAATAGCCTTCTTGAGCTAAAAGGGTTGTCTCTTGTCAGGATGATAACTTTAGTTTGGATACTTTGAACGTGCGCATTTTGGATTGTGGATCAGTGGTGAAGAGATACGGGTCACGTTCGAATCTAAGTTCAGTCTGATTATATTTGTTTGACCCTTTTACTTGAAAAATTTGGTGTTAATATTCTCCGTACTCTTACTTCTGTGTGAATTATCTAAGAAGTAAACTGACCAAAGTCAAGTTCGACTATGGATACAATCGAACACCTTTCATTAGAGTTATGACACCCTTTCCACTCTGAAAATATGATATTGATGTTGTTAGATGATCTCCCAGTCCAGTTTTCGCATTATAACCACATTGTTCGTGGTGAAAATTTAGTAGTTAGACATTTACTTAACACGAAGGGCAGACAACACTTGCAAACAAAATTCTTGAATGACTAAATTTTTTTCATTTTTTGGCGTCAAAAACATAGTTTATGACCCCTCATTGGAACGAGCTGAACGAGCTCATTCCAATGAGGGGGTCATAAGCTCTGTTTTTGAGAGAAAAAAGAGACAAAAATAATGAAGAATGAATGGTGATTTTTGTGAATAGCACTGGTCGGGTTTAGCCGTAACGTTGGAGAAAGGGTTAAAACAAGACCGATAAAGTGTGTGCTTTGTAACAAAACAGGATGGTCAAAGCTCACTCATGGGGATTTGCCACTTCAGTCGGGGGAGCCGGAGCGATGGCATCCTTGTTTTAATACCTTTTTCTAGAACAAATAAAAAATCAAAGTGGGTGACATCGGGTTCTGATGGGCACTTTATTACCCGTGATTATTAAGCCGTTCAACACTGGCACCCTTGAGGTTTTCATGCATTACACACTGTCGACGACGAAATGGCCAAATCCTGTCTGCATTTGAAAGGAGGCTCAGAAAAAAATTAACCAATTAGCCCTCCAGATCTCTAGGGTTAAAATATTACAGATCACCACTACCGACACTTCTTCACTCAGAAATGTTGGATTCATCGGACTGAAGGGGTCAATCGGGGTTCCAAACTACCACGCGCTCAACAATCTACCCCAATCTGACGGATGGTCCATTCCACTGTTCTTAACATGTCGATTAATTAGAGGTAAATCACACAGGTAGCACACGTGTTAATTTTCAATTTAGTGTTCGACAAACATTATCTTTTATTATTTCGTATAAAAACGGAATAACCTCCCGCTCTTAGACTATCAGTCCCTACAATATTGATGACCAGACTCCAATACTAAAAATCTTTTACAATTGTATTTTCCCTAATTGTATTTTCTACAAGTGAATATAAATGCCGGACATGAATCATGAGCATTTTAAAGGATATGGGAATTTTCCAACTGGAAAATTGCCATATCTTTGAAAATGCTAATGCTTCAATTAGTTAATAGAAAATACAATTCTGGAAAATGCAACTGTAAAAGTTTTATACTATTGACCCCCGGCGTAGAGATTAAATCTATGATATCTGAGAAATGAAAGAGGTTATCAGCAAGTAAACATTGGTGAAACATGGGAAGGAATATATCAACTGAGCGAGCTAAAGATACTCATGAATTTGATCAACCTGTCCTCGTGTAGTGTGTGACATTTGTGAATACTGTCAGGGCAAAGCCAGCCTAAATATAGGGGCAAGGGGCCTCATATATAAAGATAGTGTAAGTTCAAATAGATATTCCGCATCAAGGCGAAAACCCTACGTGAATTTCACTTCTCTGTGAAGCTGGACATGGAAAAAAGACACGTGGTGTATATCCAGCTTCAGCGCAGGGACCCAGGGGAGAAACGGTATGTTAGATAAGGTCTAATCTCATTTAATTTATACAGTAGTCGCGAGTCTTACGAGACGTAATCGGTTGGTGGCAGGATATCGTCATGGCCAATTGAGAAACGAGATTCTAAAAGATAGAAATGTCTATCGTGTCGTCACCTGATCATTAGGTAGCAATGAATGGCAGGAACGAATCGGTTTTCTCGACAAGTGAAATCACCGTTAAGTCACGCGCGAGATGACTTGTATTGATTCTGCCTCGATATACGTCATCTCCCACCGTTTTGACAGATGGACAAATGAGCGTCCGTCCATTGACAGTTTGGGGTAAAAAGTATATATACCTTGAAGAGCAGAGCATTAGACACACACCTGGGGTCACACACACGTTGGTGAAGTCCAGGGCAGGCGACTCTGTTTCCTGGCATAGGGGTACCTTCGATCACAGGACCCTGAAACGGCTGGAATCGCCAGAGAGGGCATTCCACGATTGATTTAGCTTAAGGTTGATAGGCGGCTCCAGTGCCAAATTCGTTGAGAAAGAACACCCAAGGTGACACGTTAAAGTTTAGATTGTCGAGTAACAGGTATCAGCCTGCAATAGTCAGAAGTATAGGTTAATTGTATTGTGCGTATTAACCCTTTAAAGCGTCAGACTGATTGCGTTCTGAGTAGTTTGTTTTGCTGTCCAAGCATCGTAATACCGACTGGTGATCGGTGTGAGTGACAATTTCGCCCTAGCACAAAAAGGGGCATTTGTGAACCGTGAATTCAACCAGGAACAGTGAATATTTCAATAGGACTTTCACAGAGGACTTTCAAAAGGCACATAAGGTATGAGTAGACAATATCTGACCCAAATCAGAAGTACGGTGGATTTATAGATGACGAACATTGCTGGTCGGAACCCTCCGACAGCCAGGGGTACAGTTACGCGCAGACGTTGACATTTGAGCCTAAGCGGGTGAAGCTCTTATGGCGAGCTCACAGTAATAACATTTCAGATTTGTGAAGCTCTCATGGCGAGCTCACGGTAGTAACATTTCCAGTGTGTAGACTATTGTGCCAGTACAGGGCTATAGAATGACTTTATAATTGTTGAGAATTATTTAACCCTAGCAACCCATTTTCTGTGAAAAGAATCGAATTGTTGATTGTCGAAATATTGAAACGGTTTTATTTTTATGTGTAAATAAAAGAATCGTTGTTACTTTAAATCATTCTTTCCATTACGCAGCCTGAAGTGATTAGGAATCACACCTAACGGAAATCGAACCTATTTCAGGCCAATTTGGCAGAGAAGGAATCACGGCGTCGGTCTAACTCAGCTCCCTGCGCCGAGTTCACGACACTTGGATTCCGACCCTCCACGTTGGTCTAATTTTCCCGCTACTTCATCAGCGGGACTAAATAACCCCACGTCAGCCCAGGCATTACGGGGCCTCAGGTGTCCCTGACATTGATTGGCGAGCGCTAACCAGGATATTTCTAAAAGGTAAAAAATGGCTATATGGAAATTTTGTTTTATTTTAACGGCGGTTCTGTTTATGTTTTGACGCGTTCGGTCAGCTGATGCCGTTCAAGGATTTAATATCGCAATACAGTAGTCCCCAAAAGGGTACTTAATAGCCACTATAACTGCGGTAGGTTTCAGAATATTTGGGGCGTTTAATTACGTTAAATTACAGAGGTAAATTAGGTTCAATTGCCATATTTTTTTTTCTTTCTTTCTTTTCCTTCTTCATTCTTTCTGACGAGTGTTGAAGATAGAAAGAAAAAATCAAAATGGATGTTGTTACACCCCTCGCCCAGCTGGTATCATTAGGCAAGGAAATGGGCCTTGAGGGTGCCGAACTTCAGAAGTTCGTTAAAGATGAGCAGAAACGTGAGGCCAAGGAGATTGCCTCACGTAATGTCGCAAGGGAGAGAGAGATTCAATTAGCAAATGAGGGGAGAGAGAGGGAAGCCCAATTTGCAAGGGAGGCAAGGGAGGCAGATCGAGAGCTCGAACAACAGAGGCACGAGAGAGAATTACAGCTCCTCAGAGCAAGGGCCGATGTGGAGAATGAAAGTCGGCGCTCAGGGGACGGGAGTGCAGGGGTAGCAATTCATGCCCCACGCCCCCACCTCGCTCATTTTAATGAAAACACAGATGACTTGGACTCGTACTTGGAGAGGTTCGAGAGTTTTGCCTCCAGTCAAATATGGCCAGAAGACACATGGGCTATGTGCTTGAGCCCTTTGTTGTCAGGTAAAGCCCTCGAGGCTTATACCAGTATGTCTCCTGCACCTCTTAACGACTACAGTGAGCTGAAGAATGCCATCCTTCGGAGATACCAGCTCACTGAAGAAGGATTCCGGACCAAGTTCCGAGAAATTAAGCAGGAGAAAGGAGAAACAGTACCTCAGTATTTTGCCCGAGCTAGGCGGTACTTTGACTGCTGGACTGATCTCGCAGAAGTGAATGAGTCATATGGAGCCCTGCGAGATCTATTTCTCCGGGAGCAGTTTTTAACTACATGCTCCAAGGAGTTGGGCCTGTTCATCAAGGAAAGGGGTCCGCCCACCTATGATGAGATGGCAACTGTGGCAGAACGCTACATCGAGGCCCACGGTGGGAGTGTAAACGCACACAAATCGGCTAGAGGTGGGGCAAACGGATTGGCAATGACACCCGTAAGGCAACACCACCCCAATCCGCCTGCGTCGCAGACCAGCCGGAAGGAGAGCACTCCCAAGGACACCACTTGTTTTATCTGCAACAAGCGGGGTCATATTGCCAGGGACTGCTGGCAGAAGCAGGTTAGGACCACTGGGAACATTAGACCACCTCACCAGGGGGCCGGGAACGCAGCACCAAGGGGTTGGAAGCAAGGTGACCGCGTAGATCCCGGGCCCAGTAGACAGACGGCAGCGTTCTGTCAAACTATCGGTCCAGAACAAAGTCCCCTCCGGGAATGTATACAAGAGGGAGAATTAAGGCTGGAAGGCGGGCAAGTTGTCCCGATAATAAGTGGCATGTGTGAGAGGCTCACAACTTCGCAGGAGAAGGTTAGTATGCCAGTGTACCCAGGGCATGTGGGACAAAGGGAGACCCGTCTGCTCCAGGATTCTGGGTGCACCTCTGCAGCGGTTAGAAGGCAACTGGTTGACGACAAGCAATTGTTGGGGCGCGACCATTTGTGTATTTTGATAGATGGGACCGTTAGAAGGTTCCCCACCGCGAGGATAACGGTGGATACCTCATTTTATTGTGGCGAAGTGGAAGCCATGTGCATTGAATTGCCTGTGTATGACCTGGTCATAGGTAATATCCCAGGGGTTAGGGCAAGCCCTGATGAGTTATGGTCCGGGGGTAGGGGGCCAAGTGAGCGCCCAATGAGGGCAAAGGAAGCTCAAGTCGGTGGGCAAGGACCCCCAGCGGTTGCACTCGGTAACGTACCGAGTGAGGAAGGGAAGGTTCCCAGGGGGAACCAACCCGATGGTCCAGGGGATGGCCCCTACACGACGAAATGTCGGAAAGTTTCAGGAGGGACGACTCCTGTCCAATTAGGGAGAAGGGGCCGCAGGCGGTCCAGGCTAAACGCCAAACAGCGAGGGAAACCGACGGGATCATTGGGGAAAGACCCTCAAGCAAATTTATGTGGGGGAGTTGAGCTCCCCCAGAAGTCGGTGTCACCTGTGTGGAGGGGGAGGCCAGACCCACGCAAATGGCTGAGCAAACTTCCCCAGAATTGAGAGGGTACGGGTCAACACAAGTTGAGTTTGTTAAAGTGGATGGGACCGCTAAGATGGGCGCCCAGGGGCCGACGAAAGGGTCCACAAATCAAAGGAGAAGCATCCTAGATGGCGGAGACCACGCAGTGAGTGCCGGGGGCGCACAGCGCCCAAGGTGCGCAAGAAGTCGTCACAATGGACCGGGGGTCAACGGCACAAGGGCCAAGGACTGCCAGTGTAGTTCGAACGAAGGAAATCGCCGGGACGAGTGGGCCTGGGGGATATAGCGCCAAGGGAAGCTCTTGGGAATGCGACAATGACAGGGTATGGGGACCCTGGTGGAATACCCGTAGAAATAACGGGGCGAGAAGTAGGGGTGTCTCAAGGGTTACCCAAGGGGATACTGGGAACCGGGCCCCTACCAATGGTCGGTGGTTATAAAGAAGCAATAGTTGGGTGGCTGCGGGCCTGGTGTCCGGGACGGGGGCTCCAGACGCAAATATTTTTGTGGATGAGGTGATGAGTTTCGTAAACCCGGTGTTAAGGCCCGGAAGAAATTTTCTTATTTTAGTATTATTATTGCTCTGACTGCTGACTAGAGTTGGTTCTGAGTGCGAATGTGAGATACACTGCCCTGTCTGTCACGTGTGCGTGGACGGGGAGCCTGTGTGTCGAGTTTTGTAAGTATGGGATGCACAAACCCGGTGTTAAGGCCCGGGGAAACCGCGCTTGTTTTTATCGACGAGAGTTTGTTGTGAGTGTGAGGCACACTAACCCCGTCTGCACAAAGGCGCGGTCGGGAAATCTGTGTGTTGAATGTGTGAGTGTGTGAGGCACAATTTTAATCACCT
The DNA here is from genome assembly GCA_031216915.1 of Pictodentalium vernedei. NCBI lineage: Eukaryota > Metazoa > Mollusca > Scaphopoda > Dentaliida > Dentaliidae > Pictodentalium > Pictodentalium vernedei. The sequence goes on from CM062296.1 coordinate 767,998,172, forward strand.
GGTTGAGCTTTGCGAGGGTGAGGCTCAACATAATGCAGGGGTCGTTTGCCCCTTCACAAGACATATGGAAATGGGAGGCGAAGTTACACTCCGTTGGAATTAACCCATCTGACGCAAAGGCGCGGACGGTGTTACTTGTCGGAGTGAGTGCCAAGTGAACTGTTTGCAAAATGGGCGAATGTGTATAAAAATGTGTATGTTTAGGTGTGAATATATAGTATTAGAGAGAGAGAGAGAGTGCTGCAAATCTAAGGATAAGGCTACTCTCCATATGTAAACCCGCAAGACGGGAGCATGTGGTGGCGTGTGTGTCGTGGGAGTCGACATGGCCGACGCATGAGCCCGGTCATGAGCCCCACGACCACTAGGGTACAGTTTTGTAGTCTTGAACATGATGGGTAGATTGTAAAAAGGTGTGAGAGGCGAGCGTGCGTGGCTTTGCCCCTTGTGATTTAAGAGATACACAGAGTGTTTCTCTCGGGAAGGGAGTTGTCAGGGCAAAGCCAGCCTAAATATAGGGGCAAGGGGCCTCATATATAAAGATAGTGTAAGTTCAAAAGATATTCCGCATCAAGGCGAAAACCCTACGTGAATTTCACTTCTCTGTGAAGCTGGACATGGAAAAAACACACGTGGTGTATATCCAGCTTCAGCGCAGGGACCCAGGGGAGAAACGGTGTGTTAGATAAGGTCTAATCTCATTTAATTTATGCAGTAGTCGCGAGTCTTACGAGACGTAATCGGTTGGTGGCAGGATATCGTCACGGCCAATTGAGAAACGAGATTCTAAAAGATAGAAATGTCTATCATGTCGTCACCTGATCATTAGGTATCAATGAATGGCAGGAACGAATCGGTTTTCTCGACAAGTGAAATCACCGTTAAGTCACGCGCGAGATGACTTGTATTGATTCTGCCTCGATATACGTCATCTCCCAGCGTTTTGACAGATGGACGAATGAGCGTCCGTCCACCTGACAGTTTAGGGTAAAAAGTATATATACCTTGAAGGGCAGAGCATTAGACACACACTTGGGGTCACACACACGTTGGTGAAGTCCAGGGCAGGCGACTGTGTTTCCTGGCATAGGGATACCTTCGATCACAGGACCCTGAAACGGCTGGAATCGCCAGAGAGGGTATTCCACGATTGATTTAGCTTAAGGTTGATAGGCGGCTCCAGTGCCAAATTCGTTGAGAAAGAACACCCAAGGTGACACGTTAAAGTTTAGATTGTCGAGTAGCAGGTATCAGCCTGAAATAGCAGAAGTGTAGGTTAATTGTATTGTGCGTATTAACCCTTTGAAGCGTCAGACTGATTGCGTTCTGAGTAGTTTGTTTTGCTGTCCAAGCATCGTAATACCGACTGGAGATCGGTGTGAGTGACAATTTCGCCCTAGCACAAAAAGGGGCATTTGTGAATCGTGAATTCAACCAGGAACGGTGAATATTTCAATAGGACTTTCACGGAGGACTTTCAAAAGGCACATAAGGTATGAGTAGACAATATCTGACCCAAATCAGAAGTACGGTGGCTTTATAGATGACGAACATTGCTGGTCGGAACCCTCCGATAGCCAGAGGTACAGTTACGCGCAGACGTTGACATTTGAGCCTAAGCGGGTGAAGCTCTTATGGCGAGCTCACAGTAATAACATTTCAGATTTGTGAAGCTCTTATGGCGAGCTCACGGTAGTAACATTTCCAGTGTGTAGACTATAGTGCCAGTACAGGGCTATAGAATGACTTTATAATTGTTGAGAATTATTTAACCCTAGCAACCCATTTTCTGTGAAAAGAATCGAATTGTTGATTGTCGAAATATTGAAACGGTTTTATTTTTATGTGTAAATAAAAGAATCGTTGTTACTTTAAATCATTCTTTCCATTACGCAGCCTGAAGTGATTAGGAATCACACCTAACGGAAATCGAACCTATTTCAGGCCAATTTGGCAGAGAAGGAATCACGGCGTCGGTCTAACTCAGCTCCCTGCGCCGAGTTCGCGACACTTGGATTCCGACCCTCCACGTTGGTCTAATTTTCCCGCAACTTCATCAGCGGGACTAAATAACCCCACGTCAGCCCAGGCCTTACGGGGCCTCAGGTGTCCCTGACAAATACCGACAGCGATATTGGTAACTGACTCAGATTGACACTGTGTCTTTTCTCCAAATTCCAGGCAGTTGTCTTTCTTCGGATTCGCCTTTCGACGAGTATTATGATGAAAGGAGGCAACTGCTTGGACTTTGATATATCCGGTGGACGAGATACATTCAAATGAAGTCACACGACGTCACATGACGTCACATCAGTACGACTCTATTATTCTATAAGCTATTTCAAGTTGCTTGTAAATCCGAACACCAAAAGTAAAAAAAAAGACAGAGTGTAAGAATAAAATACGGTTTACATTGATTGGACATAAGGGAGCATGCGCCGACCGTAAATGGAATAACAACACGGAAAGAGCTCAACCAACCGAAACCTCCAAGGCGAATATCTAAGTAAAGTTTTTTAAAAATGTATTCGGGAGAAAATGGGAAAGGTAACTTATTGCATTACACGGAGAAGACGCAATCCCTCTCAATCAAGTGACAGCAAAATGCGAAAAAAGAAAAAAAGAAAAGAAAATGAAAATTCTCCACGTGAGATACTTGTTTCCCATTTTCGATGTCTCAAGAAAAATGTTCTGCCAATGTCGAATGGGTTTCTATGGACTCTCGGCCGTTTTGTGCAAAATGTCAAACACTTCATAGGACTGATCTAACATCATCGGTCTTTTGACACCAGCGGTTTTGACTTGATTCGATCTTGGCCGCATCATCAGCTTTGCATCCTTGACTCTTTGGGCAAGGCACTTAATACCGATTTCTCAAATGGGAGAATGGCAGCGCAATGTTCTAAGATGTGCATCACATCGGAGATACACTGGCCTTCAGCCAATAAATGCTAACCCTGATTGAGCCGGGTCAGAAAAATTGAAAGTCCTACAGAATAGAAGAGTGCTCATATACAATGACGCTAGCTTTTTTTTAGATTGAACGCATGCAACTCTTTTATTTCTGCTTTGCCAAAATGACATCGTAAATTAGGCCCGTGCAAATCGCATATTTTCGATTCGAATCAAATCTCGAATCGAATCACTTTTGTTATTCGAAATCAAATCGAATCTCGAGTCTAATCAGCGATGTCCTGAAGATGGCAGATGGAGATTGGGGTGGTATAAACCTGATTTGTTCCGACTGTGATGGCTCAAGTCCAGTCTGAAAAAATGATTTAACTACATTATCAAGGCATGCCTTCATAGAAGGCATGTCTTGATAATGTACTTGGAATATTATCCAATCAGGATTACAGTTCATCGTCGGCTTTGCTTGGAAACTTTAAATTTGCATTTAACAGTGGCAGGGACTAGTGATTTTGAAATTAGCATGGCGCGTGACACGACTGCAGATTTTTTATGTTAATGTAGCTTAAGTTACACTTAGTCTTTTATTTCATCATTACGTATATACGATTTCCATCCGAATAATATGTTTTGAGAGGCGATGAAGCCGTCGGATACCAAGTTATGTTCCTATAAAAAAAAGATTCGAGAGGAAACTAATCGGGCAGTCGAATTCGAATCGAACCGAATATCAACTTAATATTCGAAATCGAATCGAATCTCGATGTTTCGCAGAGCCCTTTCGTATGCTTGAAGTTAACTTCTTCTTAGAACAGTTCATCGGTAGGGTGGGCTAATTAATATCTTTGACTACAGCCATACAGTTGCCAGTTAAATATATTAATTAGTCTACTGGTCATGGTAACACCGAACAGCATTCTGATGGTATGAAGAGATATAGAATAAATAGGTACTGTGGCCGGTAATCAGATTTAAAGCACGAGTAGGATAAGGGTTTTAACCACGAGGCTCTGCCGAGTGGTTAAAACCCTTATTCTGCGAGTGGTTTAAATCTGATTACCGGCCCTAGTACTGTTTTATTTATGCCATGATCTTAATAAATAATCGACGTTGTCACTTAAAATGGAGAAACACGTTATTTTCAATTAGCAGACGCGCGAACACGTGGGTTTGCTTTGTTTTCATCTGCGCCGGTGGGCAGTACTTTCGGCTGCACGTGAATACTTGATTGACAGCTAGACACATCGTCAAAGTTGATTGAATTTACCTTGCTTTTTCAGTCAAATTATTATTAACAATTCTTAAATTTTAATTTAAATATTTAATCGTAGGTATTTTAAACTTAATAAGTCATTGCACGTAGTAGATAGTCCCGCAAACGTCGTTTGCTTGAATGAAACATCGCGAAGTGTGGATGTATCGAAGTTGGCAAATTGGGTCATGTCAAAGGTCAAGTTGGATGTAGTTCATACTATAGGTATAAATTTTTGTAATGGAATTCCCCACCCAGCTTTACACCGGTAGTGGGATTCAAAGCTAAAATGTAACATACGGACTTTTCACAGGTAGTAACATAGGTGAGCATGGTATATAAAAACCAAATATCAATTGCCCGGTTTATCCTCAAGATCGAGAATTTAAAAAAAAAAATCTCAACAATGCCAAATCTGATGATATATGATATATGATATATGTTTTATTCACCAGTATACAACAAAAAATTATCTCAAGGTACATAAAGTATACATATTTACAATATATTTGTCACCGACACTTGGTTGCGAATTCATCAACACTTAAATTGTATACTGGTAGGATAAGGCATAGCCAGATTGGCTGTCTTCCTGCCTTTCCCTAAGTAGGAGAGAAAAGAACATTTAGGTATAGATAGGAGAGGAAAAGTGAGAGGTTGAAAGAAGAAGAGTGTAGGAAAAACACAGAAATAGGTACTAGTGCAACATAGTTAATTCTCATTATCTTCTTTTAGATAGCTCGACTGTAATATGTGCGGATGGTGCGGGTGGTGGTCGGAGAACAGTTTGGTCAGGCCCCGACACGGATCTCACCATTGCGTTAGTTAACTTAATATAAGATAAGGGACAATTTGCCCCAAAACAGAATTTAGAAAATGCAAGGATGATAACCGAATCCGAGCCCGGCAGAGACGAGAATACCAGACAATTTACGTTGAAATTAAGTTACGAATACATCATGTCAGCTTATTGTTCCAAATATTGTCCTGGTGCACGATTATTGTAGATCGGTACGAACTGGAAAAAGAGGGGATACACACTCGAGGATTCGTTATGAGTGGAAACAAAACCTTTAGATAGCACAATCTGGGCAGTAGGGATTAGAACAGGAGACATTGTTTAAGTATGCGGAAAGCAATCTTTCAATTAGCGTTTTTTTAAACTTCTTTCTGTTCCTTATGGCCTTGATATCCCTTTCTAATTCATTCCATAATTTAGGGAATGCAAAGACAGGTAGATTATCTAATGTTTTTGTTCTTGTTCTATGCCTATATAGAAGGCCCGATTGACGTGTGTTTACATTAGTTCGAGTATTCACAGCAGGGAAGAAATTCGCAAATGATGCAGGGAGATTTCCATTATGCCAATCAAACATGAACAGGGAAGCATGCAGGTAATATAGGTCTTTTATTTTTAGGATACCATTTTTCAAAAACAGTGGGTCAGTATGGGCATTATATTTTTTATTATTGATGATTCGTATTGACCGTTTCTGTAGTTTAAACAGTCGGTTACAGGATTTTGCGGCCCCCCATATAGAAATTCCGTATACAAAATGACTCTGTATTAATGTAAAATATAGGGTTTTCATAACTCTATGAGGAAGAATTTTTTTCACTTTACTTAGGGTGAAATTGGCGAGAGCAACTTTTGAGCAAATTTGAGATATGTGTACATTGTAGGATAGATTTTCGTCAATATTTATACCAAGGAATTTCACTGACTTTTCGTTCTGACTGTTTCCAACTTTGTCGATGACCTGGTTATTTATACATATGTTCGGATGGGAATCAGTTCCTTTGTGCGTTGGATTGATGATTATATATTTAGTTTTCTTAGGGTTGAGAACTAAGTGGTTGGAGGAGCACCAATTGAATATATTTTGCAGTTCTGCATTCAGTTCACCGACTAGTTGGTTTATTACTGCCCCAGATTTATATCCCGTAGTATCATCTGCAAACGATAGAAGATTTAATTTTGTTGAATTATTTATATCATTTATATAAATAAGGAAAAGGATAGGCCCTAAAATAGACCCTTGCGGCACACCACATGTTATTTCTGTTAGATTGGATTTACTGTCTCCAAAGGAAACATATTGTGTCCTGTTTAGAAGGTAACTTTTGAACCACTGATTCGCATTGCCTCTTATTCCATAATGTTCTAATTTTTTAAGTAGTATCTCGTGACTTATAGTGTCGAAGGCCTTCGAAAGATCCAAAAATAAGGCGAGGGTACTGTCTTTACTGGCTTTGTTATTTTCCGTGGCTATGTATTTTAATAATTGCATAACAGGGTGCACTGTACTGTGATGTTTTCTAAAGCCGTATTGGTGTGGATAAAGGATATCAAATTTATTTAAGAACTTTGTAAGTCTTATAAGCATAAGTTTTTCTAAAATTTTCGAGAGCACAGGCAATATACTGATTGGTCTATAGTTCGTGAAATTGTTTTCATCACCTGACTTGAAAACTGGGGTAACCTTAGCAATTTTCATTCTGTCGGGGACTAAACCCTGGCTAAATGAGCTGTTCATAATATGCGCTAGTGGGACAGCAATGAAATTTATTGAGTGTTTAAGAATACTCGACGACATATTTTCACAGTCCTGACTTAATTTAGATTTCATTGAATTTACAATATTCGTTATTTCAAGGGGTGACGTCGGTGTGATAAATATATTTTGCGGTAGTCGATTATTCAAGAACTCGTCAAATGAATTTGGTGGTTTAGATATTAGTTTTGAGGTCTGATTGCCAATGTTTGCAAAAAAATTATTAAACTCCTGTGCAATGTCCTTTGGTGTGTGTATCTTTTTGTCACCAAGATTGAAGAAGGATGGTAGGGAACTTTTCCTTTTATTTCTATTTAAGGCGCTGTTTAGGACTTGCCATGTTTTCCGCATATTATTCTTGTGTTCTGAAATAAGTTTTTCATAATACATAGCTTTGCTTTGCTTCCGAATTTTGTTAAATAGTTGGCAGTAGTTTTTATAATTCTTAACATTGACTTCAGTGGGGGATCGTAATTTCTTTTTGAACAATTTATTCTTGTTATTTGCAGACACTAAGAGACCTTTTGTCATCCAAGGTTGACGTTTTATAAATTTCTTATTTGGTTTGAAGCTTTTCAGTGGGAAGGCTGTTTCAAAAACATTTAAGTAGATATTCAAAAAATTATTATAAGATGTATTGGGGCTGTCTGCACTCATGACCGTAGAAAAATCGCATTGAGACAATAACGTCTTAAAGAGTTCTATATTTGTGGTGTTTATTTTCCTTGAAAGAGATGGTTTTGATCTGTCGGATTTGGTGTAAGCCAGTTCAATATAAAAAATCCCAAAGTGGTCAGAAACATCGGTGAGGATTATTCCAGATTTAAAGCAATTGGAGACAGAGTTGGAAAATATGTGATCTATCAACGTTGCCGATCGATCTGTTACTCTGGTTGGTTTGGTAATAACAGGTATGAAGCCTTCACTAAACATCAAGTCAATGAATAAGTCCGTTTTAGAATGAGAACCTACTTTCAGGAGATCAACATTGAAATCGCCCATAAGAAGGGAAGTTTTCCTTTCCTTGTTAATTATGTCTGTTATGTAATTCATTTTTGATTGGAATAGGTCTATATCTGCTTTTGGTGCAGTATTAGGTCTGTATATTACGCCGATAATTTTTGATGAATGTTTTGACTTTAATTCAATAAAGATAGACTCAAATACGTGAGGTATAAAAACAGAGAGATCTTGACGAACACTGAAAGCAATGTCATTTTTTATGAACAACCCAACCCCTCCGCGCCTGTCATCATCACTAGGTCTTGTATTTGCTAGTAAGGGGTGATATCCTTCTAGAGTGTATGCCACATTTTCAGGGATTTGAAAAATTTCCGTGAGGCCTATTACATCGAATGTGTTCTCTGCGCCATTTAGGTCGGAGAGTAAGTGGTGTAATGGATCCCAGTGAGCATTAAGACTTTGACAGTTGATGTGAAATGCCGAGAAAGATCCACGCACACCACCTAATTCAGCACCAAATTCACTAGGGAGAATGTACTTGCATTCAGTATTATTGAATATAGACGCCGAGTCGTTGTCTTCTGGAGATGTCTCTATATTATTATTCAGTAGAAAACCAAAATCATACTCGGGATTGGTCTGGATCTCGTCAAGATTGATATTACCCGCCATGATAACCAAACCGACCACCAACATCACCAAGGCACAAGCAACATAGAGGAGTTATTGCAGTTATGACATCATTGAGTACAGTTTGTTTAGTATCCAATCTTTGGAAGATAATGAGATTCAAGGGTTTACTAGAACTATTTATGATAGATAATTGTTGAAACAATTGATTTATGTAGAGCAGAAAGCAGTAGAGAGAAAAAATATATATAACGGGTAATTTCTGTTGTTCAGAGATGATGCAGGGGGTATAACTGTTCTCTGGTTCCTTGTACACGTGTTAACAAATTAGCCATTAGGGTAACATCCAGGATTGCTGAATTCCACTTCCATTTTTCCATGTATGTCAAAATCATTGCTTGTGTGATGTTAACCTAATGGCTATATGAACGGTCATTGCATCAAATTAACCACTATCTCCGTAATACAGTGGTTAAGTCATTGTAATTTACTCAGCATATCAGCAACTTGCAACAGTGCCATCATTTCCACAGACATACATTTCATATAAAATTGTAGTGTACAGTGTTGTTTGGTTACAATTACTAGGGTCTGGGGTGGGTGGGTGGGTATTCTACAGGATAGAATACAGGCAAAGATGAGCTCTGTCAGACAAGATATAACAGAATAAATATTCAGTTTGTCTTAAGAATACAGGAAAGTGACAAATTCCTGCTAAATGAATACTTCTCTTAAGTGAATAGTTTGCAGTGGCAAAGTGGCTATTCATTTAACAGGATTCCACTGTTTTAGTGCTTCTAAGATGGTTTCACACACGGTCTGTGTGTGTCTGGGCGGGGACAGAAATTTATTGATTACAATTGCACAGCATATCAGCAACAGCAACAACTGCATGTGTTCATTGCATAGTTTTATATATGGTTGCTTCACTTATTTACACTTATTTCTATGAGGGGTTACTTGGTTGCAATATACAATGGTGTGTGTGTTTGGGGGGGGGGGATCAAATTCTATCCACCAAGTAGCTACAGTAGTATTACTTCTTCATATTGAATTGGTGCTTTTAGAAAGATTTCATGCAAAAAGACATCAACAATTGATTGATTACAATTTACACAGCAGCAATTATAAGCATTCTTCACATTTTTATGAGGGGTTCGTGGCTGGGAACTTGCAATATACAGGGATGGGGTGGGCTGGGGGGGGGGGGGGGTAAAAAACTATCCACCAAGTTGCAACAGCATATAAAGGTGTTGTTTGGCTGCAATGTATAGGAGCATCTACAGGGAGGGGGTAGGGCGGGTAAGACACTATCAACCAAGTCTCTCATTTGCACAATTGCATTTCTTCCTGTTATGGAGGCTTTTATTTCCGATTGTTCTACTGCAATGTATTAGAGAGGACCACCAGGCACCATCCAATAAATTGCGACAGAACAATTTGCACACTGTATCAGCAACAATGGTATTGTAGCTTTAAACTTGTTTTGTAGATGGTTGGGGCATCAGAAACTGAAATTGAAATTTGCACAGTGTATTGACAGGGATGGTTTTAAACTTGTTTTATGCATCGTTGGAGAGGGGCATCAGAAGCTGGTTACAATTTACGTAGCATGTTAGAAACAATGACACATATTATTCACATATTTTTAGGTGAGGTTGCTAGGTTGCAATTTAAGGGGGGGGGGGTGGGGGTCGGGGGGGGGGGGTGGTCAGACAATATCCTCCAAAGTTGCAACAGTAGCATTATTTCTTCACATCGAGATGTTTTAATTATGATTGTTTGGCTGCAGTGTATTAGAGAGTGTCGCCAGGCACGCCTCAATAAATTGCAGCAGAACAATTTGCGCAAGTGTGTTAGCAACAATGGTAATGATACTTTTTAAATTTACTCTACATATCAGCAGCAATTACAAATACTCTTCACCCATTTCTTCATGCAGGGTTATTTGCCTAGAAGTTACAAGGTGGGTGGTGGGGGTATTTTTTATTATGATTGTTTGTCTGCAATGTATTAGAGAGTGCCTCAGACACGCTCCAATAAATTGCAATAAAACAATTGAACAGTATATTAGCAACAATTGTATTAATGCTTTTAGTATTATGCGTGGTTGGGGGCTAAATGGGATTGCTAGGTTGCAGTTAACGTTGGGGAGGGGTCGGGGGGGGGGGGGAGTCAGACAATATCCACCAAGTTGCAACAGCAACATTATTTCTTCATATGGATATGTTTAAATTATGATTGTTTGGCTAGCATGTATTAGAGAGTGTCGCCAGGCACGCCTCAATAAATTGCAACAGAACAATTTGCTCAGTGTGTTAGCAACAATGGTAATGATACTATTTAAATTTACTCTACATATCAGCAACAATTACAAATACTCTTCACACATTTCTTCATGCAGGATTGCTTACCTAGAATTTACAAGGTGGGTGGTGGGGGTATTTTTTATTATGATTGTTTGGCTGCAATGTATTAGAGAGTGCCCCAGACACCCTCCAATAAATTTCAATAAAATAATTTGAACAGTATTTAGCAGCCATGGTATTAATGCTTTTAGTATTATGTGCGGTTAGGGGCATCAGAAATTGACTGATTACTAATTGCACAGCAAAGTATTGTAGAAAGGTATTTGAGAGAACACACCAATAATTTGCAACAGACAATTTTGCACACTGTGTGAGCACTATGTGAATGTTTGGCTGCAATGCATTAGAGAGTGCCACAGTCACCCTCCAATAAATTTCAATAAAACAATTTGAACAGTATATTAGCAGCCATGGTATTAATGCGTTTAGTATTATGCGCGGTTAGGGGCATCAGAAATTGACTGGTTACTATTTGCACAGCATCGTATTGCAGAAAGGTATTTCAGAGAACACATCAATAATTTGCAACAGACAAGTTTGCACACTATGTGAGCACTATGTGAATGTTTGGCTGCAATGTAATAGAGGGTGCCACAGACACCCTCCTATATATTGCAATAAAACAATTGAACAGTATATCAGCAACAATGGTATGAATGATTTGCGCGGTTAGGGGCTAGGTGGGGTTGCTAGTTCGCAGTTTACGTGGGGTGGGGTTGGGGGTCAGACAATATCCACCAAGTTGCAACAGTAGCATTATTTCTTCATATGGAGACGTTTTGTGATTGCTTGGCTACAGTGTATTAGAGAGTGTCGCCAGTCACGCCTCAATAAATTGCAACAGAACAATTTGCTCAGTGTGTTAGCAACAATGGTAATGATACTATTTGAATTTACTCTACATATCAGCAACAATTACAAATACTCTTCACGCATTTCTACATGCAGGGTTGATTGCCTAGAATTTGCAAGGTGGGTGGTGGGGGTATTTTTTATTATGATTGTTTGGCTGCAATGTGTTAGAGAGTGCCCCAGACACCCTCCAATAAATTTCAATAAAACAATTTGAACAGTATATTAGCAGCCATGGTATTAATGCTTTTAGTATTATGCGCGGTTAGGGGCATCAGAAAATGACTGATTACTATTTCAGACAAATTTGCACACTATGTGAGCACTATGTGAATGTTTGGCTGCAATGTATTAGAGAGTGCCCCAGACACACTCCAATAAATTGCAATAAAACAATTGAACAGTATATCACCAACAATGGTATGGATGCTTTTAGTATTAAGCGCGGTTGGGGGCTCGGTCGGATTACTACAATGTAGGTTGCAGTTTGCGTGGAGTAGGGGTTGGGGGGGGGGGGGGAGGCAGACAATATCCACCAAGTTGCAATCATGGCTGAAATATTATTTCAATGGAAAAGATTTATAGGAAAGTTAGCTCCCCTTAATTTCCTAAAGCTGTCAGTTAATTTAACTCTAAGGGTATGAGAATTTCCTGTAATAATTGAAATTTAGAAATGTAAGTGAATTTGTAAGCATCATTTCACAAACTTCAGGCTTTCTGTTGTAGAGTAGTATAAAAATACAGAAGCTGACTTTTTACATTTTTCCCTAACAAGTTTGACTAGTTGACAACTATTTTCTGTTGAAACCCATTTAAAATTAAGAAAACGGGGTTTTCACCATCTTTTGATACTCTGTAACTCTTTTCTGTTCATTATATCAGCTGTGTGTGGATTGTGAGGGGCGGCGGAACAATTTTCAAAGTGCGGTGGCTGGATCGGACGATGGATGGTCGTCGGTATGACAGGCCGACCACGGTTGGGCCCGTCGTACGAAAATTTTAAATTCCAGGGTTCCAAAACCCCCATTTCCAAGCATCTGAGCGGATAATTTGAGATGTTTCAGGAGATGTATTTGAAAGATTTCACACTTTGAGAGCCGTTAAAAAACGTCGATAAAGCATACAGGTGAGGTCTATTTATCAGCTTTGGTCATTACGACCGAAGCTGATAAATAGACCTCACCTGTATGCATTACTGTCGTTAAAAGCAATTATACTGTCTGTGGATTATCTTGTCTGGGGGTTGATTTGGTATTTGTCTATCTATAAGATTAAGATCTATTTCAGTTAACCGATTTTTTAACAGACTATATACATTTTAGCGTTTGCTACCACTTACTGTAAAAATGATCCGAAATCCATCGAAACTGAACCAGTAGGAGAGAAACATAGCTGGCGAAAATATGGGGGAGGCTCTGGATGCGCCCCTTGTTTCACCAGTCATTGGTTGTGTTAAAATATATGCATACAAAAAAACATGGCCCGGCAAAAAAGTGTGTGTGTGTGGGGTGGGGGGGGGGGGGGGGGTGAAGCACCCAGCCCCCCGTCCCCTATTCCGCCGCCCCTGATTATGACATATGATACGGACACTGTTCTTCCAATAAGGTGCCATATCGGTAAGAGAAATTTGTTTACTTTGAAATTTCCCCTTCTGATGTTCCATAAATACAAATTAAATATACACAAATTATACATCAAAATGAAGGTTGTGATGTATAGAACACCAAAAGTATATGCCGTCAACTCACACAGAGTTGACAGCAGGCACCAATGGTTCCTGGAAGTCTGCTACCGTATTCGTTCCAGAACTGATAACAAAATAATATTTCTGGAGAACAACTCGTGTCCAAATGTGCTTCATATATCCTAGAACAAAGCTAGGAAATCAAAATTCTTCAAAACGCAGCGACAGAACTGCGTGAGGGTAAATTCCAAAACTCTCGACTTTGTTTTCGTTGTCGGTTTGTATACATTTTGATTAAGAAGGTCATCTTGACCGAAAAAAAACATCAATGTGCAATGCCGTCTAAAATCAAATAATGAGAATGATCACCTTGATACAACACACTATTATTGTATGGAGACTGCACAGTTGCCATACAACTTGCAAGGTATCACGACACCTGTTTGAATTTCTTAGAATTACGCGATTGTTTTTCGATGAAAATTCGTGGTATCGCGCGATATGCGCATGCCCGTCGGGCATGAAATCCAAAATGCAGACAGCGTTGTCCTTTCCCCAAAGGCAGTCATGTCACTGCATCATAAACTGTTTTGAATGCCTAGTTTTGTTCTTGGCTATCTCAGCCACATTTGACCACGAGTTGTTCTTCTGAAATATTATTTTATTATTTGCTCTGGTACGAATACGGTAGCAGACTTCCAGGAACCATTGGTGCCTGTTGTCAACTCTGTGAGTTGATTGCATATATTTTTCGCTTTCTATGCATCACAACCTGCACATTGATGTTTAATTTGTGTATATTTATTTTGTAGTTATGGAATATCAGAGGTGGGAATTTCAAGGTAAATAAATTTCTCTTATTTGTATAGCACTTTAATACACAAATCTAAGAGGTGAGATTTGCAAATTACTGTAAAAACACAATCGTTTAATAGAGAGCCAAATTGGACACTTACTTAGTGTTGGTAGGCGTGATTTTGATAGATATTCTTAATGGCGGATTATCTGTGAAGAACTTGCTTCTGATTGGCTTGCCATAAAAAGCCAAGTTTTTTGGTAACTTTTTATAAATGAAAACAACAGAAAGCCTCTAGAGGTGTCTATTATTTCCGTTTATTAAAAGTAACAAATGGAAACTCCGGTTTATTTTTTACTGATGCCATAAGTTTTTGTCAACAATTATTTGCTTCTTTGTTGAACCTCACTCATCTAATAATTTCAAGGGAAATAACTTTACAGAAAGTCAATTTTCATGACAATATGAGTCAGGGATGACTTTATTTGAACCGCAACATGATAAAGCAGAAGTATTGACAGCTAGATGTAAGAACCTTTACCGTATTTTAACGGAAATGTACATCGGCTAATGCCCAACAATCGATCGCTGAACAATTCTCACATTACCTTCAAGAGTAGTTAGATTGCCTAATATGGACAAACGCAGCACTGCTTTGAACCCCATACGACCACGGACCGAATCATCGTCGCAGTGTGGCTTTGGACCGGCCCAACCTTGCTGATCTGGTATACTATTTTATTTTTTTTGCCTCGGCACGAATAGGTGTCAATGGGAGGACCGTCATGTTTTTGTGCATGAAAATGTCTAGCTGTTGTCTGGCCCTTCTCAGACTGACGGGAAGAAAATATAAAACGAGACCTGTGGGTCATCACTCAAGAACTAAGCTGATTGTGTTTAAATATTATATCAATAATACGGAACGGATAATGTTGAAAGGTACTTTCGTTGGAACCGGAAATATCTTGGCCTGATCGTAAAAATGGTGAATTTAGGTAGTGACCCAGTTATTCAGGGTTCTTGGTAGAGCTGGGAGGTTTTGATTTTTTTTTAGATTCGGTTTCCCTTCCGGTTCGGCTTCAAGAAAACATCTCACTTTCGGTTCTGTTATTCTATGTGTTAAAAACATATAGCAAAAACACTTCCGGCTCCGTAACTTGAAAAGAAATTGCAATACTTTATACGACACCAGTTACTACCAAAAAGAGCGCGGTGGCTCACTAGGTAGAGATGCAGGCTGCAAGCCGATAGGGCCTCCATTCGAAACCCACCTACGGCACCCGCATTGTGTCCTTGGGCAAGACTTAATCCCAATTGCCCACGTGGGGGCACGGTGGCGTTGTGTAGTTAGACGTACTGCACGTCAGTGGTGCATTTGTCTTCAACCAATGCTAAACCTGCTTGTGTGGAGTTAGTATGTTGGGGAGTCTGACAGTTGCTCGGTGGTTCCCTCCGGATACTCCGGCTCCCCCCCCCCCCGTAAAACTGTCCGACACGAGTTGACCTTGGCTGTCGAAAGTGTCGGTAAACCCCAATAAATAAATTAATAAATAAATACCACCCAAAGCCCTGTCTGTAACTACTCCTTTCAGAGTCCTTTGGATTCAGCCAAACTTCCCTTTCATCATTCAGGGGTTCTAGAGGATTAGATGCTAAGCCTATTGATTGAGAAAAAACAACATAAATTAGGGTAACAAATGAATAACCCTTTACCCAACGTAACGACCAAAACCGGCCAGCGCTATTCACAAAAATCGCCAATTAATTTTCATTATATTTTTCATTTTCTGTCTCAAAACATAGGTTATGGCCCCTCTTTGGAACGAGCTCGTCGAGCTCGTTCCACAGAGGGGTCATAACCTACGGGTTTGAGACAAAAAATGAAAAGAATTAGTTATTCAAGATTTTTTTTTGTAAGTGTCGTCTGCTTTTCATGTTAGGTAAAGAGATAAAGTTCACTTTGCTGTGTTCTCATTGTCACATTTTCTCCCTTACTGACTTGTCCGGCTCCTTTGCCAAACAGACGAAATGACAAGAACCCATAGGGGCCACAGGTCCAATTCCTCCAAGTGAGATAATTTGATCAGGGTATGCACAAACACGGTGAAACCGTTCGGCCGGTTTTTGCTGGGTCTTGTGGGTTCAGTTATCCTGTTTGTCCGAAAAATCTGGAACCAAATCGGAAAACCAAGCTAACGGCCTGCTCACGTTCGTGGTCATGTCCGAACTTAGGTTTTTTTCGAGGTTTCCTTCGAAATCTCCTGTACAAATAAAATAAGAACGCCCAACTGTCAGATAGTATATCAGAGTACAGATTATGGTCTGTCTCCTTTGTCAATTGATGGCGGGTTTTCGGGAATACCACAAATAGTTCTCAACTTAAAGCATGAATAGAATGTGGGTCGGTGGGTTTGCTTTGAAAGTGCAAACCAACGCAAAATGACCATTCGCATAATTATTTTTCTGGTAGCCTTTTCCGTTCGCTTCAGTTTTATCGGCATGTACAACGAAATTATGGCATTTCACTTCCCTTCAAAATCATAGAAGAGCTTGTGCAATTGCAATACATTATTTTTTTGTATTCCGCTCAATTACGATGTAAAATATTGGCGAGAACTGCCTTTGAATAACGATATGTATAATTATGAAACACGAACTAGCTCATCATCTGAGTACAGAGTCATTTATTTATTTATTTACCTATAAACGGTGATATCATGTGTTCTCCACTTTGTCTAGACTATTTCAGTGTAATTTATTCCATGTCGACAAGTGCGAGCTTACAGTGGATGATGTGGGACACTGACAACATCGGCCCTCGCTTGTGATCTGTTCTCTGAAAGGTAGCTTTGGAAATGCATTGTTTTAATACTACAGGCCCCCGTGGTTTGATCAATATTCTTAAATACAGGTACCATCATCAAATACCAAAACAATAAAAAAAAACTCAAGGTATGACACTTCCCGAAACAATATTTTTGGAAAACCACAAAAAAGCCAAATACTGTACCGATTTTGATCAAATAAACGGAACTCATTTGTGTAAATCATATCCTAACAACTTTAGCGGCATCTATTTTGTCTAAATTTACTTTTTCTCACATCATTTCGTAAACTTTATCAATTCAGTCGATATAAGTCACGATCAACGACTCGTTGTTTCCTTCTTGCACTGCGGCGACGTCAACGACTGGCTAATATATTTGAAATGTTGAAATTCCTGCAAAATAGGGTTAACATTTTTCATTTTGACCAATGAGAGAGCGACGACAAATTCGCCGCGATTTCATGAAAATCGGACACAAGTAAATTTTTTGTGACGTATAGGTGTGAAAGGAGAGAACCGAAAAAACAATCGACCATAACCGTTGAGAACTTCCGGGCTTATCCGATATTTTAAGATATGTTTTCTTTGTCAGAGAAGAGATTTACAAAAGTTGAAATAGGGAGGCTTGGTACAAGCATCGATATTTAACCCTTTCCCTAACATGGAAAGCAGATGACACTTGCAAAACAAATTTTGAACTATTTTTTTTTTTATTTTTTGTCTCAAAAACAAAGGTTATGAGCCCTCGGTGGAACGAGCTCGTTCCAACGAGGGTTCCTAACCTATGTTTTGAGACAAAATTAAATTTAATAGGCGATTTTTGAGAATAGCGCTGGCCGGTTTTTGGCCGTTTCGTTGGGTAAAGGGTTAAAGGATGAAGCAAAACGTGTTAATCGGGTACTGCTTTTGATAAAGGTGGAAATTAAAAAATGTGAGACAACTAATAGTTTGCAACTTGGATATTCATCACGTGTGCGAAATTTCATGCGTCTGTGTGAACGGAAAATGCCTTAAAAGTCGGGTAGAAGAAAAAGAAATATTGATTTTGCAGTGAATTTAGTTGTTGACGTTTTCCTACTTTCGATCGGCAATAACGTCGTAGCGTTAAAGCAATTCCGACAATTTGGATGAAACTACACACAACATGGCATGGCGTATATCTCCAGCCGACTATGATATTAGTATAGTTCTACACTATGTACCTTGGGGGCTGGGACTGTGACCAAAAGTGAGGGGTAACACCTGCCGGTACTGACATCATATCTCCGGAAGTTGATGTCGGAATTTGAAAAGTTTTTGAACTTGATAATCGGGGACTTCGAGCACTAAAAGTTCCCTTGATTTCAACTGTATGCAAAGAATTTTAATTCTGACGTTTTCGACTTCGATCGCCGATGACGTCATAATGTTAACAATTTTCCGACAATTTACATGGAACTGCACACAACACGACTTCACCTATTACTCTGACCATGCGTAATATTATTCTAGCTGTGTTTTATGTAGTTTGGGGTGTACGCCTGTCGCCAGATGGGTGGAGTATGCAAAACCTTGAAATGACGTTAAAACTCTGAAAATGACGTAAATTAAAAAATCCCAGAACACGTATAATTTTTTGGTTTTTTTTTAGCTCTACAACATTCTAAATTTCATGAAAATCGGACTAAATTTAATTTTTGGTGACGTTGGTGTGAAAAGGGGAATCCGGAAAAATTGGACATAATCGTTGATAGTTTCACGAGTCGGTACCACATTTTTAGATATGTTTTTTTTATCAGAGAAGTGCCTGACAAAAGTTGAAAGAGAGAGGTTTGATACAGGCGGCGATATTAACCCTTTACCCAACGAATGGCCACAATCGACCGCGTAATATGCAAATTCAGCAGCAGTTAAAATACTATTTTTCAAAAAATTTCAACAAAACCATATCATGTGACGCCTCTTTGGAACGAACTCGTAGAGCTCGTTCCAGTGAGGGGTCACATGATATGGTTCTTTTGAAATTTTTTGAAAAATTTAAAAAAATGATATTTAAAATAATAAATTTTGATATCGTCTGCGTTGGGTTAAGGGTTAAAGGATCAAGAAAAACGCGTTAATTGGGTATTGTTTTGGATAAAGTTCGAAATTCAAAAAGGTAAGAGTAACAAATATGAGTTCGGATATAGATGTATAACCGTGCCAAATTTCATAAATATGAGTGAAAAGAAAATACCCTAAATGTTTTTATAACACGCCCGCCGTTCTTTGAAATTCCCATCTACAGCACTACTAAGCCATGCGGAAAATGAAAATCCGTTCCGCACACAAGTACCGAACGGAAATCAATGACAGACTATTTTTGGACGATAATGCTGAGTGTCCTAATAATTGTTTTTATAGACGTGCAGGCGTGCAATAAGCACAGAACGACGCGCACGTGTGAATGGGTTAATCGATATGGCAATTGCGCCATATCGATTAACCCATTCACACGCGCGTGTCGTTCTGTGCATGACAGACACAAAAAGAAAAAGAAAAAAGGGCTAACGATCTCTATAAGTCATTCCAAACTCGGTGGATGACTTAATTAGACGGACAAGTGACTGGATCAGGAGGAGCAGGAGAATTAGTATACTGAATAGTGAGGATGAGGTAAAAAGATTAACACATCAAAGGCTGGTGCCTGAGCACAAGGATGTGGATTTTGGACCTGTCGTCGTCGCCTTATACAAAACGATATCAACCTTTGATTACCTGCTAATAACACTTGCAATATTTTCAACTCACCATTTTTTATTTCCTGATGTAAGATTTTAACATTAATTGCGATGTCGTGAGAGGTGGACAGAGAGCGTGTATTGTGGGTCTTGCAAATGGGTCACACTTGATCTTTGAAGTTATGTAGACGACACTTGCCTGGTTTCTTTCCATGAGCAACTTCCAAAAAGTTTCTCTTGTTTTCTCCAGCTATGCAAGATATGAAAAAGAATTGGTTCTGTATGCTAGATGGACCTTATACCTGTTATAATGACTATGTAAGGGTGTTCGCCTGACATTTGTACCTTGTAGGTCTGCAATATTTCCATGGGGAGTGTTTTCTTCGAACCATAATTTACGACCCCTCATCAGACCCGAAGCTATTGTTGAGGGGGAGGGGGGGGGGGGCGAACTGTCCCCCTATGGCCACCACTGTCGGAAAATTTGGCCCCCTTTTACTTGAATTTCGATGCATTTTGCGTTCAAAATGGAGCTTATTTAGTCATTTTAGAGCATTTTCACATTTTTTTCGGGAACTTTGTCGGAAATTTTCAAAAGTTCGCCCCCCCCCCCCCCAATAATCTGTCGTCGGGTAGAGTCTGGCTTCGGGCCTGTCCGTCATTCCAACGAGCTCCTTCCAATGAAAGGTTACAAACTACGGTTTTGGACAGAAAACTGAAAGGCAGAACTTGAAAGCAGCTGCATCTTCACAGATCTTCCATTAATTGAGATTCTTGTGTTTAAAAGCTGGAACCATAGAGCTATATAACAGTAATCTGTCCCAGTAGCATCGAACGTTAAGACAAGCGATCAACGGGTAAATTTCACAAAAATACAGGCGCTATGTATACAGTAACTATTGTCCCTTTACCAGCATTGAACGCGTCTTCCGAATGGCATCGTTTTAAATAAAATTAATGCCCCTATAGACACGAAAATGACACACAACGCACAGTCCAACATGTCTAACATTCTGCCAAGTTTATTCCACGAGAATAATAATTACACGATCAACATCCGAACGCTGAATATACACGGATTCAAATTAGCGCAAGTAACAAACACCTCGAGGCGTGTTGCCCAGTTTCATAAATAGACTCAATCTATTTTAGTACCGTGACAGCGTTTCTTTTTGGCGTCTTTTTCATGGAACCGTTTCCGTGTGTGTTGAATTAAACAGGCTTCATGGAGAGTGAATATGAATTCTGGAGAAAAAAGTTCATTCTCCAGTTTTCTCCCGTGAAGGATGAGAAAATCTGCTATAGTTCATCGGATTATTTGTTTTCTAGTATCCACTGGTACAAGTGCGGGTTGTCGCGTTCGCATCGATCGATAGACTGCAAATTACTTCTGAATTTGAGGCTCGGTGCAGGACTCCGGCTTTATCGTTTTAGGTATGACAAAATTTGAAAGCAGTTGCATCTTCACAGATCATCCATTAATTGAGATTCCTGTGTTTAAAAGCTGGGACCATAGACCTGCAAAACTTGAATGGATGTATCGTCCCCTGAATGCAACAAGGCGCCACCTGCAATGGTTTATTTAGTGCAGATGGCGCCCTGTTGCACTCGGGGGATGATATTTTCATGTATGTCCAATGACTGCATTTAAACATTTAGGCAGAGGGTTAAAAGGAACAACACAAAGCACTGGAACTCTTACGTCCTTGTTGACTCAACATTTTCTAAGAGTTACACATACGTTTACATTTTAGTAGAGTGCATAGTTTGCAGACTGTTCTTCCATTGACTCGCGCTGACTCACACCACAAACAGTGTATAGTTATGCGATAATATGATTTGATTAAATAACTATTCCACTACTTTGACGATGAATGTACAGCAAGTGGTTGATTCAACAGCTGCTCTTTCGCATGCCGTTTGGGAAATCATGATGTATGAGTCACGTTATAATAAAATGGAAATTCCCGATTGCGTTTCAACAAATCATCGCGAAAAAAATGGTTCATCAATGTTGCTTGATGTGAAGGGCGGAGTGAAGCAAGAGGTAAAATACAATTCATAGCAAATATAAGTTGAAGTATAAGAGAGGATCCGGTTCCTGTGCAAAAGTGGAGGAACATTAAGAAGCAACAAGCAATATTTATAAATGATTCACCATACTAAATCCGATATAATAATATAAAGGTACGGGTGGATGTGGAGTGCGAAAAAGTTTAGTACAGGGTGGTGGTATTTTGCACAATGGCTAAGATTGATCTATTGTAAAAATTAAACTCCCCATTCTAACGGTTTGTTATTATACTCGCATTTTAAAAAAAAAACAGCCGGAATATTGTGGTGATCTCCATCCGTCAGTCCGTCCAGTCCCGTCTCGCCTGCCCCTTGAAACCTTTAAACTATGCTAAGGTGATCCGGTAGCATCTCTTGATGTCCAAAAAGGTTTCGGAATTTTGATTTGCCCCCATGACGTACCCGTAGCACCACTTGTGTCGTTAGAAAATTTGGTTTCCGGCAAAAGGCTCCTAGGGGTTTTTAATAATTCGAAACGTTGAAAGTGTGTTCATACGTTCTAGTAGGATGTTTAGATGTGCATAAAGGTTTTGGATTTTTAATTTGGCCCCATGTGGTGCATGTAACGTCACTTTTGTCGTTAGAGAATTGTTTAATCGGTTTGCGGCAAAAGGCTCCTAGGGGCTTCAATTCGAAGCGATGAAAGTGTGTTCACATGTTCTGGTAGAGTGTATAAATGTGCATTCAGATTTTTGATTCGGTCCCGTGTGGCGCCCAAAGCGCCACCTTTGTAATTTGGAAATCGGTTTCCAACGAAAGGCACCAAGGGTTTTTAATTTTCTTTTAATTCGGAATGTTGAAATTGAAGATGGGTCTCTAGATGTGAGTGGTATGTCTCACACGCTTGAGAGAACATACCCCTGTCTTGTTGTAGGCCTTTGGGTCACATAGCAATCACGTGCTACCATAGAAACCAAGATGGCGGCCTCCAGTATACAAAAAGGACGACGGAAACACTTATCACCCTAACAACACGCGTTGCGCATGCGCGCTAACACCACGTATCACTATGGAAATGATGTCACAGCATGGCCGCTTTCGCGGGTTACCATGACAACACAAAATAGCGCCACTGGGTCACGTGACTATGGCGTCACATGACATCCGGCATGAGATCCGGCAACCTTTCCCTCAAACGTGCGAGACATACTACTGATATGCATAAAGTTTTCAGATTTTTTATTCAGTGTGGCACCCGTAGCACCACTTTTGTCGTTAGAGAACCGATTTCCGGCGAAAGGCTCCTAGGGGTTTTAATTCTAAACGTTGAAAGTGTGCTCATATGTTCCAGTAGGGTTTCTAGATGTGCATAAAAGTTTTTGATTCAGCCTCATGTGGTGCCCGTAGTGTCACTTTTGTCGTTAGAGAATCAGTTTCCGGCGAAAGCTCATAGGGGTTTCAATTCGAAATGTTGTTCATATGTTCCGGTAGAGTGTTTAGATGTGGATAAAGGTTTCCGATTTTTGATTCGGCCCCATGCGGCGCCCGTAGCACCACTTTTGTCATTGGAGAATCAAGTTCCCACAAACAGCTCCTAGGGCTTTAAATTAGAACGTTTAAAGTGTGTTCATATGTTTATGTGGGATCTCTAAAAGTTTTGAATTTTTGATCCGGACCCACGTGGCTCCCTTCGTGCCATTCTTGTCGTTGGACAATCGGCTTGCGGCAAAATGCTCCCGGGCGTGGGGGAGGGGGGTTAATTCAAAATGTTGAAAGTGTGTTCACATGTTCGGGTAGGGTCTCCAGATGTGCATAAAGGTTTTGGACTTTTTATTCGGCACCATGTGGCACTCGTAGCGACACATTTGTCATTAGAGAATCAGTTTCCTGCGAAATGCTCCTAGGGGGTTTAATTCAAAACATTGAAAGTGTGTTCTTCATATGTTCAGGTAGGATCTTTAGATGTGCATAAAAGTTTCAGATTTTATATAATACCTTTTCTTTTCTGTCTGTATCAGGCGTTAACCAATAATCAAGAATGCAAATGCGGGGATATACTATAGTTTGCTTTGCACACAAATGACACCATTTATTTATTTATTTATTTATTTATTTATTTATTTATTTATTTATTTATTTATTGGGATTAAACAACTCTGTTTGTAATTTGCAATACAATTTAGAAGAAAGCCCCTCTTTAGCAACTGATCTTAAAAGATTACGATTTAATAAAAAAAAAAACGCTAGCTGTTAAATTAACTGTCTCCTGCAATATTAAAAAATAAGTGAATTAAGATTAGGTCAAGCAGAAAATCAAATTTTACGCCATTTGCAAGCACTTGACAGCGACAATCAAACTATTTTCGGCACGTGGGAAGAATCAGAGTTTCGTATCATGCTCACTGTACACCAAATGATTTGCATTGGCGACAGTGTTTTTGCTGGGTCTTGTGGATTCAGTAATCCGCTTTTGTCCAAAAAACTGGAACCGAACCGAAAACCAAACTGAAACCCAGTTCAAGTTCATGGTCGGATATATATATGTGACACAAACCTGTGCCTGGGAGAGGTTGCGTAATTGTAAATTTAGGGCTTTTGTACATTGCATGTCTCGTGAACAATGCCAACAGAGACGGCGGAGGCACACTGAAAGTGCGGGGAGATAATATAATTCAAGTCTACCTAACCATCCTTGATTCTTGTCGGGGTGAGGAAGTTTGAAAAACAAATCATCCACTGAAGTGCTATTTGCTTGATTCAAACAGCCAAGCTGTGTCTTGAATTGTTTTAAATGCCTTTTCCTGCATAGGAGTGGACTTGAAAATATTCTACCCTTGCACTAACAATTGCTAAAAATCAAAAGACATGCACTCACCTACCTGGCATTTGCCCTTGGAATATCCTTCCCTTGGTCTAAAAGTTCTTAAACTGCCTGGCCTAGTGTTTACCCCAAACTCATACTCCAGTAGTAGTGTGTGTACCCATTTACCCCAGGTTGTCGAACCTAGGAAGTGACGTCATAATCACGCGACCCAGCGACGCCATGTTTGGTTGTCATGGTAGCCCATGTGAGCGACCACGTTGTGGAGTCATTACCATAGTAATACGTGGTGTTAGTGCGCGCGTTGTACAGGGTGGCATGTGTTTCCGTAGTCCACCTTGTATACTGGAGGCTGCCATATTGGTTTCTATGATGGAACGTGTTTGCAATGGGACCCAAAACTGTAATAGGGTGTGTGTGTGTGTGTGTGGTGGGTGGGGGGGGGGGGGGGTATGTTCGGAGGTCGGTTCGATTCAAGGGAAGTAAATCTATTTCCGCAAACAACTCGACAACAACCGAAAATAATAAAAAAAAAACACTTAAAACCACCAAAACTACTTTATTTAGTTCTGATTCTCCCAGAATCCTCATTGTAGAAATAGCACGTAGTGACATACTCCCCTTAAAGGCGCGTTTCATTGTATAAGAGTATTTAATTACCATAAACAACCCGACAACTTTTTATTTGGTTCAAATTCTCCAAGATTACTCTGTTTCTGCCAATTCCTGTCATTCTATCCATGCTGGATGTGCCGATATCTGCCAGTTTGAAAATGCACAATGTGTCACAAAAACATACGACTCTTATCCTCATCTGGGTATATGGGGACTAAAGAGAGTTGTGAATTGGGGGAGGGGGTGGCTTTGGGGACTAGTGGAGATTGATGGGGGCTATTTGAGGACACCTATTGGAGGATACCTTTTGGAGAATAACTGTCTAAGAATGGCAGTCTGAGAATAGTTATGGCTCATGTTAGTACTCGACTTCGAGTCTTTCCTATGATTAGCTTCCACTCTTTTATGCTCTTTTACTGCTGGTCTATACCACTACTATTCGCTACCATTATCTGTCCTGTGCTAGAATCTCTCACAATTAATACTGGCAAGTTGCTTTGGTTTCTATAAATTTATCGTGTGAGGCCATCAAGGCCATGAGATATGATAGTACACAACCTGTAACAATGTATATACATCGCATCATGTACACATGTACATGCTTGATGTGTCGATATGACATTGTATCTAATGAAAATGCACAATGTGTCACAAAAACATATAACTCTTATCCTCATCCAGGTATCTGGGGACAGACGACAGTGGTGATTTGGCGACTAGTGAGGACTGGTAGGGGACTATTAGAGGATAGCTTAAAAAGATACTGGTCTATGCCTGCCCCCCCCCCCCCCCCCCCACTTCTACTTTCTCCACCCACTACCTCTCCTTCTACGTTCTACCCCACTACTAACCTATCATTTGCAACTAAATAATATTTGTAATCCCTATACTTGTCAACAACTACTACTACCATTACCACTCTCTTCTATTGATGTTCATACGAACTGCACTAGCAGATTCACAGAATCGGGTAGGAATCCTACTCATGGTGTCACACACACAGAATCTCACTTACAGGAATCCCCTTTTCATCGTATGATGCCACGAGGGTCAAGAGAAAATCCCTCATCTGGAAATTTGTTGACTGAAGACAGAGGTGATTTGGGGACTGGTGGGGACTGTTTGAAGATACCTTTTAGAGGATATCGCTTGGAGATTACCTATCTGATGATATTTTATTTGTGTTCATGAAATAATGTGTAACGTCACATCGCAACTCATTATTGGAAATAGTACGTGGTCAAGGTAATGCATGCCATAACGTCATTGTTATAGTTCAAGGTCGTTGCTATGGATCAGTGATGACAGCAGTTACATGGCCATTGACGTGATTGAAGACGCAATAGAACACGCCGCAAGTCACGTGAACAACAGACTCGATAAACAGCAGGCTCGAAGTGTATATAGTATGCATATCTGGTTTCTCGAAATTATTCTTTCATATTCAATAGAAAATGTTTTAAATGTGTGCATAGGTTACTTCGTCTAGTTAACCCTTTACCTAACATGAAAAGCAGACGACACTTGCAAATTTACCTAACACGAAAAGCAGACGACACTTGCAAAAAAACTCTTGAATAACTAATTTTTTTCATTTTTTGTCTTAAAAACATAGGTTATGACCCTCAATGGAACGAGCTCGACGAGCTCGTTCCAACGAGGGGTCATAACCTATGTTTTTGAGACAAAAAATGAAAAAAATAATGAAAATTAATTGGCGATTTTTGAGAATAGCGCTGGCCGGTTTTGGCCGTTACGTTAGGTAAAGGGTTAATTAAAATACAATTTTATTTTATTCATGAAGGTAATTGTTCATAATGCAAATGTTTCGAATTCAAAATGTATATTTGAGAACCTTGTTTGTTTGTTTTTATTAGGGTTTAACGAGACTTTCAACCGCCAGGGTATCGTGTCGGTGATGTTTACGGCTAGAAGAAGCCGGGGTATTCATATAGAAACGCGGAACAGCAGCGAACAACTATCAGACTCTCCAACTTAACGGTTGAAGGCAAAGGCACCGCCGACGTGCAGTACGCCTCAGTACACGGCACCACCGTGCATCCACGTGGGCAATCGTGATTAAACGTCTTGACCAAAGACACAATACAGATGGCGCTGATTAAGTAGAGAACAATATGTAAAAAAAAAAAATAAACAACTCAGTGATAGGATTTTGCAAACAGCTTAATTTCCAGAAGTAGCCGACATTTGCAAAACAAAAACAAAATCAAGAGCAACATTTTCATATCTCCAAGAAACATTGCTTATGACCCCCATTGGAACGATCTCAGGAAGATTGTTCCAATAAGGGGTCAGGAGCTATATTTTGGAGGCGAAAGCTGAAAAGAAATAAAATTTGAACGATTTTTGTTAATAGCGCTGGCCTGATATGGGCAGTATGTTAACGGACTCAAACTTATTTGTTGTATTTATCTACCAAATCTTTAACCAACACATCAATGAGATCACCCTCATTATTCAGACTACCCTAGCATTATTCTTACTCGTATCCTTTTTTCAATAACCGTTCTTGTATACCGGTGTAACAGGAATGGAAGTCCGTAGGAAAATTAGTCCCTCTGGACTATTATTCCGCGGAATTATAGTCCTAGGTCTAACATTTCTAGGAATAGTAGTCCGCCGGACTACTATTCCTAGAAATGTTAGACCTAGGACTATAATTCCGTGGAATAATAGTCCAGAGGGACTAACGTTCCTACGGACTTTCATTCCTTTTACACCGGAACTACAATATTTATGACATAATTTGAGAAACAGTTCATTGCAATTGAGGAAAGGAAACAAGTGGATACACCTCGCAAGTATATATTGAATTAATGAGTATGCACACGTGGACTTAAACTTGTGTCTACGATCGAAATAAAATTATTGTGACACTGGAAGGAATTTTTTTTAGTACATTTTAATCTTTCAGCTTAGAAACGGTTTTTTCATATACAAAAAGAGAAAATTTAAAAAAAAACTATTTTCTTCAAAAATAATGTTGCGACTACCAAAATGTGCCTGCTGCATAACTTTTCAGCGAAGACAATGTCTTTTTGGATGTTCTTTTCTTTCCTCCAACCAGACCTGTAGGGCTTAGTACTATAAAACTTTTACAATTGTATTTTCTAGAATTGTATTTTCTAGTTACGACTTTAAATGGGTTGAAATGAACCATTAGCATTTTCAAAGATGTGGCAATTTGCCAGTTAAAATGTTAATGATTCATTTTAGTCAGTTATATTAATAAGTAGAAAATACAATTCTAAAAAATATAATTGTAAAAGTTTTATCGTATTGGTCCCTGTTCTGACATCGCTTGGGTAGTCCAGCCAGAAGCTGTATCAAGCATCAAGTTGCCCTGTTACTCTTACATTAATCGATTTTCTCGGGTTAGTACGTGCATTCAATGGTTAAGTATTTTTTATAATAGTAGAAGTTGTTTTGTTTTTTTTAAAAAAAATTGCTCTACGAATTGTTTCTGGGTAAACTATTTGTTGCAATTCTGACTGCGTGACATTTTACCGTTTTCCGCCGTTATGTTTTCAGAATTTACACGCTGTGTCCGCCAAAATGTATTGGCGGTCAAATAAATTATCTTCGTCTTCTAATGATGTACATCATGAGAGACGGGGTGGGGCGGGGTGGGGGTGGACGCTTCCTCCCAAAATATGGATTTGTCAGAAATTTTGACTTTAAGGGGGGTTTCTTCTTTTTTCGTCTTCGCACGTTGATCCATTCACAATGACTGCGAACTGTCCACTGATACCACGTCTTTTATACATCCATTTTTCGGAAATGATCTATATTAAGAAGGATCTCCCTCATCTCCGTTCTCACCATAATATCTATCTTCAAGTGAGTCACGGGTGACATCTGGTCTTGTCGACTTTCCCCAGCACCACGTCACCAGACATACTAACAGCACCACTGAAGTCTTCTTTCTTCATTTCTTGCTGGTGACTGTCACATTTTAATAACACTTGAGATACTTATCCACACACGGGTAACGTTCATAGAAATGTTTGCTACTTCAACGTAGATGCATGTCAAGTGCGAGTAATTCTGTAATATTTTTATTTATCTACATGATGTAATCGATCTACAGTTCGCCCGCCGTGGACGCCGGGTCCATTCGACGGGTGGGCAATATTTCCACGGTGATTTCAAAGGTATCAGGTGAGTTCGACCCATTGCAAATTCGACCCATGTGAGTTCGGCCAATTTTGTGAGTTCAGCCCAAGTTAGTTCGGCCCCCAAAAGTTAGTTCGGCCCAACTAAAAGTGAGTTCGGCCCAGATGAAACTGTCAATAAGGCATTACTAATTTCGGATTGTCTATTGAAGTGAATTCGGCTCTTCCTTTAATAAATTATAAATTGATTTTTTTTTTAATTCAATTGATTCACGATGACTGTTGTCAACAAGGCATTACTATAATTTCGGATTTTCTATTGAAGTGAATTCGGCCCTTTCTTTAATAAATTAAGATGTTACTATTATGGGGTGTGCATTCCACTGGACACCCCATTCACGGCTTCATAAGATCTGGGGAGTGCGCAAAACAAGTTCTATTGATGTTTGTTTTAATGTCTGGAAAGCGCAAGAAAGATTACAAGAAAGTTTTGAAAAATGTGAGAAGATTATTAAACGATGAGACCAAATTACAAGGAATAGTTATCGAATTTGAGGCAGCGATGTGGTCAGCAGTTAGAACATTGTTTCCAGATGTTACTATTATGGGGTGTGCATTCCACTGGACACAGGCACTCTGGCGAAAAGTGCAAGAAATAGGTCTGTCGAAAAAATATATGGAAAATAATTCTGTTCATAAATATATCAGAAAGTTGTTGGCCTTGTGCTTCATTCCTCATGAACATATTATTACTATTTTTGATCAATTGTATTCTGAGGCCAGCATAGAGAAACTCATTCAGTTTGTGTCGTATGTTAAGAACACATGGATTATTAGTGATATGTGGAAACCAGAAAATTGGTCTGTGTTTAATCAAACTGTAAGGACAAATAACGACGTTGAAGGCTGGCACAATCACCTTAATCAGCCAAGACAACAGGGACTATCATTCTACGGACTTGTTGCCAAGCTACATGATGAAAGTAAGCTGGCAGGTGTTGTAGTAAAACTGGTTTCAGAAAGAAAATTAAAGAGATTTCAACGGAAGCAGTACAGAGATATGCTGCGCGTTTTGTTTGAGGTATGGGACGCTTTTATCAATGGGGAAATAACAACTAAAACACTTTTGAAAACATGTTCAAAACTGTACAACCCTTGCTAATATTATAATTATATTGTTTCACATTCATACATGTTTCACATTCCTACATATATTGATATATACATTCATATATTTGTATCTGCTGTATCAAACGGGTTAGTGGGAATGCAAAGAAGTCGTGGTACTAGTGTCAAAACCGGACAGAAAATTCAAACTTTTCGGAAGCCTGTCTCTACAAAGATCATTTCAGTTTTGACATTAGTACCATGCCTCGTGGGATTCCTGCTTGTCACAGTTATATGTTATTGATGTTTTTTCATGTATTTTCATGACTACGATGTGCTAGATACAAAATAAATAATTAATAAAACCTCTGAGTTGTTTTTTTTTCTCTCCCCTAAATTATATTAGACTTTTAGTTCAAGTTTGGACTGAGGCATAGGTTGGTCCGAACTCACTTATGGTTGGTCCGAACTCACTTATGGGTGGTCCGTACTCAGTTATGGATGGTCCGAACTCAGTTATGGGTGGTCCGAACTCACTTGAGCCGAACTCACTTTTTTGGACCGAACTTTCCAATTTTGGGCCGAACTCACTTGAGCCGAACTTCCAATGACCGAACTCACATGCATTCATTTCAAACACTAATTACAGGAATAATCATCAAAAAATTAATTAATGAAGCACCGGGTGCAACCCGGTGCTTCATTAGTTAAAATTTTGGTGATGATGATTTTCATTACCTGGTAAATGCATGCGTGGACATAGCTGATTACGATCATCTACGGCGACTGCATTGTGCCATCATGATTTTGATAATTCCACAATTACTTTGTCACTGGAACAATGTGGCCTTATAGCGTTAATCATTCCATGCACATTGGTGTGCACTGTAAATATGCTGTCACTAATTCGATAAAGCAATCAGCAACCAGCTGTCGGCATTGCCACCGTAAAATGTTACGATATAAAACCGGACCCTTTTGATCGATTTAGGAAGAGAGTCTACAGGAACTGACATTTGGTTTTGCTTTATTATATTGATCACGAAGAGCAGACTGCAAGTTACAAATATCTGTTAGTCTACACTAAGACTGGACTCTTCCAAGACATGTTATTGTAAGAAGACACGCCCCAAAATCTCCGATCATGGGTTTCGTCGGGCAGAGGTTGGTAAACGATGCCTCAGTGAGAGCTTTCTCATAGCCCTCATGGCCTCATACGACTAAAAAGGAATTCCATAGCCACAGGCGTTTTCCAAAAAATGGTATTCCATCCGATATGCCTGCTAAATACCGAGATGAGGCTAAAAGGAATAGTAAATGAGGCTTCACTGAAGGATTTTTTCATGGCCCTCATGACCTCAAAAGAAAATGAGGCTAAGAGGGATAGTAAATGAGGCCTCATTGAGGGATTTCTCATGGCCCTCATGTCCTCATTCCACAAAAAGGGATTCTTCAGAAAGTATCCTCCATAGGTATCCTCAAATAATACAATACCAGGTCATAGGTATCCTCAACTACCAAAATGAGGCTAAGAGGGGTAATAAATGAGGCCTTATTGAGGAATTTCTCATGGCCGCCATGGCCTCAATCGAAATGAGGTTAAGAGGAATAGTAAATTAGACCTCATTGAGGGAATTTCTCATAGCCTTCATGGCCTTATTCCACTAAAAAAGGATTCCATAACCAGAGAGGGGTTCCATAGGACGTGGCCATTGGATATAGAGGTGATGAGAATCATATATGACTACGTTGTAATAAGGGGAGATAACTCTGCATAAAGATTAGCGGGGGGGGGGGGGGGGGGGCTTTGAAGCAAAGCTGATCACCCAATCAGCTTCAGGAAAGTGAACTGATTGGGTGATCTAGATAAATGAAACAAGAATACTCGGAATTGGGTCAGAACTAACAAGAACAGACCAGAAAAGCTAAATATAGTAACAATAAGCAAAGACTCTTCTACTCTACTGGAGTATACTCCAGGGCAAAGGAACATGGTCGGGTAGACGAAAACTATTGCATAGATAGATAGAAGCAAAGAATTCTGAAAGAATTCGAAATAGTAAAACTTGTCGGGTTTATTTGGGTAATTCGTGATACTCCGATTCAATCGAACATGTCCTCCGAATATACCCCTGTCCTATAAGAAGCCTTTGTGTCACCTAGCAATCACGTGCTACCATAGAAACCAAGATGGCTGCCTCCAGTATACAAAATGGACGACGGAAACACGTATCACCCTATCAACACGCGCTGCGCATGCGCACTCACATCACGCATCATTATGGGGATGACGTCGCAAGATGGCCGCTCACGCGGGTTACCATGACAACCAAATATGGCGCCACCAGGTCACGTGCCATGATGTCACTTCCGGGGATCCTGCCAAACAGGCCCGATCCATACATCTCCTACTACTAGCATTGATCAGTTGCAAGGTGCCTGTAATTGCGTGTCTCCTGTTATTCATGGCAAGCAGGCAAGGTCGAGTACTCATCTTGCTCATGGGAAAAATACCTATAGTTATTGAAATGATGACTTACGACGAATGTTAAAAAGTTTAATACCAGTAAACCTGAGGTCAGTGGTTTTGAAGTGTTCCACCCGGCTGTTTCAATATTGTTGTTTTTGTTTTGTTGATATCTATTGTCAATCTTTTGTTTACCAGTTTAAAATCTCGAGGTGAGTGGTTATTTACCTTCTATACCTCAACCGCGAAACCACTCTCATGTTCTATTGAGATTTCCCTCCATCCCCATGACTCTTATCCATGTTCCTTCCTCGGTGTGGTCGAACCATTGATGTCAGTCCCCCTTCGGCGAATGAGAGAAATATGCATTTTGTCCCTCTTTTCATTTTACCAAGGCACCTCCAACTCTTTTTTACCTGACACTACTGTGGAGATGGATCATATGCAGAAATTCCGAACCGATACCGATATCAATGGGATACCGAAAAAACCTTACCGAACCAATCATTGAATATCGAAACCTGCATTTTCAAATTTCCCTACATTCACTATTTATAAGGCCTTCTTGAGGTTGATAGCAGTTGAAGGGTTCATTCTCACGAAAGAAGTGGCTGATTTTCTTTTCAGTTCTGTTAACCATTTCGGGCCTGGGCAATTGCCCTTAATTCCCATTAGACTACAACCTGTAAATGTCCAGTTGCTAAGCAGTGATTTCTTGTCAAGTCTTGGCTATTTCTTGTCTTGGCTGCCTCTTAAGACAGTGAAGACTTGACTACAAATCGCCCAAGTGATTTGCCTATAGCCCACATGAACTAATGATGGTATATTAAGGGCATATCCTTTATGATCTCAAAAGCCTGAAACAGACCTTTCAAGGTTATGGTTTGTTTGGAAAAAGTCACAAAATTACCGGAGGTATGATTTATGTTACCAAAAGAATGCCAGTGCTGTGCTTATTGGCAGTGGCATGTGAGGCGCTGTGGAAGAATGATACAATTTATTGTGTATTTTTCTGCTGTGAACCCCTGTCGACACCAAGACAAATCTCCCCTTATAATTATAAAAACGTTTGCCATATGATAAAGATGGCAATATACCGAAAAACAGAACCGATACCGATATCATGGGGATACCGAAAAACCGAACAAAACCAACCATTAAATACCGAAACCGTCTGTTTTTTTTCCAAATTTTCCTACATTTTATGTTTATAAGGCTTTATTTTAGGCCTGATAGCATTTGAAGTGTTCATTTTCACAAAAGAAATTACTCATTTTCGTTTTAATTTTGTTAACCCTCAAGGGCACAGGCAAATGTCCCGAATTCCCACTACAAGACTACAACCTGAACATGACCAGCATCTTAACAGTGATCTCTAGCCATGTCTTGGCTGCCTTAACAGGCAGCCAAGACTTGACTAGAAATCACTGCCCAGATGTTTTGACTCAAGTCAGCAGGATCTCTTAATGGTATCATGTTAAGGGCACATGTTCCGAGATCACAAAAGCCCTAGTCACAAAATTACTGTAGATATGATTTGTGTTGGCAAAATAATGCCAGTGTTCAGCTCATTGGCAGTGACATTTGTGGCGCTAAAATAAAATGACACAAGAACCACTTATTCTGTATTTTCCTTGTGCGAATTGCACTTTGGTGGTATCATCAGTAAATCTCAGTCAAGTCTGCTGTCAAACACTGAATCAATACCGTGGTATACTCCCTAAAAATACCGAAACTGATACCGAACTCAAAATTCCAATGGGGCGCGGTGGCTCAGTTGGTAGAGGTGCAGTGTTCAAGCAGTGGGGTCCTCGGATCGAATCCCACCTGCAGCAACCGCGTTGTGTCCTTGGGCAAGACACTTCACCCCCCATTGCCCACATGTCGTTGTGTACTAAGGCGTACTGCACGTCGATGGTGTACCTGTCTTCAACCAATGCTTGTGTAGAGTTCGTATGTTGAGGAGCTGACATTTGCTCGTCGTTGCTCGGTGGTTCTCTTCGGGTACTCCGGCTTCCTCCACCCGTAAATCTGTCGTGGGCATGATTAGCCATTATGCAGAATATGTGACCTTAAACACCAATAAATAAATAAACTAGAGAATTGTAGGGGAATTACGGGCTTTCCCAACTTTTTAATGTGAAAAGGCAAACTGTATTGTACACAAAACTATCGATCAGTTTTGAAAACAGAAAATTTAGTGGAAATCAAAGTTTTTGTGATGCTACTAGTTTTTATGCAGCCAAAACAGATATTTGAGATACAGCAGGACACCAAAACATTTAACACAAAATTGGCTCTTCAATAATTACAGAATATTTTCATAGAAAGCAAAACAAGCGATGTCCTTTGTGCTTTGGAAAAATTAGTACATATGAATTATGGGCGTACGGGCCGGGGTTTCATGAAGGACTGTGCCCCAACCCACCCCTGAGTCAGGAAGAAGCCGATTTTTCGGCCAATATGCCAGAAAATTTCGGACAATTTAGTTACCAGAAATGACCACAAAACATTTTGGTTTTCCACACAAAATGTTGTTGTCCTATCTCATCACTTAGAAGTAGCAAGTAAACTGACCATTATACTGTACAAGTTGATTCAGTGGAACCGTATCCACGTTGATATTATTCATTTATAATCACACAAGTACACATAAAGAGCTCTATTACTGCATATTACGGGAGCACGGTGGCTCAGAAGGTAGAGATGATTGTTGCAATCCAAGAAGTCAACGGTTCGAATCCCGCCTGTGGCAACCACATTGTGTCCTTGAGCAAGACACTTCATCCCGATTTAATTTCCCACGTGGGGGGGGGGGGAGGGGGCATGATGGCAATGTGTATAGGGTACTTTGAGGGTGCACTTGTCTTCAACCAATGCTAACCCTGCTTTTGTGGAGGTAGTATGTTGGGGAGTCTGAGTCGCTTGCCGTTGCTCGGTGGTTCTCTCCAAGTACTCAATGGGAGGGAGACCCCCCCTCCCTCCCATACCCACATTTGGCATTTCCTCCTGAGATTCAACTTTTTCAGGCTAAAAGGGTTCATCCCCCCCCCCCCCTCCCTCCTGAAAAATAGCCCTGTACGCCTATGCAATGAATACCTGGACTTGAATAAATACCTATATTATGGTCATGATATAGCTGTAGATTCTGAAAGAGACCTTAAATATCAATACTTAATTTATTCTTTGTCATTTTGTCTGTTTGTGAATATGTGGGATTTGTCAACAAACGAGGGTAAGCTTCCTACTCCATGATTTCACAATTTTTCGAACATATCTGTTTCAGATACAATGAAATACATGTAATATGAGTTACTGTCACACACAAATTAGTTGTTTATTTGATATGATTTAAACCATCTAGAGAGCTAGTATACACAGTGATGGGTACAGTACAAGTCAAAACGAGTTGATTAAAGGGATGTTGAACAGCTTGTTAATATTTCTTGCATTACATTACTACTTTGCTATTTAGTGACAGAAGGATTTCACAGAGGGTTTCCCTGACGGTATTTATTTATTGGTGTTTATGGTCACATACTTATCCACAATGGCTAATCGTGACCGTGGCAGTTTTACGGGTGGGGGAAGTCGGAGGACCCAGAGAGACTGAACATTGACGAGCAACTGTCAGCTCAACATTCTAATTATTTTCAAGCTCCGTTGAAACTGGGCACCAGCGGTTGAAGACATGTGCACCATTGACATGCAATACGCCTTAGTTTACGGCATTATCGTGCCCCCATGTTGGCAACCGGAATAAAGTGCCTTGCCCAAGGACATTACGTGGGTCGTCTCAGATAGGGATCAAACTCGGGACCTCTGTCAAAGAAGTCAAACAGTCTACACTGAGAAAATGAGCTTTTTTTCCTGGCGGTATTCATATTTGTACAGCCAAATTGGTGTTGGATAACACGGAACACCAAAACTTATAACACAAAATTTGTTCCCCATTGATTTTTGAAAGCAGTTATGAAAAGCTCAAAGAGCTCTTTCCTTTGTGTTTTTGGACAAGTGAGTATTCACTCAAAGTAATTTTTTGTAGACAGTGTTATTTTTAAGTGGCCAAAGCACATGTTTCATTAAGTCCCAGAACATAACTAAAACCGGATTTATTGATTAAACATCTCTGCATATAGCAAAGCAAAGTGTCTCAAATTAACCCATTCCAACATGATAGTAGAGAGTAACCAAAGTTGGATAATTTGGGTATTTCCAAATGGTACACTTAATCTCACTCTCATTGTGCTTGAGAGTTAAATCTGAGATTGAAAAGGTATACCAATCTTACTCAGGGAAGGTGAGTACAGAAAAGTACGAAATTAATCAGAAAATGAATTTTGTCTGACGGTACTAATATTTGTACGAGCAAAACCGGTACTGAATTTATTTATTTATTTATTAGGTTTTAACAACACATTAACAGCCAAGGTCATATTATGTCGGTGACAGATGTATGGGTGGAGGAAGCCGGAGTAACCAGAGAGAACCACTGAGCAATGACGAGCAGCTGCCAGCTCCCCAACATACTGCCTCCGCACTGTAGCACAGGCAGGGTTAGATTGGTTGAAGACATGCGCACCATCGACGTGCAGTATGCCTTAGTACATGGCGTCATGGTGCCCCCATGCGGACTGTCGGGGTGAAGTGATCGGGACATAATTGGAATATATCCGACAGATACAATGTCGGATATATTCCAATTATGTCCCGATCATGCAAGGCAGCAACTTGAAATTCTCAGAATGTTTCCTACTGTCCCTGCCCGACAGTTTAGTACACTTTGTCAAGTGCCGAGACCGTGTGGAAATACCGTGGATCAGGTGGAAACCGAGGGCAGGATTCATCCCTACTTTATTCTCAAATCGACTACTTTTCCATTCATTATTTACCTGTCCCAGGCTGAGTTAGGTATTATATTTGTCTGTTTGATGAACTTTTCAACCTTAACTATTTGCGGCTTCATGTAGCACCACTGAAAGGCCACTGCACTTTTACCAATATATTCAGGGATTGATTTTACAAAAATAACAATTATTCCGACTATACCTACATGGGAACTCCTAAATATGCCAAGGGTTAAAGTTTTGATAATGACGTATAAAACAGAAGTTGTCATGCTATGCTTGCTGCATGCAGGCATAGAAAACATTCAGCGCTCAATGCATTAGGAATGGAGTAAATTGTCACTTAAACCTACGAAATTCTGAAAAAATGAGTCTTTTTCGACGGCATCTACCATTATGCATCTGAGACAGGGATTGCGTTAAACTTTACAGCAACCTTATAACAGAAAATATTCTTGGAATTGAACTGTGAATCCGAATTTCGAAAGTATTTTCGGATATTCTATTCCAAACTACCACTGCACGCTTATCAAT
Organism: Pictodentalium vernedei; assembly: GCA_031216915.1. Classification (NCBI taxonomy): domain Eukaryota; kingdom Metazoa; phylum Mollusca; class Scaphopoda; order Dentaliida; family Dentaliidae; genus Pictodentalium; species Pictodentalium vernedei. The sequence goes on from CM062296.1 coordinate 768,036,249, forward strand.
ATTCAGTGATTTTATGAAAATTAAAATTATTCCGACCATACCCATATGGGCAGTCTCGAATCTGCCAACGGTTAAACTTTTAATAGTGACATATAAAACAAAAGTTGTCATACTATGACTGCTGCATACAGCCATAGAAAACGTTCAGCGCTCAATCAATTAGGAATGGAGTAAATCGTCACTTAAACTCACCAAATTCTGAAAACGAGAGTTTTTTTGGACTGCACCTATCTTTATGCAAACAGAACGAGCATAGGGTTAAACTTTACAACCAAACTTACAACAGCAAATATGCTCGGTAGACAATTGTAAATACGAACATGTAAATCATTTTTCGCCTTTCGAAAATGGAAGAAAAGTGAGCTCCAAATTAGCCAGTTTTATGAAGAATTTTATGGCACTCAAATTCAAGGCCCGAAAACTGGGTGAAGGTTAAAACTGTGAATAAAATATATAACAGCAAAATTGTTCTTGGATGAAGGCCCAATCCTCCCATGGAAAAAGTTTTGAGACAATATAGCTCCAGTGCTGGGAAAGTGCATGTAAACGTTGGCGAAAATAACAATTATTCTGACAGTACCCTTATGTGAAGTCTCAAATCTTTAAGGGTTAAACTTTTAATAATAACATATAGAACAAAATTTGACATACTTTAACTGCAGCAAGCAGCTATAGAAAACATTCAGAGCTCAAGCAATTAAAAATGGAGTAAATCTCCACCTAAATTTACCAAATTCTGAAAAAATTGGAAATTTTTTGGACGGTACCTACTTTTATACAACCAGAATGGGATAGGGTTAAACTTTACAACCAAACTAACAACAGCAAATATGCCCGATAGTCAATTGTGAATACGTACATGAAAAGTGTTTGAAATTATCCCTTTCTAAAATGATAGAAAAGGCAACCAAAAATGGCTAATTTGGGCATTTTCAATCGGTACGCTTATTCTCGCCCGCATTGTGCAGAGGGTTAAATCTGAGATTAAGAAGTAAACAGTAACTTTCTTCCACAATCATTGTTGCATCTAGCCATACCAAAATAATTATTACAACTACCTTGTAATTAGAAAAAATTGCTCTTGAAGTTGGCGAAAATAACAAATATTCCGACAGTACCCTCATGGGAAGTCTCAAATCTGCCAAGGGTTAAACTTTTAATAATAACATATAGAACAAAATTTGTTATACTTTGACTGCTACAAGCAGCTATAGAAAACATTCAGAGCTCAAGCAATTAAAAATGGAGTAAATCGTCACCTAAACTTACCAAATTCTGAAAAAAATTGGAAATGTTTTGGACGGTATCTACTTTTATGCAACCAGAATGGGATAGGGTTAAACTTTACAACCAAACTAACAACAGCTAATATGCCCGATAGTCAATTGTGAATACGTACATGAAAAGTGTTTGAAATTAACCCTTTCCAAAATGATAGAAAAGGCAACCAAAAATGGCTAATTTTGGCATTTTCAATCGGTACTCTTATTCTCCCCCGCATTGTGCTAGAGGGTTAAATCTGAGATTAAGAAGTAAACAGTAACTTTCTTCCACAATCATTGTTGCATCTTGCCATACCAAAATAATTATTACAACTACCTTGTAATTAGAGAAATTTGCTCTTGAAGTTGGCGAAAATAACAAATATTCCGACAGTACCCTCATGGGAAGTCTCAAATCTAACCAAGGGTTAAACTTTTAATAATAACATATAGAACAAAATTTATCATACTTTGACTGCTTCAAGCAGCTATAGAAAACATTCAGAGCTCAATCAATTAAAAATGGAGTAAATTGTCACCTAAACTTACCAAATTCTGAAAAAATTGGAGTTTCTTTGGACGGGACCTACTTTTATGCAACCAGAATGGGATAGGGTTAAATTTTACAACCAAACTTACAACAGCAAATATGCTCGGTAGTCAATTGTGAATACGTACATGAAAAGTTTTTGAAATTAACTCTTTCCAAAATGATAGAAAAAGCAACCAAAGTTGGCCAATTTTGGTATTTTCAAACGGTACTCTTATCCTCGCCCTCATTGTGCTTGAGAGTTAAATCTGAGATTAAAAAATAAACAGTAACTTTCTTCCGCAATCATTGTTGCATCTATCCAAACCAAAATAATTGTTACAACAACCTTGTTATTAGAGAAATTTGCCCTTGAAGTAGGTTAATTTTGAAGAAAAATTCTATATTCATGTCATTTTTGGCCAGTGGGGATTGAAGTTGAAAGATCTGAGTGGTGATTGTGGTGTATCATATTATGCTCTAAATGTGTGGCAAATTTGAGCTAAATAACTCTAAACAATTTTGAGACATTCGAAAAATGGTGAAATTTTGAAGGTTTTGGCAGAATATTTTGAAAATACGCGTTTTCACAGATATGACGATACCGCATTTCACTAGATTTTATGACATTACGTAAGTGTGCCAAATTTGGTCAAAATCGAACAACTTGTTTTCGAGCGGTTCAACAGACAAAATTCAGGGAGGAAAAAAAAAATAAAAAAAAAAAACAAAAAAAAAAACAAAAAAAAATAGAGAGGAAAAATTTTGAAAAAGAAGAATAACAATAGTCTTTCCCAAACTGGGTTTGGGAAAGCCTAATAAAATTCCAATATTGCCCACCCCTACTCGACTGTTTAATATATTGATATAAGACTGCATTTCTATGATGGAGATGACAGAATTATAAGAAATGACTCTTATTATGATTAATATTATGGTGTTATCAGGAGGTTTATAAAACACTGGGATACAAATTTACCCTCTTGCATAAATAATTTGTGTACAATATATTTCATATGACTTCAGATAACTTCATTAACTTAATCGAAACAAACGTAATTTCTGGAATATTCACATGATAGGAGGCTCTTAGTTTTCCTGTTCATAGACAGTGTACATGTGTGCCAAATGTGCTTTGGGGTTTCTTTGTCAGTTCGCCTGTCTGAAAGTCAATTGTAGATAGTGCCTTCACTTGGCGTTCCTCGGCCTTCGTCTGTTAACTTTTGAAACTTGTCTTCCTTTTCAAAACCACTGTGCCAAATTCAAACATAAAGGACACAGACCATCTCTGGAGTATACCCTTTTCTACATGGTTCAAATGAAGGTGCGGCAATATTCGTGTTGGTGTTAATGCCCCAACAGCCCAAAAACTTTAAAAATCTTCTTTTTATGAACTACAAGAGAGAATGCTTTGATATTTAGTAAGGAACTTCCTTTGGTAGGGAAGATTAAAATTTGTTCATGGCAAGTTGGTAGGTTAATATCTGGGCTCTCTGCGCGAGCATGCCGAGTTTGGGCTCTACTCAAAATTTCTCTTTCAAGAACCAATGGACTGATTTCAACCAAACTTGGCATTTAGTATAATTGGGTCATAAGTATTTGATTTATTCCCGATTTTTTGTAGCCCCATGGAAACCTCCGAAGCTAAGAATAGAAAAAATTAAACGCTCGTATTTCAAAAACTGCACGGACCAGAATATAGTTTTTCGGTATGAAGCTTTCATGGTACCAGTGGAATCAGATAGACTAAAAGTAATTTGATACAAAGCATCATGGTGGAGTTTACTCGTCTGATTTTTTTCGCAAAAATCTACTATTCCCGGACCAAAATACTGATAGATGGTATGAAGCCTCCTTAAGACCAGTGGAATCAGATGAATGAAACAAAAAAAAAATGCGTTCGGTTTTGTCATGAGTTGCCGTAGGGGGTGACATTTTAACACTGTTTGCATTGGAAAAATGCCGAATCATCATCTTTCTTGTGCTCCATCTTCTACGTCCTCTTCTTCATAACTTTTGGACTAAATCTAAACTAATTTGGCTTTTTTTCTACAAAGTTGTTATTCCCCTTGAAGTCTTGACTACATTTATAGATCTTGTTAATTTGTCTTGGGGTGTGGTAAATGCCCCCAAAAGCCAGAAATGCTTTAAAAATCATCCCCACATAAACCACTTGCAATAATGCTTAGAATTATGGTATGGAACTTCCTTTATTGGTGCAGGTTCAAGTGTATTCAAAAGAACGTATTAGGCCAAGAGGGGCGGAAAGTTGCTACTTCCCTTTGGGCGGGGTAGAGAGAAACCCAGAAGCTGAAAACAAACAAAAACCAAATTAAAAATAGAAATCGTACGGACATTTTTTAAGACTTCGCCGAACAGAGCTTTGTTTTTGTCTAAGAAGCTTTCCTGGAACCAGCAGAAACCAATGGCCAAAAAACTGCTTTTAGATGTGTCATTGCAAATCAGGAAAAAAAATGCTCTTGCTCTCCATCACTTACTGACACACTCATCTCTTTTGACAACTTGAGCCAAGTGAGCATTTTAGGCTCGCTTGAGCCTCTAGTTTTTATTCTTGTATTTCCAATGTGACAGGAAGAGAACACGTTTACTTCGGAACACTCCTCGACCATCCTATTATGAGCAAACAATGGTTATTAACTAAGTCGTGTCCATATATTATATTTAAATATTTAAATATTCTCAGACTGCTGATAAATTTATAAGTGACTCGTACCATATATTCCTTTATGCATGAAAATTAAGTATTTTTTTCAGTGAATTGTCGTCGATCACCTTTAAATACTTAATGTCATTGACCCCTCCGGGAGCATGAACAGTCCAAACAGATAGCTATGGGTAAGGTGGGAGACTAACGGTCGAACCAGGATCCAGACGATACCCTCTGATCTAGATTTCTCACCTATCCAAAATATCAACCCTTGATCCATGACAAGCCTACATCCTTAAACTTTGATAAAAAAATACTTGTGAATAGTGGCATGCAACCATTGTGGAAATAAATTCTTTTTCTCTGTCAAGTTTCAGGATAATCTGCGTAACGCTATAATATGCGCGTGTTGCGGGTCCTAACAACCGTTACATATTCCCAGTTCCTTCTTCGACATTCATTATCAACCGATAAACTCGATTGGTAACGCATGTCGAAAAAACAACTGGGAATAAACAACGGTTGTCATGTCAGTCGCGTTTTGTGTGTGTGTTAATTCGACAAAATCGGGATTGCGTAAAGTTAATCGAATACGGCAAAATCGGGATTGCGTAAAGTTAATCGAATATTCCCAGTTGCTTATTCGACATTCGTTATCAATCGAGTTTATTGGTAGATAACGAATGTCGAATAAGGAACAGGGAATAAACAATGGTTGTCACGTCAGTCGCGTTTTGTGTGTGTGTTAATTCGACAAAATCGGGATTGCGTAAAGTTAATCGAATACGGCATAATGAAACTGTCGATTTCACTCACCATCATCTGGATGAATAAGCACAAAACGTTGGTTGAGCCATAAAAATTACCAGAGGTGGAAAAGTGCGATGGACACAGAAGTTACGACTCCCGTGCCCAGCGTGACTCGGCTCCGTGGAAGAAAATTTGAAAAATATGGATCCACAGAAATGCTATTTTTTTCTCAGATCTTAACGAGTGCGATGGAAATTATTAAAGCATGTCTGTTTGTGTGTGTGTGGGGGGGGGGGGGGGGGGGGAGGTACGGGAGGCCCGATAAATATGCTATATCTATTCTAAATAGCTGACCACGTTCTTTCGTATCGCGTCATGTATTGTTAACCCTTTATCTAACATGAAAAGCAGACGACACTTGCAAACACAATTCTTGAGTAATTAATTTTTTTCTATTTTGTCACAAAAACATAGGTTATGACCCCTCACTGGAACGAGCTCGACGAGCTCGTTCCAAGAGGGGTCATAACCTATGCTTTTGAAACAAAAAATGAAAAAATAATAACAATTAATTAATTAATTAAGACAAAACAAAATGAAGATGAAGTAATGGGGGACTCGAATAAAAAAACCGAGTTAGGAGTCTTTCGTGTATTTCACGATCTCCGAAGGCGCTCATAAAATTCAGGAAAATTCCCACATTTTGCCATTAAACATTAATTGAGTAAATGAAACAGATATTTTTAAAGAAAAAAAATTCCATCTTCGCAGATTGTTTACATTCTTGCATGAAACTGTTTTGTGTCGAAGCACTTCATTCGCTTCATAACGTCACGTAAAGGCGTAACAACCAATCAGATGTGTTCTTACATAACGTTCGTACGCGTGGTGTGCCTGCCACAAGCAATCATGTCATAAAGTCGCAGGGCAGTAAATACACGAATACTCGCATGCCTCCCATCTACAATGTGCAAGCCAAGGACCGATTCGGTCAATTTATTCTGCTTCAAACATTTTTCAACTGGAAGCAGACGAACGTGAAAGTCATTGGCCAACTGCAACTAAATTCGTTTAGTTATTTGTTGGGGTTCGTTGATATTTTCAACAGCCAGGGTTATATCGTTGCCGACTAACAATTATAAATAATGATATTACACGGGCACCTATATATTGACGCGTTTCCATTCTCTCAAATTGTAAAACATATCTTCTGGCCATGAAGCATTTCTTTGGAAAAAAAAGTGGAACGTATGTACCCAAAGTTCACGGTAAAAAAAAATAAAAAATAAATATCCGCATATGAAAAGTGAACGTTTATTAAGTCCCATTCCAAAACTTTGAACACAACCTTCTGTCGATGACGGGGAAACGCCCAAACAGTGTCATGTCGCGCTAAGTGCATCATAGATTATGCACTGAAGAAAAAGCGAACTCGAATCACCTCATTCGGAGTAATTTATTCTCGCTAACCTTAGTTGCGTTTTGGGCAGTAACACGTTACAGATTTCCGCCATTAAATCACTTGATTACCATCTTATAAAATAAGTAGATCTGTTCGGTATCGCCTTAAACACTCACAAAACGGAAATATTTCAGTTCTCGTTCATTAATTGCTCGCTGTTCATATCTTACATTTAGAAGATAAAAAAAGATTCAAAAAGAAATTTGAGAAAGAGACTGATTTTTCGCACATTCAAGCATCTACAGGTATCGTCTGGACTTCTTTTTATGGTAAAGTATAAATTTTGTTTAAGCATGTTACCAAATGAATCCACTCAGTAGGGGCAAAGACAAGGTCATTACCGCTTTACCGCACCCAAATAAGAGACTAAAGAAAACATGGCGACCTCCGTCAAACAAAATGAACGACGGAAACACATATTATTATTATTATCTTAAAACGCGCATGCGCACTGATATCTCGCATCACCATAACAATGGCATAACAGCATAGCCGCTCAAGCGGCCTACTATGACAAGTTGACAACCACATGAAACCTAGAATGCATTGCGGTGTCACATCACTTTCGAGGTCCACCAACCTAGGCCTACCGGACTGCACATGCTCGGGTATACACTATAATACCATCTCAACTTTTCTGTTCTAATTGGGCCAATCCTATATCTCGAATGACTATTTAGCCTTTAACTCTTAACCCTTTACCTAACATGAAAAGCAGACGACACTTGCAAAAAAAATTCTTGAATAACTAATTTTTTTTCATTTTTTGTCTCAAAAACATAGGTTGTGACCCCTCGTTGGAACGAGCTCGTTCCAACGAGGGGTCATAACCTATGTTTTTGAGACAAAAAATGAAAATATTGAAAATTAATTGGCGATTTTTGAGAATAGCGCTGGCCGGTTTTGGCCGTTACGTTGGGTAAAGGGTTAAATGAAGCTTTGCGTGAACAACGCAAGGAATCAAAGTATGTCCTCAATCATGTTCACGTTAGAGCTCTGGTTGTGGCTGTGACTCGTGGAGAGACAGTTGGCTGATTTTCATTGGTTTTTAACTTGACTTCAGAGCTTCTGGAAGTAAAGTTTTCCTAAATGCTTAAGACAGGCAGTTTGTATTTATAGAAAGGCAAGCGAAATTATAACAAAAAATCTCATATCTATGGAGCCAGGTGTGACAGGAATGGAAGTCCGTAGGAAAATTAGTCCCTCTGGACTATTATTCCGCGGAATTATAGTCCTAGGTCTAACATTTCTAGGAATAGTAGTCCGCCGGACTACTATTCCTAGAAATGTTAGACCTAGGACTATTATTCCGCGGAATTATAGTCCTAGGTCTAACATTTCTAGGAATAGTACCCCGCCAGACTACTATTCCTAGAAATGTTAGACCTAGGACTATAATTCCGCGGAATAATAGTCCAGAGGGACTAACGTTCCTACGGACTTCCATTCCTTTTACACCGGGAAGTGACAGGCTTCTCTCTTTTTTTATTTCGTTTTAACGAAATATTATTTCGTTTTAACGAAATATTATTTCGAAATAACGAAATAATATTTCGAAATAACGAAATAATTATTTCGTTTTAACGAAATATTATTGCGAAATAACGAAATAATATTTCGAAATTATGACATATCTGACAGGGAGATAATCAGATTGTTTTTCATATGTTGTATTCAACTTTTAAAAATTTGCTTGTGAATTTTATTGATGAGTGAAATTTGGAGTGCGTAATATGACGTGCGAGTCAGTCTCATGCAAGTCACTTGAGAAATGACAGGTATGCGGCACTGTCGAACTGTTCATCACCAGTTTCCATGTTAGTCAACTCAATCGACGTGAGCTGCTTTACATTAGGCACTGATCTTATTTCAGCAGAATTCTCTCATACTCCAGCACCACTTGACCGTATAAATATGATCGACTGGCGGTATCAAATGGTACGGAAGCGTATTAGGGACATGATAAAAAATAATGCTCAGACCCAGAAAGTCGAGAAATTTCGACTAAATATCTTGAAATTTCGACTTTTTATTTCGAAATTTCAAGATTTCATCTCGCTTGGTATGGACGTGGTCTTTTGTTCATTAGCAGTGTGCGATAGATTTCGATACACCAGGTTCTGATTTCTGACAAATTCTCACCGAACCGACAGGACAGGAATGCTGCCCTCCTCACCCCTGCCCTTGTGAGTACAGTTAACTCACTTTTCAATAAAATCCAATACTTGAGGTTCATTGAAGACTTCCCACGTGCCCTTGAAAATCGTCCCTGTCGCGCCATTTTTGACCACAGAGGTTCACTGAAGACTACCACTTGACAAGCCCCTGGATGTCTTCCCCATCCTGCTATTGTAGATCACAAAAAGAGCGATACACCCAAATAATATCAATGCACTCTCTGATAAGTAATGCTGCATCAGCCCCCACCCCCCCCCCCCCCACCCCCACCCCCCAATCCCGGAAAGTGCTGCCCAGTAAGTATCACTGGACTATTTATTTATTTATAGGTGTTTAAGGTCACACATTTATGCACAATGGGTAATCGTGGCAGCAACATGGAGATAAAGTCAAGTTTAGTCCATCGTTTATACCCATTTTAGAGAACTTCCACCCAAGCACTGATGAATGGCTCCTATATTTTAACAGTAAAACAGAGCTTGTTTACAACAGTAAACGAGCACTAAGCACTACTTCTCTTCCCGGTGTACCCACGGTGAATCACAGGAGTAGTGTACCCTTATGAAGAGATGCTGCCCAGCAAATATCGCCGGGGTATTTTCCCTTACGAAGAGGTGCTACTTTTTACCCAGGACACTGCCGAAATATTACAGAAGAAAAGATAAAAAATGAGAATCAAAACGAGGCACATGCCACCCAAGTAAAGCGTCATTGTGTGGATAAACAGCAAATACGACCTCCTCCGACCCCCACCCCCGACCACCACCACCAACAAGTTAAATTATATGGGATGCACTACCAGAAGTTTATTCTGTAAGTTTCTGAGCAGCCCACTGGGTAAAAGTGATATTTATTGGGCAGCACTTTCCGAGGGTGGGAGAAGCATATGCGCACTGAGTTCATTTGGATGTATTTTGCCGTAAACTTTAGGAAGCTGTGTAGTTGGGCGTATTGCATTCTTATTTATTATCGAACGGATTGGGAAATTCTATGGATAAAACTTTTTTCATTTTATGGGCGTGGACTGTTGTTTTCTATTCCGGAAATAAACAATATACCCCCTTGGCGGGCCATCATGTTTTTGATATTTTTTTACTGGGGTTTAACGAAACTTCCAACAGACAGTGGAGGGTCATGAATGGTCGAAAAGGGGGGCAGTGACTGTCCAAACCCAGTTAAAATCTCAAGATTCGTGCCCGATCGATAGGGTGAGAAATTGTTAGAAATCAGAAAGTCGTGTATCATTATATACACTCTAATGCATATATAGGGGGATTATTCTACTCGCCTTAGTGTCATCAACACATTGTGGTGGTGGCTGCACGCGCGAACGTATGTGTGTGCGTGTGTGTGTGTGGGGGGGGGGGGGTCGCGCATGTATTCATTTCTGAACAAGACAGGTATAGGGAAGGTATATAGCCAAAAATGTGCATACTTGAAAGGGTATACGTACCGTATGTATAGACATTGGTAAGGAGGTTACAGTTTTCAAAATTATTGAGTATTTCCCTCTGGGTGCGGGTTTATTGGGTTGGACATCAATGTTGGGAGAAGTTTGTTTGTAGTTAACCACATTTTCAACAGCCAGGGTGACATCGCCTTCGGCAGTTTAACGGTGGAAAGAAGCCGGAGAGAACAATCGTGCAGCGGCGAGCAACTGTCTGACTCTCAAACTTACTAACTCTGCACAAGCAGAGTTAGGTGCGGTTGAAAGCAAGTGAATCATCGACGTGCTGCACGCCTTTGTACACACCGTCTCCGTGCCCCAGATGGCGGGATTAAGTGTCTTTACCCAACGCAGACGATATCAAAATTTATTATTTTAAATATAATTTTTTTTTAATTTTTCAAAAAATTTCAACAAAACCATATCATGTGACCCCTCGTTGAAACGAGCTAGACGAGCTCGTTCCAACGAGGGGTCACATGATATGGTTTTGTTGAAATTGTTTGAAAAATAATATTTTTTCAACTGCTGAATTTACATATGAGCGGGCGGATGCGGGCAATTCGTTGGGTAAAGGGTTAAGTGTATTTAACCAACGCAGTTACCGCTGATCAAGATCGAACTGTCGATCTTTCAGTTTAAAGTCCAATGCTTTAAACATTTCGTCACCGCTCTCCCCATCGGGGGAGGGGTGGCGTCGGGATGGACTGTTATATTACATGTTGTAAGGGGTTGGGATAATAGAGTTTTCTACTCTTCGAAATTTAGCTTACACTTATACGAATCTCGGCAAATGGAATTTTACTCGTATCGAATGGAAATCACTTTATTTCTGGGTTTAATATGGGTTTAGAGAGGGGTTTAATGTTGGTAGCAGTGTGTCAAGTGAACAAGTGTTCTTTTCAAACATTTCGATGGACATGATAAGGACCGTCATATGGAGGAACCGAGCGATCCATTCAAGCTTGCCAGTGGTTAGAGCTTTGAACTTTAAATCCAGAGGTTCACGGTTTGATCATGACTAGCGATAACGGCATTGTGCCTTGGGTAAGGCACTTAATCCCGATTGCCCACTTTGCGCCCATTGACTCAATCGTTGAAATATTTAGAGGCTATTACTTGGTTAGTTTCATATCGGCCAAGATATCAGCCCGAAGTAATTTCCTATCAGCCGGAGACCGAAGGTCGAAGGCTGATGTGAAGTTACCTCGGGCTGATATCTCGGTCAATGTGAAACCAATCAAGTAATTACCTCTTCGCTTATTACGCCAAAACAAATAATTACAAAATGTTCCAGATCTGTTAGTTCTCTGACAGTGTTATACTTTCTCATTCTTTTCAGGAAGTCTGAACTTTCCTCTTCTGTTCTCAGTCCAGCTATCCAAACGACCCACCGGGGAAACCGCGACGTTCGGATAGCTGAACTATCTCTTTTTGCACTTCGACGAATCTCTGCTTATGACTCTCAATTTTAGTTTGCGTTGCATTTTCTGCATAACTCTCTCTTTCATCTTTTACTCTACTCAATCCTCACTCACTATCGTCATTAATTCCTCGTCATTCAAACACTCCGCTTCAACCATTCCATTTTACCCGGTAACACAAATTTTCCTGATTGCGTTCGACGAGTAATGGTTTTTGATGTAAACAATTTAGTTGCGCCTATTAAAGACGCATCAAGGGGAATAACCATGGCTTGATTCATATCGGCCGAGATCGACGTCATATTTGCCGAGTTTGAATTCAAATCGGCCCAGCTTCATAATGGGAAATTCTGGGAAATAATATTCTATTTAATAAATAATGTGATTTAACCCTTTGCCTAACCTGAAAAGCAGACGACACTTGCAAACGAAATTCTTGAATAACTAATTTTTTTTCATTTCTTATCTCAAAAACATAGGTTATGACCCCTCTTTGGAACGAGCTCGTCGAGCTCGTTCCAAAGAGGGGTCATAACCTATGTTTCTGGGACAAAAAATAAAAAAATATGAAAATTAATTGGCGATTTTTGTGAATAGCGCTGGCCGGTTTTGGCCGTTACGTTGGGTGAAGGGTTAATACAATGTTGGAAAGGGCTAACAATGCCCTGCCCAACGGTGTATTACAACAAAGCGTATCAGCCTAGTGAATGAAACTCGTGAAGCAAATTCCGGCATGTTGGGTTTCTTATCTCAGCCTTAGTACTGACTGTGTTATACATCAGAGTCACTTTGCCATTTCTCTTGCACTTTCTGACAAAGAGTTAATTGAAAATGACTTGCCTTAAGAAATTAAAGTAAACTTTTCTCGGGTTATCTTAATTTCAAATTTGTATTATGCCCTGCGTAATGCTAGGGTGAGGTCATGTGTTGGGGTTTATTGGGTCGAATGGTTTTACTGTAGGAACAGTTCGTATCCATCTTGGTATATATTTTGCTCAATCAAAAGAAACAAGATATTGTTTCTGAAATTGTATTTTTGCTTAATCAGCCAACCAAATGTCAGGATATAGGACTGTTTGTAATTAAACTGTGCCTCTAATCAATGTTTCGTTCCATATTTCAGCCATTAGATACCTACGTTGATAAGTCCCCTTTATACAAGTGGGAGGCTGTGCTGTTTTCTTTTTTTCTGGAAGGTGTGTCTGAGCTCGGTGGGGGGGGGGGGGGGGGGGGGGTCGGAACGTAGCCTGGTGCTTAGGTTAGAAGTTATCTTATCTATTCCTATAAAGTTGGGTAGCGATTATACCAAGGTTATACACATGTTACAAACCCTACTTTGGCCATTACATCTGGGATACGAAATGCCCACTAGGGCTGTACCACAACCAACTCGTTGTCTAATACTGTATATTTAAGCCGCACAAAGTTGATCTTCTGTTTCTCTGTCCATTTTTTTGTAAAATTGCATTCGGTCAGGCGGTTTTTGATTTTATGTTTTATTTTTGTAATTATTCTTTGCCATCAAAAGTTCATGTTCTTAATTTGTTTAGGCCCCATAAGCTACAAAATAGCATGGGGCTGGTGTTTTTCATCCCTTGGGCGCAAGAAGGCTTTTCAATGCTAAAGCACTGCAAAGCCTTCTTGCATTCAAGGGACACATTTATCAATTTTATTAACGTGGATAAAATATCAGACATAAACCATTTAATTTTTATTTTCTTAAGTTGCATTGGTTATAAAAAAAAGCATGCGGCAGCCAAAATGACCATGCGGGAGAGCCTGAGAGACAGATTTTTAACTTTTTAGACCGTATTTACTTCACGTTTATCAGTTACACGTCAATCACAACAGGGATTCTGAAATACAAAATATTACACTTTTACAATTGATAGGTAGATTACTACAAGGGCGCTGAAGGGAAAGAATGATGTTAGTACAATATTCATGATGATAATAATAATGAAGATTTTATATAATCTATATCATACACTGGAATAAGTGACAGGATGATTAATTACCCTGCACACACTAAACAGACAAGCTATATAATTACCCAAAGTTACATCAAATATTGATGCACATTTGGCAAGAATCTGTGTGCACCCAACCAAGTGCTAGCATTGCATGCACCTGGTTGGCACCAAATGCAAGCAAAGCCCGAATTATATTAGACTGCACTCACAAATAAATATCAATTCAGATCTCAGTATACCTTTCTTGCTATTAAAATATTCCTTTCAAGGTTAAAAAAAAGCAATATACAGTATTACCAAAGCTCCTCTAAGCACACACAAACACATGAAACCTACCAGATTATGGATCTAAACCCCACGCATGCCATACGCCGTCTCCTCCACCAAGCCACGTTCCAAACAACCACCTCATACCATTCTTGCAATGCTGTGCAAATTAACTGAAAATAGCAATCCATTACCATACAAGCAAACTACCAAGTGCATATTGTCTGTTTAATTCAGTCAGAACCGAGAGTTAGTAGGTCGAAAATACGACATAAGTAGTAAGAGAAGTGAATAAGTAATAAATACACAATCGGAACGAAATTAACCCTTTACCTAACATGAAAAGCAGACGACACTTGCAAAAAAAATTCTTGAATAACTAATTTTTTTCATTTTTTGTCTCAAAAACATAGGTTATGACCCCTCGTTGGAACGAGCTCGACGAGCTCGTTCCAACGAGGGGTCATAACCTATGTTTTTGAGACAAAAAATGAAAATATTTTGAAAATTAATTGGCGATTTTTGAGAATAGCGCTGGCCGGTTTTGGCCGTTACGTTGGGTAAAGGGTTAAAAATAAATAAATAAATAAAGCCGGTCAAATACTAACCAAACAAGCTTGAAAATAAGCAATCTGTTATTTGCAGAATGAAGTCCCCAGATGCTTTCCAATTCAGCGGGCCAATATATCCTCTGGGTGCCTCTTTTCTGTTTAAATTTGAGACCTTGGTTCAAATTGTGGTTGACAGAGGGTAAATATAGTGATTATGCAGGGTAGCATCACCAAATTCACCATCTGGGCACTCATACTGTAGATGACAGTCTGCTTATTTCCAGGCTTGTAACCAACTGAAAATAAAATATGTAACAGATGACCAAGAACTGATGAAAATAATGAGAAAAAACCTGTATATTTTATCAGAGATGTTGCCGGAAACCGAGCTTTGTCGCTGCTGGAAGAAATAGATTCACGCCGTATTCAGCCAAAACTCAAGGAGTGCCGCCCGATTCCGTGCATGAACGTTTGTCTCACCGTAACGAACCCGCCCGTTTCACTCTTGTCGGGGTGGTTCTTATCCTGAAGGGGTCAATGACTTTTTCTCGAAAAGCATAAATCAACAGGGTTTCACTGGAAACAACAATTTTAATACATATATACATAAAAATGAATATGGTAAGTTCTGACTTACATTAAATCCAATGAATCAGAAAAGAAAACGTCAACCACCCTCTACCCACACAGTTTTTGAGTCTCTTGCGGGCCCGCATTCTCTGTTGTCTCTGGTTTTTCCTCCTCCTCGCTGGTGTTTGTTCTTTGATCGCTTCTTCACTTCACCCTTTCATTGCTGTAGCACGAACACTAACGTATTGTCACTTCTCCGGACGCATTTTCTCTAACATGTGACGGAATGTCACTGTCCCATTGCCGTCGCACGGCCACTAATGTATTGTCACTTTACTATATCGCCTCCCCTCTAACAAGTGACGGAATGTCAATCTATCACTACCGTCGCACGGCCAATAAAGTATTATCACTTTAGTGAACGCTTTTCACTTAAACAGTCGCCATCAATGGGGTTAAACTCTCCCCTACGTTTATCTCAGACTAATGTTCATACAGGCAAAACCTACTCAGCCTACGTATGGCTTGCCTTCTACAACAGGTATGCCGTCTTCCTAAACACCAGTAGCTCCCTGAGTTCGTACTTCCTATTTCTGATTCTACTCTCAGATATGGCCACCGACTTGGCCCGCGACTGCTTCCGTTCTGAATATGAGCTATGTGGCTCCCCTACACTACAATGTGCCTTTACTTTCGCGCCGATGCGGCACCTCCTCTAATCTATAGCATGTGACATCCCCAGCTCTTACTGCCAACGATCCATAGCCTTACAGGCCTTCAGACTTGGAAGAATTTTTCGAGAAACCCCCCGATTTTTTTTCCATAGCCAGAACATCAATTCTCATTTTAATTGCTTCGTTTGAATTTGGCCGCTCAGATCTATCTTAATTTAATATTGGTATTAACGTTTCTTTGAAAGACTCGCATTTCAGCATATCCTGACATTCGGTGTACTGTTCTTCCAACAGTTACCTATTAACTGGCCATAATTACACAGATAATGACTTTAGGAGAACACTGGTGCCTCTTACTTCTTTGATCAGTTATCAGATAGCCCATGTGGCGTTCAACAAATGCGCAATAATGGACATTAAATTTCATGCTTAATTAGCAGCGATTGAATCATTGCTGGTCCTTTTAAGTGACAAACCGGTTTTCGGGGTTCGCCAGATACCTATCTTTTCGTTTTATGTTTAGCCCAGTGAGAAAGATTATCAAAAATATCGCAACTTTAAGCTATCACCTTGACAGATGTCAAACAAAGCCAAATCCGCCAGTTTCTGATCACATGACCCCAAAGACCCACGAAACCTACGATGTCTGTCTCGACAAACAGTAAACCAATCTCCGTTTTAACCACCACAGTGTCTAACCAAAAAAGAGGCTCAATGAAATAAGATAAAGTAAAAATTATTCAAAACATAGTTAAAATTGCATCTGCTATACTCATGACGTGCTTTGATAGAAAATATGTTTTCTGGACCAAACTTGTTTGTAGAAGTTGTTTTTATCAATGCACAGCACCCAGTGCGCGTTATTTTTAAAATATGTGGTAAGTTAAATGACTCAAAATATTCAATGCAAAACTGAAATTACTGGCGTATCCAAATCAACCCTTGATATTTGAGGGAACAAAACATCTATTGAATGCGCTATACTTTCTGAAAAATCTTTTACAAAAGTGGAGACTTGCTGATTAAAACAGTGGCGTATCTGTGCCCCATGTACCGAAACCGTGGAAATCGGGCAAGTGGATGCTGAAAGCCAGTCTTAATTTCACGAAAATACGTTTGATAATAACGTTTCTGTGGTAGACTGGTTAGGTCCAGATGCTCTCACTGTACAGGTTAATAGAGGTTGTATCCGGTCTGACAAAACATGCAAAGGTGACAACGGAATCAGTCTACGCCCGTGGTTCGCTTGCGGTGAATAAGGAATGCAGCATTGATGTAATTGTAGTAGAGTCCAAAGTGGAGTAATAATGATAATACTAAGCTATCGATTTTGGTGGTCGGTGCACTCACAAATTGATAACGTTAAGATGATCTCGTCTGAAGACTACCGGTTATGAAAGGGTGGGGCATACTAACGTCACTAAACAGATGAGATGGTTTAGAAAAGCTTACCCCCGTATCACTGAATGGTACCTTCGTGTATACGATGCCATCTACAGTCAAGCAGGCGACTAAATTTTGTATTTACAGAAAGGCACAGTTTTAACAATTTAACCATTTGAACACTGGTATCTCCCACGTCAGTTCAATGGCATCAGTTGGAAGAATACATATTCATTGTTTGGGCGTGTACCAATGAATACTTTCAGCGTGTAGCCTTCGGTCTGCGCGCATCTCTGACTTATTTTTTCGAGAAAATCGACTTTCGAGAAAGTTATCGCCCTTGGAATTATAATTCCAAGGGCGATAACTTTCTTCAAAGTCGATTTCTTCGACAAAATAAGTCAGAGATGCCGAGAGAGGAAGGTCCAATAACGAAACAAGTAATTGTTGAGAAGAACCAATAAAGCCGAGTTTCCTTATGTTACTTTTAATAAACGGGACGAACAGACAGATCTTCGGCCTGTCTCTTGTTTTCGTTTATGAAAAGAAACAAAAGGATACTTGGCTTTTTATGGCAAGCTAATTGGAAGCAACTACTTCACAGATAATCCGTCATTAAGAATACCAATCAGTATTACACCGACCAACTTCAAGCAAGCGTCCGGTTTGGTTCGTTCTTTAGCGAATGTGTTTTCAAAGTAATTTGCATGCATTATTCTGGGAAAGGAAAATACAATCAAGTGATCGGCTGGGCACTCCGATTATGGATACGCCCACCGAAATATTTTTTATTAGGGTTTAACGACACATTAACAGTCAGGGTCATATCATGTCGGTGACAGTTTTACGGGTGGAGGAAGCCGGACTACCAGGAGAGAACCACAGAGCAACGACGAGCAGCTGTCAGCTCTCCAACATCGTGAATCTGAACTCTGCACCGCGGCACAGGCAGGGTTAGATTGGTTGAAGACGTGCAGTGCGCCTTAGTACGCAGCGTAATCGTGCCCCCATGTAGGCAATCGGGGTTAAGTGCCTTGCACATGGATACAACTCGGGAGCGCGAATCAGTCGCTGAATGAAATGGTCACCCATCCAACTACTAACCGCGCTCGACGTTGCTTAACTTCAGTGATCCGACGAGAACCGGTTACCGCGACGCCACCTAGCACCCCCCCCCCCCCCATACGCTCACCGAAATGATATTCTTTGATGCATAGCACAATTAATTACGTCTAATTGTGCAGTCTCTTTAACCCTTTACCCAACGCAGACGACATCAAAATTTATTATTTTAAATATCATTTTTTAAAATTTTTCAACAAATTTCAACAAAACCATATCATGTGACCCCTCATTGGAACGAGCTCGACGAGCTCGTTCCAAAGAGGGGTCACATGATATGGTTTTGTTGAAATTTTTGGAAACGTAGTATTTTTCAGTTGCTGAATTTGCATATTACGCCGGCGGGTGTGGCCGTTTCATTAGGTGAAGGATTAAATGGAAACAAACAAAATACCCTCTGCTTCCTGAAATTTTTTTCACGGCAAATATTGCTATCGAAATTTAAGATAAATTATCGAAAATAAATTTTGTTGAGATGGATTGCGGTAATAAGAAAGCTGCCTATACAGTTCGGCTGCCGTGAACTTGTCACTTTCCACGAGTGGGCAATATTTCCACGGACGCAATAATATTAGATTCCAAACACTAATTATAGGAATAATCATCAAAAATTTAATAATTGAAGCACAGGGAACAACCCGGTGCTTCATTAATTATATTTTTGCTGATGGTGATTTTTATTACCTGGTAAACGCATGCGTGGACATCACTGCCCAGTATGCTGATAGTCTGTTAGGCCGAAAAAATCAAAACACTAACTCTTAGCAAAACATTTGTAGCTCGGTAAAGGACTTTAGAACGTATGTACTGATGCGCGAAAAACTCATGTTGACTGACATGTTGACTTTCTCAAACAGGACGAGAAAGTGGGTTACCAATGGGGTAAATACGTTAATAGTCTCTCACTTGACTGGCATTGGCATGTACGGAGTTCGTAGAGTGTGTACTGTGTTTGCCGTAGTGGCGGAACGGCGATTTTGATTGATATTTTTTTCACCAGTATACAAAAAAAATATAAAGTTGACAAATCGTCGCCTGAGTGCTAGAATGTTCTATGACCCTTAGGGGAGATAGAATATTCTAGCACTCATGCGACGAAATGTGTATAGATCTACAATATCCAAGTTTACAATGATAAAGTACATACGCATCCAGAAAAGATATAAATCTATAATTGTATACTGGCAGAGGAAGTAATATTCAGATTGACTCTCTTCCTGCCTCTCCATATGAAAGAAGAGAAAAGAAATGTGGGGCAGAATAAGAAAGATAAAAGCGAGGAAAAACAACGGAATAAGTGCTCAAGGTGCTAGCTTCCATTATAACCCGCGTGTGTGGTGCCGACGTCTGTTAGTGTTGCAGTGAGAAAACCAGACACTCTGAAACCAGAATGTCTTTTCCAAACGGTCTTAAATAAAAGTAGAGAAGGTGTTTTTTTTTTTCTTAACCCTTTACCTAACATGAAAAGCAGACGACGCTTGCAAAAAAAATTCTGGAATAACTAATTTTTTTCATTTTTTGTCTCAAAAACATAGGTTATGACCCCTCGTTGGAACGAGCTCGACGAGCACGTTCCAACGAGGGGTCATAACCTATGTTTTTGAGACAAAAAAATGAAAAAATAATGAAAATTAATTGGCGATTTTTTAGAATAGCGCTGGCCAGTTTTGGCCGTTACGTTAGGTAAAGGGTTAACATGTGTTGTTTATTACCATCATTCACTAACTTCAACGCACTCGTTTCATCTGGAGTGTAGATATGGGTGGGGCGGTTGTAACGCCTCCACCAAAAGGTTCAACGGAACATTTTGCAGGCTTCTCAAATATTTTCGAATATGATATTGTTAGATATAAAGTGGAAGCGGACGCTGTTTATCGCCAATTGCCAATTAGAATTGAGTCTGTTGGCCTTATTTTTTGAAGAATTACGCCATGTTGAAGTATTTTTGATCGACACGTCATTCACGTGATACCCGCAATTTGATCCGAAACTGATTTTGGAATTCTAGGAAATTTTATGTACACCTCTCTTCTTTCTTCTCTAGAAGATGAAAAGCAGACGACACTTGCAAAAAAAATTCTTGAATAACTAATTTTTTTCATTTTTTGTCTCAAAAACATAGGTTATGACCCCTCATTGGAACGAGCTCGACGAGCTCGTTCCAATGAGGGGTCATAACCTATGTTTTTGAGACAAAAAATGAAAAAAATAATGAAAATTAATTGGCGAGTTTTGTGAATAGCGCTGGCCGGTTTTGGCCGTTACGTTGGGTAAAATCGCGACCTGATTTCCAGGTTGTCCCAAATGCATTTTTATGTTTTCGAGATAATCGATTTTTAAAGTTCGGAAGTCTGGTGTGGGAAATCTATTTGGTCTACATATACAGTTCCGAGCTGAAACAATAGAGAACTCATTTCTGTGTGCGACTGAATATGTGGTGTTGGTGATTAGCGGCTATATATGAAATTTTCTGGGGGAAGGGTACCCAGATTTGGAGTTGAGACAAGATGGAACTATCATGAATGAAATGTGATGCGTAGTCCTACATGGCCCCTCCATTTATTTTCACTTCAATTTTGTTGTATGTAGTTGAATCAAAAGTAAAATATGTACTTAGGACAAGACAGACTCCATCGACGATATGAAATTCTGCAAGGCACGATGGAATTTACGCTTATTAAACTCTAACTGCTCTATGTGCAGAAGGATTCTACGACATTTCATCGTAACCTCATAGATATCAGTTAAATGCAAGTACAAATTGACCATGCCCATACACACCTTCGCACATGATCTGAAACGTGTCTTATCGTTCAGAAATAATACTTCCTAAAATAATCTTGAGTATTATTCCTAATGGCATTTCGAGTCCAAAACAGTTAATGAATATGAGCGAATAGAGTTTTGTTAATTTAAAGCCATTACAAAGTTGAATTAAATTGGAATAAATGTTTTATAACTACCGTCAGTTTCCTTTTTAATCATCCAAGAGCCAGAAGAATCAGACAGAAAAAGTACAAGTAGTACCACTGCCGATGAAATTCAATAGTACAGTCGTTTCTGGTTTGGTTTGCGCCAACTTGAATTCGACCATACCAATCTGGAAAACACGGGCGTATCTAACTAGGTTCATGAAGTTAGTTTGACGTTGGACATTGAGCGTTCGTTTGACATTGTTATTAAGGTAGTTTAACGTTGGGCATTCGCCTGAAGGTAGCTCGATGTTCAGTGCTTGACATTCGTTTGGCATTCTGCCTGCAGTCAGTTTCGTGAACAACTGACTGCAGAGGTGAAACAGACTGCAGATGTGAAACTGCCTGCAGAAGGTTAAACGAATGTAAGACGCTGAATGTGAAACTGAATGCCGACGAATGTTCAACATTAAACTCACGAAAGCTAAATCTCATAAGAATACCCAACACCCAACGTGAAACTGACAAAAAATGAATGTCTAACGATATTTAATGTCAAACGCCCAACGTCAAGCTTACTTCATGGTCTTTATCTAACTGTCCAATACAAGCATCCCGGGACCTCATCATACAAAAAAAGGAATTCATCAATGGTGCAAAACAGATTATTGCAATAACCAGAATGTTCAAAGACGAGATTAGTGAGTGACCAATGTTAACCATTTTTGTCGTCCCATTTATTCTCACTGTGTTAATGAACAAGCGATGTGAGTGCCTATGTGGACAGTGTACACATCTGCTGTCGTATTTGTTGTCACATCTTAAAATCAATTTACGCTCACACGACTCGGTGAACAGGAACAACGCTGATTGTAAAACAGAATAGTTTTATTCAAACAAAAGTAGTTCCAGGCCAAACTTACCTCTGGAGTACATAAACCATTTTGGGGAGCATCTGTACTGAGAATGTGGACTGGGTCAACACTATTTGTGGAACTTCAGTACTCGAAGGAAATGTTGTGTCAGTCATCATGCACTTTCAAAACATATGTAGCGACAGTGTGGTTGAAATCTGCCCCTGTACTCCTGTTCGCTCGCCAGCTACTCCTGACAAGCGAAGATGGGTATGGGGTACAATTTCGGCCAGACTGAGCTAGCTAGATTACGATCAATTCTTACAGAAACTGGTTTTGACACACCACTTACTGTCATGTTTACCAACATCTAGGCAAGGCTGATGAATGTGAAAGACTTGAAATTTGTCTGCGCGAATATATAAAATTGGATAAATCTCCTCGTAGAAAGCTCAGAATGTAAAGCAGTACTTTTACAGCACGAAACAAGCTATGTTTTATTGATAAATTAGATCCCAGTAACAAATGTTTGGGGTGCAAGTCTTAAAAAGTTTACAACATGGCTAAAAAACAATAATGGCTAAACTTGACTTTATATCCATGCTGAGGTCACGATTAGTCACGATGCAGAAAAGTGGCCTTAACCACAAAGCAATAAATGAATGAATCTGACTGAATCCTAAATCGTAGGAAAAGGATCAAAGAAACAAACGAATGAAAAAGCTATCAGATTTTGGTATTATTCATTTCCAGTAGACTAGTCACCCGTCGCAAACATCACAATTTTTACAGCATAATGATCACCATGATTTTATTTATTTATTATTGGTGCTGATGTCACATACGTCTGCAACGGGGCGTGTCATGACAGCAACACAGCCACAAACGTCAAGTTTAGTCCAATTGTTCACAGCCATGGTGCCCATTTTAGAGGACGTCCATTACTTAAACTTCGAAAAATATGTTGAAGATCGAAGAAAATCCCCAAAAGGCAGAAAGAAAATATAAAAACAAATAAACAAGCAAACGTGAACGAATTTAGTTTGTGCGGATATGCCTAGTTACAATTTGTGGAAGAGTGCCTATACGTCCCTCCCATAAATTGTTTCAAAGCAAAGGCATCTGCAAATATCTAGAAGACTAAAAAAAATCTTGCACTCCACCAGTTAATGTGATACAAGACACGGGACCCAGACCCCCTGCCTTGTATCACATTGAGAGACCATGTTCAAGTGTTATTTTGATGTTTTCTGAATACTGGATAGCTGTCTTTTCATGATCTCTTAATGCAATCCAGGACTCGGGACTCTGGCGCCTTGTCTTGTTGCATACTGAGATACCATGTTCAGGTGTTGTTGCAGCGTTTTCTAAATACTGGATATTTATATTTACCATTGAAGATCGTAGATCACCATGTATGTCGAGTTGATGCGGAGCGCAAGCTTACGAGTTTTAGGTTTCGCCCCCCCCCCCCCCCCCCCCCCCCCCAACACATACACACACTTTGGTAAACATATCTGCGCCCATGGTAAACCAAAACAGTGTTCAACAGTACTACTAAATCGAAACTGCCACCGTGGACTCTAATCCGTCGAGGGGGGGGGGGGGGGGGGTGAATGTACATCACAGAAGGGTGTAACATTCAGTTCCACATTGATCGAAGTAAACATTTTATGCATGCAAGGTCAGTTAGGACGAAATGGAATCGTCCATTTGGTTGATCGCCAAAAGTGGCAATATGGAAGCATAGTGTTTCAGCAGAAGTCCAAAATGGAACTGAAAAATTGTGCTTTGGATGCACTTGGGACAAACAATAATCGCTTATATTTTTGTAGTGATACGAGATACACCCTAGATTCCATCACCAGTCGACGCGCAATGAAATTCTGGTTCCGCCTCTACCCGAACCTCATTTTCTCCCAAAACGTCACTTGGGAAAACCTGGAAATCAGGTCGCGAAATGTAAAAATGTAAAAAATTAAATTATTCAATTTAATACGTCACTGTTACAATCCCATCAGTTCGTAATTTATATTGAATCAGGAAGAGGAATCCCTGACTTCGGCATGGAAAACCTATTTCAGGTTTCAGGCATATGCAAGCCTGGAAATAAGCAATCTGTGATTTGCAGTATGAGGCCCCAGAGGGTGAATTTGCTGATACTATCCCATACAGTGGACCAATTTATTTTTTGGGTGCCTCTTTCTGTCCAGGCCTGAGACCTTGATCCAGACTGAGGTTCACATAGGGTAAATTTAATGATGCTACCTTGCTGTGCAGGGTAGCATCACCAAATTCCCCCTCTGGACGCCTGCAGATGACAGTCTGCTTATTTCCATGCTTGGGCATATGATATTACCTGAACTCGAGATTTTCTGAATTTTTCGTGTCGAAACACTATAAACAGTATACATATATTTTGGACACTGGCAGTTTGATTTTGGTTACACATTGGAAAAAATGTTGCCTGTGCAGCAACCTTTTGAGTTGCCTGATGAAAGTTAGTGGAGTATCATGTCGCTATGAAACTGTGAATGAATCCTTCGTAAGGGCGAGCTGTGACTTCTACCACATACAGATGTGTTTATTGTTGTTGTTTTTTCAAGAATGCTAAACGCCGTTTTTAGAGAGACTATGGAACTCCCAAATGTAGATGTCAGCAGAAATTATCAAACCGACGTGCCATTTCTGTGTGTTGTGATTATTTTGATTCACACTTCTAACATGCATTGCAGACATTTTTCAACACTCTTTGAAACAGTGGAACTTCTATAAAAATAACCTTTCAAGCGTGTGTCATTTATTTGGAAAAAAGATAACACGCATGACGTTCGAACAGGATCATAAATCAATGAATTAAGTATGATGCAAAAATAATATAGCATGATGCTTAAATAATACAGCATAATGCTTAAATCATTAAGTACCATGCTTAATTATTTAAGCATCATGCTTAATTATTTATGCAGCATTCATGAAATCATACCAAACTATATAGCATCATGCTTAAGTATTAGAGTATCATGCTAAAATAAACTTTATGACCCTCCCTCACGCGGACCCCATTTAAGCATCATGCTATATTATTTATGCAACATTCATGAAATCGTGCAAAATAATATAGCATGATGCTGAATTAATTCAGCACGATGCTGAATTACGGGACAATCAAGCATTTTAATTTAGCGTGATGCTTATTTAAGCATTATGTTATATTATTTTGCACGATTTCATGATTTCTGAATACATAATATAGCACGATGCTGAATTAATTTAGCACGATGCTGAATTACGAGACAATCAAGCATTTTAATTTAGCGTGATGCTTATTTAAGCATTATGTTATATTATTTTGCACGATTTCATGAATTCTGCATGCATAATATAGCATGATGCCGAATGAATTTAGCATAATGCTGAATTACCGGGGGATCATGCACTTTAATTCAGCATGATGTATAATTATTTAAACATGATTCTGTAATTATTTGGTTTGATTTCATGAATGCTGCAGAAATAATATACCATGATGCTTAAATGAGGTCTGCGTACGGGAGGGTCATACATTTTATTTTTGCATGATACTCTAATAATTAAGCATGATGCTATATTGTTTGGTGTGATTTCATGAATGCTGCATAAACAATTAAGCATGTTGCTTAAATAATTAAGCATGATGCTTAATTATTTAAGTATCATGTTCTATTAATTAGGTAGCATGCAATAATATTTTAGTATCATGCATTATTATTGAAGCATCATGCTTAATTCAATGATTTGTGATCCTGTTCGTACGTCAAAAATATGCTCTCAAAATTGGCACGGAGCTGTATAGTGTAGTCGGAATATTTAATTACAACATAAAACAAAGCTCATGATCGGATAAATATCTGTGTTGTACTTCA
This sequence comes from Pictodentalium vernedei, assembly GCA_031216915.1. Taxonomy (NCBI): domain Eukaryota; kingdom Metazoa; phylum Mollusca; class Scaphopoda; order Dentaliida; family Dentaliidae; genus Pictodentalium; species Pictodentalium vernedei. Next base: position 768,062,180 of record CM062296.1, read on the forward strand.
GTCTTATTTTAGCATAATTTTGATGTTGGCATGATAGATGTGACTGTGGCTACCAGCTTAACAGTAAGAGTAACAATTTTAATTTCACTATTTTCTTGGACATAGCGTTCTATTTTCGAGCCTCCAATAAACATTAGTATGCATTACCAAGCTCCAACAAACAAGTGAAAGTTTCTTTGGATTTACGCTGGAACATGCAAGCTGTGCAAACACCATGCACAATCAGTAGAAATCTGCACACAATGGTTTCCCTTTGTTTATCCATGTATGACATCGATGGAAGGCGATAACAACACATTAAACAAATATAAATGCTGCCATTAACTGATTACTGCACTGCAGTTGCAAATTCCGTACATGGCAAATTAGTTGATAAGATACGTTAGTCACCCATTTTGTTTATGACCAAATATAGTATACTACTCAAAGTTTGCAAAGCACCAAGTATATCCAACTACCTGTTTTACGTTTTAGTTGAAATATTGTAATGAAAAGTGTATATATTTTTTATTTAATTATATCTTTAATGATTTAAGTACAGAAATTAAGATTTTATTTGTGTTTGACATTATTTTTTAGCTTTTGAATACGATAACCATGGAAAATGGATATTACTGGTAAAAGATGAAATGTTTCAATTTGCCAAAAAGTTGACGGAGTGAACTGGTATGCGTTCAATATTGAGTATGAGATTAATGACAGCTTGACAACGCCTTCTCATGCTCCCAATCAGGTTTCTGATGGTCCTTTCTGGGATGTTGGTCCATTCTTGGACCAGCATGGCACCAAGTTCCTGGACACTTCTTGGCTGGACTGGACGGGCTGAAATTGCAAGCTGCAACTCATTCCAGACATGTTCGATTGGATTGAGGTCAGGGGATCTTGCTGGCCAGTCCATACGCTCAATCTCCTCCCTCTGTCGGTACTCCCTGACAGCATGGGCAACATGAGGACGGGCATTATCGTCCATCAGAATGAATCTATCACCCACTGCACCTGCATACAATCTGACGTGGACATCCAGGATCTCACCAATATACCGCTGTGCAGTCAATGTACCACGTTCAAGGACACAGAGCTCTGTACGTCTGTCCCTGCTGATGCCGCTCCAGACCATGACTGACCGTATACTATAGCGGTCATGCTCAGCAATGTTGGCTGCATGGAGTCGCTATCCTGGTCTTCTCCATACCCTAGAACGCCTATCTGTGTGGTCTAGGCAGTACCTTGACTCATCTGTAAAAAGGACAGGTCGCCAATCTTCCCTGGTCAATCCAACGTGGTCCATGGCCCATTCATATCGTTCCTGGCGGTGGTTCTGGGACAGTGGAATGCGAATATATGGTCTTCTCGATCGGAGACCGCATTCGCGCAACCTTGCCCGGATAATCTGCGTCGAAACATTTACCCCGGATGCATTCTGAAGGTCACTGCGAAGCTGGGTTGCTATGGCAAAGCGGTTCCTACGGGCCTGAATGATCAAAAACCGGTCTTCAGCTGCAGATGTTGCCCTTTCTCTGCCACCACCATGCCGTCTTACTGGTGTAACATACTGCTGAAATATTGTACAGGCTCTGGTTAAATCACAAGGGTTTGGTTTGAAGTGAAGATTGAATACCCTACACATGCCATGTACATGTAGACAGTACACGAAAACATCATGAAAATCAAGGGGTACATGCTTTCCATGACTGTCACGAAAAGTCTGCCTGTCAAGAGAGCTAATGTAAACACTGGGGACCACCTCAATACATTCCCCAATCATATCCACCAAAAATATCGCAAATATGTCACAAGCAAATCTCACAATGATGTGTCAAATATTTGGTGCTTAGCAAACTTTGAGTAGCATATGTAGGGTTTCCAGCGGGACCGGGAATTTCCGGTTCCCGGTTTAGTTTTTGGCAGACCCAACATCCGGATTTTCATTTCTGGAACGGGGAATATCAGTCTCGTAAGTCTAGTTACTCTGATACCACATATATCGTCAGATAAGTTTGAGGTTTCTTCCATTAATTCCTACTTTCCAATAATTTTAAGCAGTGAACGCAATTTTACAGCATGCATCAGTTCAACACTTTTCTCGTAATTATCCAACAGCATAATTCATAGAATTCAGACAGAGGCTCGATCACACTCTGAGTCTCTGAAAAATTCAACACTTTATATTGTAATTATCAAACAGAATAATTCAGACATCCCACTCTGAGTTTCTGACTTGCAGCTTAGCCGCAAGTCAGATACTCGGAATGGGATCTAGCCACTGTCTGAATTCTATGAATTATGTACACACACTTTTGATAACCTAATTGAACTGTGTAACATTTCTTTCGGACTTCATTCACTATGTGTGGCGCGCCTCGAGATTCGCGAACTAGCCGATCTGTTTCTAATTATCGAAACCAATGACTGTTACGTAAAACGATTGCCAGACAAAATACTGGCATTGAAGTCGAAGTATAGGATGAAGATTACAATGAATATCGCAAATTCATTTCCCTTTTATCTCATATTCGTTTAATAAAAAACCCATTTATTTCCTCAAAACTTCGCTAAAATTTTGCCGAAAAATGATCACCCTCCCTGGGTCATTTAGACTTAATTGCTGTTGGGTATCACAGGGAGGAAAAAAAATCGGGAAATTTCCCGGTTTCCGGATTTTGAGTCTGAAAAATACCCGGTATCGTTTTCAGAAATAAAATCGGGAGATTGGAGTATCTGGGAATTCCATTATTCTAAAACGTCCCAGGCTGCATGTATATAAACTATATACGACCAGTCAAAGTTTGTATACGGCTGACAGTAAAGAGTGATCTCCCCTTTCTTCATTGATCTTTCTAACGTTGGATAGATAACCGCTTCACGTTAAATATGTAAGAATTCTATCATTTTATTATTTATCGAATTTGTTAGATCAGTGTATAAGAAGAGTAATGGGTTAGATGTATTCGTTACATAGTTTGTTAATGACCTGATACGACGTATGTACGGTGTCAGTTAATTCCATACTGGGCGAGAGCAATGATTGGCCATATTTGGTCACCAACAGACTGTGCAGCTAATCACGACTGACAATTTTCGTCATTGGAACCGATTTACAGGAAAGTTAGCTCCCTTTAATTTCCTTCGTCTTTCAGTGAATGTAACATAAGGAGTATGGGAATTTCATATACAAACTGAAATTTAGAATTTGTGTCATCAATGTGCGCATTATTTCACAAACTTCAGGCATTTTCCTGTAGAGTAGTATAAACATTCAGTAATTGGCCTTTTACAATTTTTTTCCCAAACAGTTTGAACGTTTCACTATTATTCTTTGTAGAAACCCATTCAAAATTAAGTAAACGGAGTAGTTTTCACCGTGTTTTGATGTCCTGTAACCTTTTTTCTGTTAATTATATCAACAGGCGCTGTCCTCTCCATTAACCCTTTACCTCCATCCGTAAAACTGTCACGGTCATGATTTGCCATTGTGCATAAGTATATGACCTTAAACACCAATAAATAAATAAATAAATAAATAGTGAGCACATGAATTTGAGAGTGGAATGTAGCGATGAAACTGTAAATTAAGCACAAACATTAAGTGCCGCGGAACTGAACAAACAACTTTTGATCGATAATTGGCCACAAACAGAGGCGTTGTGACGGTGTCACCCCCCCCCCCCCACCCACCCAATCCTGGCCAAATTTTCTATAGTTGGAACTTCGCAGGATAAGTCATAAGTAGTTGGAAATTGCATCTACCTGGATTTTTTAGAGCTTCGTTGGAGATGCCGAGGTCTCCGTTATTTCCGACAATTCCAACTCGATTTCAAATCGGCAAAAATTCTAACTGTTACTATTTACAACTACAGTGTACGTAATATCGAGCTTCATAAGTATGCATGATGTCAATCGGTACGAGATTTCTCTGGTACGTTTACTTATCGTAATAAAAAAAATCCTCGAAATGCACTTCAAGAAAATCACATCATGTAAAATCGTTCTTCTGTGTTAATTCCATCATTCACAGTTACAAAATGATGAAACATCGAAAACTGATCATTCCTGCATAAGATCTGATTTAATGTTAGGGCAGTGCGAATTGCTCAAAGTTCTAAGCTTGAGCATTTGTTTAGCACATATTCAAATCCCAGAACAAGACCAAATAATAATAACCTGATAATTCTATCATAAATATGTTGGCATTTCAGTTACTAAAATCAATTCTATGCCCCTTTCAGGGCCTCATTTTCAAAATCTTTCTCGATAATGAATTTCCAACTAGGGGGAGGGACCGGGAAGGGGTTTGCCCCTCCCGTTCCCTCCCCCAGTTGGAAATTCACTACACTACACCTCCCAATCGAAAACCTCTAGCCACGTTAGTGGCCACAAACTTTGGCTAATCATTTTTTAACTATTTACAAAATACGAATAGCAGACGACACTAACAAATTCTTGAATAGCCAAAATATTCACTTTTTGATTAAAAAACAGTGCTCACCACCCATCAATCAAACGTGCTCTACGAGTTCGTCCCAATGAGCGGCCAGCAGTATGTTTTTGAGGCAAAACATGAAAACAAACAATAAAATTTGAATGGCTATTTTTTGGTGAATGGTCCAGGAGGATTTTGTTCCCGTTCCGTTAGGTAAATGGATAAAAATAGGGGAAACATTTTCTCTTGTCCAATTAACCCTTTACCTAACGTACCGGCCAAAACCGGCCAGCGCTAGTAGGTAATAATTGCGGATTTACGATCACTTTGTACATGTACGTGTACAACATACGTACACGATGCGTTCACCAACGTGGAATTCAGTGTTAAATCGCACGCTTGTTCACAAAAATGTACATTTGTAGGTAGTGATCTTGAATCCCCCCATGTTTTTTTGTGACTCCTAGATCGCACTTTTAACGTTCAAATACTCGTGGTGAACGCGCGTTTTTAAAAAAAAAGGTGAAATTGTACATCTTCACTTTTATCTTTCACTTTAAAAATTTTTGTCGACGTTCCCATCGCAGATCAGACCATCGATCCATCGTTAGTAAACGCGAGTAAAAAAATTCTGGGCTATCATCAAAAAACGGTCTGCGGATTCTACATCAGTGATTTAGAATCCGCAATAGTTTTGAGGTGGTGGGTTTTTCCCATTTATGACGTCATTAGGGGAATTCCCCACTATGGGAATTCCCAAACTCAGCTAATCGACCGATCGGATCGCTCGATTCTCCGTCAATCAACCGATCGGATCGCTCGATTCTCGTAAACTCGATCATACGGAGTTATCTCCCCTCGTCGTGGGGTGGGGGAATATCCTAGGAAATAAATAAAAGTGATCGATATATATAGGAGAGAAAAAAAAACATAACATAAAAATAATTATACATTTAATTTTGAAAATAATAAATAACTCATATTAGCATACTCAAAGGAACATTAACAATTAAAAACGAAAGATGTTTTTACAGATGGATCCTAGGCGCCGAGATTTAATTTTAGGCGAGTATGAACGTGCTAAGAAGGGGATTCAGTCGGCTGATAGGAGCAGACGTCTTGGTGAGATGGAACTCAGACGCGAAGCCACAAAAATATTTAAACCCGTGACGGAGGGTCAAGAGCGAAGCAGGAAGGAGATAGTCGAAGAATTGAGACCCATAAAGGAGAGTTCTTTGAGAATGGGTTCGTTGCCTCCTAGTTTTGGAAATCAGTATTCCGTTCAATCTACACCGGATTACGTTCCCACGGGAATTCAAACAGATTTGAGCGAGAGCGATGATACAGCTTCGACTATCACCACTGATAGCGTCGCATCGTCCGAGGATGGCGGTAAGAGAGATCAGTCGTATGGAATTTATAAGGATTCTGAGGGTAGAACTTTTGTGGGAGACACAGAAGTGGAAATGGATGATGATGAATTGATCGTGGGTTCGAATAAGTATAAAGTAACTGATGGTCTGCGCAGATTGCTCCTTTACGACAAGCCCGGCGATTACACGGAACAGGATTTCGATAATTACGGAGACATTCTGGTTCAAACCCACGCCATGAAGAGAAATAACGATGCCAGAGAGACGAGACCCAAAGTCAACAGAGGTTACAAGTGGACGAAAGTGGTGAAACCCATATGGGATATGAACAAGAAGTTCGTCGAATCGGTGACTGGGAAAGGGGTGAAAACCACTTTTCTTCCGAGCGATTCCGACGCTCTGTCTCAGAGATTGAGTTTGTTGATGGCGAGCAGACGGGCTGGTAACACGGGATTAGATAATCAGATAGTTACTATATCTGACGAATTGTTAAGACAGAAGGTTTTGAATAAAAACCAGTATAAAAGGCTGATGAACGAATTGAAGGATTGATGTGTATATAATAAGTAGAGAGAAACAAACAAACAAACAAAAATAAAACAGTAAATTCTTACACTAGAATAATAAAAGTATTTAAAAACAACAAAACGATTTACCAGTGAAAAAAAACAAAAATATATCATAAAAATAAAATATGTTGGTGATAAAGAACAGGGGATACGTCAGGACTTACGTTCAAGGCGGTTCTGGCATCGTCGATTCTATAATGCGAGCGTTCACGAGCAATGCGGGTAGAAAACTCGCATCGACCGCGTTTGAGGTCGGTGAGAAGACGGCTTTGGATGCCGGTAAGAAAGCCGCTTCCGAAGCCAGTGGTAGGAGGGCAGCCGACGCGTTGATCGACAAGTTGATCAGTCCGCCGGCGAAGCGAGCTGCGTTAGAGCGAACGCCGAAAAGTTGGAAAGATTTTAAGGATGCTGTGGTGCCCATACAAGATTTAGCCAAAATGACGAGTGGATCCGGATTGAAGAGAACTCGCGACGGTGCGATATAAATAAATAATAATAACATTAAAAACAGAGTTTGAAAAACATAAAAAAAATTTGTGTTTGAAAAGAATCTAAAATAAGAAACAAAATAAAACAAAGATGAACATTAAAGATATGTCTTGGAACGACGCTGCGACCAAGAGGTCGAATAACGAGTTCTTTCCCAAGAGCATAAGAGGTTTGATAGTGGGAAAATCGAATTATGGAAAGACCAATCTGTTGATGAATCTGTTGTCCCGACCCGACTGGTTGGATTACGACAGATTGTTCGTGTTTGGCAAGAGCTTGTTTCAACCCGAATACAGATTGCTTCGAGAGTGCATGGATCGCAGATTGCCCAAGGACGTCATAGCCAGAATCTTTGACAGTAGGGAGGAATTCGACAAGAGTGGAGCTCCACTCTCGACCATTTTGGACGGCGCGGCGACGGAGCTGATGAAGAGAAATGCATCTTCGAACGTCGAGTGTCGATTTTATGAGAACGCTAGCGACGTTCCGGATCCTAGAGAACTGAAATCGGAAGATAAGAATCTCATGATTTTCGACGATCTGCTTTTGGAGAGACAGAACCGATGCGAATCGTATTACGTTAGGGGTCGACACAGCAACGTGGACTGTTTCTACCTGTCGCAGAATTATTTTCGATTGCCCAGACAGACGATAAGGGAGAACGCTAATTTTCTATGTCTCTTTCGCCAAGATCTCAAGAATCTCAATCACATCTACGGCGATCACGTCACAAACGACATGAGCGCTGTCGAATTCAGGAGATTCTGCAAGAGGGTTTGGGATGGTGGACTTTACAATTTCGTCGTGATCGATTTGACAAGTGAATTTAATCGCAGAAAATATCGGTGCGGATTAGACAAGTTTTATGTTTCCGATGATAATAATAAGATAGAGCGTGAAAATAAAAAAAAATTAGAAAAATAATAAATCTTCAAATAATTAGTTTTGAATAAAAAAAAATAAAATTAAATATAATGTTCGAACATGGAGAATTGTTAGAACGGATAGCCGAGAGTATGGCTGCGAAACAATCCATTCAAATCGTGGTGAGTGGCGATTCGACTCGATTCGCTACGAAATTCGAACCTTCCATCAAATTGAATAGAGAGAAAAGATACGAGATGGCGTTGGTGAATCTGGAGACTTATTATTCCTTTCCCAACGTCACCGAAAAGAATAACTCGTTCAAGTATTCCGACGGAGTGGATTGGTTGGAGATTCGAATTCCCAAAGGGAGTTACGACATAGACGATTTGAACGATTACATTCAGATGTGAATGAAGACGGATGGAAAGGGAAGCAACAAGATCAGACTCGCTCCCAATCCTAATACCTTACAGACGATGTTGGATTTGGAAGATAATTTTCGAGTGGATTTCAACACGGACGATTCTATAGGCAAGATGTTGGGATTCGATCGAAAGATGTATCGAGGCCACGTGGCATCTGAAAATACGGTCGACATTCTTGCAGTCAATAGCATTCTGGTGAACGTGGACGTGATTGCTGGAAGCTACGTGAATGGTAGCGCTCAACCGACGATCTATTCCTTCTTTCCAAACGTGTCGCCGGGTTATAAGATCGTGGAGCGACCTCAAAATTTAGTTTATCTACCAGTGATTTTAGACACGTTGTATAGTCTCAAAACCACGTTGATGGATCAAAATGGTGAACTGTTAGATCTTCGTGGAGAGAGAGTGACGATACGATTTCACATAAGAGAAATATAAAAGCAAAAAAAAAAAAAAAAATATTATATATATAGATAACAAAAATAAAATAAACGCAATATCAATTTTACAAAATTATTTTAATATAATTATTAAACAAGAAACAATTGAAGTAAATATATTTAAAAAAAAAAAACAGAATTATGACAGAATACGTGGTTAAAAACGTGAACATATCCGCAGGACAGAGGAAGAAACTTAAGAGAGCGTTAGCAACTCGAGGCGAGGCGGTGAGATTCAAATTCACTCACGAAGATCTGATGAGAGGCGGTCAGGATTCGATCGCCTGGACCAGAAGTCAAATCAAAAGGATGGAGAAAGCGATTCGCGATGGAAGAGGGTTGACAGTGAGAATGAGTCCCGCTCAGTTGAGGTACAATTTGAGAATGAAAGGTGGTTTCCTACCGCTATTGGCAGGAATAGCCGCAAAAGCATTACCCTTCACCGCAAAGGCGCTACCTTTTCTCGGAAAGACTCTCGGCGTGGGAGCTCTCACGGGACTCGCAAGTTCGGCAGTTGAGAAATTAATGGGTGGCAGCAGACTGTTTTTGAAGAAGGGAGGAGCCGTGTGTCGCGTCCACGTAGACGACAGCGGTAAAGGATTGTATCTAGAACCCGTTAGAGGTGGCAACTCTCTGAGAGGAAACGGTCTCTATCTGAAGAGTGGACGGAACGTTGAGCGACTCGGCAAGGGTTTGTTGCTCGGTGAGAATTCGCCATTTACGAACATACCGATTTTGAATATGTTATTATAATATAAAATTATATAAAATATAAAATCATAGAAAGTATAAAATAATATATTTAAAATGGATAAAAAGGTGGAGAAACAAATTTATCACCTGGATGAAAAGGTGGAGAAACAATTTGACGATAATGACGAACATCGCAAGCCAGAGAGCGAAAAAATAAAAAAATGGTTAGACGCTAATGATGGATATCTAAGGAAAGAACTAATGAAAGAGATAGATAAAGCACGGGATAGACGGTTGAGAATGAGATGATGCTTTCCACGGTCACCACTACCTTCTGAAGAGAATGGTAATGATGCATGTGTTACCAAGAGATGCACAACATTCGTTCATAATTATGATTCGGATAAACAAAAATGTTGTTATAAACGTATCATATCACAAAGAAAAAGAAAAAAAGAAAAAGAAGAAGAATCAACGCTGAAAACTGAGAGAAAAGGAAACGTTATTATAATATATTATGATGATAGTGAAGAAGAAGGAAAACAAAAAAAAAAAAAAGTAATGAGATCTAAAGATGATCTTATTACTTTTTTTTTTTTTTTTTTCATTTTTCTTCGCTAAAAATCAATCACTCTATTGTTTATATTTCCAAGTCCGTTATTAGCATTTTGACACTCGTGTCTTCTCCTTTTTCGAAAACATGTTGAATGTTTATCTTTACTCTTTTGAGTTTTTTTTACATCGGTCAACTCGCTCTCACCACCCAATTTCTTCACGAGTTCGAATGAGATGTTTGGAAATATGTAATTTCCATAGGGCAACGACAAATCGTCCTTGTCAAATTCTCTATCTTCGGCGATGACGATGTTCTGCAGATCACTTTGGTACTCATCAATCAAATCGAGCGCGGCTTCATCCAATTTCAAAGGCATCTTATATTTCTCGTATTTGTGCTTTAAGCCCTTCATCTCGACCTCGTTCAATTCGATGGGATCGTGTCGTTGTAATCTATAGATTTTATGACCGAATTTCTTATATGTTTCGACTCATTTCAATTTCAATTCGCATCTTTTAGGTGTTGTTGTCTTCATGATCGATTATTTAGTATTTAAATAATAATTTGTTTAAAAAGTTTTTTTTTTTTGCTTTTTATATATAAAAAAGTTGTTTTTTTAATTTTTAATTTTCTTTAATGTAAAATTTTTTAGTAAAAGTTTTTTTTCTCTTTATATATATATAAAAAGTTAAATTTTAATTTCAATCTCTCTATTGTTTATATTTCCAAGTCCGTTATTAGCAAGTTGACATTCGTCAATTTTCCACATACGAAAATGGTGTGAATGTTTATCTTTACTCTTTTGAGTTTTTTTTCATAGGCGAATGCGCTCTCACCACCCGATTTCTTCACGAGTTCGGGTGAGATTATTGGATATATGTAATCTCCATAGGACAACGATAAATCACCCCTGTCGAATTCTCTGTCTTCAGCGACGATGATATTATTCAGCAGTTCGCTTTGGTACTCGTAAAACAAATCGAGCGCAGCTTCATCCACTTTCAAACACATTCGATATTTGTGGTAGTAGTGCTCTAAGTCCACCATCTCGACCTCATTCAATTCGATGGGATCGTGTGGTTGTAATGTATAGATATTAAAACTGGATTTCTCATACCTTTCGTCTCGTTTCAATTTCAATTCGCATCTTTTAGGTATTGTTGTCATGATCGATTGTTTGGTTTTTATGAATTCTTGCAAATAATGTATATTTTAAATTTTGTATTTAAATAATAATTTGTTAAAAAAGTTTCTCTTTATTTCTCTTTATATATAAATAAAAGTTAAAAAAAAAAAAATTCTTACAAACTCAATTTTGAGGTAAAAACAATGATCAAGTCCAAACATCCGAATTATAGTCTAGAACGTGCAAGACTTCAAACGTTTAAAAATTGGCCTTTGCATCTCGCTCAAAAACCCGAAGATTTAGCCGCCGCGGGTTTCGTTTACGTGGGTAGAGGCGACAAAGTCAAATGTTTTTGTTGTGACATACATTTGATGAATTGGGAACCTCACGATGTTCCTTTACTAGAACACATAATTAATATTGAAAAAGACGAATGCGATTATTTGAACAAGATCCTAACATTGGGATTGATCAAAATCCAAGACGAAGAGAGGGATAGAGATAAAAACCCAAAATTATTGATGGATATGTTACAACTCGGATACACCAAGGAACAATTGTACGATGCGTTAAACATCGCGAACAAGACCCTGTCTCAATTCATAACTTTAGAACATCTCATCAAATTCATGGCGGAAGCGGACGAGTTATCGTCACTCGTGAAAAACAAACCGAGTAAAACGTCCACCACCAAGTCTCTGGTCTGCGAAGGTGTCGCAAACATCTTGTTTCTACCGTGCGCACACCTGCGTTACTGTAGAGAATGTCATTCTGAAGACGAGAAAATGTGTTCAGTTTGCGAGCGAGAAATAAAAGCGGTCTTAAATTGTTTTTGAATAAAAACACATTAAAGAAAAAAAAATTGAATTTAAAATTTAACTTTTTTTTTTTTTTTCTATTATAAATATATAAAAAGAGTAAAAAAGTAAAACTTTTTTAACAAATTATTTAATACAAAATTCCCCCCCCAAAAATATTCTTACAAATGAAGCAAACAGATAAAACAATGGTAAATTTAAATGAGAAAACCATACCTCAGTTAAACGAGATTTGTAAACTATTACAAATTTCAGATTTCAGAAATCATAGAACTAAATAAAAAAAAATTGAAGTCATACAAGAATATTTGCGAAACGCTAGAAAGGCAAACGAAATGTCGATAGCAACGACGTCAAAAGATGCATCGGTTGTGAAAAATAAGAAGACGACTAAACGAAAAGCCGTTGAAGAACATCAAGTTTCCGAAGAAAAGAAAAGAAAAACTAAAACGAAAACGAGTGATGCACTTCAGATTCAAAACCAATGAGATATATCGAGTGAAATTCAACGAGAAATCGATGAAGAGAAAGGAGAAGTATATGTAACATGACTCGTCATAGAACTATTCCAATCGAAACCCGTAGAACGGGAGAGTGCGATCAAAGGCGTTTTTAAAACTTTCGACGTGATTCCCTCATTGAAGAAAGTCGATCCGAAATTGTTCATGGAACGGGTGAAGAAAGAAGTATTGGATTTGTTTTGCGAATACATGAACGTGGGATTAAAAATTAAGATGATACGCCATTACATAATGAATAAAATCGACGTGAAGTCCGGCGAGAGCATCGTGAAAAATGCATATTTCAGATCTAACGTCAAACCCGTATTTCGAGGTTCAGATCTATCTGACGTTTTCGAAAAGATGAAAGACAAGATGTTGATGTCTCTCACGAATTATCAACATGAAGGTAGTAATTGGACATTCGATGAGGTGTTGAAACTCGAAATTCACATAACTAAAAACGAACCGTTGAAAGGATCTTCCTACTTGGAATTACCATATTTCTTGACTAAGAAACACGCCGTGGTCAACGTGAGAAATAAAGATGATCAGTGTTTTAAATGGGCAGTCACCTCCACTTTATACCCTGTCGAAATAAACACCGATAGAGTTTCTCATTATGAGGAAACTTCTAAAAATCTCGATTGGACCGGAGTGACTTTTCCAACAGAGTTAAAACATATCGAATGTTTCGAGGCTCAAAATCCCACTGTAGTGGTGAACGTCCTTGGATACGACAACGAAAATCAAAAGATCTATCCTCTCAGACAGACTTCGTATCACAGAAGAGAAAAGACGATTATTTTATTATTGATTTCGAATGGTGACAATCGTCATTATTGTTGGGTTAAACATCTGACCTGATTACTGTCGAAACAAAATAATAATCATAAAGGAAAGATATCTTTAGGTTACAATTGCATGAACGTGTTTCACAGCGAAAAATCATTAGCGTAATATCAAAAATATTGCAACGAAAATCAAGGTGTCGCCATCGAAATGCCCAAACCCAACACCATCGTGAAGTTTGAAAATCACAATAGAAGGTTAAAATTACCATTCGTCTTGTACGCCGATTTCGAATGTTTCACCGTGAAAATGACTTCCTGTCAACCCAACGCTCTTCAAAGTTACGTCGGAAGATATCAAAAACACATACCTTCGGGCTATTGCATTTACGTGAAATACGCTTTCGACTCGCAACATGACATGGGTCCCTTCACCTACACGAAACAGTGCAAAGACGACGACGTGGCACAAAGGTTCGTGGAAGAGTTAGAATCGAAAATTCAAATGTTATACGACAAATTCAAAACTCCGGCGAAAATGATCATCACGCGAGAGCAGCAGGACGAAAATAACAGAGCCACCGAATGTCACATATGCAGATAATCGTTCGACGAGAATTCGGAGGAAAATAAGAAGGTCAGAGACCACGATCATTACACGGGTCTGTATCGCGGTCCGGCTCATGGCAAGTGTAATTTAAAATATCGAGACGCCGCTTTCTATCCGGTGATGTTTCACAATCTCTCGGGTTATGACAGTCATCTGTTCGTGAAAAATCTCGGCACCTCACATGAAGAATTAAATTGCATCACGAACAGCGAAGAAAGATACATTTCCTTCACGAAATGGAAGCTCATGGAGAAGAAAAGAGTAATCGATGGAAATACGTTGAAAGAAAAAACGAAATCCATTCGTAGAGGCATACGTTTCATCGACAGTTTTAAATTCATGTCGACCGCTCTGGAAAAATTAGTCGATAACATGAGCAAGGATAAATTTAAAATCACGAGCGAACATTTCGGAGAACGAGTAGACGTCATGTTGAGGAAAGGAGTCTATCCTTACGATTACATGAATGATCTAAAGAGATTCGAAGACACCACACTACCTTCGAAAGAAGATTTTTATTCAAAATTATACGAATCCGACATTTCCGACGAGAATTACGAACACGCTAAAAACGTGTGGAAATCATTCGATATGAAAACCATGAGAGATTATCACGATCTCTATCTAAAGACTGACGTTCTGCTCTTGGAGGACGTGTTCGAAAATTTTTGAGACGTCTGTCGTCAAAATTACGATCTGGATCCCGCTTGGTATATCACCGCACCCGGTCTGGCATGGGATGCTCTGTTGAAGACCACCAAAGTCCAATTGGAATTATTATCCGACGTGGACATGTTGCTCATGTTCGAAAGGGCTACGAGAGGTGGCGTCTTGATGATCTCCCACAGATATTCTGAGGCTAACAATCCCTACATGAAAGAAGGTTTCGATTTGAAACGGTCGACTAAATACATACAGTATTGGGACACTAATAATCTGTACGGTTGGGCTATGAGTCATCCTTTACCGATTGGAAATTTCAAATGGGTAACGGAACCGGAAGAGATGCAAAAATGGAGAGACTATCCTTGCATTTTAGAAGTTGATTTGAACTGTCTGGAAGAATTACACGATCCACACAACGATTATCCGCTGGCTCCTGAATGAATGGAACCGAACAAAGGAGACGAGGAAAAACTCATTCCCAATTTATTTAACAAACATAACTATGTCGTCTACAGTGAGAATTTGAAACAGTACGTCGATTACGGGATGAAATTAGTCGACATCCATCGCATCATTCGATTCGACGAAGAGCCTTGGATAAAAAAATACATCGATCTCAACACGAATCTCAGAACTCGAGCCGAGAACGATTTCGAAAAAGATTTCTTCAAACTCATGAACAACTGCGTGTACGGTTATTCGATGGAAAACATCAGGAAGAGAACCGACGTTCGACTCATCACGTCTGAGAAAAGAGCTAAAAAATTAGTGGCGAAACCCAATTACAAACACCGAACCATATTCGACGAAAATCTAGTGGCCGTTCACATGCAAAAGACACATCTGAAGTTCGACAAACCGTATTATCTCGGACCGATCATCTTAGATATCAGCAAGCGATTGATGTATGAGTTTCACTACGATTACGTCAAACGAAAATTTGGTGACAAAGCCAAACTACTGTTCACCGACACGGACAGTTTAGTTTACGAGATAGAGACAAAAGACGTCTACCGAGATATATCTCCGGACATGGCCGATTGGTTCGACACGAGCAATTATCCTGTCGATCACCCGTCCAACATTCAATCGAACGACAACAAGAAGGTGTTGGGTAAATTTAAGGACAAGAGCGGCGGTAAACAGATCGTCGAATTCGTGGGCTTGAGACCTAAACTGTATGCTTATCGTCTAGAAGATGATGAAGAGATCAAGAAGTGCAAAGGAGTTAAAGCGTGCGTGGTGAAGAAAAACATCTCTTTCCAAGAGTATAAAGATTGTTTGTTAGGAAGTGGTCCGGTGTATAAGACTATGAAATCGATTCGAAGCGAAAATCACGACTTGTATACCGAAATAGTCAACAAGATTTTGCTGACGGCTGATGACGATAAGAGATTCATGTTAGACAATAAAATAAGCTCTTTGGCACTCGGACATTGGACTTTGGATCTAATTTTAGATGATATGAATGGAGATGATTGGATTCTAGATACGATTGTGGATGATAAGATTCCAGATACGATTGCGGATGATAGTATTCCAGAAAATCAAGAAGAATTAGATGAACACAAAATTATAGAAATCGATAGTGACATCGAGAAAGTTAGTTTAAAAAGAAAAAGAAAAAAATAGAAAAAAAATAACGTCATTTTTAGTAAATTATAATAAAATAAATAAAAAAATATATACGCATTTATGAATAAGAAAATAAAGATATCCATAGAAGGTGTCGTCTTACCCAACGAACCCCTATCCAACATCAATCTGTTGAATGCGGCAAAAGATTTGAAAATCAAAGATTTTCTAGGAGTATTTTCCAGAGATGCCTTGCCGAAGAGAAGACCTCGACAATCGGAATGCAGAATTTTAAATCTAGATGATTCATCGGGTGAAGGCACTCACTGGGTGGCGTGGATGAAGAATGGGAAGAAGAAAAATTATTATTTCGACAAAAGAAATAAAGAACTATTTCAACAAATCGATGGTCCGTTACAACACGGAACAAGTGCAATCACCAGATCAAGTGTTTTGCGGTCACCTGTGTCTCTACATTCTCAAGAGATGGTCTGAAGGAGATCGATTTCAAGACATTCTCAATGATTGACATTAGAGAGAGATTTTTTTTTTATAGTATATATAAAAATAAAAAATTATTTTAAAAAATTTTAATCGAATAAAAACGAAAAATAAAATAACATAGTTCATTTTTAATAAACTGCATTTTGAACATATTTTTCTAAAAAACAAAAAAATCCCACAACAACATGCCAGTCGATAAATTTGGTAGAAGTGACGACGAAAAAGTCAACCCGAGAAAGAAGAGGAAGACGTTCGAAGTCGATGATGGTTATGACATTGCCAACTTGGACGAACGTTACGTTCGGAGATACGAACCTCGAGAAGAACCTTTGAACATGAACGATAAGAAGCTCTACAATCTTCCCGAGCCAATAGATCTCGCAGATGCTGTGACTAAAAAATACGTCGACAGGGGGAACGCCGATTTCGAACGAATCCTGCTAGATAATTACATGGATAAAACCATGACCGACGATCTGGATCTGAAATCCAAACGTTTGGTGAACATCGTGAATCCCATAGATCCCACCAATGCTGTGACCTAGAAATACGTGGACGACTCTCACGCGAGATTCAGCGAACACCTGAGAAAAAGATACGTTCTGAAAACGATGCACTCGGAATTGAACGCCAATTCTAACAAGATAACGAACGTGGCCACTCCCACGAATCCCAAGGACGTGGCGACCAAACACTACGTAGATCTGGAACAGAGAAAGTCTGACAGATGAGAAATGAAATCGGATCGGAATGCAGGATTCCACAAGATATTGAATCTGTCAAAGATCGACAACACGGATGCAGACTCAACTGCGGCCAACAAGGGCTACATAGATTCTGCCGTGATACAATCACAAGAATACCTAGAATCGCAAGTTGATGATCTCTACCTGAACAAACAATCTGGCGGAACCATGGAGGGTGGCATCGACATGAACGGTCACAATTTATTCGGTCTCGATCACGATCCCGAATTCGATTCCAGCACGGTCAGCAGAAAGTATGTGGACGACAACTCGGTCTGGAGAAAGGGTGACTTCATGGAAGGTAAACTAGACATGGGTGGACACGCACTCACGAATCTACCGGATCCCGTGAACATGACGGATGCCTGCACCCTGATTTCGGTGGTGGAGAAAGTCAAATATGCTAGACAATTGATCACCGTGTGGGCCGAAGAGGCCAGCGCCTTAGATGAGGGAAAAGCCGAGTGGTCTTTCAGAAATGGAGGTAGCGGATCAAAACATGGTCAGGTGGGATATCCCATGCCGTTGGGAGGTGAAATCCTTCGAATGAGCCTAGCTTCCTCGGATTTGAATAACAGAGCGGTCGTCAATGTCATGGTGAATGGTGTAGAGAGCGATAAGAGATACAGCGTCGAAAAGACTGAGAATCAACACGCGAATGTTAGCACGTTCGGCACGCCTTCTTAAAGTGAACCCCGGAGACATGATTAATTTTGTTACGAAAACCAATAATCTCGAAGCCACCACTTCCGTGGTGAGTCTACTGATCGAACTAGATCCTTTGAACAAACAGTGAACGCGTGGAAAATAATGAATTAAAAAAAAAAAAATAAAAAAAAAAAAAATGTGTGATTATTAAAAACAAAAAAACAAAAAAAAATGAGATCTAAAGATGATCTCATTACTTTTTTTTTTGTTTTTCTTCTTCTTCACTATCACCATATATTATAATGACGTTTCCTTTTCTCTCAATTTTCAGCGTCGATTCTTCTTCTTTTTCTTTTTTTCTTTTTCTTTGTGATATGATACGTTTATAACAACACTTTTGTTGATCTGAATCATAATTATGAACGAATGTTGTGCATCTCTTGGTAACACTCGCATCATTACCATTCTCTTCAGAAGGTAGTGGTGATGGTGGAAAGCGTCTCATTCTTTTCATTTTCAACCGTCTATCCCGCTGTTTAGCTAACCATTTTTCCACATGTATTTTTTTTGATTTTTGGCTTGCAACACAGGATGGAACATCTGACGGAAACGGAGAGGCAATCGCACAGGATCGAACAATCTAAGATCTCTTCGAGTTTTAATATCTTCGTCACGAAATATCCTTTTTGTTTCTCTCGAGTGAATAGCACGCGATCTTTTAAATAATTCAGAACGTAATCATAAAAATCTTCTTTTTTTTCAAACATGAAAATGGAACGTGTATTTCGTTTTCTACGTGACTACTTAGGAATTGTAACATTTTGTATGTCGAGAATGTTGAAAAAAGACGATTTTTTCTTGGATGAAACTTTTTTTTTTGTTAAAAAAATATTCAAAACGAATTTATTTTTTTATTCTTTTTTTGTTTTTTGTTTTTAATAATGACTCATTACTTTTTATTTTTTTCACACACTCGTCTCTCATCGAATGATCGACATCTTATTTCCGTCCGATTTGAATTGTAATTCTCTGTCCAACAGGACCAGGGCGAAGGCTTCGGTTTTTCTCGGCACGTTCCTATCGAATTGCATATTGATCTGAATGTCTAAGACGCTACTCTTGAGTCGTTCACTCTGTTTACTGACGTCGAATACGAACATGGGATACATCGACTTGTATTCGCCGGGAGATATGTTAGGGTTGCTCATCAATTTGTCTAGACCATGATACTTCTTTCTAAAATCAGCGGCGTCGCCGTACAGTCTGGGGAAATCGTTCTTGTCGAACGATGTGTTGTAATCGATTGCTGGATATCTCGTGGCGTTCAGAAACACTTGCATGTTTCTCAAATGGCAGTGATCGAACAGCGATGCATTCTTTTCCTGAGACCCGTCCCTATCGGTCTGAAACGCAACCACGATGAAACGCGGTCTCTCGGAAGCGGATTTCACCGTCAATCTCCAATCGAAGTGATTCGTGGAGGGAGGAATGCTAGCCGTGTCGCACTGTCTCATTCTAAATCCCACGGGTAATTTACTCTTGGATTCTATGATCTTGTAGAGACACGCTTTCTCCATGATCGAAGGCTCCATGTGTGGAACGAACCACGATATCTTGTGTAGAGTTATCTTACCCGCATTGGTCGCGGTGAGTTTCACTATTGCGTTGTCATTTCCTTTTCAAATCAACGTCAGATTGTGTTTGAATCCGTACATGATCTTGTTGTAATCGTCCGTGAATCCGAAGATGTGTTTCAAAGGTATCCTGAACGAAAACGTTCCTTTAGGTCTGGACGTCTTGATGACGTAGTCGAATATCGCAGTGGCGCCTGCGCTAGCAGGGCCTACGGTGTCTTTCACCCACAACTGATTAAGTCCTCTGGATTTCGAAAAATCATCAGGATACGTCAAGAGTCCGAACATCGTGGTGGCCTGACCGGGATAAAAAACAGATTCTATCTCTTGTCCGGATAGCATGTATTTTATGTTACTGAATAGATGCATGATGCCATTATTGGCTAGAGTAACCGTGTCGTCGTCGGCGTAGTCGCTCCCATCTTCCTTGGTGAGATGTCCCTGCACCACTATGTAACTCTCGCTAGGATGTACGAATAGATCTTGAGTTTCGACATTGATTCTTATCTCTCCCGCATTGTTCAAACTCGTTCCGGTTACCGGTTCGTATTCGTGAACCTCATATTCTTGAATACTTTCATCTTTCACTATGCTTTGTGCTATATCTAGTATATTTGTCATTTTAAAGGATTTTTAATTTTTTTGTTTATTAATTAACTTGCTTTCTTTATCTAAAAATAGTTTTTAATTATTTTTTATTATTATTTTTTTCTCTCTTATATATATATGTGTGTAAACAAGAAAATGTTAAAGAGAGTAAATAAAAAAAATTTTTGTCTTCTTCATCAAAACTTCGTCTTCTGTAATTGTTGTTCGTAAAACTTTCCGATGATCTCTTCTCCATCCAAGCTTCGATTTCGTAAGTCACCGGATCGGTGTGAAATATTTTGATGATCACGAAGATTTCCGAGGTCTATCGAGGAGTATAACCCTTTTCGAAGTGCTTCTTATAAGCATAGATTCTCACTCGATCACCGACAGCAAATTTCGGCGTTCTAGACTTCTTCCTGATCTTAGATCTCTCAGGATATAGATTCGCGTAGACCCGTTTTTCGTTTCGAGGATCGCTAGCTTCCGCGGGAGTCATCTTGATTGATCTGTGTCGCGTGTTGTTGTAATCTTTGACCAGACCATTCAGAGTGTATATGTATTTCTTGGTCGAATTCGCCGTGAAGTATCTGTGCATCTTTTCGTTCATCGTTCGATTCCAGCGTTCCACCACTCTGGCTTTCTCTTCATTTTCGATCGAGTAGAGGTCTACCAATTAATGAACGTGCTTGTTGTAGAATTCCTTTCCCTTATCCACCCACAATTTACTCGGTTTTCGAGAAGACGAGTCGAACATGCTCTTCAGAGCCTCGGCGACGCAAGGTCCCAATTTATTCTTCAAAGCTCTGATCCAACCATATTTGGAAAACACGTCGATGACAGTCAATAGATATTTGATGCCCTCGTTCCACCTCGAAAACGATCTCATGTCGACCAAGTCGGCAGACCAAATATCATCCAGACCCTTCACGAACACCCTTCTCTTTCGAAATTTACGCACTATGGGTTTGTGTAATTCCTCGGCCAATTCGCTCGTCAATAATCGTTTCTTCTTCTTTTCCGATGCGCTTTTTTTTTTTGAATGCCCCATCCGAATCGATGTTTCGCACCGATCAGATTGCCGACCAGTGAACGTTCCATCTTCTCTCTCCTGGTCGGATTCGATATGCCTCTCAATTTCCCCAACATGTTTTTGTCGCAGACGTCGTTGTGAGTCTTGGTGTCGGGATGTCCGGCATAGCACAGATCGTGATCATATGCGGCCGCGTCCACCCTATTCACAGGTTTGCTCCAAGATTTGGGTGTCAGATCGGCGTTGAGTCTCTTGTTCAATTTCGTTCCGGGTCCCATGAAACTGTGACCGGGCAGATGCATTTCGAAAGGTAGATTGTTGATCATTTTATTCACGATGCCTTTACCTTTGCTCGCGTTCTTTTTTTTGATGAATCGCGTCTTGACAGAACCACACACGTCGCAAATGCCGCGAAGCATCCATCTATCGTTTTTAGTTCGCACTTCTCTAGAATTACTCGTCTCGGTAACTCTCTTACACTTTACGCAATACATTTTTAAAGAGTTATTTAAATTAATTTCGTTTTTTATTTTATATATAAATTTAATATTTTTTTTTTTTTAAATTCTTTTCTTATTATATATATTTTTTTTTTTTTCAATCTCTGCTCTTGAGTTCTATCATCTTACTGAATTCCTCCCTAGCCTCTTTCCTCCCCTTTTCCACGAGAGAATCCTTCATCTCTTCCTTGATGATCTGACGAGTCTTGATTCTCACGGCTTCTTTCATGGCATCATATTTCGTTTTCTCCCTCAATATCGCGAAGTATTCTCCGTCCGATATCCTACCATCTTTCAACGCCATAGAGATCATTTTGGATATCGTGTCGATCTTGGAGTCGGCCAAGACGCGAATCTTGTCGTGTTTCCTCGCCTTCAGATATAATTTCCTACTTAAAAAGTTTCCGAGTGTGCTAAACAATCCGGCAGTGAGAGCCACTCCTTCTACGGTCAACACGATCGGAATGCCGACCGCGGTCGGCAAAAATCCGATGCCGGCTGTGTGTAAACCCAGAGAAATCGTGATGAGTGTTGTGTCGATCGCATTGACGACTGTCACGAAACGCGAATACTTCTTCTTGAGGGAACGACGAGAATCTCTCTCTCGAATTAGATACTCTTGGATTCTATTGATTTGATCGATGCGATACCTCTCTCCTTTTTCTCTTTCTTCTAGCGATGGCGCCATCGGCAAAACGCCGTTCGGCTTCTCGTCCTTGTCGTCCACTAACGTCGGATACAATTTATTTCTGGTTCTCATTTTGTGTTTTTTTCTTTCTTTCTAATATTAGATAAAAAAATTTATGTGTGTATTTATTTTTATTTTCTATTCTCCCTTATTTTATATCAACGAGAAAACTTAGACGTATGCTTCGTTGAACAATAATTTCAAGATACATCCCTTATCTCATAAAGTCAGACTTTTACGTGCCAATTTCTGTTCTTCCGAATCTGTGGGCTTGCTTCGATTCTTACAGTAGAGTAATCTCTTCCAAAACGCGATCACTTCATTGATTTGAACGCGTTCGAACGCCGGTTCAAAATACTTGACGACCATATCTTCCCCTTCCATCCACAGACACGAATGATTCTCGTGATCGAAGTCTAGGTGATCCCGACATCCGACGCATCGTTCTAACAAGAGACGACCTAGTTGTTCGTTCACGCAGAATGCGTAGGCTCTCATCAGCATTTTTAAAAGAAACCTCACTCTAATTTCCTGAGAATCGCTCATGATTTACGTTTTTATTATCTATTCGATTTGATATATTTATTTTTCTAAATAACTATTATTTATATATTTTTTTCTCTCTCCTATATATATCGATCACTTTTATTTATTTCCTAGGATATTCCCCCACCCCACGACGAGGGGAGATAACTCCGTATGATCGAGTTTACGAGAATCGAGCGATCCGATCGGTCGATTGACGGAGAATCGAGCGATCCGATCAGTCGATTAGCTGAGTTTGGGAATTCCCATAGTGGGGAATTCCCCTAATGACGTCATAAATGGGAAAAACCCACCGCCTCAAAACAATTGCGGATTCTAAATCACTGATGTAGAATCCGCAGACCGTTTTTTGATGATAGCCCAGAATTTTTTTACTTGCGTTTACCAATGATGGATCGATGGTCTGATCTGCGATGGGAACGTCGACAAAAATTTTTAAAGTGAAAGATAAAAGTGAAGATGTACAATTTCACCCTTTTTTTAAAAATGCGCGTTCACCACGAGTATTTGAACGTTAAAAGTGCGATCTAGGAGTCACAAAAAAAACATGGGGGGATTCAAGATCACTACCTACCAATGTACATTTTTGTGAACAAGCGTGCGATTTAACACTGAATTCCGCGTTGGTGAACGCATCGTGTACGTATGTTGTACACGTACATGTACAAAGTGATCGTAAATCCGCAATTATTACCTACTAGCGCTATTCTCAAAAATCGCCAATTAATTTTCAAAATATTTTCATTTTTTGTCTCAAAAACATAGGTTATGACCCCTCGTTGGAACGAGCTCGTCGAGCTCGTTCCAACGAGGGGTCATAACCTATGTTTTTGAGACAAAAAATGAAAAAAAATTAGTTATTCAAGAATTTTTTTTGCAAGTGTCGTCTGCTTTTCATGTTAGGTAAAGGGTTAAGCAGAAAGACGCATATGTCGAAGAAATGGTTAATGGTTAAGATGAAGACTCGTGGTATATTCAGATTATCATGATTACATGTATGTGCATGTCCCGTGATTTGTATCAGATTCGAGGTGGTGTCCAGAATGGGATCTCAACGAGCCTGCTTTGCCGGCAAGTTGTGATGCCATTTTTGGACACCACCGAGAATCTGATGCAAATCACAGGACATGCACATTATCATGATATTTCCTTTATCTAACAATTCTGTCACATAAACAGATTAAATCTTAAATTATTAATACATGCAGTTTTGGGACCTAATGTTGAGCGAGAAAAATAAACATTTAATGGAACTATATTTCTCCATGACCCCAGCCACCACATCGATTATCGCATACAACATAACAACAAAACACAAAATAGGTTACCTGGCGATACGACAAATTTAATTTTCACAAAATTACACCAACACCTCATATCTCGTATTATAAAGGCTCGTCTGCCTCAAAACTGGTCATTCAGTTTTCGTCAAGAACTTCTTCCTCATCGAAGATGTTAACATTACGTCCATAAAGTCGGACAACAAATGGTTAATTCGCCAATTCAACCAACTCTGAAAGTAGAGAAACAGAAGGTAAAACCCCCGTAAAAGACTGTTCTAAAAGTTTCAAAGTAAAAACGCCTTGTCAGTGCCGAATCGCCCCAAGATGAAAATCACGTCATCAAAGTACCCGTAAGATCATTCAATTACCTCCCCTGATAGTTGCACTCATCTGCCAATCGATGTGCTGACCGCAGCATGGAGAAAATTGTTTCTGTTTAATTCGTACCTTAACCAACAGAAACAGTATTGTTGTTCACTCTAACAAACAATGAGTAATGCGGTCACCGCAATTTTCAAAGTTGTGTCAAATTATTCACTCTCAGTATTATTAATACAGTTTTGGGAGTAATGTTGGGCGAGAAAAAATAAACATTTAATAAAACTATATTGTTGTGCACTCTAACAAACAATGAGTAATGCGGTCGCAGCAATTTTCAAAGTTGTGTCAAATTATTCACTCTCAGCTGCTCTCAGTGTCACTTCCTACGATGATCCGCTTAAATTTACGAGTGTGTGACATGGACGCACCCTCAGGAACCGGGTAGGTGTAATATTGAATTGGGCAGTTACAATTTATTGTGTGTGTGTGTGTAAGTGTGTGTGTGGGGGGGGGGGGGGGGGGGGGGGCATTGGCTATTAATAGTTCTGTCGCTAACTGTAAGGAATTTGGGTTGGTTTTGTCAGCGATCGGCTGAGTCGATCGCAGAAACGCTCATAGAATGTATTCATGCGCCTGTTATGATAGCCCATCGCGTTACCGGAAACGAGTCGTCTGTATGATACAGAATCAGAATAAGTCGTCCATTTGATACGGAAACGGAACACATTATGTGATACATACCGTTTCGCATGGTTTTCAGGCCAAAATCTGTATAATTGTCAGATAAATATATATATGATATTCCCTGTGAACTGTTGGGTTAATATTGTCTTGCATTTAGTTACGATATATAACCCAATGTTTTCATAGCAAACTTATGAACTGAAGACGTGCTAAGACCTGCACCATATACTGTCCTCCAAATAAATGAGACGAGAACGGGATGTTTTGAGCTAGCCCCTTGCCTCTCAAGGAATAGGCAAGTAGCGACAGGGGGTGTGGGGTAGTCTCATCACCTCAGAATAGACCGACAACTATTCATCCAATACATAGTCCTTCCAACTGACTGGGTATTGGCTGAAGAGCTGTCAGTTTATAGTCTTTGTACAGCCTGGTCAATGTAAGGAAACACTCATGTACCTACCTAGGGAAATGCATTTTTCTTGTGGATAAAATGACTAGATTTAAAAGTCCCTGGCCCCACACCATGGGGAGAGGGATACTCTCCCCAACACGGACCTACTGCCTTCGGGACCGGGACATGCCGTGCTGATACCCCAGCCTCAGTTAGAAATCTAACTGATCACCCCCTCCCCTCTCCCTTTGCAGATCCTCTAGCTACGTCCCTGTCAACCCTTTACCTAACGTAAGGGCCAAAACCAGCCAGCGCTGTTCTCAAAAAACGCCAATTAATTTTCATTATTTTTTCATTTTTGTCTCAAAAACATAGGTTATGACCACTCATTGGAACGAGCTGTTTCCAATGAGTGGTCATAACCTATGTTTTTGAGATTAAAATGAAAAAAATTAGTTATTATTCAAGAATTTTTTTTCCAAGTGTCGTCTGCTTTTCATGCTAGGTAAAGGGTTAGGGAAACGTATACTTTATGTTATACATTATAAGTAAACTTTAGCAAACATATCAAAAATATTAAAACTTTTGTATTCACTGAAGTTGTCTTTTTCCATCTGTCTCACTTAAACAATACTCTTTAATTTTTTTTATTACTTGCTGTCCGGTACAGAGAAGAGAAGCCAGGCTGTGTAACATGTTATGTCACCAATGGGTAAATAATCAACCCTTATATAATTTAAAGTATCTTTATCACTCTGTACCGAACAATTTGTCTTTCCTTCCGAAATTGAACGAAATATTTGTTTTCATTCGCGGGTTATAAACCAACTCAAGAACTCAAATGACATCTATTTTCATATAATATTTTCATATGACACCATAGCGTTTGAGAGGGGACATACTTTACAAAGCGTCGCATCAGTAATCATAATCTTGTCATTGAGAGAGGGCGACAGAGAGGGCGACATGTCCAGCCACCTGTTCCAGTTGAACAACGGTTGTGTGAGGTCTGTCAATCTGACGAGATAGAAAATGAAATTCGTTTCATTATGGATTGCCCCGCGAATTCATCCTTGGGGAAGGAATTGTTTTCTTTGATTTGGAATGTGAACACAAACTTCCGAAGGATGGGTAGGCAGTAGCAATTCCATCTTATGCAAAATAATCAACCTGGTACATGCAGGGCCATCTGCAACTTGATCTGACATTTCTTCCAATTAAGAGCGTCAAGTTGACAAAATAATTTTTATGATATTTTAATATTGACCTATGTTGCCTGTAATTCGCAAACATGTTATATTTACTCCATGTTAAATATGTTGGTGGTTATATTGCATTGTATGCATACTGTACTGTGTTTCATTTTGCGATCTGCCTCACATGAGGTGTTAATTGCAATAAAAACTACAACTACTACTACTGCTATTATGGACTCCCGATTGCCATGTAGAGGTGTTAACTTCCCATTTGCATTACGGAAAACATATGCATATTGAAAGTCGGTATTTTAACATTGGTGTGCGAGGATCGGTTAAAAAAAAGTGTTTTGATTTTGATTCTCAAGCAATCCCTCAATGAATTTGAACTCCCCTCATTGGACATTTTTATTGCCTTGCATTGTCTTCCAATATTAGTACAAACTCGGGGAGACCCGAAACGTTTTACATTTTTTGATTGGTGCATATTTATTTAGTTGCGTCTCCAATATGTTTGCCTTGTTACAATTTATGAGAGAATGCCTATGGACACTCTTCTATAAATTGTAACCAGGCAAATCCCCATAGATTAAATACTTTTACTTCAAAGATAACACGAAACGAATCGAAAGAATATGAAGCCTTTGAAATGCAGTGCCTACAATTTGTTTTTAGAAGAATATTTTATTTTTCAAATTAAAAATGAATGTATTTGTGTAAATATGCACTTTCTATATTTCTGTGTGTAAAAACACAGCCGAAATCCTCTCCATGTTTGCTCACGATTGGGCACAACAAAAATTAAAATCAAAATACCCCCCCCCCCCCAACCCCCCACTGATTTGAAAAAACATATTGCCTGAAAATCAATTCATTTATTTTGTGTGGCCTTAATATTTGGTTTTTTTTTGCACGTGACTGCGCATACAAAACACGTGTTATTCGGATTGACTGAGTCAATGTACTACTTTCAAGTGTATTCAATTAACCGTGGATCCTCTTAAACTCAGGTGCACTGAAACTGTCGTTTGCAACATCATATCCATTTAAAATGATAAGTCCATCTCAAACAACATAGTTTTGAGTGCTACAAAATGACAATGTTCTCATTCGCTAACAGTGGAAGGATAATATTTAAAGGGAATATTCTGGGTAATGTTAAAGCATTACCCCCCCCCCCCTTCCTGGATCCGCCAATTCGGCGGGATATTATTAGTTACACAGTTTGTTGGTGGCCTAATATGGTTCGCTCTCGTCCAATATGAAATTAACTGACACCATATATACCATATTAGGCCACCAACAAACTGTGTAACGAATATATCTTACCGACTGCTGTATCGATGCACATAACTAATAACAACAGCGTTCAAAATTAAATGAAGGGAATATTCTGGGTAATGTTAAAGCATTACCCCCCCCCCCCCCCTTCCTGGATCCGCCAATTCGGCGGGATATTATTAGTTACACAGTTTGTTGGTGGCCTAATATGGTTCGCTCTCGTCCAATATGAAATTAACTGACACCATATATACCATATTAGGCCACCAACAAACTGTGTAACGAATATATCTTACCGACTGCTGTATCGATGCACATAACTAATAACAACAGCATTCAAAATTAAATGAGAGAATTCTCACGTGTTCACGTGTCTTTGTCTTGTTACAATTTATGGGAGAGTGCCTACAGGACTCTCCCATAAATTGTAACAAGGCAAATTCATACATACCAAACAGTTTCTTTTCGAAGGTGACATGACACACATCCACAGAATATGAAGCCTTTTAAGTTGCCTAACCTACACTTCAGATCAAATATGGGCTTCCAACACTCAATCTTTCAACTTGAAGCGTTTATCGGCTGCCGCCATTTTGAATAATCAATGAACAAAGGGGAGATCACCCATAGCTGTCAGCGTATATTGGTGTTGACAGGCTGTATATGGGTTTATATGCAGTCTGCATGTGACGTCTTTGAACCAGTGAAATTCCCAGATACTTGAAAGAGGGAAGATATGAAATAATGCACGACATCTCATAGTCGTATATAAAAAACCCGGACACAAGCTTGTGGTCGCTCACATCACAGCATCTTCGTCCAACAAAACCACAACAAGGGATTACACCCTTGGTGTATGAAAAGAAATATTATGTGGTGACGATTAGCCATTGCGCGGAAGTATGTGACCTCAAACACTAATAAATAAATTTATTTATTTATTTATTTATTTTTTATTGGTGTTTTAAGGTCACATATTTTCTGCACAATGGCTAATCACTGACCTCGACAGTTTTATGGGTGGAGGAAGCCGGAGTACCCGGAGAGAACCACCGAGCAACTGTCAGCTCCTCAACATACTAACTCCACCCAAACAGGGTTAGCATTGGCTGTGGACATGTGCACTATCGACGTGCAGTACGCCTTGGTACACAATGCCAACCTGCCCCCATGTTGGCAATGGGGGTGAAGTGTCTTGCCCAAGAACACAGCGCGGTTGCCGCAGCTGGGATTCGAACAGAGGACCCCTCGGCTTGCAGCCTGCACCTCCACCTACTGAGCCACCGCGCCTCAAATATATAAATAAATAAATAAATAAATAAATAAATAAATAAATAAATAAATAAATAAATAAATAAATGTCAACTCGGGCTAAGTATACCTAGATGTTACCAAGATTCGAAAAAATGGAGCATTGAATTCAGATCGAAAGTCGAAGAGTCACAGAAACGATTAACCTTTTCGTTTCGTGCTAAAATTCTAAACTAAGGGAACATGTTGAAACTAATGCCATGTAAGCTGGAGATGCAGAGGCGGCAGAACGTTGGGGCACTGAGGACACGCGCCCCTCCACTTTTTTCCACAGACATGCAGTACTGTTACACAATGATTTAAAATGGGCGCACGCAAACGTGTCAGTATACAGGCATTCCTGTAATATATTATTTGCAAATCCAAGCAACATTTGGCAAAAAAATCCCACCTTCGGTCGCTGCGGTCCGTCTCCTCTACTTCACCCATCTTCCAACCCGAAGGCTAGCATTCGGGTTGGAAGATGTTTGAAGTAGAAGAAAAGGACAAACAGTGACTACACCGCGGCTTGCTAAACTAAACGAGAGACAGTAGTATGTCATCGTACTTTTACTGATATACGATTGTTACTTTTCTCCCACTGGGACGAACTATGGTAGCCTTGAAAAGCTGCCCCCCCCCCCCCCCCCCCCCACACACGCACACTTTTATCGAGCTCCCGCTGCCTCGGCGGGGATGTATTTTTAGTATCAGATATATGATTACATTGGGCTATTTGTTGGACAACAGAATTTAAAACTTTGGCCACAGAACCTGTTGCATAAGGTAAATTACCAGTGAAATTATGGGAATGCTGTGGCTTTGAAAGCTGTGCTATTTTTTAAACGTAATGTCATTTTTACACGGAGTTGTTACCAGGCATGGGGTGATATGCTCCATGGGTAGGTAAGCGGGGTAATGGCAATAGTCTGCTTTTGAGGTTACTAGCTGGTTGAAAATGACTGAATTTTTTTCATGTAATTCGGCAATAAATTATTTCGTGCACATTCTGATTGTTTATTTCTACTTTGTCAGATTCTGTTGTATGTTTTTAGTGGATTTAGGAAATTTAATACATATCATGGGTTAAAAAAAAAATTCACATTTGAAGAGAATGTATGGCATGTCAGCTATGGAAATGCCTGGAAACCTACGGAGCGGAACCCGACGTAAATGACATATCCGGTATTCACGAAAATCGCCATTTAAATTCCCCCAATTTGTGTCTGCAAAACAGAGCATATAACCTCTCATTGGGACGAGCTCGTGGAGCTCGTTCCAATGAGATATCACGTATGTTTTCAAGGCAAAAAATTCCTTTAATTCGGGAATTTTGTCGTCTGCTAATGGTGTTAGGAAATCAAGAGTTGACTTTTCTTGACTTGCTCATGAATCTTCCCGTTGCTGAATGACTCGTTTCACCAGATCCGTCTACAACAATTGGGGTTGTTTGTTTGTTTGTTTGTTTGTTTATTGGGGGTTAGCGACACATTCAACAGCCAGGATCTCGTCATATTGGACAGTTTTACGGCAGGAGGAAGCCGAATAACCCATAGAAAACCACCGAGCAGCGACGAGCAACATTTACTATTAGACTCCCCAGCGGACTAACTCAGCACGAGCAAAGTTTGCAGCGGTTGATGGCAAGTGGAACATAGACTTGTAGTTCGTCTTAGTACAAGGACCGGGAGTGCGGTGGCTCAGCGGTAGACTGTTGGACTTCTTTGCTAGAGGTCCCGAGTTCGATCTCCGTAGGGACGACCCGCGTTGGGTCCTTGAACAAGGCACTTTATACCGGTTGCCTACATGGGGGCACGATTACGCCGTGTACTAAGGCGTACTACATGTCTTCAACCGCTGTAACCCCGCTTGAGCGGAGCTTGAACAGAGTTAGAATGTTGAGGAGCTGACAGTTGCTCGTCGATGCTCCGTGGTTCTCTCCGGGTACTCCGGCTTCCTCCGCCCGTAAAACTGTCACGGTCATTAACCGTTGTGCATAAATAAGTATGTGACCTTAAACACCAATAAATAAATAAATAAATAAATAAATAAATAAATAAATAAATAAATAAAAATAAATAAATAAATAAATAAATAAATAAATAAATAAATAAAAATAAATAAATAAATAAAGGACTACCGAGACCCCATGTGGGCAATCGGGATTAAGTGTCTTGCCCATGGACACAACGCAGTTACTGCTTGTAAAGATCAATCCGTCGACCTTTAGGTTTGAAGTCCAATGCTCGAATCACTGATCCATCGCGTTCCAAAGCAATTGGGTAAATCTATTTTATTTGTGTTAGTAATAATTTAATTTGAAATATTATTCATCTTCTAGATATAGACGCTGCTATACCGTTCGGTATCGTTAACGAGCCAATACCGATTTACCGTACCGAATGTATCTCAAAATAAAGAAGTTTCTGTATTGAAAAATATTCCCAACATTAGTTAAAAATAAAGGGACAAACAAGAGGACATTACGCAAAATTCATGACAAGAAGAGCCCAAGGACTGTGAATTCTAAAGGCAGTCACCACCGGTCATTTGATGTAGCAAAAAGCTGAGAGAAAATACCCATGGGGTATTTTCTCTCAGCTTTGTGGTTACATCAGCTGCCTGATGGCGAGTGCCCGTGTTACTTCCAACATTTAACATTCGGTGGTTTTGCCAGCTGTAAAACAGGGATCTGCAGCTGGGCAATATATAAAAATAGCATTGATATTACGTGAATACATGAATGTTGTTGCCCATGGACACAACGCAGTTACTACTTGTAAAGATCGATCCGTCCACCTTTAGGTTTGAAGTCCAATGCTCGAATCACTGATCCATCGCGTTCCAAAGCAATTGGGTAAATCTGTTTTATTTTTGTTAGTAATAATTTAATTTGAAATATTACTCATCTTCTAGAGATAGACGCTGCTATACCGTTCGGTGTCGTTAACGAGCCAATACCGATTTACCGTACCGAATGTATCTCAAAATAAAGAAGTTTCTGTATTGCAAAATATTCCCAACATTAGTTAAAAATAAAGGGACAAACAAGAGGACATTACGCAAAATTCATGACAAGAAGAGCCCAAGGACTGTGAATTCTAAAGGCAGTCACCACCGGTCATTTGATGTAGCAAAAAGCTGAGAGAAAATACCCAGGGGGTATTTTCTCTCAGCTTTGTGGTTACATCAACTGCCTGATGGCGAGTGCCCGTGTTACTTCCAACATTTAACATTCGGTGGTTTTGCCAGCTGTAAAACAGGGATCTGCAGCTGGGCAATATATAAAAATAGCATTGATATTACGTGAATACATGAATGTTGTTGATACCGAATGCCGTACCGATACCGAGGCAAATCATTCTAACAATACGGTTACCGAAACCGAACTTGACATTTCAGTACCGCTCAGCGCTATCATCCTCCAGTCCGATTTGCTGTCCATGTTGTCCGTTCCGGAACCACTGACATGTTTTTTGTTTACACAGGCCACTGGAAAAGTAAAAGTGAAATTTCTGAGTTGTTTCCCTTGCACACCCACCATCAATAGTAATTACTGAAGAATAAACACAACAGGATTTTGTTTCCATGATGCACCTTTTTCACCAAAGCCCTCGAGAAAAAGTTATGACTACAAATTTTCGAGAAGTTTCAATCATAGTCTCTAACCCGTGCAGCATTTTATTAATGGGAAAATCGCAGACGATTCACAGCTTCTATGTCTGGCCTGTGTGCATAAAGTGTTTGCAATGAAAGTCTTGATTCAGACAAGAAACAGGCATGTTAAAAAAGAAGAAAACCATTGAGCGCACACCGTCGTTATATATTCCCATGTTACGCATTTTTTCTGGAACAAACTATCAGAAACCTATTCAATTATGCATTGGAAATATGACGAAGGGATTGTTCCAAAAAGAAGAACTCCCGGTCGAATGTTGAATTGTTTTAGTCTCTGTTGAACGAGTTATGCACACACCATTAGTGTCAAAATAGATTTTATGGAACGAGTTTTACCAGAATATTCAGTCGTTAGCTTCCTAATCGTCCAGGATTACAAAGCAGTATATTACACTTTGTGCCTATCCGATGAGTAACTCATTTTCCACATTCGTGTCCAGGGCAAGGTCGTAGTCAGCATGCGATCAGGTGGAGTTGTCCCTTTCAGTTTCTAACCTGCAGTAAACCGTCAGAATAAAATTCACCATCATAGATGTACGCTGCATACAGACTGGTTGGATATGACATTTCACCCCTTGCATGCCACAGCCGAATATTTCCTCTCAAGACCAAAACTATCTTACAGCTGAAATAAGTATATGTGCACATTTAACCAATTTATTCCTCCTTTAAAATGAAAGGACTTTTTGACCAATGATTTATTGAGTAAGTTTTTTTAAATTTTTCATCAAATCTTGTCATGGCTGCTTCACAAAAAAGATTTTGAAAATACTCAGTGGGTTAAAAGTTAAGCCTTTGCCAAACACGAATAAAAGGCACTTGTCTCAAAAACTCTGGAATTCCAAAACTTTATCCTTTTTACCTAAAAACATAGCTTTTGACCGCTCATTGTAACGATTTCAAGGACTACGTATCACTGTGGCAATAACGTCACAACATGGCAGCTCACGTGGGTTGCCATGACAACCAAACATGGCGCCACTGGGTCACTTGACATGACGTCACTTCAGGGTCCCCCAACTAGGCTCTAAAACATAAGAGATGTACTACTGACACGAAAAACCCCAGTTACTATGTGGCGTTAAACACCAATACATAAATAACAAAATCGACAACCACGTAATGCTATGATACTCCAACAACGATTCTTCAGAAAAAGACTAAAGCAAGATGACTCCCACAACCCAAATGACAACATGGGAGATGGTAGGCTGCATTTTACTTGGGACTTTCTCATGGGATCCCTATAGCCTCATGTGGGTAAAGGCGAAGGGATACGTTTCAAGATTGCGTTGTTAAGGGCGACCACAAATAAGTGTAGGCATAGACCGAAATCTGTGTTAGCGATAAAAAAATCGTAGCTGTATAAGCAAGAAGCAGTGTTAGTAAGCAGCAAGAAGCAGCAGCAGAAGTGATGATTGGGGCCAAGCACCCGGGCCACCAGTCTAATTATGTAAAGAATGCAACGGTGTTATGGGCTGTTTGTTTACCCAATTTTCCTGGAGTTTGGATTCAGACTACCGTGTTGAGTGATGTCCCTTTACTTACAAAGATATACATATATTCTTTCATGCTCCAGCCATAGATATTCTAATCAATAAATAATTATTTAATTCACCTAAAACTACGGCTGTGATGAGTCTTCATTCCTAATGGAAATGTCATCAAAATGCCGGTCAAATCAAGTTCCCGATTGGGCAATATCTCTTGCGTTGACTCAAAGAAAACGAATCTTTATGGTATTTTTCAGATTCAATCGTCTGGAATATATCAGTTGGTCGGAAAAGCGAAACGTAGGCTCAGTCCAACTGAAATATTCCAGACGAATGAATCTAAACATAGGCGGTGGACTAGTTAATGCCTAGGCTGGTTCCCGACCATAAGAACGTCAAATTCCTTACAGAAGTAGACTGGTGGCTTGAGAGCATGGACTGGAGCTGGCGGTATTGGATGCTGATAGGGGGAACCAGGACAGAACAGTAGGTAGTTGCTCTAGTTGTAGAATCCAGTAGCAGAGGACTAGTTGTAACTCACATCATTGGTGATAGAAGACTCTCGTAGTAGTGCGGGCCACTGTAGTGACAGAGAATAGTCCTGAAGATGGTCCTGTGACAGTAGGTTTAAAACTTGTATTTTGAAGATAGTCCGTATTCCCTGATAGTATTCTGATGCGCTTCAAATCCAACTGCATATTGGCCCACACAAGTTAGCACAATGGTCCTCACTAGTCCACATGATGACCCACACCACTTCACCACAAATACCTAGCCTAGGGATACCCAACTTAAGCGTTTTTTCATATACCTCATACGAAAAATCAAACTGACACGTCTTACACTCTAAAATCAGTTGCGTTAAAAAATAACCCAAATCAACTGCGTTGAGTGAATATGAACCCAAGTGGGGTTCATATTCACTCAACTTAGTTGATTTGGGTTGATTTTTAACCCAGCTGATTTTAGAGTTTAGGAAGGAATAATCTGCGGAGCCAAAACTGGTAGAAATTAACTGGTTGTTTTCATCCTCAAAGACCTATTTAGTTGGTCGACTGTGTCAGCTTGGAGCGAATTAAGAGAGATTGCACGTGATGGTGTCACTGAGATCATTGAACAGAAACACAAGTGACAAACCAGAAAAAGGCCCGAAGAGCATATACTGATCCAATTATTGTAGATATTTTTTAGAAAGTCTTCATTGGAACAGGCACTACTGTACTTCGGATCTAGTGTGCCATCGTATACCATAGAATTAAGCAAACCCACATGGAACTTGAATAAAAAGCTGTGACATTTTCATTGGAATTGGCTCAAAGAGTAAACTTATAAAAATTTAGTAGGACAGTCTGCAATGTAGAATAACAGCACTTGTCACTTCCCCAACCGAATTGTTCAATAATCATATCAGTCTATACGGTTTAGCTGAGTGAGAAAAAAACACATTTTGGATGAATGAGCAAATCTGATTGAGTCGGAAAATTCTCTTTGGTTCATTTAAACGTCTCCCCCCCCCCCCCCCCCCACCCACACACACACACACACTCCGGTGCTAAATACTACTTTATCGCTAAAGGTTGGATGTCAAAAATGAAGTGATAAATTACTCATTGCTCAGACCCCCGAGAGCAATCCCAACCAAATTCAGCACATGTACTATATTTGTAGAGACGGTCATGCTGAAGATTTACTTCTCCAGTTTCATTTGAGTCTGAAAGAAGAATTTTGGTTTAAACGAAAATACTTACCTCCTTATCCCTCATTACGGACATAGAAATCTGTTCCGTCAGTCCGTCCGATCGTCCATCCGTCATTCCCTTTTTCTTATCAGAAAACCGTTCAAAATATTTTTCTAAATTTGATATGTAGCTTTTTGGTGATATCATGGATGAGATTACGAATCAGCTCTGTCCAAGTAGTTCTTCAAGAGTTATTGCCATTTTGGACATAGACTTTCTTGTCATCACAATAAAATTTCTTATCATCATATTTCAAAGAGAACCGTTGAATTTTTTTTTCCGAAATACAATATATAGCTGTTTGGTGATAATACCATGAATGTGATTGCGAAACAGCCATGTATTTCTTCAAGAGTTTTTGCCCTTGCTGGACTTTAATCTATAGCTGTTTTTTATAATATCATAAATGAGATTGTGAACGAGGTATGTGCAAATATTTCTTTGCGAGTTGTTGCTCTTGTTGGACATACGCGGCGATGGGATTGGCTATCCCATGGCGTTGCACCTGTTTCAGTCGATTTTTTTTTTTGGGGGGGGGGGGTGCAGGAAGTGCAACGAGGCCTCGCGTTTGCGCGTTTGGGTGATTCTGCGATTTTGTACCGATTTAGCAGGACCCTTGGCGCACCTGTTTTGGAGAGCATTTCATGACGTGATGACAGGTATATAACTTCACATGGACACATTTTTTCAGTGACACTGGTAATAAAAAGCAGAGTTCGGAGATATCAATTAAAAGGAGGTTAAATTATTAACTGCCATCGTCAGAACATACCCCCGTCCTATTGTAGGCCTCCCAGGATCACAGCAACCACGTACTACAGAAAAACAAAGATGGCGACTACCAGTATACAAAATGGAGATGGAAACACTTGTCATCCTAACAACACGCGCTGCACATGCGCACTAAGACCACGTATCACCATCGGGATGACGTCACAAAATCGCCGCTCACATGGGCTAGCATAACAACCAAACACGACGTAACTGGGTCACGTGACTATGATGTCACTTCCCCTCCAGCTTTCCACCCATCCAATGGATCCTCGTTCAGGTACGTGCTATACTACTTCTGTGTCATCATCTGTAACATATTATATAGACTTATTGAAGAGAGAATAAGCGCTCCTGATAAATGGTCACATTATTTATTTTCGCATATATATACTGAGTCAAAAAAGAAAGTATAATAGAAACAAATGTGAAAAAATAGCATAAAGGATGAAATATAATAGTTCTAATGTTGCATGTTTGTGGACAAGAAGTCGTGCAAAGAGTTTAATGACATGTTGTTGTCCACCCAACCGTATAAATTTTGCTACGGATTTCAAAATAACGCGTGCTACCCGAGAATGTCAAATTGAATGGGTGACCGACGATTTTCTTTGTGTTATGTTGTGCTAGAAAGCCTGGGTTATTGAGAAAACACGCTAGTTTTTGTCTTCCGACATTTTAAAAAACGCCAAAGGGTAACCGAAAATCAGAGGTTGCGTGCCATTGGTATGCATGAGACTGGGATACCTCCAGATGAGCTCGCTGCTGAGATCGGAGTCATTGGAAGGTATAGAACCACTGGATCTCCCGCCGACCGACCGCGTTCAGGCCTACTAAGAGTTACGACGCCCGCACAAGACCGACGCATCAGGACGTCTCACTTGCGGGATCGCTTCCTTCCGGCGACGAGGACAGCAGCAATTACTCCTGGAAGAACTAACAGTAGAATCAGTGCACAAACTATCCGCAACAGACTCGCTGAACACGGTATCCGAAGTGGGAGTCTATACCACGGACCAATCCTTACCCAACGTCATCGTACCGTCAGAATGGAATGGGTACGTCAGCGTGTTCTCTGGACTCAGTAGCATTGGAGCACAGTTCTTTTTAGTGATGAATCACGATTTTGTCTACGGCGCGCTGATGGTAGGGCAAGAGTGTATCGACGACGAGGAGAACGGTTTTCTGATGCTTGTGTGCGGGAATGCGACCGTTTCGGCGGGGTAGTGTAATAGCTTGCGCAGGAATTTCCTTGCACCATCGAACGCAGTTGATCTTCATCGATGGTAATCTGAATGGACAGCGATATAGGCTAAATACTAAAAAAAACAATCGATAATAGCAACTCCATCCCAATATTCCCGGCAACAGTCCGCGATGACAGTACGGAAATATCAGACACCGAAGAAATAGCTAACAAGTTCAATACTTATTTCGTTAATATTGGCTTGAAACTGAATGAGTCACTGTCGTCTGAAAGCCCTCCTTTCACGGACTATATGAGAGAGGACAGTGGCGAATCAATTTTCATTGTACCCACCACAACACATGAAGTAATACAGTGCGTTAAAAAATTAAAGTCCAAATCATGTCGAGATACGGATAATATGTCCTCAAAATTATTGAAGGAAATTATCGTGGAAATTGCTAACCCACTAACACATATAATGAATCTATCTTTTTCAACCGGTATTGTTCCTAACAACATGAAAATTTCAAAAGTAATTCCTATCTTCAAATCTGGTGTAGTAACAACAATTGTTTAGTAACTATAGGCCAAGTAGCATTTTGCCCACTATCTCAAAAGTACTAGAAAAGTTAATATATTCCAGAATAGTACCTTTCCTGGAAGAAAAAAAAATACTTCATCAGTACCAATTTGGATTTAGAAAAGTGACACTCCACTGTACATCCGATATTACACCTCCTGAATAATATTGCGGAAAAGAATGATAAACCAACAAAAGATTGTACTCTTGCCCTTTTTCTTGACTTTTCAAAAGCCTTTGATACTATAAATCACTCGATTCTATTGCGGAAGCTACAACACTATGGAATTCGAGGCCACGCAAACTCTTGATTTGAGAACTACTTGACAGAGAGAACACAATCTGTCTCCCTCCCATACGCTACTTCCGATTTTCAGTCGATTTCAACTGGTGTTCCCCAAGGATCCATTCTCGGTCCGCGCCTTTTTATCATATACATTAATGACATAATAAACTCAACAAATCTAAAAGTATTATCATACGCAGATGATACGACAGCCTATACAGCCGGTTATAGCCCAGACGATCTAAAACATTTCCGACTGGTGCGTAGCAAATAAACTCGCCCTGAATGAGAAAAAGACCAAATTTATGATATTGCACCCTCGGAACGACCAATATTCGCACTTGTCAATGACTGAACGAATTATGATCAACAACTCAAAATTTGCACATGTCGCAGATGATCAAAAGGAAAGCTCGGTAAAATTCCTCGGAATCCACGTTGACGAACATCCAAATTTCAAAAGCCATGTCTCGGTAGTTTGTTCAAAACTTTCCAGAGCATTATACTGTATAAATAAAGTGAAGAAAATCCTTCCCAGGAAATGCTTAAAAGCTTTGTACTACTCTCTTATCCATAGCCACATGCTGTATGGTATTCAGGCCTGGGGCTACACGGCACCAACAGGAACTATTTTTAAATTACAAAAGAAAGCTATGCGAATAATATCAAACAAAAAGTATAACGCCCATACCGATCAACTTTTCAGGCTACATCGCATTCTAAAATTTCCTAATCTTTACAAACTTCGTGTATCGTTATTCATGTACGACTGGTATAACAATAATCTTCCAGAAAGCTTTAATAATACATTTACAATATGCCAAAATCCCCTAGGCATAAACACACGACAATCAGGTAAACTCTACACACTTAAACCAAGAACCCAATTCTCTGCAAACCTCACAGTTCATACGTTTCCAAGAATATGGAATTCAATAGAGCCATCAATTCAAAATTGCTCGAGACAGATATTTAAAAGAATATTGACAGAGCAATACCTGAACTCCTACACACCCCATAGTAGCTGCAACAACCCACGTTGTCCTGACTGTACATCAGAGCTTTGAGTCACACTTCCCTCAGTTGACATATCGTCGCCTGAGTGCTAGAATGTCCTATGTCCCCTATGGGACTATATATTATCTCCCCTATGGGACATAGGACATTCTAGCACACAGGCGACGATATCAAAACAAAATTACCACATCTAGAACGCCAGCTCTGTTATCTTATCTTCTTTCTTATCTCTTCTCCTCCCGAACTTACTCTAGCCTGGACAGTCTGAAGATTAAAAATTATTCTCTCTCATAAATTTTATGAAAACTACCAAGAGGAAATCGAAATCGAACAAAACGCTATGATTTCTTTCAGAAGAATTCGATTAACTGTGCTGTTGTTAGGATTGTGCAACGATATACTGTACGTGGAGAGTGTATTATCACTAAATCACTCGCAGAGTGGAGATTCCACCCAAGGAATAATTGCAAATTTGTTGCAAAGCATAACAAGCACAAGCAAAGTTTCAGCCAATGGACCTCCGGGTTAAACCCGGAGGTCCATTGGCTGAAACATTGCTTGTGTTTTTTGTCCATATGTACAGAATTTGAAAGTGATACTTTGGGTGATACCTCCACTCCGTGGGTGATTTAGTTACAACCCACTCTCCACGTACTGTACGCTACACTCTTACATCTCTGGGAATGGCGGGAAGACAGCCACTCAAGCTACGCCATCTCCTTGTAGTACAATCTAGTTTCACACATATGTATGTATACTGTTTTGTATTCATGTATTAATGTCGCTGCTATTCAACGTCTGGATTTGTATATACTAGTGATGTACTACAAAATAAAAGTATCTATTATCTAGGGACGAAATTCTTAACGCTGTTGTTGTCCCGCTATTCAACGCTAACATCGGATTGCAGTTATTCCAGCAAGACAATGCCCGATGACACGTGGCGCGTATCTATCGTTACTTTCTTGAGGAGCAGAGCACCGAACTTCTTCCCTGCCCCCCCCCCCCCCACACACTTTCGTCAGTTTAGTCGCCAATCAAGCATCTTTGGGATCAATTGAACCGTCGGGTACGACCTCACGATCTTCAGACGTTATTCGATTTACGTAATTTTCTAAGGCGGGCGTGGAACGCAATACCACAGGGTGACATCCAGAGACTTATCAGGTCCATGCGCCGTCGATGTCTTGCCATCCAAGGGGCAAACGGTGGACATACACGCTATTGACTGCATGTGTGAACTTTTCATTTCACCCCATGTCTGAATTGCGACGTCCTGACGTTACGCTAGCAACAGTAAGAACATGACATTATGCAAATTCACACAGCTAGACTTGAAATATGAATTTACAATAATTTGTTTGGGATTAATGTCGATAATACTAAAAAAATTGCTCCTCAAAGTTTATTATACTTTCTTTTTTGACTCAGTATATATATTGTCCAACTTATTATTGTAAATTTTGTGTCTCTTTGGCCTAAAAGAGTTACAAATCTATTGCTGATGCCCCCCTCCCCACCCCCACCCCCGACATAGTCCTCTTGGCTGCTGCATGTTCTCTTTTTATAACCATTGCAAACTTAAAAAAATAAAAATAAAATTGTTTATATCTGATATTTTACCCAAGTTAATAAAATTGATAATTTTTTCCCTTGAGTGCAACAAGTCTTTGCAAT
Organism: Pictodentalium vernedei; assembly: GCA_031216915.1. Taxonomy (NCBI): domain Eukaryota; kingdom Metazoa; phylum Mollusca; class Scaphopoda; order Dentaliida; family Dentaliidae; genus Pictodentalium; species Pictodentalium vernedei. The sequence goes on from CM062296.1 coordinate 768,103,861, forward strand.
GTTTTAGCATTGCAAAGCCAGCCTTCTTGCACTCAAGGAACGAAATACACCACCACCCATGCTACTCTGTAGATTATGAGACATAACACATAAAACAAACCGGCAAGAACATGAATTTTTGATGGGAGAGAAATAATTACAAAAATTAAAAATTAAATTAAAAAAACCGCCCGCACACATGCAATTTTACAAACAGGGCCCGAGAAACAGAGGATTTACTTTGTGGGGCCTTATGTAGGTGATTTGACATTAGTCTCTCGTGGGTGTTATTGTCAATATCTTATTTTACATTATCTTATCTTTTTATTAATAGCGCTGACATGTTTCTAACCATTACGTTGCCTAAAGGGGGGAAATAGAAACATCCTTTGTTGCTGCAACAAAACAAAATAAGGTCTCTTTCACAGTCCTGAACATTTGCTATTTATAACACCTTACGTCTCTATTTCATAACATGTGTACTGATAGAATTTCGAACGAATGATGTTGACACGAGTCGTGGTGGATCTTGCATGGATAATTTCTTTCAGAAATTCATGGCTGATAAGTTTCATCATTCGAAGAGATTTATGAAAACTGAAATTTCGAAATGTTAGCGAATATGTATCATAGACGTGCATATCATTTCACGAACTTCGGGCATTTTCTATTGGAGTGGTATAAAAATACACAATTTTCTCCCAATCATTTCGAACGTTTTTCTATTATTCACTGTCGAAACCCATTTAAAAATATGAACACGGCATTTTCTCTATCTTTTGATGTTCTGTAACTTTTTTCTCTCCGTTATATCAACAGTGTGCGCATCGTGGAATTTAACACAGACGCTGTCATTTCTAGTAATGTAAAAGTCTAGGAGGGGAACTTTGCTAATTTTACTTCCTGGTCAGCATAAAAACCTGCAAATTACTGTAAAACCACATTCACTAAACAAAGGCCAAATTGTACACCGAATTTCCAATTTTGAGGAGATCTATTCGTACCCCTCCCCCTCCACCCTCCCAATTCCCGGGTGAACAGATGAAAATTTTGAGGTAGCATTTGGAACATTTCAACTCTGGAATGGGTAGGGGTACGAATGGATCTCCCTAAATTTGGGAATTCGGTGGCAAGAAAGTTTTACAGATTTTCCATCTCCCCGAAGGTAAGTTCACGCAAAAAAATTACTAGCTGTCCGAATCAAGTGTTTAGGGGGCGCAGTGGCGTCGCGGTAACCGGTTCTCGTCAGATCACCGAAGTTAAGCAACGTCGAGCGCGGTTAGTAGTTAGATGGGTGACCATTTCAGCGACTGATTCGTGCTCCCGCGTTGTGTCCTTGGGCAAGGCACTTAACCCCGATTGCCTACATGGGGGCACGATGACGCTGTGTACTAAGGTGTACTGCACGTCGATGGTGCCCATGTCTTCCACCAATCTAACCCTGCCTGTGTCGCGGTGCAGAGTTCAGAGTTACGATGTTGGAGAGCTGACAGCTGCTCGTCGTTGCTCGGTGGTCCTCTTCGGGTACTCCGGCTTCCTCCACCCGTAAAACTGTCACCGACATGATATGACCCTGGCTATTAATGTGTCGTTAAACCCTAATAAAAAAAATCAAAAAAAAAAAAAAAAATCAAGTGTTTGCTCTGTTTTTACATCCACCTATAAAAGAATTTATATTTAGATTTATAGCCAAATATTACCTTGATTTCGTCTTCACTGCTGGAACTGTCATTAACTGGTTGAGGGCTAGATTATTTTTGGTGGTCTGAATTTGTTATTCAAATGTTGTTTTATTACAAATTATTGGAGAGTGCCGAGAGGCACTCTCCAATAATTTGTAATAAAACAAATTTAAATAGACAACATGTTATTTACATTTGACTGAATATGAAACATGAGAAAGGAAAATGTCAGCTTTTACTCTGGTACCCTATCTTTTTTAACGCCCTGATAATGGCTTCTAGCACTCAACCAGTTTAGGGCTACCTGTCAAAGACAACAGCACCGAAAGGGTTATCTTCATCAAATCCTGTGAACCATGAAGAGAATAAAGTCAGCGGACTATCTGAAGAATATTGCTCTCGTTACATATCAGTAAGTTAAACTGTTCAAACAAAGTTATGTTCAAATGGTCGGGGAAGCACATCGGTATGCTCTGTAAATATGTTATCCACCTGCAACATACTAAGTAACTAACTAACTATTCGTGAAGAGGTGCGCAGCGTCTGGATTTGTATCATGTAAGTCTGTGACCCATAATGAACAGCATCGTACATTATAACGCAAGTCGACAGATGTAATTTCTTATTGTAAATCTTGGCACTGTCTGAAGAAGCGCAGTGAAGGAACAATGCTGAACCAACAGTTTTTGTGGAAAATCGTCACTGAGTGGTGCGTCACTCTATGTTTTTTTCATTGACACAATGCAGAATTTATGCAATCTTCTCCAGTGCAAAAATAAATTTGGAGACTGTTCATGTGTATTTAGTTGAGGGAACTGATCACACGCGAGTGTGCATGTCCTCTTAAAAATACTCCAAAGCAGAGTACAGGATTCTCTTAGTGCGTCTGCTTACGCGCAAACAGTAGTGACATGTGGATGTAGATGGATGGGGCTTGGAATGTACATCACGTCAGTACGCACACACGAACATGAGCAGACGATAATCACACCTGCACAAATGTCTAACACGTACGTGCACACCTCTCAGCCAGACCCTGAACTATTGTCCTCTGACAAGCACCCATGCGCATCTTTCCTCATTCTTAACCCTTTAAACACTGGCGCACTGAAAGCTATCATTTCAAGAACACTGTCAACGATGAAATGGGTGAAATCATCCTGGCTTGTTGAGAGTTCAGTAATAATTTAATCCAACATCTCTGTCGAGCTGTTGGATTAAATTATTACCGAGCCTCGCTTCAGATTTTTTTCTGTTTATATCGTCTGCTCGTCCACTACCAATTTTTCATTCACGTAAAACTTTATGCACGTCGGGCTGAAAGGGTTAACACACACTGTCCGACACAAAGTAGTTTCATGTCGACTCCATTCAGTGTTATTAAAACAATTAACGATTTAAATCACCTTTTAAAAAATTAAATAACTCTTTCCCTTAAAAACAAATTAACCCACTAAGGTACCGCTGTTAACACCCGTTTTACTTTTTAATTACTGCCTCTAAAACATACATGCATTACCTTCATTGAACGACCTCGTGTGTCCAAACCGGTTTTCAGTACTTTGCCAGAGATATACCATAGGCCTATACTGTAGAAAATAACGTTAAAAATGTGGGAAAAACTCTTGCAACCAGCTGCTGGTGATGTACTGTAAATTTTCACGGTAAAGATGTCGTATTAAAATATTTTGGCAATACCGACACTTCTTTGTTCAAGCTTGCAGAAAAACTGATGAAGCAATATTTAGTTTCTTTTCAGTATCGTAGAAGGTTATGCATTTGCATGAAGAGTGGGTCAATAAATATATTTTACGAGTGCAGGTTAAAGCCAAAATGTGGGCCTTCGGCGCGATTATTGACAGTCAGTTGGGCCATTACATGTCTGACATTATAAACACGTGCAACTAATCATTACAAGAGGACTCGTGCTTCTATTGTTAAGCCACGACATGAGCTATGTCTTCAGAAGATCAAGGCATATTAAGTTCCAAACGCTTTCCAAACAAATAATGAGTCAAAAGAAATATTCGTTCATGCCAGTCTGCGCAAAGAGAAAATGAGAGAATTACTTTTGCTGGTTGAGAAAAGATGAATTTATAAGAAATACCAAACATAATGAACTAATCATCAATTATTTTAAGAAATAAGTAATTTCACGTGCAAACGAAGTTATTCATTTTTCAGGAGCAATTCTTAGTTTACGAGTGATTATTCTAATGTGTGTTGATGAATAAAACAGAATGTGTTTAAAGCACTTAGCGCACACATCTGTTGCCGAATGCTTAGGCTGGAACATCAGAAACCTGTTTCAAGTCTTCTGTTAGTTTAAATATTGGATCCCAAGTTGAACGAGATTAACTCTTAACCTAACCTCTTGACGAATCCACCCAGTGTTACATTATAAAAATCACCATTCAAATTTGTTATTTTGTCAATTTTTGCCTACGAAATACAGCTTATGACTCCTTATTGGAACGAGCTCAAAGAGCTCGTTCAAATAAGGGGTCAAGAGCTATGTGTTTAGGGTGTTATATAAGTAAGGGAAATTTGTTTACTTTGAAATTCCTACCTCTGATATTCCATAAATTCAAATTTAATATACACATATAATATATCAAAATGAAGGGTGCGATGTACAGAATACGAAAAATATATGCAATCAACTCACAGAGTTGGCTGCAGCCTCCAATGGTTCCTGGAAGTCTACTACCGTATTCATATCAGAACTGATAATAAAATAATATTTTGGGAGAACAACTCGTCCCCGAATGTGCTTGAGATGTCCAAGAACAAAGCTAGGCATTCAAAACATTTTACGATGCTGCGACAGGACTGCATTTGGGGAAGGCCCACACTGTTTGAATTTTGTATTGAAGAAGGGTTTCATGGCCGATGGACATTCGTATATCACGCGGAACCACGAATTTTCATCGAAAAACAATCACGTAATTCTAAGAAATTCAAACAGGTGTCATGATACCTTGTATATAATATGGCAACTGTACAGTCTCCATATAATAATAGTTTGTAGTGTGAAGGAGATCTGTCTCATTATTTGATTTTAGACGGCATTGTTTATTGATGCTTCTTCTGCCCCGACGACCTTTGACCGAAGTGTAAACAAACAGAAAACAGAACAAAGCTTGTTGACGATGACTTTTATTACCTGGTAAATGCTTGAGCTGAAAAGGTTAAAGGGTTTTCTTGATCGATTAATCACATGGATTATCCTTGGTTAACCGATTAATCACTTGCTCTTATAGGTAGCTGAATAATTGCTGTACCGTTGATGATTTACAGCATTAATCCTTTGCCCAACGCAAAGGACAAAACCTACCAGCTCTATATACAAAAATCTCCATTCAAATTTTATTATGTTTTCAATTTTTGTCTCAAAAACATACCTTATTATCCCTCAATGGAACGAGCTCGTTGAGCTCGTTCCAATGAGGGATCATAAGCTATGTTTTTGAGACAAAAATTGAAAATTTTTAGTAATTCAAGAATTTATTTTGCAAGTGTCGTCTGCTACACGCATTGAGTAAAGGATTAAGAATGACCAGTTCCTGCTACTGATACAGTATAATGATCATGCAAGTGAACAAGTATGTCAGCACGTAACTTGCATGCTTTATTCTGTCTCATATAATTGATGTGAGACAGTGTGGTAATGTTTGCCTGTTTCGGAGTAAGTTTGTTCCTTTGTTAACCCAGAAAATACAGTAGTTCAAAAGTAACGTTTAATCGATCAATTACTCTTTTGATCGATCAAGACTTTGATCATTGCTTAATCGATTAACCGTTTCAGCTCTAGTAAATGCATGCGTGGACACCACTGACATCATCATTATGACCAGTCTACGGCGGCGGGACTGTTGGACCCGACATCTCGTGACTGGGGTAAACAAACAGTTTCTAACAAGCACAGATTGCCATACATAATTGGCTAATTTTGAATTCGTGCTAATCGTATGGAAACGAGACATAGCCACAGATACCGAAAGTGACCATAAACATACACACCAGTATATACGCAAGTAAAACCCACGAAAACACCTTCCATCACAGTATTGAACGAAATAAATGACGTTTGACCTCGAACACATCTTTACACTTATAAAATGATTAAAAATCAGTGAGTAGGACCCAAATTATAATTTGAGTCACCCGAAAATTTTTTTAAATTTTGGTGAAAAAAATGTTTATTTTCATGGAATTCTATAACATTGCTGGTTAAGATTATTACATTATTTGTCATTAAACAACTGATTGATTTGTTTTCATTACTCGTTGATTATTACACTGTGGATTGATTTTATTACATTACTGGTTAACATTACACTGCCGGTTGATTATTACACAACTGGTTGTTGCATAATTTCGCTGAATACAAGGCGTTTATCACCGGCTCCAATATCTGACTGTACTGAAGCTAAGCGTGTTTCTTAAGAAACAATTTGGATCGAACATTCGCCTTTATGCACATCTGACAGACCTGCCAGCATAACTTGTCTTTGAAGTGGGTGTAAAAATGCAACTTCACAGAGCGGGAGCTTGGGGACTATGGATCTTTTCATGTTTGCCCAGAAGTGAATGTTATCGCGGGGCAATTCATGACAATTCGTTATCGCGCTCAGAATAAACCTATATTTTGGAGGCGCGGTGGCGCGGTGGCGTTGCGGTAACCGGTTCTCGTCAGATCACCGAAGTTAAGCAACGTCGAGCCCAGCTAGACCTCGGATGGGTGACCGTCTGAGTGATCGATTCGGACTCCCGCGTTGTGTCCTTGGGCAAGACGCCTAACCCCGATTGTCCACGGGGAAACGATGACGCAATGGACGTACTGCACGTCGATGGTGCGCATATCTTCAACCAATCTAACCCTGCCCGTGCTGCAGTGCGGAGTAACGATGTTGGGGAGCTGGCAGCTGCTCGTCGTTGCTCGGTGGTTCTCTCCGGGTACTCCGGTTCCTCCACCCGTAAAACTGTCACGGTCATGATTAGCCATTGTGCATAAATATGTAACCTTAAACACCAATAAATAAATAAATAAACCTATATTTTCTTTCGCTGCTAAAGTTCAGTGCGCTTGATTCGCCACTGTTTGAATTATTTTCGCATTAGATAACAAGGAATTACATATAACATTAAGAGAGATGGGCAATATACCGAAAAACCGAACCGAACCGACACCGATATCATGGGGATACCGAACCAATCATTAATACCAAAACCGTCTGATTTTTTAATTTTCCTACATTCACTATATATAAAGCCTGAGGCTTGACACCAGTTGAAGAGTTAATTTTCATGAAAGAACCGAACCGACACCGATATCATGGGGATACCGTACCGAACCAATCATTAATACTAAAACCGTCTGATTTTTTAATTTTTCTACATTCACTATATATAAAGCCTGAGGCTTGACACCAGTTGAAGAGTTAATTTTCATGAATGAAGCGACTGAATTTCTTTTCCATTCTGTTCACACTGAAGGGCCTGGACAATTGACTCGAATTTCCTCTAAACTACAACCTGCATATGTCCAGTTGCTTAGAAGTGATTTCTAGTCAAGTCTTAGCTGCCTTAACAGGCAGTCAAGACTTGACTATAAATCACTGCTCATGTGATTTGTCTTTTGTTAGCTGGACCTCCCGAAGATGGCATGGTCAGGGCACATGCTCTGAGATTGCAAACGCCTGAAATTGGCTTTTAAATGTTAAGGTGTGTTTTGAACAAGTCACAAAAATTGCTGCAGATGTGATTTGTTCTCGTAAAAGAATGTCACTGTTGAGCTCATCGGCAGTGCCATTTGTGGCGCTGTAGTTGAACGATACAAGAACAACCTATTCTGTATTTTCTTGTTATGATTTTCTCTTTGGTACAGTCAGCAAATCTCAGTCAAGTCAGATACCGAATACCGAACCGATACCGATGATATCACCTTAAAAATATAGAAACCGATACCGAACTCAAAATTCCAATACCGCCATCTCTTATAACATAATACTGATGTGCAAACTCCACGCATGTTTCATTAAAATCGTTTTTACTTTTCATGCGATTTAAAATTTCATAAACACTGTTTGGAAGGACACTCAGGTAGAGCTGGGAGGTTTGGATTTTTCAGATTCGGTTTCGGTTCGGTTTAAGGAAAAATCGGTTCAGTTTTTCTATGTGTTGAGAATATTGAGTAAATAACACTTCAGGCTCCTTAACATAGAAATAATCATCAATAGTTTTTACTACACCACTCACCACAAAAACGACCGGTCTGTGTTTGTTTGGGTTCAGTCTAATTTCCTTTCCATCGTTCTTTGGGATTATAAGGGATCAGTTGTTAAGCCTATTGAATCAGACAGAAACATAAAATAGAGGATATGGAATGAGTGTTTTTCTCATATAATATGAAACGAGTCTAATAATTTTCCGTTTTGGCGAGCCTCTGAAAAACACTCGTTTCAGATTCTATTTATCATATGACACACACACGCACAAATTAGCCACTTAGTATGACTTTTTAACCCATCACCTATCTTGAGTTGCAGACGGCACTTGGAAAAAACATCCTCGTATAACTAAAAAAAATTCATTTTTTGCTTCCAAAACATATGTTGTGACCCCTCATTGGAACGAGCTCGTTGAGCTCGTTCCAATGAGGGGTCATAACCTATGTTTTGGAAGCAAAAAGTGAAAATATAAAAAAAAATGAATGGCCTTTTTCTTGTAGGTAAACGATTAATACAATATAACCCACCCTAAATAGGACAGATAACGTAAATTCTCCCTACTGAAATTATGCAAATGTGACCCAGTTGTATTTTGTTTAGCCAATCAAATTGTCCAGTTTTGAAATTGACCAATGAAAGGTCCCAACTCTACTTATGCAAATTATGAAAATGTGGCCCAGTTGTATTTTGTTCAGTCAATCAAATTGCCTAGTTTTGAAATTGACCAATGAAATTGACGGAAGGCTTTATTTATCACTGATTAATATGAAAACAAAATATCAAATGTTTTAAAGTGAACAAAACGGACGAGTCATATGATAAAATAGAGTAACAAATGTACAATATAAATTATTGTGATAAATTGACGGTAACATGGTCTGAGGTTTGCGGCTCGGAGCTTCTGTTCAACCGAGACGCTTCGCGTCTCGGTTGAACATACGCTCCGAGCCGCAAACCTCAGACCACGTTACCATCAACCCATCACAATAATTTATATGTTCCAATAAGGCACTACCCATAGCCAAAAGCCTACATCGTGGGGTACACGAGATGCTTATTTACTAAACTTCTGAACTTTAAATGTTGCCTTGTTCAAGGCAACTTTTAACGATCACAGGTTTAGTGAATAAACCTCTCGTGTACTCACGACGGCACTGGATAATTAATGAATCAATCAGATAAACTCATTTCATCTCAATTCAAATCGTAAATCGGTTTGCAATTTAAACAACACTTCATCCGGAACACCGTCTGCTGCACGTGTGAAAAATCCAGAAAAAAATGAATCGACTTGCTAGTCACTCCGTTGATGAAGCAATTACGAAACGAGCGACGTCATTTCAAATATTTCGCGTGGTGACGTCAGACGGTAACATTTGCTACTGGAGCCATAAACATAAAAGAAACTAGCTCTCATCCAATCAGAGGGCGAGGATTTTACTCTTATTGGAGCATAATTTTATGTTGCGTTCTCTATGGACGATTCACTAAGGGAGAAAATGTGATAGCAAGAATACGACGTGACTTACTCACATACACCTTTACCAGATAAACTAAGTGATGAGAGCCAATATGGGCCACTAGTCCACTTCTCCCTTCCAGTAATATAGTTTGATCAGTTTATGCACAACCACAGTAAAACCGTTAGGCCTGATTTTTGCCGGGTCTTGCGGGTTGGATTTCCGGTTTCCCGTAAAATTATTAAGAATTGAATTTGGGATTCATACATAATTTGTACCCATTCCCACGCGTTCATACTTCAATAAAGATTATAAGAATTGCATTCAATTCTTATAATTACATTCCGTAACTGTTTAAGCTACTTTTTACCAAACAACAAAGCAGAAAGACGAAATAAAACATGTACGAAAGAACGAGGCGAAAAACCACCCTCACACAAAAGACAAAGGACACAACTCTGAGTTGAACGCCGGTTCCGTCTAAATGATATCCCGAAGACAAATAAGCTTTAATTTTCACAACTTTAGAAAAGGAAACGAGTATTTTAGTAACGGGCTTTATGCCACAGTTGGAAAATGCCACCAAAGCAACAGCAGCGGGGTTGATCACTGTGAGAGGCGCTAAAAGTTAAAAACCAGCCCAAACACCGCCCGAATTACATTCTGTCAACTGCGCTCTACCGTAAATGCGGGTCAAAGTTCGACCAATTGTATTCATTGGAAAATGAATTACATTTGGTCATGACGTTTTCATCCAGCTGACCAATGGGAATTGAGTATTTGGACCCAAAACGTATAACTACATTAACAATGTAATTATAGATAAATGAATTCTTCAACCGAAATCGTGTTTTTGTTCACGCATTTCATTGATTACCCATCAATTGGATTCAGTCAACAAATAAGCTATTATTGTTGTAAAACCGGACGGTTCTGATAACAATCAACCTTCCGAGAAACTTACTACAGGAGTGCGATAGCATGAACATTCACACACTCTCAACCAAATCAGTTGTTTGATAGAAATTTTCTTAATGTGAGATTGTTAGTTTTGATGGGTTTTTCAATCTTTGTTGACATATTTCACTTTATTTGTACATTCAAATGGAAGTTGTCATTTCGAAACACCAGGCATGATGTCAAATAAATATAGTTTAGGGCAGTTTTTCATTTTTGATTGATGAAGTCACTTAGACCTCCATACCTGTTGCTCTGAACTGTTGGGACATCACTTGACCCCTGCTGAACTTTCTTCAAACAAAAACAAGAAAAAATGGCAGCATTCGCAAATTGTAGATACCATAGTTTCACTGTTCATTCTTCTCGTGAATGACAAAAAGATTTCTCTGAGTCTGTACCAGATGGATCGCAAATACAACTATTCAGTCATTTTTAAGGAATTTTATTGTCAAAATATGGGCCTCTTACATGTGCCATGGCAGATTTCAGGCAGTGCTCCCAACCACATGACTGCAGTTCCATGGCAAATTTTACATGTTCCACATGTTCTATGTTTCTTAACAAATGTTTTGGTTTATATTTTATTGATTATTTCATTCTTATGGATGCCCTGGAGGGACATTTTTTGTTACTAGATATTACTTACTTGTTATTAGAAATAACAAATAAGTATTAACAAATAAGTAATAACAAGTAAGTAATAAGAAATAAGTAATAAAAATATCAGCCTGCCTATAGTGTGGGGGGGGGGGGGGGGGGGGGTGATCGGGCACTTATTCCTTATTTGTTATTACAAATAACAAATAACAAATAAGTAATGACAAATAAGTATTAACAAGTAAGTAATAACAAATAAGTAATAACAAGTAAGTAATAACAAATAAGAAATACCAAAGAAGTAATAACAAATAACAAATAAGTAATAACAAATAAGTAACAACAAATAACAAGTAACAAGTAAGTAATAACAAATAAGTAATAACAAATAAGAAATAAATAAGTAATAACAAATAGTAAATAAGTAATAACAAATAACAAATAAGTAATAACAAATAACAAATAAGTAATAACAAATAACAAATAAGTAATAACAAATAAGTAATAACAAATAACAAATAAGTTATAACAAATAACAAGTAAGTAATAACAAATAAGTAATAACAAATAAGAAATACCAAATAAGTAATAGCAAATAACATATACCAAATAAGTAATAACAAATAAGTAACAACAAATAACAAATAACAAGTAAGTAATAACAAATAAGTAATAGCAAATAAGAAATAACAAATAGTAAATAAGTAATAACAAATAAGTAATAACAAATAACAAATAAGTAATAACAAATAACAAATAAGTAATAACAAATAAGTAACAACAAATAACAAATAAGTTATAACAAATAACAAGTAAGTAATAACAAATAAGTAATAACAAATAAGAAATACCAAATAAGTAATAGCAAATAACATATACCAAATAAGTAATAACAAATAAGTAACAACAAATAACAAATAACAAGTAAGTAATAACAAATAAGTAATAGCAAATAAGAAATAACAAATAGTAAATAAGTAATAACAAATAAGTAATAACAAATAACAAATAAGTAATAACAAATAACAAATAAGTAATAACAAATAAGTAATAACAAATAACAAATAAGTTATAACAAATAACAAGTAAGTAATAACAAATAAGTAATAACAAATAAGAAATACCAAATAAGTAATAGCAAATAACATATACCAAATAAGTAATAACAAATAAGTAACAACAAATAACAAATAACAAGTAAGTAATAACAAATAAGTAATAGCAAATAAGAAATAACAAATAAGTAATAACAAATAGTAAATAAGTAATAACAAATAAGTAATAACAAATAACAAATAAGTAATAACAAATAACAAATAAGTAATAACAAATATGTAATAATCTTACTTATTTGTTATTTGTTATTATTTACTTGTTATTTGTTATTACTTATTTGTTATTACTTATTTGTTATTACTTACTTGTTATTTGTTATTACTTATTTGTTATTACTTACTTGTTATTACTTATTTGTTATTTGTTATTACTTATTTGTTATTACTTACTTGTTATTACTTATTTGTTATTACTTATTTGTTACTACTTACTTGTTATTTGTTATTTGTTATTACTTATTTGTTATTACTTATTTGTTATTACTTATTTGCTATTACTTATTTGTTATTACTTACTTGTTATTTGTTATTTGTTATTACTTATTTGTTATTACTTACTTGTTATTACTTATTTGTTATTTGTTATTACTTATTTGTTATTACTTACTTGTTATTACTTATTTGTTATTTCTTATTTGTTATTACTTATTTGTTACTACTTACTTGTTATTTGTTATTTGTTATTACTTATTTGTTATTACTTATTTGTTATTACTTATTTGTTATTACTTATTTGTTATTACTTATTTGTTATTACTTACTTGTTATTACTTATTTGTTATTACTTATTTGTTATTACTTACTTGTTATTTGTTATTTGTTATTACTTATTTGTTATTACTTACTTGTTATTTGTAATAACAAATAAGTAATAACTAGTAACAAAAAATGTCCCTCCATGGCTTCCGTACGATCACCCTCCCTACTATGGACAGGCTGCAATTTTTATTACTTATTTGTTATTACTTACTTGTTATTACTTATTTGTTATTACTTACTTGTTATTACTTATTTGTTATTACTTATTTGTTATTACTTACTTGTTATTACTTAATTGTTATTACTTACTTGTTATTACTTATTTGTTATTACTTACTAGTTATTACTTATTTGTTATTACTTATTTGTTATTTGTAATAACAAGTAAGTAATAACTAGTAACAAAAATGTCCCTCCAGGGCTTCCGTACATTCTGGCCACTTTTGGATTTTGGAGAATATTTCTTGAAATTTGACCAAAGTTAGGATGGACGACACCTTAAAGTCAGCAAATCCGATGTGCGGATTCCTGTAACAATCGCGCGAATTCGTGATAACATTTGCTCCACCGATCGCATGATGCACGGCGTGTGTACCCCGACGAAGGTTTTCGGCAGCATGGAATATGTTTTCATAGTGTCGCATGGTGCTTAATTTTGACCAATATATATAACTGGAGAGTGATACCCGACGTTGCACGGGAGAAGATGGTTATATCAGCCGATTTTGAAATAAAAGGTCATGGTAACCAATTTCAAGGTCAAGGTCACCCCGCGCGGGCACCCCGTTAAAGTTCATATGATCGATGGGTCAATATACTCACACATATGAAATTTTAGACCGATCGGCCCAGCCGTTTTCGAAATAAAAGGTCAAGTTAACCAATTTCAAGGTCAAGGTCACCCCACACGGGCGCCCCGATAAAGTCAAAATGATCGATGGGTCAATATACCCGTACATATGAAATTTTAGCCCGATCAGCACAGCCGTTTTCGAAATAAAAGGTCAAGGTCATCAATTTCTAGTCAAGGTCACCCCGCACGGACACGGCACCCATCCCATGTTACTCGCAGGGACGAATTACCCCCGTGTAGAAAATTTGAGACGAATCGGTCGAGAAACGGAGGAGTTCACCCGGAACAAAGATAGAGAGAGAGAGCGAGAGATACAGACATTCGCATTTATATATTAGATAAAGATCGCTAAAATAATATTGGTACAATAACATAGTATGGGGCAGGATTAGATAGTATGGGAGTTGTGTTGGACCATATGATGTACTTTTGGGCAGGTTGAGTTCGGGAACGCAGAAAACATTACGGACTTGGGAAGGGTGCGGGGTGGAGGCTCGATGTTAGAAGGGCACCAATACAGTGGACTGGCCACTTTCCACTGATGGGCAATATTTACATGGACGCAATAGTACTATATTCTAAACACTAATTATGAAAATAATCATCAAAAAATTAATGAATGAACCACCGGGTACAACCCATTGCTTCATAATATAAAAAATTGCTGATGATGATTTTTATTACCTGATAAACGCATGCGTGGGTATCCCTGCCAACGCGTGGATTACGACCAGTCCACGGCGACTATACTGTACTCTGCTGTTTATCAGCAATGGTTTTGTAACAGTGTAGGAATACAATGCACCACAATACATTTGTATGACGGATAATAACGCACATCTATATCGAAAAATATTATATTTTGGGTTCCATATTTAACAAATTTCCTCCACCGGTGGGGAAAGTTGATAAATATGCAGTAAACATGTCCATTTTTCTCGACTTCAAAAGCCATGTAGAACGAAAAACTCATCTGCAGAATAAAGAGTCTGTACATCTCTTTCATACTAATTCCCAATAAGATTGCAAAGATGAGAACGCAACCCTCTCCTCCCTTTCTCAGTCTGTCTGTCTGTCTGTCTGTCTGTCTGTCTGTCTGTCTGTCTGTCTGTCTGTCTGTCTGCCTGTCTGTCTGTCTGTCTGTCTGCCTGCCTGTCTGTCTGTCTGTCTGTCTTCTGTCTCTCTCTCTCTCTCTCTCTCTCTCTCTCTCTCTCTCTCCCCTCTCTCTCCTGCCTGTCTGTCTGTCTGTCTGTCTGTCTGTCTGTCTGTCTGTCTGTCTGTCTGTCTCTCTCTCTCTCTCTCTCTCTCTCTCTCTCTCTCTCTCTCCCCTCTCTCTCTCTCTCTCTCTCTCTGTCTCTCTGTCTGTCTGTCTGTCTGTCTGTCTCTCTCTCTCTCTCTCTCTCTCTCTCTCTCTCTCTCTCTCTCTCTCTCTCTCTCTCTCTCTCTCTCAACTACACTTGTAGTGCTGAACAAAGTGAGGAGGCACGTGCTCCATTGTCTCCGTTCCTACATCTCTGGATGAGTTAGTACAAGTCAAACAGGCGTACCCATCATATTACGAAGTGGCTACACCGAAAGTGTTAGAAGGAAAGGATTGCAACCTTGATCCGGTATGAAATGATTGAGTGATCACGTGGGAGTGATGTTTTTTCTTGAATTTGATAAGGTCTTGCAACATTTCAGATAAACAGTTCTACAAAAAGGTCAGTCAAAAATATACTTTATGCCAGAACAAATTACCCATCAAACACTGTAGTTACAACAGACTGAATGGCGCAAATATATATAGTTTTCCTTTGAGAACAGCATTTAAAATCTAGGTATATCATCGGAACACTATCCGTGGTAACAGAGAAACTTTTAAGAAGTTATGAAGTACAAGTATTCCCTCAGGGAGAGACAAGCATTTCTTTAATATGTGTGTTTACAGTATTGATTGCAAATTATTTAACCTGTTATACCTTGCGTGAGTAGCAGACGACACTTCCAGACATTTTCTTGAATGACTAAACCTTTTTATTTTTGTCTTAAAACTGGCAGATAATCCTTATTGGAAAAAACTCGAAGAGATCGTTCCAATCAGGGGTCATAAGCTATGTTTTCGAGGCAAGAATTGAAAAAAAAGTGAATTGCATTTTTTTGTGAATTGCCTGACCTGTTATGGTAGGTAAGTTAGGTGAATAGTTAAAGATACTCTTTGGTTACTGATGGGAGCATTGAACTTCAAATCTAACGGTACACGGTTCGATTCTGACTGGCGATAACTGCGCTGTGTCAGGATAAGGCACTTAATCCCGATTGCCCAAGTGGGGTCACGGTGTACGACACGGCGATGGTGCACTGTCCTTCAACCTATGCTAACCGTGCTTGTGCGGAATTAGTACGTTGGGGATTCTGACAGTTGCTCGTCGCAGGTCGTTGCTTGTCTCCGGGAACACCGGCTTCCTCCACCCCTAAAACTGTCCGACACAAAGCGGCCCTGGCTGTCGAATGTGTCGTTAAACCCCAACAAATACATAACTGGTTACTGATGTTAAGCATACGGTGTACGGTGAGGGAGTTTCCGGTGATAACTTGAGTGAATTCCCACTTTTTAATCCCGCGAAAAAGCATGAGAAGCACAGAAAATGTTTAAACCTATGAACATCTGGGTTTAACACGGGCGTCTTTTGACTGAAACTCCTCTTACGCCGAGTATGATTTTTTCAGGGGAAAGATAGCTCCCTTAATTTCCTAAAGCTGTCAGTAAATTTAACAAATAAGAGTAAGTAAATTTTATAAACATTGAAATTTCGAAATGTTGGCAAATTTGTATCATTTCATAAACTTTAGTCAGAGCAGTAAAAAATACAGAAGCTGGCTTTTTTACAATTTTTATTCAATCAGTTTGAGCGTTTGGCTCTTTGTCTAAACCCTTTTCAAAATAAGAAAACGGCATATTCATCAGTCTAAGAGGTGAAATTTGATTGGTTAAGTTCCCTTTTGGATTTTGGGAAACGTTTGCTGCTAAAAATACTCGTATTTTTTTTCAGTACAGTGTTTATAGCTGAATATCATTGAATGCAGAGTTGTAGTCTGCATGTCTTTAGGGAGGTCACCCACCATGCAACTCCAGGATGAGAATATCTGACAAATAAAAAGACTGAAAACTTGGCCAGGGGCCAAGCCTTGGCCAGCAGTCAAGTTGGAGGAGATTATGGGAGGGGGTTTCCTCTTTGGCCATCGGTGGTGGTCCGGTAGGGGGGGGGGGGGTATTCAATATTTGATATCAGCAGTGAGCAAAGATTTCATGTTGAAGGAAAGTGAATCAAAATCACTGTTGGCATGTATTAACCCTTTACCTAACCTGAAAAGCAGAAGACACTTGCAAAAATAATTCTTGAATAACTAATTTTTTTTTCCATTTTTTGTCTCAAAACATAGGTTATGACCCCTTGTTGGAACGAGCTCGTTCCAACGAGGGGCCATAACCTATGTTTTTGAGACAAAAAATGAAAAAAATAATGAAAATTAATTGGCGATTTTTGAGAATAGCGCTGGCCGGTTTTGGCCGTTACATTAGGTAAAGGGTTAATTGTTGTGGAGAAAATCGGCCGCGGACCTTTGGGATCGTGGGGGGGGGGGGGGGGGGTCGTACGTCTCCCTTGACCTTCCCTGGTTGCACCCTAGAAATGCTCAGAATAACATACCTTAATGTGATCACACAAGCGGACAGAGAATTTCGATCTGATTGCTTTTCTTCCCACAGCACTGTAGAATCTCACCCGTCCGATAGAAACGCAGGAACATTCAATATTGTATTAATGAAATCTCGACCCACCGATGTATAATCATGTCGCCGCCTAATCGCGTCCAGATCGAGAAAAATGCCATGTTTGTGATCGCAGTATAGTAATAAATCATGGTCAATAACTATCTTCGGATATTTAAGGGTGGAGATGATCTATGTTTTCCCGACCATGGCATAAATTTGCATGACTGTTATTAAATTAGATTGAAGAAATTAACACCTCCACCCCACCCTCACCAAGAAAAGCCAACCTCCAACAAAAAAAGGAGGTAGACTGCACAGTATATACCAGAAATATCACAGAATGCAAGAAGTGATAAACAAGGTAGATTGCACAGTATATAACCAGAAATACCACAGAACGCAATAATTGAGAAACAAGGTAGATTGCACTGTATATACCAGAAATATACAACAGAACGCAATAATTGATAAACAAGGTAGATTGCACGGTATATACCAGAAATACCACTGAACGCAATAATTGATAAACAAGGTAGATTGCACTGTATATACTAGAAATACCACTGGACGCAATAATTGAGAAATAAGGTAGATTGCACAGTATATACCAGAAATACCACAGAACGCAATAATTGATAAACAAGGTAGATTGCACTGTATATACCAGAAATACCACAGAACGCAATAATGGATAAACAAGGTAGATTGCACAGTATATACCAGAAATACCACTGAACGCAATAATTGATAAACAAGGTAGATTGCACAGTATATACCAGAAATACCACAGAACGCAATAATTGATAAACAAGGTAGATTGCACTGTATATACCAGAAATAGCACTGAACGCAATAATTGATAAGGTTATTTTGTCTTTGTACAGTTGATGCTCATTCGTAATACATCCAAGAAGGTATTGCATGATTAGAATGACATAAATGATTATAGTTTTCACAATCATATCTATAAAAACTACATTACGTAACAAGAGAATGCTCTCTTTGTTAAAAAATCTTTTGATCATGCTACAGATAATATTACATAATGACGGAATTTCATTCTTAATCAGGAATACATTTTTTCCCGAAACCACTCATATTCTGAAAAACTTGGTAGTCGAATTTAATCTTTTCATAGAAGTGCTCTTTGATTAACACGTACTCTCTACAGTCGGCGACAAAATGATGCCGTCTCTCCATCGCCCAGGCCTCAAGTACGGCATATATATTCTCGCATCCGTCGACAAAGACGGCTGTACGTGCCTACCCTTTTCAAATATAAGTTTATGATCAGGAACGAGGAGGCGTGGTGGTCTCCCCAACCCCCACAACTCTCATTATTTTCAATAGTTGGAAATTCGAAGGTATAAATTCCAATAGTCGGAAATTGAAAGAAATCAATTTCCTTCATGTTTTCAACTTTTCAGATTTTTCCGACCAGTCGATTTGAATTTTCATTCCATGATCACAGTTTTCGATCAAATTCTCCAACATTTCCAATCAACTGACAAAATTTTCCAAATTGCCAACTCTAATATGTGGTATTCAACCAATACCTACTCTTTCCAACTGACTGGCAGTCAGTTGGAAGAAATAGGTATTGTCTGAATAGCTGTCAGTCTATAGTCCTTGTATAGCCTGGTCTGTGTAAGGTAAAGCTCATGGACCTTCCTGGGGAAATGCATTTTCTTGTGGACCAAATGACTACATATTATAGCTTGAGGGAGGCCTTGGAATCCATCCCATGGATTCAAAATTAAAAAATTTTCCCAGGAAGGCCCACGGAACCCACCATCAAGGGGGAGGATACTCTCACTCAACATAGGCCTGCGCCCCTCGGGACATGCCTGCGGCGTGTCGTGCTGGGACCCCAATCCTAGTTAGAAATCTAACGAATCATCCCTTCCTTTGAAGACCCTCTAGTTACATCCCTGTTTATGATTACTAATGCGTGGACGTATGGACCTCACACTAGAAACTGTGGATGCTGTACTTCTTACGTACCCTTCGAAATTGAACGTATAGACACACAGAACACATTGGAACTCAGGGGACGATGTATGCATCTGGGCGAATCAACATTTCTAGAATAGCTAAAAGTAGCCAAGGCAATCAGTAGTGCCAAGGTAAAGCCGGAGCAGGCTGCCACTGGGTGGCATGCATTCTGCGAAGGAGGAGCGCTGTCTTGTGGACGGTGTTCCCTGTGAACAGCAACAAATATTTTCAACAACGATCATACAATTTGAAATAGTGATTGACAGAATTGCGTCAAATATGTTTATAAGTAGACGATAGATAAGAAATAAAAGTTCTTATCTTAAACAGCAGTCCTTGACTGTAAACAACATAAAAACTTAAAATGTCTTAGGTAAAGTCAGTAAGAACGAATTCTCGATGTAATTATTAACTCAACTTAACCCTTTACCCAACGTAACGGCCAAAACCGGCCCGCCATATTCTCAAAAGTCGTCAGTTAATTTCCATTATTTTTTCATTTTTTGTTTCAAAAACATAGGTTATGACCCCTCATTGGAACGAGCTCATCGAGCTCGTTCCAATGAGGGGTCATAACCTATGTTTTTGAGACAAAAAATGAAAAAAATAGTTGTTCAAGAATTTTTTTTGCAAGTGTCGTCTGCTGTTCATGTTAGGTAAAGGGTTAAGTTACTGGCTCACAATTATTAACTGGTGATTTAATTCCAAGTGTATTTTTAAAAAGATGTCCGCCCGATGGAAGTGATTGAGATAGAGCAGAAACTTGATTTGTGAATTTAATTTTATTGACGATTACTATATCAAATTTTGAATCAGTCAGAGGATTTCGAATCCAATTAGTGACGCAGCTAGGGGGCGGGGGGGGGGGGGGGCAGCTGTGGGAGTTGACCCCTTAAATTTCAGCCAATGCAACTTTCACACAATATAGGAGCAACACACACTATATACAAATGCCTCAGTTTCGCTACTGAAGCATCAAATTTTGCAAAATTTTCTCGGGGTGGGGGAGAGGCTAGTCCTAACTGGGACCCCCTGGTCGTTGCCCCCTCCTTCCACTTCCCAGTAGGGAAATGGGAGGAGTGCAACAACCGGGGGTTCTAGTTAGGACCAGGGGAGGCCCAGATTGATGGGAAATATCCATTCGGCCGGCTTTCGTATGGGTATATTGGTGATAATCTGTGCCCCCACATCACCGTCTCGACCTTGTGTACATGACTGACAAAGCACAGCTGACTAGCAAAGACTTCAGACAGAGAATGAAAAGCCCCGTATGTATACAGTTTTAGAGCTGGGAGGTTTTGATTTTTCAGATTCGGTTTCGTTTCGGTTCGTTTTCAGAAAAAATCCTTGGTTTCGGTTCTGTTTTCTGTGTGTTAAGAACATTTTGTAAACAACACTTCACACTCCTTAACTTGGAAAAAACCGCAATGGTTTGTACACACCACAAAACTCAGGTTTCAGCCTAATGTCTCTTTCTTCATTCTTAAGGGTTCTAGGGGAACAGTTGCTGAGCATCTTGAGTTAGGAAAAAACATAATTTAAGGTAATACATGAATAAAGTGTATCTACCCGTGATCTCATTGTCACACCTTCCTCCCTTATTGACTCCTCCAGTGGGCCAGTCAACAAGGGAGAAAATATTACATAGGAAAGAACCGCACATGCGTTTGATTGGGTTAAGAATTATCGCACGAGATTGCTTTGGCTCAGGATATCACGAGAGCCGAAGGCGCGACTGATATCCTGGGCCAAAGCAATCTCGTGCGATAATTTTTAACCCATTCAACGGTATGTGTGGTTCTGTATTTATCACACACCTCTTATGTAACAACAAGTCTACACGAAAATTGAACTAAAAGCACTTTTCAAGGGGACAGTTGCTGCGTTTCCTTCGTTGCTAACGAGACATCATTGTTAGGTGGTGGGGGTACCAACCCTACTTTGCTTTTTAATTTTTACGGCATTCAGTTGGTGGAAACCAATTGACGCCGATCAGTGGCACTGTCACGTTTATCAAACTTCTAATATTGTCTAAACTGCAGGGAATAACACAACAAAAACTTTTTAAATAGCTAATAAGTTAAGCACACTCCATGATTATATGACCAGTTGTGGAAAGTACTTGTCAACGAATAAGCAGTCAGAATGTTATTTTTATTTTGTAGATTTTTACTCGAATCTGATTGTTTAAATATCCCGGGTAAACAAATCTAAATGAGTAACTTGGAGTTTCCAAGCTATCTCGACCCAGGTGCATTTGACCAATGATGGCGTGCTATATTTAACCGGGTTCCTTCTCTGTTTATGTTGGAAACGAAATCGAACGTGTTTTGTATCATCATATGTGCGATACAACTTTATTTTTACCGTGCAGGCAGAACAATGGAAATCCCGTGTTTTACATTAATAGGGGTGTGATAAAATGAGAATACGACGTATTTGCTCCTTTGTCGAATAGACAACGTGGCGAAAGTCCATAGGGGCCACTAGTCTAGTTCCCTCTCAGTAAGGTAGTTTGATCAGTTTATGCACAGAGTTAAATCGTTCGGCCGGTTATTGCTGGCTTTTACGGTTCGGTTTTCCAGTTTGTCGCAAAAGCCGTATCCGAACTGGAAAACCGAAAAACCGCTCAGCTCTGTACAGTTTACATTTGACATGCATTCATCAGCGGTTCACCACGTATGATAACTGTATTGCAGCAAAATGAAGATTTATTCAATTTTGAGGCTACGGACGGCTAGGAAAGCTAAAATTCTGACACTTTCTCGGCGCCCTTGTGGTCTACTGGTTGGCTTGGTGTGCGCTTACACCCCGCCGCCCAGCAAGCCCCGTGTGTCGAAACCGGGGTTTTGCCGCTGCTGGAAGAAATAGATTCAAACCGCGTATTCAGCCAAAACTCAAGGAGTGTTGTCTGAACCCGTGCGTGAACGTATGTCTGGCCGTAACGAACCCGCCGTTTCGCTTTTGTTGGGGCGGTTCTTATCCTGAAGGAGTTAATAACTTTTCATCGAAAAGCATAAATCAACAGGGGTTCACTGAAAACAACAATTTTAATATATATATAAGAAAAATAAATGTGATAATTGGTGACTTACATGGAATCCATAAGAATAAGAATACAAAACATCAATCACCCCCTACCCACAGTTTTTGAGTCACTTGCGGGTCTGCATTCTCTGTTGTCGCTGGTTTTTTCTCCTCTTCGCTGATTTTGGTTCCTTGGTCGCCTCTTCTCTTCACCCTTCCACTGCCGCCGCACGGCCACTAGCGTATTGTCACTTTATCGGACGCCACTGATCGAACGGGTGACGGAATGTCACTTCCCTACTGCCGTCGCACGGCCACTAGTTTATTGTCACTTTACTTGACGCTTTTCACACAAGAAGTCGCAACCAATGGGTTAATCTCCCCCTTACGTTTGTCTCAGAATAATATTCATACAGGCAAAGCCTACTCTGCCTGCGTATGGCTTGCCTTCCAAAACAGGTGATGCCGTTTACCTAAATGCATACAGCAGCCTGAGCTCGTACTTCGTGTTACTGATCCTATTCTCACATATGGCCACCGACTTGGCCCGCGACTGCTCCTATTCTAAATATGAGCTCTGTGGCTCCCTTACATAACAACGTGCCTATACTTTCGCACCGATGCGGCACCTCCTCTAACCTGTGGCATGGAACCTCCCCATCTACTCGCAACGACCCACAGCCTTACACACCTTCCGACTGGAATTGGCTGGAATGAATTTTTCGAGAAATCCCCCGATTTTTATTTAGATAGCCAGAACATTTATTCTCAGTTAATCGCTTCTCTTGAACTTGACCGCTTAGATCTATCTTAATTTAACACTCGCTCTAAAGTTCCTTTGAAAGACTAGCACTTTGGTATCTTTTGACATTTCGGAGACAGGCTAGTGTCCGGAACATATGCGATGTACTGTTTTCCACAACAACCACCTATTAAGTGGTCATAATTACGTTAGATAACAATTATAGGAGAGAACTGCTTTGATCAGTTATCGGATAGCCCATGTGGCGTTCAACAAAGGCGCCCTAATGGACATTAAATTTTCATGCCTAATTAGCAGAATTTGAATTATTGCCGATCTGTTTTCGGGGTCCGCCATATACCTATCTTTATGTTTTATGTTTAACCCATTCAGAAAGATTATCGAAAATATTTACACTTTTAAACAAACAAAATCGCAATCGCAACTCGTTTTATCATAATTTCAGTTCAGATTCGTCAGACAAGACACAGACGCCCACATTTCGAGGCCGAGAAAGGCATTGCAAAAAGAAACATGGAGAAATCTATCTGTATCACAAGATAATGCCAATCCCTTGACATCCAGCTTCGGCCACTTAAAATAGAATCGACTTCGATAGATAACATATAGATAACATGTTTTGTTTGTTTTTATGCTGCTTACAAAGGCGTCCACAGGTGGAAGAGACCTTGCCGAATAGTAAAGTTTAGGCCAAAATATACAAATAATAAAAACCCTGTTCAGACTCATTCTAAAGCCACAGTGTTTCTGTCTTTGACCCTTTACCAAACGAATCGTCTGCATCCGACCGCGTAATATGCAAATTCAGCAGCTGAAAATATATTATTTTTCGCAAAATTTCAACAAAACCATATCATGTGACCCCTCTTTGGAACGAGCTCGACGAGCTCGTTCCAAAGAGGGGTCACATGATATGGTTTTGTTGAAATTTTTTGAAAAAATTCAAAAAATGATATTTAAAATAATAAATTTTGAAATCGTCTGCGTTGGGTAAAGGGTTAAACCAGTATTTGCTGGAGTATTTGCTCCAACCCGGTGGTTTATTAATTACAATTTTGCTACTGATGATTTATCTTACCTGATAAACGCATGCGTGGACATCTGACTACCCACGTATGGATTACGACCGGTCCACGGCGACTGTACTGTAGAACGTACCACCCCCCCCCCCCCCCCACCACCAAACAAAAAATAGATCCCCCGACTATGGGTTTCGTTGGGGCAAGAAATTACACTCTAAAATCGGTTGGGTTAAAAATCAACCCAAATTGACTGGGTTGAGTGAATATGAACCCAAATTGGGTTCATATTCACTCAACCCAGTCGATTTGGGTTGATTTTTAACCCAACCGATTTAGAGTGTATGAAAAAACAAGTTGAGCAGACATCCTTGCTTGCCCGACGATAATATACACGTTCTTTGGTGTGCTTAGCTGGGCAAAATTTCTTGCCTGCCCGACAAAAATATAGACAGATCAGAAAGGGCAATAAATACCCAACTCAATATATCGGTAGAATTCCACATTCAGGGAGAGAGTATAGCTGGTAACAAAATATATTTAGGACCATGACCTCTTGAAACCATCAGGTTGTCGGGAACCTCCCCCTATCTGGTGTGTACTTGTTGTGTGTTTTACATGTAGAGGAAGCCGGTGTACTTGGAGAGAACCACCGAGCAGCGATGAGCAACTGTCTGACTCCCCAACGTACTAACTCCGCACAAGCTGGGTTAGCAGTGGTTGAAGACAAGTGCACCATCGACGTGCAGTACACCTTAGTACACAGTGACACCGTGCCCCAAGTGGGCAAATGGGATTAAGTGCCTTGCCCAAGGATACATCGCAGTCACCCCTGGCGGGGATCGAACCGTGGACATTTCAGTTTGTAGTCCAATGCCGTAACCACTGAGTCACCGCGCTCCCGTGTTGTATGTTTAAAATACAGTATTTTATCAATGAAAAGTATACACTCTAAAATCAGTTGGGTTAAAAATGAACCCAAATCAAATGGGTTTGACAAATATGAACCCAGTTGGGTCCATAACTTCATATTCACTTGGGTTGATTTTTAGTGCATAAGTCTTTGATAAAAGCAATTACGTATGTGCCAAATAGTAAAGCGATATAACCGAGCGGTCTGGCGCCGACATCCTACACCCCCCCCCCCCCCCCCCGCCTAAATAAAAAAAAGATCCCAGAACAAATTTTCCAAGTGCGTTTTTAGTTATTATAGATAGTTTCGGTGAACTCGGGCCAATTTGCGCGCGAACATGGATCGGGTAAGTCGCTGTCGGAGGAGATGAGGCCAAGTCAACTTGGAGGGACGGGGGAAACCGGACAGAGATTCAGATTGTTCCAACTGGATAATGCAGTACCGATGCCCATAAATCACGTTCGCAATCGGTGTCTCACTAAACTTCTCTTTGTCGATTTTATATCAAGAGTTCACAGTGTTATGTATAAGGTTGATAAGGTAATAAGTTAATACCACACGTAATCACCCATAAGTTTTCTGCTATGATAGAACCTGACAACTTATGGCTGGGGTAAGAAGTGTCTCAAAAGCACAGCATTACTATAAATAATTGGCCAACTTTGAATTTACATAAAGCCACATATGCAGAAAGTGACATTAAACACCAGAAAATACGCAGATAACATAAAAATCATAAAGGTACCTTTCCTCGCGGTATTGAACTCACGAAATGAGGTTTGACCTGCAAAACGCCTTCAGATGTACGATAAAATGATTAAAAATCGATAAGATGCGCCCAAACTATGATTTGAGCCACCCCAAAAAATTTCCAAATTTTGTTGAAAAATAGTTGGTTTTCATGGATGTTTATTACACTACTGGTTAAGTTTATTACACTGCTGGTTATTGCAACTGGTTGATTTGTATTACGCTACTGGTTGATTATTACACTACTGGTTGTTACAGGACCTTTCGAACAGCGTTTTACACCACAGCATGTCATTGTCAAAAGTGACTTATCTCGACGTCGAAAGAGTTATGGTTATTGTGAAAAAAGAGGATTATTTTGGTAAGATTAAACAAATGAATACCAAAAGCAAATTGAGAAAACGTTCTGTTATTGCTGTGTGTTTGATTGAGGTCTAGTAATCTTGGCGAACGAAAATTATTACTTTCTTCAGTGGCCTTACCAGGGGGGGGGGGGGGGGATTTGGGAACTCCTCCCCACACTTTTACTGAAAAATGCTAACCTTATTTCAAGTCATACCTGAACCCCCCTAAAACTGGTTCGTTTGCACTTCATGGCCGTTATTAGGCTACGCCCCTGCTCTCTTTCTTTTGAGGCGAATGAAACTATCGTGCGGTCTTACGTATAAGCCACCTCGCAGTAATTAGTACCAATCCAATTTACTTAACCCTTCTGTACCTCCTTTCACAACATGTAATGTGTATTTTATTATGTGTTGTTGCCTCTTGATCGAATTTCTTTTGGCGCCCGTGGATAAGTATAATTAACCCCATCTCTGTCACCGTGGTCGATTTTCGCTGTCTCTGTCTGTCTGTCTGTCTGTCTGTCTGTCTGTCTGTCTGTCTGTCTGTCTCTCTCTCTCTCTCTCTCTCTCTCTCTCTCTCTCTCTCTCTCTCTCTCGAGAGAGAGAGAGAGAGAGAGAGAGAGAGAGAGAGAAGAGAGACGTAGAGTTAATGAGATAGACAGAGATGTAGAAACAGACAGAAGGGGCTCGTATCGGCCGTGGTGACAGAGATAGGGTTAAACGAAATCAGAGATTTTTGACTGAACTGGAAATCTGTTTTTCAGCAACTGACAGAAATAACTTTGAGCCATTCATTGTGATCGTGTTTTGTTGAAATCTTTTGATGTGTACTTCTGATTTTGTGAAAGACTTCTATAACCTAAACTCATTCTTTGTTGAAATGATGTCTCTGTTCTTTGATTGGAACATTTGGAATATTGGTGAAAGTAATAAAGCAATGAATAATAAAAAATTCCGATACACACCCGAGACCCCACTGGGCATGTTTAATTACTTATCTTTGCAATCAGAAGAGACTACATGGTGCGTAACCGCTATTTATATCCAGAGAAAATATGATGTAAATAGTTTCGTTGCTTCTCTCAAACTGTTATCTATTAAACTGACGCATGTATATTTAGGACTGAATCCCGAGTTTTGACATGGTGATTGAATACTATATTAATGTACCCGAAGATTTCGAGTGCAGTGAGAAGGATCGTCCCCGAAAAAATATTTCCAGAGGCTCTGAAATGCCTATCTACGAATAATTTAGTAATATTTTTTTTATTTTGGGGAGTTTAATTCTAAACCCGCTGAGCATTTTCAAGATATTTTTCATCAAATCCAGTCATGGCTGCTCCTGGAGCAGCCATGACAGGATTTGATGAAAATTTCATCTAAATTTTACGCAAGAAATCATTGGTGAAAATATCCTTTTAATTTACAAGGAGAAAATTTGATATAATGTACCCATGTTATACTTATATCTCCGACAATAGAAATACTGTCATTGGTAGGGATATCTGGCTGCAGCAGGTAAACAGTTGACCGAAAGGCCGCATTTTGGTCCAGGATCGATCGACGACCTGAAATCAAAAGTAGATAATTGCTAGTAGTAGTCTGCACGTTTGAGGTCTAGGTTGGATGACCTCGGTGGATGACCTCGGAAGTGACGTCATGTCACGTGACATAGTGGCGCTATGTTGTGTTGTCATGGTAACCCGCGTGAGCGGCCATGTTGTGACGTCATCCCCATAGTGATACGTGGTGTTAGTGCGCATGCGCAGCGCGATTTGTTAGGGTGATACGTGTTTCCGTCGTCCATTTTGTATACTAGAGGCCGCCATCTTGGTTTCTATGGTAGCACGTGATTGCTATGTTACCCCTTTTTTCTGCAATAAGACGGGATATGTTCAGAGGGTATGTTCCTTTGTACAGGAGTATTTTCTGGAACGACTTCCCTGGATAATTACCACAAACAACCCGACAAGTTTTACTATTTCGAATTCTTTCAGAATTCTCTGCTTCTGTCTATATAGGCAGCAGTTTTCCCCTACCTAGCCATGTTCCTTATTCTAGAGTATACTCCAGTAGCGTTGAAGAGTCTATCAGTTGGAACAGCTTTGCCTATTGTTACTATATTTAGCTATTTCTGGTCTATTCTTGTTAGTTCTGACCCTATTCTAAGTACTCTTGTTGTTTCATTTATCTAGAACATTTATAACCAATCAGATTGCTTGATTTCCATTAATCTGTATGCAGAGTTATCTTCCCTTATTACAACGAAGTTGTATCCGATTCTCATCACATCTATATCCAATGGCAATATCCCCGGTCCCCCCAATTTTGGCACCCCTTTTTGGAAAAACATATGACCTTTGGCTCCCCTTTTTTGTCATATGTGCTTATGTGAAAAATCACAATGTGACACAATGTGCCCTAGCACAAAGGCACATGCTTTATGTGCCGATATGTGATTATGTGAAAAGGCACAATGTGACACAATGTGCCCTAGCACAAAGGCACATACGGGTATTTGAGGATACCTATGACCTGGTTTTGTATTATTTGAGGATACCTATCGAGGATACCTATCGAGGATATCTATCGAGGATACCTTTTATAGGATACGTATCTGAGGATACTATATAGGCTGTGCATACCCCTGTAGGTCTCTTGCTGGCCCTTAGTACTATTAATCCACCTGATGCTTCATGTTATCCTATGACTGGTATAGGTAGTATGCAATGCTAGGCATAGGGGTATTGTGGGTAGGGGTACTGCCTGGTAGTTTAGAACGGTACTATAGTATGGGCGGTATATACACCTATAGACCCCTGTTGAAGCTTGGTACTATTAACCAACCGATTGCTTTGTTTTATTATATGGCTGGTATATGTAGTACGTTATGGTAGACCTAGTGATTTTGTGGGGTGGGGGTAATGCTCAAACGTGCATACACTACTACACTTGCTCACTGAATTTGTGGTGTAGACAGACCAATTAAGATTTTAAACGTGCAGCCACAAGGCTGATCTTCACCCCAAGTAACGAATATAGATTCCACTAGTTGATGGCTCTGAAATGGCATAGAATATACTACCCGGGTTCAAAGAGTTAAGGACACTTTCGACAGGCAAGGTCACCTAGTGTCGGCCAGTTATATGGGTGGAGGAACCAGGAGAGGACCACCTAGCACCGACCAGCAACTGTCACACTCCCCAACGTACTAACTCCACAAAAGCAAGTTTAGCATTGGGTGAAGACAAGTTCACCAACGACGTGCAGTGCTCCTTAGTATACAGCGCCACCGTGTCCCCACGTGGGCAATCGGCATTGAGTGTCTTGACCAAGGACACAACGCAGTTGTACCCTGGCTGGGATCGATTTTTCTCATTCAAAATTACAGGGAAAATGCCCCTTTTCTGCAACGTATGAAGAGCCACAAACTTGCAAACAAGCAGCTTGACATGGTCATTTAAATGTCAATTCACATAATGACCAGTACAATTTCTTTTACCAATACCAATTGCTTGACTTATTGTCATTTATTAGAAAACTCTCTTACAGAGAAATTTCCACTAGATGATAAGTCAAGATTTACTGTCATATATGAAAATACAATTAACAAGCACGTTATAATTTTAACCCTTTACCCAACGTAATGGCAAAAGCCGGCCAGCGCTATTCACAAAAATCGCCAATTAATTTTCATTATTTTTTTCATTTTTTTTTTTGTCTCAAAAACATAGGTTATGACCCCTCTTTGGAACGAGCTCGTCGAACTCGTTCCAAAGAGGGGGTCATAACCTATGTTTCTGAGACAAAAAAATGAAAAAAAAATAGTTATTCAAGAATTTTGTTTGCAAGTGTCGTCTGCTTTTCATGTTAGGTTTAGGGTTAACCAACGTAACGCGGAAAATGACCGGCGCCATTCACAAAAATCATTCAATTTTAAATATTTTTTCATTTCTTGTCTCAAAAACATAGCTTATGACCCCTCATTGGAACGAGCTCGTTGAGCCATTCGTATGAGGCCATGAAGGTCCCGAGTTCGATCCCCGTCCTTGGGCAAGGCACTTTATCCCGGTTGCCTACATGGGGGCACGATGACGCCGTGTTCTACGGCGTACTGCACGTCGATGGTGCATATATCGTCAACCGCTGGAACCCTGCTTGAGCGGAGCTTGAACAGAGTTAGAATGTTGAGGAGCTGACAGTTGCTCGTCGATGCTCATTGGTTCTCTCCGGGTACTCCAGCTTCCTCCACCCGTAAAACTGTCACGGTCACGATTAGCCATTGTGCATAAATATGTGACCTTAAACACCAATAAATAAATAAATAAATAAATAAATAAATAAATAAATAAATAAATAAATAAATAAATAAATAAATGTGGCCATGAGGAAATCCCCGAACGAGGTATAATCTACAATCCCTCTTATCCTCTTCTGGGTATTTGAGGATACCTATGGCATGGTGATGTACTATTTGGGGATATCTTTTGGAGCATATCTATTTGAAGATAGTTATGGTTCCCACTACCAGTTTGTCCCTGGCGGCGTGTCGGCCACTACTGCTGACTTGTTCATATTCACTACCATCCTGTCTATTTATCGGCTTCCACTGCAGTCACCCATAGCTATAGTCTGCAAGCCCTGTCATAGCCTTGTACCATTACTTCTGACTTTTAGCACTACTGCTGACTTGCTAGCTATCTCAGATTGCTCGAACGACTAGAATCTTATCGAGTAATTGCTCGAACGAGTGATTCCAAATACAACTCTTATATTCATCTCGGAAAAAAGGGATTCCATAACCACAGACGTTTTTCCCAAAAGGGATTCCGTAAATGGTTACCATGACCACCCAACATGGCACCACTAGGCTATGTGACTATGGCGTCACATGAGATCATCCATGTGACGCCATAGTCACATAACCCATCATCATCCAATTTATTTAGTTATTTTATTAAGGTTTAACGACACATTAAAAGCCAAGGTCATATCGTCTCGGTGACAGTTTTACGGGTGCAGGAAGTCGGAGTACCCGGAGAGAACCACCGAGCAACGACGAGCAGCTGCCAGCTCCCCAACATCGTAACTCCGCACTACAACACAGGCAGGGTTAGATTGGTTGAAGACATGCGCACCATCGACGTGCAGTGGGTCTTAGTATACGGCGTCATCGTGCCCCCGTGTGGACAGTCGGGGTTAAATGCCTTGCCCAAGGACACAACGCGGGAGTCCGAATCGATCGCTCAGATGGTCACCCATCCAAGGACTTACCGGGTTCGACGTTGCTTAACTTCGGTGATCTGACGAGAACCGGTTACCGCAACGCCACTGTGCCCCCTAGATCATCCAAAATGCGTGAAACGTACGAGACGCACTACTAGAGGGCTAACAAACAATGAACGTAGAATTCACCCTTAAAATTTGCAAAGAGAAAGGTGATATGCTGAATTTGACAAACACAAACTATGTTCTGTCTCTCATGGTTGGTGACAGACATACCTTAAAAATACTTCTGGGCTCGAATCAATGAATCAAAATCTACCATCTACAAGGTAGAGAACGCGGTAACTCAGTAGTTACGGCGTTGGACTTCAAACCGAACATGGGTAACTGAGTTGTGTCCTTAAGCAGGACATTTAATCCCGATTGCCCGTGTGGGGGGCACGGTTGCGCTGTGTACTAAGGCGTGCTGCACGTCGAAACGTACACTTGGCTTCAACTAATGCTAATCTTGCTTCTGCGGAGTTAGTACGTTGGGAAGTCTGTCAGTTACTCGCCGTTGCTCGGTGGTTCTCGCGGTTGCCTCGGCTTCCTCCACCCGCAAAACTTTCCGACACGAAGTGACTCTGGCTGTCGAAAGTGTCTTTTAACCCCAATAAAACATAAACCATCTACATGATGTATTGCAGAGATATGCTACGTAATATACCCACACAGTCATGGCTGACAACTTTCGTTACTGGAATAGATTTACGGGAAAGTTAGCTCCACTTAATTTCCCAAAGCTCTCAGTAACTTTAACGCTAAGGGTATCGGAATTCCATATACTACTCAAAGTTTGCTAAGCACCAAGTATATCCAACTACCTGTTTTACATTTTAGTTGATATATTGTAATGTAAAAGTGTATATATTTTTTATTTAATTATATCTTTAATGATTTAAGTACAGAAATTAAGATGTTATTTGTGTTTGACATTATTTTTTTAGCTTTTGAATACGATAACCATGGAAAATGGATATTATTGGTAAAAGAGGAAATTTTTCAATTTGCCAAAAAGTTGACGGAGCGAACTGGTATGGCTTCAATATCGAGTATGAGGCCCATTATTGTTAATTACAGCTTGACAACGCCTTCTTATGCTCCCAATCAAGTTCCTGGTGGTCCTTTGTGGGATGTTGTTCCATTCTTAGACTAGCATGGCACCAAGATCCTGGGCACTTCTTGGCTGGACTGAACGGGCTGAAATTGCAAGCTGCAACTTATCCCAGACATGTTCGATCGAATTGAGGTCAGGGGATCTTGCTGGCCAGTCCATACGCTCCATCCCCTCCCTCTGTCGGTACTACCCAACAGCATGGGCAATATGAGGACGGGCATTATCGTCCATCAGAATAAATCTATCACCCACTGCACCTGCATACAATCTGACGTGGACATCCAGGATCCCATCAATATACCGCTGTGCAGTCAATGTACCACGTTCAAGGACACAGAGCTCTGTACGTCCATCCCTGCTGATGCCGCCACAGACCATGACCCTCCACCATAGCGGTCATGCTCAGCAATGTTGGCTGCATGGAAGCGCTCTCCATACCCTAGACCGCCTATCTGTGTGGTCTTGGCAGTACCTTGACTCATCTGTGAAAACGACAAGTCGCCAATCTTCTCTGGTCCATCCAACGTGGTCCATGGCCCATTCATATCGTGCCTGGGGTGGTTGTGGGACAGCGGAATGCGAATACATGGTCTTCTCGATCGGAGACCACCTTCGCGCAACCTTGCCCGGATAGTCTGCGTCGAAACGTTTACCCATGATGCATTCTGAAGGTCACTGCGAAGCTGGGTTGCTGTGGTAAAGCGGTTCCTACGGGCCTGAATGATCAAAAGCCGGTCTTCAGCTGCAGGTGTTGCCCTGTCTCTGCCACCACCATGCCGTCATACTGGTGTGCCATACTGTTGAAATCTTGCCCAGGCTCTGGTGATCACCGTATGGTGCACACCGAGTGCTTCACCAACCTGACGATGGTTAGCCCCTTGTTGCACCATCCCTACAGCCTGCCACATTTCTGCTTCAGACAAATGTCTTCTTACATTTGCATTTGTCATATTCAATCATTGAATCACAAGGGTTTGGTTTGAAGTGAAGATTGAATATCCTACACATGTCATGTGCATGTAGACAGTACACGAAAACATCATGGAAATCAAGAGGTACATGCTTTCCATGACTGTCACGAAACGCCCCCTGTCAAAAGAGCTAATGTAAACAATGGGGACCATCCCAATACATTCCTCAATCATATCCACCAAATATATCGCAAATATGTCACAAGCAAATTTCACAATGATGTGTCAAATATTTGGTGCTTAGCAAACTTTGAGTAGTATATAAAAATTGAAATTCAGAAATGTTAGCGAATTTGTATGATCGAAGTGAGCATCATTTCACAAACTTCAGGCATTTTCCTCTAGAATGGAATAAAAATACAGAAGTTGACCTTTCACAATTTTTGTCCCAATCAGTTTGAACGTTTGACTGTTATTCAATGTTGAATTCCATTTGAAAGAATGAAAATTTTCACCATCTTTTGATGTTCTGTAACTTTTTCTCTGTTCATTATTTCAACAGTGTGCGCCTTGTAACATATAGTACAGACACTGTCCTTCCCATTAACCCTTTACCCAACGTAACGTTCAAAACCGGCCAGCGTTATTCACAAAATTCACCAATCAATGTTTATTACGTTTTCATTTTTTGTCACAAAAACATAGCTTATGACCCCTCATTGGAACGAGCTCACCGAGCTCGTTCCAATGAGGGGTCATAAACTATGTTTTTTACGCAAAAAAAATAGTGCTTCAAGAATTTTATTTGCAAGTGTCGTCTACTTTTCGTGTTAGGTAAAGGGTTAATATAACATTCTAGGAGATAAGATTTGCTAAATTGTTTCCTGGGAAGAATAAAAACTTGCAAATTACTATAAAAACGCGTTCGCTAAACAAGGAGCCAAAGTGGACGCTTAGTGTTACTTATAGATCGTCCCATTGCGGACATAGGACATTTTAGCAATCAGGCGACGAGATATTCTTAATGACGGATTATCAGTGAACTACTTGCTTCTATCTGGCTTGCCGTAACAGCCAAATTTCTTTTTATTGCTTTTAATAAATGAGAACGACAGAGAGCTTCTTGTTGGGGTTGGGAGAAGGCTCTCCTTGAGCTTCCATTCTGAGAGCCTTGGCGTCCAGGAATCAGAGCAAAGAGACGCCTGTTCCCATGTTTGTTTATTGGAGTTTGACAACACTTTCAACGGTCGTATCGTGTTACAGTTTAGGGGACAGGAAGTCGGACTGTTCCTAAAAAGAACCAACGAATAATAGTGAATAACTGTCGTACTGTTTTTGAACATACTCATCCAAACAAACGGGGTTAGCATTGGTTAAAGACAAGGGTGCCGCCTACGTGCTGAGCGCCAAAATACACAGCCCTCACTGTCCTCCCTCTTGAACTATCGAGATTATGTGGCTTGCCTAGAGATACCCGAATACGTAACATGCAATAAGGCCAGGCTACCAGCTTCCATTATTGAGTCCATCATACAAAAATGCTCCTCTGGGCCAAACGGAGACGTTAAGATGGGATGCTGAAGAGCTTACACCCTGTAAAACAAATAAGCTTTTAACTTGCACCAGTTTTCCAAAAACCGAGCACGTTGTTCACGCCTCTGATATTTGAAGCAAATTTCTTTCATATGTAAAAAAGGGACAAAGTGTCAACAAACGCTGTATTGGTACGCAACGCTGAGCTTCCCAGCAAAGAAATTGAGGATTTGAAGTCACTCACTGACGTTAGTTCCTTCACTGAGTTAGAGGGTCAGATTAAAGAGCAGCTCCTAATTTTACGAGGTAAACAAATGCCCACAGAAAGACTTATCAGTAGAAGGACCAAAAAGCAACAATGCTATCCACAGAAAACAGAAAACGAAAACTTAATTTCCATGCAATGAAAGTTGAGACTGTAACATCTCGAGAAATAGTAGCGATGATTTTCAGAGGTAGATGTGTGGGAAGGAAATTGAAAATTCTACATAAAATTATCGAGATTGCGAGATTAAAAGTTGGATACACAAGGTAAAATATCGACATCTGGAGTATATCAATACCTTGAGATGAAATGTTAAAATCTTAAAATTTATCTCGAATCCTCACAGAATGAATAAGATATATCATACAGTTCCATACTTCTAATCTAAAAATATCAGATCTGACTATGAACGCAGAAACCGTGGTCTTCTTTCCATAAGGTTACCAATAGTGGAAGGCGACAGCAGGCACTGGGACGTGATGAGCCGATGTCATTCCCTCTGACGTGTGCGTACATCAATGCAAGTTTGCATCCGAAAATCAACCATTTGTCAATCACGACTTTGGGACAGCACTGGCAGCAAAATAGCTTATAACCCGTCATTGTATTCGAACCTTCAGCACTCGATCGCATCCCCTTAGGAAATCGTGAGGTCACCTGTAATAAAATGAGCTTCATAATGCATTGATGCACTCAATGAAAGAGATGTTCCCCATTGCACGACTGATGTATTCATCTTGCAAATTGTTCATTGTTGCTCTGTCGGGAGGAGATGTTTGTAATAATCACGTCGCCCCGTAAGGTCAGGTGTACCGTTACGCTTAATATGAAGACCATTCAGTGTTCTAGTTATGGGAGTGTCTGGGAACATAACATGAAACCCTCAATTTTTGAAATCTAAAAAATCTCATTTTTTCATACCTTTCTCCAAGTCTACTGCTATAGGCTTACCGAGTGCTGGAATACAACATAAGTAATTTGCAATAAAACAGTAGACCGTATTTGTGATATTAAGACCATATTGACTTGGAACTCACGTAGAGCTTAAACCTGATAGATCACACCTACTGTAAAGGAGCTTTTTGACTCGGCCCAACTGTCCTTGTTTGAACGTCAATTAATGGTCAGAATGGAAACATTCGTGAAATTAACGATATGAAGTGTATCAGATATAATGATACATCAACAGGACATCTGTGTGCAGAGGGTTAATCATTGAAGGACAGGCATTTGTTTCCATAATGCAACTGGGGATTTAACCAAGTCAGTCTCGTTTGACAGAGCTCTGTCATACGAGATTAAATTGGTTAAATTCCTAGTTACATTATAGAAATATTTTGTGCTGAGAATTTCGAAATTTTGACATCAGTGTGCAGAGATTTAATCATTGAAGGACAGAAATTTAATCTGCAAATTTTCCCTTAATATCACTAGGATTTTAAACATTCCTGGTTGCATTATGAAAAAATTTAGGTTTGGATATTTCGGAATTTTGAAACCAGTTCGCAGATGGTTAATCAATGACAGGCGCCGCCAATTTTTAGTGGGCATTCCCATATAATACTTTATTGCTACGTCACTTGTGACATGTGACAAATAACGAATCTGGTTATAGTTTCCGTTCTAAATTTTTAATTAATTAATGATTAACCCTTTACCTAGCGTGAAAAGCAGACGACACTTACATACAAAATTATTGAATAGCTAATTTTATTCATTTTTGGCGTCAAAAACATAGCTTATGACCCCTATAACATAGCTCAATGAACTCGTTCCAATGAGGGGCCATAACCTATGTTTTTGAGGCAAAAAATGAAAACATAATGAAAATCAAATGGTATTTTTTTGTAAATAGCGCTTGCCGGTCACCTCGTGTCGGACAGTTTTACGGGTGGGGAAGCCGGGGTGCCCGGAGAGAGCAACGGCGAGCTACTGTCAGACTCCCAAACGTAATAACTCCACACAAGCAGGGTTAGCATTGGTTGAAGACAAGTGCACCATCGACGTGCAGTACGCCTTAGTGCACAGCGCCACCGTGCTCCCAAGTGGGCAATCGGGGTGAAGTGCCTTGCCCAAGGACACAACACAGTTACACCTGGCGGGGGTCGAACCGTGGACCTCTCGGTTTGAAGTACAATGCGTATCACTAAGTCACCGCGCTCCCGATTAAGTATGTATCACCAATCACCATAGGGAAGATACAGTACAGACGTTCTTTTAAAGCGTGTGGAATGGGATTTGGTACACAACTAATCGATGGACGGGCATCACGTGTATTCTTACCTGCCAGTACTGTTTATTTGCACATTGGAATTTAACAACACTTTCAGGAGTCAAGGTCATATCATGTTGGACATTTTACGAGTAGAGAAGTAACCGGAGAGAACCATCGCGCAGCACCGTGTAACTGTTGGACATTCCAACTTATACAAACTCGACACAACTGTTAGCATTGGTTGGAGGAAAGTGTAAAAGAAACGCAGACGACACATACAAATAAAATTCTTGAATAACTATTTTTCTCCATTTTTTGTCTCAAAAACATAGGTTATGACCCCTCATTGGAACGAGCTCGACGAGCTCGTTCCAAAGAGGGGCCATAACCTATGTTTTTGAGATAAAAAATGAAAATATAATGAAAAGTAAATGGCGATTTTTGAGAATAGCGCTGACCGGTTTTTGCCGGAGAGAACCATCGCGCAACACCGTGTAACTGTCGGACATTCCAACTTATACAAACTCGACACAACTGTTAGCATTGGTTGGAGGAAAGTGTACCGTCGTCGTTCCATATCGGTTAATACACAAGGTCACCATGTTCCGTCTTGGGATGCAGGAATGAAGTGTCTTGCCGAGCGACACAATAATGACGTGGGTCAGGATCGAATCGTCGAGCTTTCGACTTGAAGTCCTATACTCTAACCAATCCGGCACCGCGTTCCAACTGCCAAGATATGATATTGCCAGTAAAGAGATAAAATGACAAAAAAATTGTATTTATCCTTCAACATATTTCTTCTACAATTGTATAACGTCATTGGAAATCGCAACCAAGGTTCAATCCCATTCCCATTCATTTAAAACAGCACTTTCTGACGTAGTTTCTAGAAAAATGCTCAGCGTGAGTTTTCTGCAACCAACGTGGGCGGAGGCATCTCTTAGCAATGAATGAGAAATAGGATCGTCCTAAGTTATTTTTCCAACTGTCGACTTGAAAAGCAAATTTGTTTTTCACTTGATATCAGTTCTGCATTATCTCATGTAAACGATATTGCAAACCAAACACTGTTAAAGCTAAACGCTTTTAACCCTTCACCTAATTTGAAAAGCAGACGACACATGCAAATAAAATTCTTGAATAACTTTTTTTCTCCATTTTTTGTCTCAAAAACATAGGTTATGGCTCCTCATTGGAACGAGCTCGACGAGCTCGTTCCAAAGAGGGGTCATAACCTATGTTTTTGAGACAAACAATGAAAAAATAATGAAAAGTAATTGGCGATTTTTGAGAATAGCGCTGACCGGTTTTTTCCGTCACGTTTGGTAAAGGGTTAACAAATTATCAACGTACCAAGAAAAGTTCATATATTCGCATAAGAAGAGGGTATTGTTAACAAAACACGCTATTCGGACGTGGCAACTGTTACTTATTCCGTGTTTCTTATTCGACATCCGTTATCAACCT
The DNA here is from genome assembly GCA_031216915.1 of Pictodentalium vernedei. NCBI lineage: Eukaryota > Metazoa > Mollusca > Scaphopoda > Dentaliida > Dentaliidae > Pictodentalium > Pictodentalium vernedei. The sequence goes on from CM062296.1 coordinate 768,142,840, forward strand.
ATTTTATCGGTTGATAACGAACGTCAAATAAGGAATTGGGGAGAAGTAACGATTGTCACGTCCCCATAAGCTATAAGTTTTGATACCGCAATTGTGGTTACATCGACAGACAGACATACGTGGGAAAAGAGGATAACTCCCTCGTTCAGCGAACATTTCTTTTTCACCAAGAGATATATCCTTATAATAATTAATAGCTGATTCGTTAGTCTTGTGAATTCTATTCTTCACATCGGGGTCCACCTAGTGAAAAACACTCAAGATTTTTTTTTGACTTCGCATCAATACATGCAATTGCCCGTATGGTATTTTGGATTGTGTTTGTGTGGGTGAGGAGTGGGAGCATGAAAATTCACAGACATGGTCGCAATTGCGTCGTGTCGGATACAGACGGGGCGGTAGAATAATCGACTCGTCTTCGGACCGAGAAATGGTTTTCTTCTTTTCTGAACTAGGCCCTGGAGTTGCGAGACTGTCTTAGACTACCAGATATTATCAGTTCTTTCACAATCTCTTCGGGACTAAACCCCCATGCTTCATGGATGGATCCCGTGTGAAATGTTAGCAGGAAAATTCGGTGCTGCGTATTGGGCACTGTGAAATAGAACTGCAGCATTTCCATGTTTTCTTATCGAGTAGATGCGGAACGCGTCCGATGCAGCGATATCCCTGCACTCAACTAAACGACATCGTCCTATTTGTAAAGGCATGCAATGGGGTTTGTATGTTGTTTGTTTTGTTTTCTCATAGAGGTTTAACGACACTTTTAACAACCAGGTTCACATCGTGTTAGACAGTTTATGGGTTAACGAAACCGGAGAACCTCCGAATACTGTTAGATTCCACAACTTACAAACCAAGCACAAGCAGAGTTAGAAGCGATTGGAGGCAAGTGCACCATTGACGTGTAGTATATGCCTTTCAGTTTAACGTCCAATTCTCTAACCAGTAAGCCTCCGCGACCACTGAACGTGTGTGTGGTCGCCTCGGGAATATTCATCTAATCTCTGTACTGAAAGTTTGGTCCGATCTGTATTTGACGGTATGCATTGTTACTTCAGTAAGATTTCTGTTTTGTCCCGGGGATGGGGTAGGATGCAGGTCCCCTTTCCATTTTAGTTTGGTAAAAAATTGAAGACAGTTCTTCAAAAGCTGTAATCTGCTTGACTCTTATTATAGAATGGGAGTTATCGTGAATGGAACAACGTGCAAGTAAAAACCTTCTAACGGAACTTAGTTTTTAGTTTTTTACAAAATATGTGGTGGTGGGGGAGCAGCGGCCACACCTATACGCCTCCTAATATAATCCTCAGTCGATTACAGTTCCTAGGCCTGTTTGTGGGTAACAGATATTCATGTCATTGACAATGCTGTATCTCAATGGGTCATAAAAAGCCCATTCAAACCATCCGGGTGACGCACAATTTAAGGACGAAAACTACTTGCCCAAACACAAAGGCTCTCATCCAGAAAGAAGATTTTGTACTCTGACAATTAACAAATTTAAAGACATTTTTAAGATTTTCTCGCTCTCAAATTGACTAATAATGCATCGAAAAATTAGGGTACTGCAAATCTTCGAAATTCGATTCGATTTGAAATCGTCCGGATGATTCGAGTCGAGAAAAGCCGATTCGAAAATTTTCGAATCGACGAGAAGTTTTCAAAACCCAACAAAGTTCTCCTCTTGAACTATTCTTCTATCATCAGGCCTCCTATCAGGAGACCTGATGATGGAAGAAGAGTCCTAGGAGGTTCCGCTTCTAAAAGTACTTTGATTACGTTCTGGTATATTTCAGGGTTGTTTTTTTTTATTGATTTCCCCCAAACAGTCGAGTTGCCGTGGTATCCTATTTGAGTGCATGGAGACTGACAATATTTACGTTAAAGATGCAGTATCTACAACTTGAAGAGCAATGGGATTCGATTCGGGATTCTATTCGATCCGAAGCTCTCCACCTGATCTTAAAATTCACAGCCTTTTATAAACTTCACGTTCAGCTGTTTATGGATGATTGGCATAATAAAATGTTACCTGAAAGTTTTGAGAATAGCTTTAAAATATACCTAAACCCCTACGGTATGGACACAAGAGTGCCAGGTAAATTGTGAACATATAAACCGAGGACTCAGTTCTCTGCTAATCTTCCCATTCATACTTTCCCTAGGACGTGGAACAATATTGAACCATCCGTTCAAAATTATCCGAGTTCACAATTCAAAAGGGTTATAATCGAACAACTTCTACGTTCATGTCAACTGTAACAATCCAGTATGCCCCGATTGTAGGTAGTAGGTCCGTTTATCTCATCGCCACCTCTCTATTCAACTGAATCATCATCACATCGTCCCCTGAGTTTCAATGTGTTCTATGTGCCTGCTGGCACACGGAGCACATTGGAACTCAGGGGACGACATGCTAGAAAACATAGAATAGATTTCTTACATGACGGAAAGAACCAGTCTAACATGTCATCTGCAGTATGGCTATAAAATGCCCTCTTACGAGTGAACACGCTGTTGTCAGAATTGCCTCAATTGTCACGTCTTCTTCTCGTTTTCATTTCTCTTCTTTCATTTTTCTCTTCTCTCCCTTTCTCTGCTTTTTTTTTCTTTTTTCTTGTTCATTTTTTTTAAAACGGGTATGGCGGGAAGACAGCCATTAGTGGCTTCGCCATCTCCCAGTGGTGCAGTCATGTAGTTCTGAAGTATGCCATCTCTATGTATATTTTTGTTATTAACTGTATACATGTTGTACTACTGAATAAAATCAATCAATCAATCTACCTGATTTTATTTGATTCAAGCAGAATTTGAGTTCCGCTTGGGCCCGCGAAAAGTAAGCTTGGATCCTGCCTGTCGAATCTTGGACGGTGCTGTTGTGAGTCGATTTTGTTTGGAATTATAGTCCTAAAGGGCGTACCTCATTCATCAAACATCGAACTCATTACCATTCCGTCCAAGCGTGGACGAGAACCGCACGCTCTTATCAAAACAAAATAGAAATCCCTGTGACGTGATTCTTGACAGAGCACAACGAGGGTGGAGTTCGGCGGGTCAGGAATCAACGACACGAGTTGGGAGTTTTTTAAGTATTTCACGAGCGCTTGAAATACAGGAAAAACTCCAATAAGGTCCGTTGATTCCTGCCTCCAATGCTCAACCCGAATTGTGTTCTGTATTTTCATCTAACAATCATGTAGATTTTGGCCTGAAAACCGCGAGAAACGGTACGTATCACATAATGTGTTCCGATTCCGTATCATACAGACGACTCATTCTGATTCCGTATCATATAGACAACTCGTTTCCGGTAGCGCTACGGGTTATCATAACAGGCACATGGATACATTCTATGTGCGTTTCAGTGATCGACCGAACATTATGTCCCAAAAATGTTTAAAAATAATTTAACCCTTTACCAAACATGAAAAGCAGACGACAGTTGCAAAAAAGATTTTGAATAACTAATTTTTTAAATTTTTTTTCTCAAAAACATAGGTTATGACCCCTCTTTGGAACGAGCTCGACGAGCTTGTTCCAACTAGGGGCCATATCCTATGTTTTTGAGACAAAAAAATGAAAAAATAATGAAAATTAATTGGCGATTTTTTGAGAATAGCATTGGCCGGTTTTGGGCGTTACGGTGGGTAAAGGGTTAAGATTTAATCTGTTTATGTGGCAGAATTGTTAGATAAATGAATTATCATGATAATGTGCATGTCCTGTGATTTGTATCAGATTCTCGGTGGTGTCCAAAGATGGGATCACAACTCACCGGCAAAGCCGGCTCGTTGAGATCCCATTCTGGACACCACATCGAATCTGATACAAATCACAGGATACGCACATTATCATGATAATCTGTATATAGCACGATTAAACTTGAATTAGGTGAATATAGAACTGTTATCTTTAAAGAACTATATCACATTCGGCGGATTGTTTACTTTCTTGCTTCACATTGTTTTGTGTCGGAACTATTTCAATCACGTCATAACGTCACTCAGTGTGATAAAGTTTGGAATGTTGTGTTCAATCAGATCAGTTCGATTTTCTTCACTTTGTTCTGTTCACTTCGATATTGGTTGTGTTGGATATTCGTTCACTTCGACTTCATTCGAACAGTTCAATCTGTTCATAATTCAGTTGTTTCCAGCCAGTTCATCTTCGTTCATGTTTCGTCTGTTTAGTTAGGTTATTGCATGTAATATTTAGGGGTTAAAGTCCTATCAGGTGAAAAGTTTTATTGTATTTATTAGGCGTTAAGATTAAGTCAAAATTCGTTATGTTTGTTATGTTCACTTCGATCTTGGTTTTGGTGGATCTTCGTTCTGTACCTTTATTGTTTTGTAGTGGTTGGCTGTATATTGTCATATATTTTTCTGTTCAGGTTCTTGCACTAATAATTGGGTGTCATCAGTCCATTTCCATACCCTCGAGTGTATATGTAAAAACACGAAATCCAAATTTTACGGAGTCGGATAATAATCCCATTTACGGAAGTCCTTTTTAAGAATCCCTTTTTGGAAAATGCCCGTGGCTATGGAATCCCTTTTCGTCGTATGTGCCTATGTGCTAGTGCACATTGTGCATTTTCACATAATCACATATCGGCATATCCAGCATGTGCCTATGTGCTAGTGCACAATGTGTCACATTGTGCCTTTTCACATAAGCACATATGACAAAAAAGGGATTCTCCATAAGGTATTCCCAATAGGTATCCTCAAATAATACAATACCAAATCATAGGTATCCTCAAATACCCGTATGTGCCTATGTGCTAGGGCACAATGTGTTGCATTGTGCTTTTCACATAAGCACATATCGGCACATCCATCATGTGCCTATGTGCTAGTGCACATTGTGTCACATTGTGCATTTTCACATGAGCACATCAGACAAAAAAGGGATTCTCCATAAGGTATTCACGATAGGTATCCTCAAATAATACCATACCAAATCATAGGTATCCTCAAATGCCCGTCTGTGCCTATGTGCTAGGGCACAATGTGTTACATTGTGCTTTTCAGATAAGCACATATCGGCACATCCATCATGTGCCTATGTGCTAGTGCACATTGTGTCGCATTGTGCATTTTCACATGAGCACATGCGACAAAAAGGGATTCTCCAGAAGGTATCCTCGATAGGTATCCTCAAATAATACAATACCAGGTTATAGGTATCCTCAAATACCCGTATGTGCCTATGTGCTAGGGCACAATGTGTCACATTGTGCTTTTTCACATAAACACATATCGGCACATTCAGCATGTGCCTATGTGCTAGGACACAATGTGTCACATTGTGCCTTTTCACGTAAGCACATATTGGCATATCCAGCATGTGCCTATGTGCTACCTGTAATGTGTACAATAGAACATAAACTTATTTAGTGGCGTCAGAATAGATACGATAAAAAAGTCATAAAAAGGATTCTGGGGGAAATCCGAACCAGACAAATACTCCTATTCAATCGAACTTACCCCCAGGGGGCCTTCTCGGTACTATAGCACTACGTGCTACTAATATAAGCCAAAGCATGGTGGTCCCAAAAAAAATCCGCATCAATGGAAAATAAAGCAATCTGATCGGTTAGTTAGCGCCAGTAAAGTAAACTGATTGGGTGATCTAGATATATGAAACAACAAGAACGAGTTGTGAAGTCGTTATAACGAGTTGTGAAGTCGTTATAGCGAGTTGGGAAGTCGTTATAACGAGATGACAAGTCGTTATAACGAGTTGTTGAAGTCGTTATAACGAGTCGTGAAGTCGTTATAACGAGTTATGAAGTCGTTATAACGAGTTGTAATGTCGTTATAACGAGTTGTAGATTTAAAAATTGTTTTCCACGACTGGCCCTAATGCTCTTTCGTACCAAATATTCGCTCAGATGCATGGAAATGGGGGTTTGGGATCCTGGAATTTAAAATTTTCGTACCATGGGCCGAACCATGGTCGGTCCGTCATACCGACGACCATCCAACGCCCGATCCAGCCCCCCCCCCCCCACCCCCTTTGAAAATCGTTCCGCCGACCTTGCAACGGTTGTGTGCTCGAAATTTTGTTCGCACCATATGTTATCAATTCACCCAAAACAGCTCAAAACTTGCGTACCAGGTGAAACGATCTTATGTACACTCTCACCCCACACCTTCGCAACCCTTCGATTTGGATCAACATTGACGAGAGAGAGTTAACCCTTTACCTAACATGAAAAGCAGACGACACTTGCAAAAAAAATTCTTGAATAACTAATTTTTTTCATTTTTTGTCTCAAAAACATAGGTTATGACCCCTCGTTGGAACGAGCTCGACGAGCTCGTTCCAACGAGGGGTCATAACCTATGTTTTTGAGACAAAAAATGAAAAAATAATGAAAATTAACTGACGATTTTTGAGAATAGCGCTGGCCGGTTTTGGCCGTTACGTTGGGTAAAGGGTTAAATGGTTATGCACGAAATGTTGCTTTCCAACCTAAATTTTATTGCAACATTTCATCTCAAACATAACGATGAAAATCACGGAAGTGCGCGTACTCCTCACATTTTAACTTTCAACACCGCCTTGTAAGTTGTTTAGCTATAATGTCACACGTAAACATGACATATTTAACATTTTGTTTAAACAAAGCTTTCTCTGTCAGTCCAGATGAACCAAAATGTTTTTAAAAGTTTACCAGTGTGATGTCAATGTGGAAGAGTATCAGACGATCAAGCTGTGTAATACAAGCGCTGATCATGGTTTACCTATATTATTATTTATTTATTGGTGCATGTTTAAGGTCACATACTTAAGCACAATGGCTAATCTTGACCGTGACAGTTTTACGGGTGGGGGAAGCCGGAGTACCCGGACAGAACCACCGAGCAACGACGGGCAACTGTCAGCTCCTCAACATTCTAACTCCGTTCAAGCAGGGTTTCAGAGGTTGAAGACAATGTGCACCATCGACGTGCAGTACGCCTTAGTACACGGCGTCATCGTGCCCCCATGTAGAAAACCGGGATAAAGTGCCTTGCCCAAGGACACAACGCGGGTCGTCCCGGACGGGGATCGAACTCGGGACCTCTAGCATAAAAGTCCAACGGTCTACCACTGAGCCACCACGCTCCCTCGTGGTTTACCTAACGTAACAGCCAATAACGACCAGCCCTATCCACAAAACTCGCCATTCAAATTCTATTTCATGTTTTTTTATTTTATTTTTTGCCTTAAAAAAACATAGTTTATGGCCCCTCATTGGAACGCGCTAGTTGAGCTCGTCCCAATGAGGGCCATAAACTGAGTTTGCTAAGACTTGAAATCAAAACTTAATTAATCATGAAATTTTTGTACGTGTCGTCGTGGCGACTCAGTTTCTGGTTATTTCAATAATAAACATAAACTGGGAGTTAGGGGGCGCGGTGGCTCAGTGGGTAGATCGTAGAGGTGCAGGCTACGAGCCGAGAGGTCCTCGGTTCGAACCCCACCTATGGCAACCGCGTTGTGTTCTTGAGGAAGACACTTCAACCCCACTGCCCACGTTGGGGCACGGTGGCGCTGTACACTAAGGCAAACTGCACGTCGATGGTGTACTTGTCTTCAACCAATGCTAGCCTTGCCTGTGTGGAGTTAGTATGTTGGGGAGCTTGATAGTTGCTCGCCGTTGCTCAATGGTTCTCTCTGGGTACCACCCGTAAAACTGTCCGACACGAGGTGACCCTGGCTGTCGAAAGTGTGATTAAACCCCAATAAATAAATAACTGAGAGTTAAATTCTTCTGTAAAAAGCATCAGTTTTAAATCGTATTGATATAAACTCAATAGGGTGCTCGGTGGCTCAGTAGTTACGGCATCGGATTTCTAACCGAAAGGTCCACGGTTCGACTCCCACCAACTTGGGCAAGGCACTTAATCCCGATTGTCAACTGGAAGCACGGTGGAGCTGTGTCCACGGTGCACTTGTCTTCAAACAATGCTAATCCTGCTTGTGTGGAGTAAGTACTTTAAGAACGCTGACGGTTGCTCACCGTTGCTAGGTGGTTCTCTCCAGGTGGTCCGACTTCCTCCACCCATAAAACCATCCGACACGAGGTGACCCTAGCTGTTGAAAGCGTCGTTAAACCCCAATAAAATAATATAAGCTCAATAACCCTGACAATACGGTCCACTGTTGCCGGTAATTCTTTGAAAGAGTTTTATTCACCACTAGATAAATACAACAGCGAAGAATACGTCCTCGTCATCGTAAAATTACGAGAAGTGAGGATACTCTGCTTCACCCGCCCACTGAACCATACAGGGATGTAGCCAACATTTTTTTTTTTTGGGGGGGGGGGGTGGGGGTCGCCCACGATGCAACTCAAGGATGAGAATGTCTGGCTAAAAACTAAAAAGACAGAAAACTGACCCCCTCCCATAATCTCCTCCAACTTGACTTTTGGTCATCGGTGGTGGTGGTGGTGGTGGTGGTGGTGAGGTGGTGGTGGTTGTGGTTCGGTGGTGGTGGTGGTGGTGGGGTGTATTCAATATTTGATATCAGCAGTGATCAAAGATTTCATGTTGAGGGAAAGTGAACCAAATTCAATGTAGGCATGTATTAGATTGTTGTAGAGAATATCGGACGCGGACCTTTGGGATTCGGGGAGGGGGGTGGCGGCGTACGACCCACATGACCCTCCCTGACTACACACTTGCCATAGCTTACGGCGCTTCAAAATAAGACATTAATCTTTTCCACACCCTTTAATTTCAGTCCGAAGACAACAGTGCCCACAGATACACGTGATGGAACTTTAAGCATTTTTGGTCTTCGTGCCATCAGAATAACAGTCAGGTTACGTTATGTTATAGGAATGCTATTCTTAAGAAATACACTCAGCATGGGAGCCAACGTCAGGCGAAATTAATTGCAGTAATATGCCGATATCCAATAAAATAATCATTACTACTTTATGAAATTCTTCCTTCTGTATATAAACGTCTGCATCAGTTTATTGTCATTCACATAGAACAGCAAGCGTTCTTGGCAAAACCAAGCTGTCGATTTTAAACATCAAACTACGTAGAAAATTTTAAACTGAAACATCATTACGCAAATATACTATTAAAAAAAAGTAGGGGAAATTTGATAAAAGTGAGATATATGAAGAAATATATTTATATTTTCACCAAAAAGACAGTTGGGGCATTGCACTGTGACATCTTGCGAATGATTTCAGCGATAGTTGGGTGTCTAACAAGCACACATTCCACGCACTAAGCTGTAGAAGACATGGGCGGTCAGTCAGGGAATTTACCACATTCAGTCCAGGAGCTCAATACCTTGTAAATCCTCCTCGGTTCGCGAGACAAGCGCGGATTCGACGTGGCATACTCCTCGCTAAACGTCCAATATCAGCTTGACTGATGTTATTCCATTCTTCCCGCAGTGCAGCGGCGAGTTCCAGGACATCGGTAGGGGGCTGTTGGCGTTGTCGTAGGCGCCTGCCAAGCAGACGTGCTCGATTGGTGAAAGGTCTGGTCTTAGTGCTGGCCAACGCAGCGTAGTGATGTTCTGCTCCTGGAGGAACTCTGTAACGACGCGGGTCCTGTGTGCTATTGCATTGTCATCTTGGAAAATAAATCGACGGCCGTGAAGTCGTGCAAATGGTACCAGATGAGCTACTAACATGTTGTCACTGCAGTACTACCCTGTGAACGCCCTTGGATGGATGTGATGCTGTTTTGCTTGTCATGGTTATGCCTCCCCACACCATAACCGATCCACCACCAAAACGATCGTGCTGCCTATCGGTTACGTCATGGTATCGTTCGTTCAAGCAGCCGCCACACTCTGTTTCGCCTGTCGTGGAAGTGGAGAGTGAACCTCGATTTATCGGAAAACATAATGTTGCTCCACCGACGATCGTCCCAGTGCTGTCGTGCTCCACACCAATTACGCCTTGCTGCGATGTGACGTTAACCTTTTACCTAACATGAAAAGCAGACGACACTTGCAAAAAAAATTCTTGAATAACTAATGTTTTTCATTTTTTGTCTCAAAAACATAGGTTATGACCCCTCATTGGAACGAGCTCGACGAGCTCGTTCCAATGAGGGGTCATAACCTATGTTTTTGAGACAAAAAATGAAAAAATAATGAAAATTAATTGGCGATTTTTGAGAATAGCGCTGGCCGGTTTTGGCCGTTACGTTGGGTAAAGGGTTAAGTCAAACGTGGAATTATTCGAGGTCGTCGAGCATACAAATCCCAGCTGTGTATGCGATTTTGGAGTGTCTGACCGCTGTCCAATTTCTGAGGCACTTTGATGGCGGTTACGTAATACTGTTGTTCGGATGAACGATTCTGGTCAGCAGTTGTCGTCCATGGAAGACCTGACCGACGTCTTTCATCACCATTACTTGCCTGACGGTACCGTGACCACAACCCGCTAATCACCGATTGGATAACGTTGAGAATCTGAGCCACTGCAGTCTGTCTGTTACCAGCTTCCAACATGACAACGGCACGTGAACGTTCGCCACGTGTCAGTCTTCGCATACCTTAAAAGTTACGTTTCGACCAGAAACTATTTATGAACGAGTTTATACCAAAAAAAGAACGATGAGACCTCCGAAAAAGCCCATCCAGTACAAATGAAAATTTCAAAACGTACCCCACAGACATTAACGCGGCGCTCGTACGAAAAACCTGCACGAAGTTTTCGGGGCCGGTGACATTCATGATCAACACTAAACTTGGTAACACATTGATGTGTCCAATCACGCGTATCCAATACCATTCTCCGAAAATATCAACATCAGTTTGGATATCCCCAACAACAAAGGAATGTTTTTTTGCGCGTGGAGGCGCGCAGGGACGGTATGGGAAACAAGCCCCTTTCGACCATCTGCGACTGTAAATGATTGATTTTCACATGTCTATGCGTGTCAAAGGAGGAAAAGGTTCAGGTACTCGGCAGGTGTCTCCGGTTGCGGTGTGATGGCTTCGCTGACATATCGCGGTTGGACCCTCGGGTGAGGACCAGTGTGGGCGGTTAGGTCCTCTCACAAAGGTACTACCTCTCCCCGAGGGTGCAGTGATTCTAGGTTTTCAGGCGAGTAGATCGTTTTTCAGGCAAGTAAAGTCTGCCACTTCTGGGGTGATTTTGATTGATGTTGACTGATGTTGATTGATGGCCATCACTGGCAAGTATAGTCTGCCTCAGGCTGTCTCTATTTGGTTGGACTCTTTGCAAGAAAACAACAACGACCCCTTTCGTGGACCACCAGAAAGAAGACACGAACGTCCCTGGTTCGGGGGCAGGCCTGCATTGTAATCCTATTGGGTTGGGACAAAAGATGCGCAAGGCGCTTACAAAAAGGGGTAGAGGCGGGAATATCCCCAACTTTTTTTGAATAGCATATATACATGGACTACTGGAGCCTCTAGTGGTGTCTGTGGTTTCGTAATTTTTCGCAGTAGTATTTATTATGCCCCTGACCGCCTCAGGAAGTTCGGTGGGTTTCTAATAGAGGTCTCCAACATTTTGAATTATAACTCTGGCATAGGTTGTTGGATTTTGATGCCCTTTGGTATGCTGATAGACCAGCATGGACGAAAGGAAAACCACAAATCGCGTTTTTTTTTCCACAAATTAATGTACAGTTATGGCCCTTGCATGTCTTAGAAAACTAAATAATTGAACGTTTTGCATTATAACTCTGACATCGGTTGTCAGCTTTTGATGTCCTTCGGTATGCTTAATCATCATGTGGGGCATTATATCTACATATCACAAGTTTCGTCTATACATTCACACCATAGTTATGGCCCTTGCTAATCTTAGAAAGCTCTCTGTACGAACGTGTTTCATTGGAACTCATTTGTATGCGTATTTTGATGTCCCTTGGTATTGTGAGAGAATGGCATCCATGGGGAGATGGCATTCACATATTGTATGTTTGGTCCACGCATACAGAATAGAGTTATGGGACTTTTTTATTAGGGTTTAGCGACACATTAACAGCCAGGGTCACATCATTTCGGTGACAGTTTTACGGGTGGAGGAAGCCGGGGTAGGTATCGGAGAGAACCACCGAGCAACGACGAGCAGCTGTCAGCTCTCCAACATCGTAACTCTGAACTCTGCGCCGCGGCACATCAGGGTTAGATTGGTTGAAGACATGCGCACCTTCGAAGTGCAGTATGCCTTAATACACAGCGTCATCATGCCCCCATGTAGGCAATCGGGGTTAAGTGCCTTGCCCAAGGACACAACGCGGGAGCGCGAATCAGTCGCTGAAATGGTTACCCATCCAACTACTAACCGCGCTCGACGTTGTTTAACTTCGGTGATCTGACGAGAAAGGGTTACCGCGACGCCACCGCACCCCTAGTTATGGGACTTAGAAGAATAGGAAAAAGAACGTTTTGCATTATAACTCTGGCATCGGTTGTCAGATTTTGAAGTCCTTTGGTATGGTGATCGACCAGCATGTAGGGCATAATTCCATAAAGTTTAACATTTTATCAAACAAGAAAAGAAAACGGCACTTAGAAAAAAACGAAACAGCATGAATATTTTTAATTTTTTGCCTAAAAAATATTTGCCTCGACGAGATCGTTTCAAAGGCGGTTAAGTTGGTTAACACTTTACCCAACGTAACGGCTAAAACCGGCCAGCGCTATTCACAAAAATTGCCAATTAATTTTCATTATATTTTCGTTTTTTGTCCTAAAAAACATGGGTTATGACCCCTCTTTGGAACGAGCTCGTCGAGCTCGTTCCAAAGAGGGGTCATAACCTACGTTTTGAGACAAAAAAAAAGAAAAAAATTAGTTATTCAAGATTTTTATTGGCAAGTGTCGTCTGCTTTTCATGTTAGGTAAAGGGTTAAGAGGATAATGGTTACGTACTACCCCCCCCCCCCCCCCCCCCACACACACACACTTATAGCGTAGTGGCATATCTCAAATCGGCTCCTCGGACTCTGTCACATGACAAACATATTTTTCAATTCATACGTAAACAATTACAAGAAATAGAACAGAAAATAATAATTTAGTCCCCACAAAGTAGATCTTCTGTTTCTCAGGCCATTTTTTGTAAAATTGCATGTAGGCGGGCGATTTGTTATTTTATTTTTTATTTTTGTAATTATTTCTTTGCCGCCAAAAGTTCATGTTCTTGGTTTGTTTTATGTTTTAGGCCTCATAATCTACAGAATAGCATGGGTGGTGGAGTATATCGTCCCTTGAGTGCAGCAAGGTTTTGCAAGACTTGTTGCTCTCAGGGGACAAATTTATTATTTTCATGAACTTGGGTAAAATATCAGACATAAAACATTTATTTTTTTTTAAGTTTGCATTGGTTACAAAAAGGGATCACGTGGTAACCAACAGGGCCATGCGAGAGAGTCTGATAAACAGATTTTCAACTTTTTAGGCCTTATGGCCTTTCAAGTCATTTGGGCTATGAACATAATTATACTACTTTTTCAAAATAGTCAATAAATGTTTCCAGTGTACTCAAAAACTGACTGTTTCTGTAAGAAAGCAACTTTCGACATGGGCGATGTCATTTTTTTTAACAATTTGAGCCCTGGTGGTATCTTCCAGATCATTTCAACGGCAGCACTTGGAAGAGTCCATATTCATTATTTGGGGGTAGATCAAATAATATTTTCAACGTGCAGTCTCGGAAGATATTGCATGATTGGTTTACCACACACATGAACTTAGCGCCCATCCTATTTAATAAAGGTATGACGTTTCATGTTCCTGGACTGGAAAAGAAGCCTCTCGTCTTCAAAGGGTAAAAAGTTGGACATAATGAGTAAGTCGATTACGTTTATTCTGAAAGCAAAGGTTGTTTCACTGTGAATGAACACACCTCTCTAAGTGTTTCGAATGACTAAACTTTAAGCGTTCATACACTGATGTCGAAATTTCGAGCAGAAAATTTTTCCCATAATACAACTAAGAATTTAACCAATTCATTCTTGTTTGACATGTACGGCGGCGTAGAAGCGACATGTGATGCTTAGTTACTAAATTGAATTTTCAATTTACTAAATTGAATATTCAATTTACTAAATTGAATATTCAATTTATTACAAGACTGTTTATTCAATTTATTACGAGACTGTTTATTCAATTTATTACAAGACTGTTTTTTCAATTTACTAAATTGAATATTCAATTTATTACAAGACTGTTTTTTCAATTTACTAAATTGAATATTCAATTTATTACAAGAATGTTTTTTCAATTTATTACGAGAATATTTATTCAATTTATTATAAGACTGTTATTCAGTTTACTAAATTCAATTTATTACAAGACTGTTTATTCAATTTATTACAAGACTGTTTTTTCAATTTATTACAAGACTGTTTTTTCAATTTACTAAATTGAAAAAACAGTCTTGTAATAAATTGAATAAACAGTCTCGTAATAAATTGAATAAACAGTCTTGTAATAAATTGAATATTCAATTTACTAAATTGAATATTCAATTTATTACAAGACTGTTTATTCAATTTATTGCGAGACTGTTTATTCAATTTACTAAATTGTATATACAATTTAGTAAATCGAATATTCAATTTATTACAAGACTGTTTATTCAATTTATTACAAGACTGTTTATTCAATTTATTACAAGACTGTTTTTTCAATTTAGTAAATTGAATATTCAATTTAGTAAATTGAATATTCAATTTAGTAACTAAACATCACATGTCGCTTCTACGCCGCCGTAGACATGAGAGAAAGGTTTGCTTCACTATACATGAGGAGCACAGTAGCTCAGTGATTACAGAATTGGACTTCAAACCAAAATGGCCACGGTTCGATCCCCGCTAGGGGGTGATTGTATTGTGTCTTTGGGCAAGGCACTTAATCCCGACTGCCCAAGTGGGGCACGATGGCGCCGTGTACACGCTAAAAACTAAAGTGTTAAAAACTACACTTGAAGTGCTGTATTTAACACTTACTAAGTGCTGAACTAGCACTTTGTTCAAGTGTAGATATCCCAGAACTTGACAGGTGTTACAATAATACCACTTGACAAGTGTAATGTCGCGACACTTAAAAGGAAACAACGCAGATGACGCGGATCAGGCTCGAACTCTCGAGCCTGATCCGCGTCATCTGCGTTGTGTCCTTTTAATTATGTACCCACCAAGCGCAAATCAAATTATGGACGATTCTGGAAGAACCACCAATGCTAGACACATGGGAAGTGCTATCCATTCAAGTTTCAGATGTCTGACGATTGTAATGTCTAAGTGCTTAAAGCATTGCACTTTCAGTGTTAAAATCAAACCCTAAGAGTTTGAATGGGTTTGACACCTTGAAAGTGTCAGTTTTAACACTTTAGTTTTTAGTGTGTAATAATGCGTACTGCACGTCGATGGTGCACGTCATCAACCAACACTAACCCTGCTTGTGTGACCGTGCGGGAGCAGCGGCGAGCAAGTGTCAGTCTCCCCAACGTGCTGGAGTTAGCACGTTGGGGAGTCTGACACTTGCTCGCCGCTGCTCGGTAGTTCTCTTGGGGTACTCCGGTTTCCCCCACCCGTTAAACTGCCCGACATGAGGTGACACTGGCTGTCGAAAGTGTCATTAAACCACAATAAATAAATTCACCGTACTTAAACACTCTTCTCTAAGTATTTCGAATGATAAAACTTTAACCCACTGCACACTGATGTCGAAATATCATAATTTAACCCTTTACCTAACATGAAAAGCAGACGACACTTGCAAACAAAACTCTTGAATATCTAATTTTTTTCATTTTTTGAGACAAAAATGAAAAAAATAATGAAAAATAATTGACGATTTTTGTGAATAGCGTTGGCCGGTTTTTGGCAGTTACGTTGGGTAAAGGGTTAATGAAATCTGCCGAGTGGGCTTTGTACATTTTATTTGGTGCTGCTAACAATAACAAAGTAGACTCTGTGAGACGGCTACCCCCCCCCCCCCTCCGCCACACACACACACTTCCGGGCCACGGCAAGGCCCGGAGGTGTGGGAGGGGCTGTGTGGCCGTCTTACAGAGACCACTAACAAAGCAGAGATCTGAAAAAGATGTGGACTTTAGGAGCAAGCCGTTATGGTAATAATTATTTTCTAAGGCCTGGAGGGCTAGTTTTCGCCCTCCTTCATTTTTTAAGGCGAGCAGTTGGCGAGCGAATAAATCGCTAGCCTGAAAATGCCAGGCCAACGCAACTGAGGAAATTTAACCAATTCAATCTTGTTTGAAAGAGCTCTCTGAGCTCTGTCAAACAAGATTGAATTGTTCAAATTCTTAGTTGCAATATTATGGGTAAAATGGCTGCTTCAAATTTTTGTTTTTGACATCGGTTTACAGAGGATTAGACAGTAACAGCCATTTCAGTACATCTTACGTAAAATGATGGTTGTCAGGGCATTTACTGTATTTTAATGCTATTTTTGTGCTTAATAACTGCGGTAGTGATGATAAACATGGACAATATGAATGTCTTCACATCATCAAAACTTTAAACGAGTCTTTTCAGATGTTATCGACTCTAAGAGAGAGCAAACCAAAATACTTGACACGAGCTTCAGTACAAATATCACCGCAAAAAATACGAAGAATTATAATCTGCAACATATGGATTGAGTTGGAAAGTTATCACCAGCTACAAAAAAGCAGAAAGGCGGTAGTGTACAAAAAGAGTGAACTTATCGATGTACGTAAACTTTAACTGACAGGCAATTCGCCGCCTCAGTTCCAATGTGTTCTATGTGCCAGTAGGCACATAGAACACATTGGAACCTGGGGGTCGAATTGTCAAATGAAGTGGGTGCTGGTTACGAAACCAAACGAATACTGAAAACGAAAAGAAATGCGGATAAAAGCAATCTCTGTGTCAAGATGACTATGAGAAGTCTAAATGGTTTCTGGATGGAATTTGGCAACAAATGTGAATACACAACCGATACGTCATTAGTATAAACTGTTATGTCCGTAGTCGTGCCGCAAGCAGCACAGCAAAATGCACAGGTCTGCGTGTTTGTTCCATATGTTCATAAAAATAGTCGGAGACAATGAAGCAGAAAGAAAATAACATCACGAAAATCACATTTGGCGGAGAGAAACACGAAAAACATAATTCAAGCCACAACATATACGATGAACTTATTTTTGTTTAGACAGAAATCGCTTCAATACAAAAGCCAAAAAAGCCAGGAGGTTGAAAAACAAAATTAAGAATAAAATAAAAACAAGAAAGAAACAATGCTTTTGTAAAGAGGGAAACAGATCAACATCACTAATTCTGTCCAAAAAAAACAAAACATATTTCGGTGCGATAAAACATTTCAATGCTCTGAAAGATGTTGATATGCCGCCACTGTCATATGGATGCAGGGTAGGAACATTTAGTGCTCTACCTATACTCAAACCATGCCTAATCTGAGAATGTGTCTACTCACCTCATAATTAATAATAGTTAATACTTTAATGCATTGCACTATAATGGCAGTTGCATAATACAAAAATAACAAATTAGAAGACACAATAAACATGATGTATAATATAAAGTCCTGGTGACTTTTTTCTTTAACAAAGTGATCTCGTTTACAGAAGAATGACCAGATCATGTTAGAAATAATATTAATCGATTTACTATCACAGTTTTTCAATATATAATAGTATTTCTCCGAATCATTCAATTGTTTAAATACTTCGTTTTCTTTTACAATTTCTTCGAACTCCGTTTCCCTAATTTCGACGTATGCCTCACAATCCATATCAAAATGTTTTTCGCTATCTATTTCATCGATATCGCATACCTGGCATCTTCTGTTATTCACGGGCGTTGGGGGTTGTTTATGTCTACCCTTTTCTATTTCTAAATTACGGTCACTAACCCTCAGTCTAGTAAACAGTTCCTGTCGAGATCTGGTGGATTTCAGATAAGGTTCAAGCTTGTATTGATTTTTAACTAATCGATACGTTCGTAACTTATTCCTGCCTTTCATTTTGTCATCATTAAGCATGTCTGTAGTAATCTTTCTCTATGCTGAGATTTTAGTATATCTTTCATGCAATTTCCGTTACTATTAGTTAACGTATTAGCATCGGAAACTCTAATATTATAATGAGATATCTGAGTTATCCAAGTTTTGATCGTCTCCTTGAATGAGTTGGAGAGTACGTTATAGCCACAATTTTGGATAATTTATCGACATATTTATAGAGATGTAAGATGGTATCGTTCACAATAGGATATCTACCCTACTCTCCTCGTGCTGCGTGATTAGATGCTTTTCTATTTAACATTAATATTTGTTTACAGAATTTCAAGTGGGCTTGTTCACCGGCTGTGGTGTCCCAAAAGGGATATTAACCCTTTACCTAACGAATCGCCCGCATCCGCCCGCATCCGCCCGCGTAATATGCAAACTGAGCAGTTGAAAAAATTAAATTTTTCAAAATATTTCAACAAAACCATATCATGTGACCCCTCATTGGAACGAGCTCAATGAGCTCGTTCCAATAAGGGGTCACATGATATGGTTTTGTTATTTAAAATAATAACGTTTGATATCGTCTGCGTAAAGTGGAGATTCCACCCAAGCAATAATTGCAAATTTGTTACAAAGCATAACAATCACAAGCAAAGTTTCAGCCAATGGACCTCCGGGTTAAACCCGGAGGTCCATTGGTTGAAACATTGCTTGTGTTTTCTGTCCATATGTACAGACTTTGGGTGATAACTCCACTCCACGTGTGATTTAGTTACAATCCACTCTCCACGTACTCTACTTTCCAAAATATATTATAAGAACAAAAAATGTGTTTTTGTGGTTTTAAGTGTGTGTGTGTCAGATTTGTACTTCGCAAAGTGCATTCTCTTTATATTCTGTTGAATAAAATGTGTATACTTCTTTCTTATCCGGTTATTATGTTGGCTGAGACAATGACAGTCTACAAGGATTTGGGTAACTGCCTGATTGCTTGTTGGCTGTATATTTTTTAAACTATATTAACTGTGTGAACTGTTAAATATTTATGAATATGTTTCTTCGGTTTGAGAATTTTTAATAAGATTTTGGCGTTTTTCCCTGTTGCTTTTATGTTTTATGCATACAAAGTAAGTGAAATAATTGAGGATGTGAGGAGTTGTTGTCTCTACGAGATTTATCCTGGGAAGTTTTCAGCCGGGTAAGATTTTGTTCAGGCGAGATATTGTCTGTATCCCTTATTTAATAGAGCATCGGTGACTTTCAAAAATATGCGACGCTGTGATGCTTGTATGCATGGACATTATACGATGAGCAGTGAGGATGGGTGGGGAATTAGGAGAGCATGCACCCTTGTGAGACTTTCTGACCATGTAGCTAAACATTGTTATAACAAAAAAGGACACACTTTTTAATCGGTGCAATTTCGTCCATTGAGTGGAACAAAGCGTCATCGGAAATATTAAAGCTTTGCCGATAGCGCCTTGTTCCATTCAAGGGACAATTTATGGCGAACATCGTTTAGCAATCTTCGTCTGAAGGCCACAACGGATAGAGTATGATTTCAGAGAGAGCGAGGAGAAAATATCCAGAAACATCGACGTAACAATGCGGGTCCCAAAATGAGGATTGTGTGAGAGCAAATGGTTTTTTAAAATCCTGCCAGTACCGATTTAGTAACTCGCCAGAAACTCGAGGGACCGGGACTTCAGGGACTTCAGGAGCTCCAGGGGCAAGGAGCAGTAGGGCTTCGGGGACAGGGACGGCGCCTCCCCCTTCTAGTTTATCTCTCAGTTAAAAAAACACTATTGTAATAAACCAACCATTATTGTAATAAACCCATTTCTGTGATAAATTACGCGTCCATTATATGGTCGGACATTAGGTAACGATACTATCCTATATTTTAAGGATACTAAACCCACGGAATCCCCCTTTTCGTCGTATGAAGCAATGAAAGCTATGAAAATGAGCACGATGCGCGCAAAATCATACGTCTCAAAATGAAAGCTATGACAATGAGCGCAATGAGCATCTCTTCATACGTCTCATACCCTCATTAAGGATACTATCCTACCTTTATTTGGGAGTGTTTTCGGGAGTGTTTGGTCAGTTTTCTGAAGATTGTCGGGTTGTTTGGATTAATTCGATATCTATTGTCGGGTTGTTAGGGGTGAGACGGAGCACGTGTCCCCATAACAACACGCGCTGCGCATACGCACTCCTACCACCTATTATCATGATAATGACATCACAACCTGGCCACCCACGTGCACTATCATGACAACCCAATATGACCGCCCAATCACGTGACGTGACGTCACTTCCGGTGTCCTGCCCCGGGGTCCTACAAAATGGCTCAACTCCTCCTCCACAATCTCCTCCTATACTGCCTGTTCTAGTGATTCCGCCTTTTCCAGAACCTGTAATCCCAAATTCATCACTTCCACTTCTTCCAACATCTCCACCATCTATATTATCATACCGTCTAGCACTACTCTCTTACAGTATTCTCAGATAGCTTTCTCTGCACAATCACCCTGATGTACTAATTCATGACCTCCTCTCTTCCTCAGCCTAATCCCTTTCAATCCTCCTAAACCCCATTCCTCTTCCTACCCAGTCTCGCATCTTATTCTTCGGCTTCCGTGCGACACTACCAACCCGCCACATCCATCGTATGTACCTCTCTCCATCCAACGTTTTGACCTCTTTTAACTCCACCTCATTTTTGTTCACTGTTAGTTGTTAACATGTCAAATTAATGAACAAGAAGATATTCTTATGACTAAGAAATATGCGACAAATGAGTTTAGATGCCCAAAACAAGCAGAAACAGAGGCATTTGCCCATCCCCAAAGGCGTCAGGGGACTATGGTACACTGCATTTCTGGAAGCGGAGATTACGCATGTTGGTAAACGTTCCAACCGGATAAAATAGCACCCCTCCCCAACACCCCCGCCTTCTCCATGTTGGGCACTGCACTATCATGGTAATGACGTCACACGATTGAGTTACCAGGATAATCCGCGTCTATGTAACACGACTAGGTCATTCTATGATAAATCCCCGGGAGTTGGGGGTGGGGGTGGAGGTGTCTCCTCGCCTTAAACAGAGCAGAAACCTTTAGTATAAATTTTACATACCTTTATGCGGCAATATATGGTAAGTGGCAAAGTCCATCTGCAATAGCTGTAACTGGAATTAGTATACAGAAGTTATAACATTATCGGTTAATTTGTTGTAACATAACGGGTTGAAAAAAGTTATAACATTATGCGTCGATTTTTATAACATAACGGGTTGAAAAAAGTTATAACATTATGCGGAGTTTATAACATTATCGGTTGTTTACTACATTTTTTGTAACATTATGCGTTGGTGTAACATTATGCGGCGTTGTAACATTATCGGTTGTAACAAGCCCTTTCTACTGCGTCACGCGCAAGCTTTATCGCCAAAAATCTAAGTCATCGCGATATGACATGAAAAGGTTGTCTTCACAACTCTATAGCTATCTAAATCATAATCAATCCGTGAATTACTTTTTATAAAATTTGATTTCTCTCGGACATACATATACTTCATTTTATTCCAATACTATCACTACAATTTTTTGGTCATAATTTAAAAAAGTGGAAATTGAGCTCACAATTCTGAAATCACAGACATACACACACAAACACAACGGTCACAATCACATGTAGTGAGCTCAATGAGCTCAGGCGTCACGAGCCTAAGTTCTCGCCAATGGAAACACTCATCTCATATCATTGTGGGGCCTGAGTTATCTTGCATTTTCGATGCGTCATACGATTACTTAGGGTGGTAGTACATAGTGTCAATGCTGTCGGGTGCCATTTTAGCCAACTGCACTGAAAAAATTGATTTGGCATAAAAAATCTTCGTTGACTAAAATTTCAGTTCCCCAAAAGTTTCTTTCACTTGTGAAGGAAAACCACTGCAGCAGTGAAGATCACGATCGATGACAAAACAAATAAAATAAACAAAGTATGTTGTTACTTCTTTTGCCAATACGGTGTTGAAAATAGAGTTTGTGCAAACTTTCAATGTTAATTGTCAGTGAGTGGCAATGAGGCATTTGGGCAAGACACTTAACCCAAACTGTCCACATAGGGGCGCGATGACGCCGTGTACGAAGGCGTACTGCGCGTCGATAGTGTGCATGTCTTCAACCAATCTAACCCTACCTGTGCTGCAGTGCGGAGTTACGTTGTTGGAGAGCTGACAGCTGCTCGTCGTTGCTCGGTGGTTCTCTCCGGGTACTCCGGCTTTTCCTCCACCCGTAAAATTGTCACCGACACGATATGACCTTGGCTGTTAAAGTGTCGTTAAACTTTAATAAATAATAAATAAATAAACTTTGAGGCATTGTGTTTTCTTCAGTAAAACATTGTAGGTTATCAACTTTACAAAAGGCTGCATTTAATAAGATAAATACTTCATACCGTCGCGAGTCACTCGCGACGGTTTAAAGTATTTATCTAATTATATATTGCTTTTTGTAAAGACTCGCGACCCATTAAATCCAGTGGATTAACAGTAATTAGTCGATTAAATTTATTTATTTATTGGTGTTTAAGGTCACATACGTATGCACAATGGCTAATCGTGACCATGACAGTTTTACGGGTGGAGGAAGCCGGAGTACCAGGAGAGAACCACCGAGCATCGACGAGCAACTGTCAGCTCCTCAACATTCTAACTCTGTTCAAGCACCGCTTAAGCAGGGTTACAGCGGTTGAAAAATGTGCGCCATCGACGTGCAGTACGCCTTAGTACACGGCGTCGTTGTGCCCACATGTAGGCAACCGGGATAAAGTGCCTTGCCCAAGGACACAGCGCAGGTCGTTCCGGACGGGGATCGAACTCGGGACCTCTAGCATAGAAGTCCAGCAGTCTACCACTGAGCCACCGCGCTCCCAGTCGATTAATTTGTTGTTGTCTGAGTAAAACAACAGGGATATGTGTAAGAGAGCAGGAAGTCTCGAGTTGTCTCCCGCACAGGTCATTCAACTTTTCTTATAAAATCAGGGTTCCAATCCCTTTTAAAAAGGCTGAAATTTAGCAAATGAATTTATTTGTTTCCCAAAACAAATGGTCTGAGGAGGGGGAAATTTAATAGAGAAGGATTTGAAAGACTAAAATAAAGACAACTTAATGGTAACAAAGAACGCCAAACAGACAGGCGAAAATGTTTCACAATTCAGCTTTAAATTCGAATGGAAGAGAGAATATTCAGCTAAAATGTTTTACTTTGATATACCACCAGAGAGAGGGGAATAAATAAATTAACAAGACCTAAAAGGAAAAGTATTACATGGGATAAGCACCGAGCTGTGGTGATGAGAAAAAACATTTAACAGAGATAAAATAATTATAAGCGGACAAAGGACTCCAGGGTAGCCTAATAGTACGGCAGTCATCCCAACAAACTATTTGGGGAGCTGCGGAGGCGTCTATCCACCCCTATAAACCATAAAACAGGGGATGAATAATAACCCCTCCATCTAAAAAAACGCACGTTGCTTACCTGAAACGTATCTAGAACGTTGATGAGTTGGGAAGGGAGAGAATCTAACTCTCTTACATACGAACCGACATCATTCAGCCTGACCATAAATTGAATCAGTGACACAGATATAACTTGGGTGACCGCCCTTTGCACCCACCGAGGATTTCGTCTGAACTTTCGTGTTCTGTTGGATTTTTAAAATAATTTTCAGTTCATTATTCAAAACTATATCGGTTTATTTGGATCAGACAGCGAAATACACCCCCTCAATGGGAGGAATTACAGCGTTGATTGACTTGATACCATCTTGGTGGGTGCAGTTTAAGCGACGACGATTTTCGCTGACGTTCCAGGAATCCAATTTATAGGGATCGGTGGATTTATAGTGCTCTCATTACAGAACTGGACAAATAATTTCGACTGACTCGCAATCTGGTCGAAATTATCAGCCCATTTTCCTGTCCACAGCACTATAGAATCGCACCTGTGAAGATATTGCTTCTCGATGCAGTTTTTGTTTATTTTTTTTACTTCAGTTTGAATTTCAAAATATTTTATTTTGACCCACTCGAGCGAATGCTCCAGGTCATGGTCTGGTCGAAAAGGAGGACGCTTTTGCTATCACATGCGTTTCTGCCCAGACCGCCCAGGCTGAACCGCCCTCACTGTATTGCCCAAGCCGTACCCATCGTTTTACCTAGACTACCCCCATACCTGATAGACCTGTCGACTGATGAAACTCAAATCGTCTCCTGTCGATGCTTAACGGGCTATTATCCATCGGTCATTGATGTGATAGATAAATATAGGTTCTTAACACCATGTGGGTTTCCGAGATGGTGTGTCGTATCGAAGTCGACACCTCGTCTCTGGGTCCTATATCGACGGACTCGCCGAGGTCTCGACGTCGATACACCATCTCGGAAACCCACGTGGTGATAATAAGCAATTTATCTTACAATTTATCTTACAATACTCCTCTCATTCGCAACTTGTTCACCTGTGGATGGGATTGGGTACTGTTTTAACCCTTTACCCAACGTAACGGCCAAAACCGGCCAGCGCTATTCTCAAAAATCGCCAATTAATTTTCATTATATTTTTATTTTTTGTCTCAAAAACATAGGTTATGACCCCTCATTGGAACGAGCTCGTCGAGCTCGTTCCAATGAGGGGTCATAACCTATGTTTTTGAGACAAAAAATGAATAAAATGAGTTATTCACATTCTTTTTGCAAGTGTCGTCTGCTTTTCATGTTAGGTAAAGGGTTAACGGCGTATGTTTTGACAATCAATCAGCATCTCTTGGCTGATTTTTTATGAATGATGATCATGACGTCATGGTATTGCGTTCTTGCGATCCACATGACGTAATCTCCACCCATTGTTAACGCGTGGTGGGCCAATATAAATATATCACTGCAAAAAGATATAGTCTGATTTATTTCGTTGAGCTGGTGATTTATTTATCATTCAATTACTATACTGAGTCAAAAAAGAAAGTATAATAGAAACAAATGTGAAAAAATAGCATAAAGGATGAAATGTAATAGTTCTAATGTTGCATGTTTGTGGACAAGAAGTCGTGAAAAGAGTTTAATGACTTGCTGTTGTTGTCCACCCAACCGTATACAATTTTGATACGGTTTTCAAAATAGCACGTGCTCCCGGAGAATGCCAACTTGAATGAGCGACCGACGAGTTTCTTTGTCTTATGTTGCCCTAGACAGCCTGAGTTATTGAGAAAACACGCTAGTTTTTTGTCTTCCGACATTTTTATAAATGCCAAGGTTAACCGAAAATCAGAGGTTGCGTGCCATTGGTGTGCGTGAGGCTGGGATACCTCCAGATGAGCTCGCTGCTGAGTTCGGAGTTACTGTGGCCACTATTTACTGTCTCATTAGAAGGTATAGAACCACTGAATCTACTGCCGACCGACCGCGTTCAGGTCGACCAAGCGTTACGACCCCTGCACAAGACAGACACATCATGACGTCTCACTTGCGGGATCGCTTCCTTCCGGCGAAGAGGATAGCAACAATTACTCCTGGTAAAATTAACAATAGAATTAGTGCACAAACTGTCTGCAACAGACTCGCTGAATACGGCATCCGAAGTAGGCGTCCATACGACGGACCAATCCTTACCCAATATCATCGTACCGTCAGAATGGAATGGGTTCGTCAGCGTGTTTGCTGGACTCTGCAGTGTTGGGGCACAGTTCTTTTTAGTGATGAATCACGATTTTGTCTACGGCGCGCTGATGGTAGGGCAAGAGTGTATCGCCGACGAGGAGAACGGGTTTCTGATGCTTGCGTGTGGGAATGCGACCGTTTCGGCGGAGGTGGTGTAATGGTTTGTAGTGTAATGGTTTGGGCAGGAATTTCCTTGCACCATCGAACGCAGTTGATCTTCATCGATGGTAATATGAATGGACAGCGATATCGAGACGAAATTCTTAACGCTGTTGTTGTCCCGTTGTTCAACGCTAACGTCGGATTGCAGTTATTCCAGCAAGACAATGCCCGATGTCACGTGGCGCATATCTGTCGTGACTTCATTAAGGAGCAGAGCATCGAACTTTTTCCCTGGAACGCCCTTTCGCCAGATTTGACGCCAATCGAGCATCTTTGGGATCAATTGGACTGTCGGGTACGACTTCGTGATCTTCAGACGTTAGGCGATTTACGTAATGTTCTAAGGCAGGAGTGGAACGCAATACCACAGGGTGACATCAGAGAGTTATCAGGTCCATGCGCCGTCGATGCCTTGCCGTCCAAGAGGCAAACGGTGGACATGCGCGCTATTGACTGCATGTGTGAACTTTTCATTTCACCCCATGTCTGAATTACGACGTCCTGACGTGATGCTGGCAACAGTAAGAACATGAAATTATGCAAATTCACACAGCTAGACTCGAAATATGAATTTACGATAATTTGTTTGGGACTAAAGTCGATAATACTAAAAAAATTGCTCCTCAAAGTTTATTATACTTTCTTTTTTAACTCAGTATATAATCAAAAACGTTTACCTGGACGCGTGTGATGACTCGATGCCAATAGAGTGCAGGTAAAAGCATCTCGATCTGAATCAAATGATAGCAGGTGTGGTTGTTACCTTCAATACAGATTTGTATTTTGTCGAGACTGTTTTTACTTGTATTGAGGAAAATACGTTTTTGTTGTCAATTAACCCTTTCCCTACCGCCCGCATAATATGCAAATTGAGCAGTTGAAAAAATTAAATTTTTCAAAATATTTCAACAAAACCACATCATGTGACCCCTCATTGGAACGAGCTCATTGAACTCGTTCTAAATGAGGGGTCACATGATGTGGTTTTGTTGAAATTTGTTGAAAAGTTAAAAAAATGATATTTAAAATAATAAATTTTGATATCGCATGCGCTTTTAAGGGGTTAAATATGTGGCATGTGCACATTGTGCTTGTACAGACCTGTTGTTTTCAAAATTCTGCGTAACCCATTTATCGTTCACCTGGTGTGAGCTTTGGTAACTTACCGTTTGTTCCCCTCTACCATATTCAGGTAACCCATTAGGTAATTTAAATATATAAATGTATCGCAACTATGCCGGTATATGAACTGTTGTATCATAACCAAGGTCTTGCTCCTATGGGCAATATCCTGATAAATGAGATGAATCCTTAGGAACTATAATAAGACTGTGTTGTAGCACTTCAGATACAAATTAGTTGTCATTATAGCCTAATCGTGACATGGGGTAGTATGCTGCAGAAGAGTATGGCGTCCATAATCACTATTTGTGGCAGAAACATGAATTATTGCCATTTCCTGATTTTGTATCTATGTTATGTTTTAATATGATGAACAATTTAAAATGATGTTGAGCATCAACCAATCATCAACTACATAGGTGTTTGCATCTGCCTGAAGTATAGCTGCTCTGTTGGCTAATAACAGAACAGCTATGCTTCAGGCAGATACAAACACCTGTGCAGCTGATGATTGGTTGAGGCGCAACATCATTCCACCATTCATGCGTACTAGATCATTCAACTTGGCAAAAATTTTGCGTGACTCGGCGGCAATTCGGCGCGACCCGTTTTTCGTTTGCGTTTTTTTTTTTTTCATTTTAGGTAGCCTTCACGCGATCCAAACGCGTCAAATTGACAGGTCTGTTGTACAAAATCTTTATCACGCAGAGACTCGTTTCGGGGGACGCATAGCTGCGAGTCGCTAACCCCCCCCCCCCTAAAACGAGCGTTGTCACGAAAAAAGATGGTCTGCAAACACAATCAGCACTTAACACTTTTATCAACCCATCAGTCAACAAAACCCATAACCACAACTTCTCAAAAATAGTCGCTAACAAACAAGAAGTCACACCCAACTGATCAAAATGATGGACTCCATTTTCATTTCTCTTAACCCAACGGCAAGCGAGGAAATTCCTTTCACGTGAATGAAATTGTACATGTTGATAAAAAATAATCGAACTCGAACTCATCCCGAGTATGCTTTTTCTCTCGGCCAATAATATTTGCACTCAAGTTCAATTCAATAAGTCACCCAGGGGATAGATGGGTGGTTCGCGAAAACAACTAAGAAATAAGTAATTTCGAGACTTTTGAAAAATTGTGAAATTTGGATGGTTTTGGCAAAAAAATTTGAAAATAAGCGTTTTCACGAATATGCCGATACCTCACTTCTCTAGATATTGTGACAATACATAGGTTTATCAAATCTGGTTGAAATCGTATAGCTTGTTTTTGAGTTATGTTGAAAAATGGTGAAATTTTGAAGGTTTTGGCAGAATATTTTGAAAATAAGCTTTTCCACAGACAAGACGATATCTCATTTCACTAGATTTTATGGCATTACATAAATATACAAAATTTGGTTGAAATCGTACAGCTTGTTTTGAGCAGTGCAACAGACAAAATTGACGGCGGACAAAAAAAACTGAAAAAAAAAATAGAGAAGAAAATTTTTTGAAAAAGAATAACAAGAGCGTTTCCCAAACTGGATTTGGGAAAGCCGAATTATATTTTTGAAGTGCGTAAATATCTCTTTAAATACATGGCGTCACTTCGTTCATAATTTTTAGAAGCGTGGAATCCACGGCCACAATGAGATTGACGTTATGTTTCAAAAGTTTTTCGCTATAACTTTCATTCTTTTGCCTTCTTCATTTTTGTTTTGGTGTTTGGCATGGTGGATTGTTTATGTACTGGATCTTGTAATTCTCAGCAACATGGAATGTATGTTGAGTATGCATGTTAACTAGACGCATCGTTCATTGCAGTATTACAAGTTTTTAAAGGCAATAACTTGTGCTTGCCAGTATCACTGACATAGTCCGTCAGAGGCCCGAGCATTCTTTTCTCGCGACGTCAAGTGATTTTATCGCTATTGCAATAGTGATCTGTTATCGCCAATTTTTTTATCGCTACTGATACTGAGGTTTGCGATTGTGTTTTAGGTAAATGGTAGATAAATATCAAGATTTAAAAAAAAATTAATGATTAATTTTATTGAATGGACCAGAAGTTTGTACGTTTTTGTAAAGCAACATTAAAAGATATTGTGATGAATTGAGGATAACATGGTCTGAGGTTTGCGGCTCGATGCTTATGTTCAACCGAGACGCGAAGCGTCTCGGTTGAACATACGCTTCGAGCCGCAAATCTCAGATCATGCTACCGCCAATTCATCATAATGACGTACATGTCAAAATAAGATACTTCCAGGAGCCCTAAAATCCACATCGTGAAATGAACAAGGCAACTTCAATGAACAAGGCAACTTTAAAGATAATAAATTTAGTACGTAAACCTCTCGTGTACCCCACGACGGCCATGAACAACAAAAAATCAGTGACTTAGATAAAGGTCGAGGTTCCTCCATCTCAGTTCAAAACATGAAAAAGTTCATGAATTGAACTGAGATGGAGTTACATCGACCTTTTTAAGCGGGTTGTGGGTATACATTCATAAAATGATCACTGACCTCCTAAAAATGCGATTTTATAGGCAATATTCGCTATGAATCTCCTCTCATTGTTGTCATCTTTTCAAATATTTCACTTGTCGACGTCAGACGGTGTATATGCCACAGAAGCCGTAAACATAGAAAAAACTAAGTGAGTTCTCACACAATCATAGAGCGAGGATTTTAGTCTTGTTGGAACATAGCACATACATAGAGCAATAAATAAACCGGAAATAATTTATTACATAACTGGTCCCAAAGTATCGTAACTTGAGATAAGAGAAAGACTTGTGCACGCGGAAGTCGCACGGGGACGGGACGGTGTAGGACTAGTTAGCCCCTTTGGGCCCTCTTTAGCTGTAGTTTTGGTCACTGGTGATGGGAACGGTTTGGGTCTGACTTCTAGTGGGGGTAGTTTGTATTGCTTAGTTGGGGACTGTTTGTTGTTCAGGAGACGGTTTGGGGTGGTGTTCATCACGGTACCGTAATCTTCGTTTGATCCTAAGCATGGACCTTCACAAAAAAGCAACAAGATCTGTTGCTGAAAAGGCATAAAACTTTGAAATAAGAGTGCAACACTTTTCTCTTTGCAACTACTTGTTAATTTTATCCTCTCCATCTATTTCGTTTAATGTGCCGGATGTTAACATGGCCGACATAAAGGAAACCTAATTACGTCTAAATTCATTGAAGACAAACCTTCAATATAAAATACAGATATAACATACAACTGTTATGTTTGTCTTATATTAAATGCATTGAGACAATAATCTATGAGTTGGCCTCATTGGGATTCACGTTTCGCAAGCAGAGTCATATTGCTGAAAATTAACATATAAATAGTAATTAACATGCAGCGTTGGTAAATTAGCACTACAGCAAAATGACAGTAATCATCATTATCAATGAATATTATCTGAGGCAAGTCATAAGTTCCCTGTAGAAAACAGATGGAACGCATTGTTCAGTACGAACTTGATACCCAACCTACATAAGAAATGGATAACATTACTTAATCCAGACTTTGTCCATCCATATTACATGCAGATGGGAGGAGGGTGTGCTTCAACCAGAAATCGCGAAAAATTATTCATTCGGACTGCAACCCTTTCCAAGTAAATTCCTATGCAAGAAACATGAAATTCGAAAAATGTTCAACCACATCACTAGATGTGATAAATTCTCCCCAGACCTACGCGCAGGTCCGTAATTATTATAGATGTTCATATATTGGGGTGGGCGGAGGGGGTAGGCTATATTTGCACCCACATATCAAGTTGCTCGACTGCTCAGATGAGAGTCTATAATAACCGGAATTAGCCACGGAAATAGGAAAAGCCGCAGAAGACAGCACGCCCATGCCCTTTACTACGGCATTATCTATCGTCGTGGCTAATTTTAAATGTTGGTCCGTCTCGTACAGTTAAAACTAGAAGTCCTGTCACGAACTGCGCGCTTATCGAGGCTTAATTGCGCGTAGGAATTGCGCGGAATTGCCATAACGAATGGCATCCAAAGCACGGCAGGTTCTTCTGGTTACTCATGGCAAACACAGGCAATGTTTCATCCATTGGACCTCCGGGTAATCCGGAGGTCCATTGGCAGAAACATTGCTTGTGCACAGGCCATATGTACAGAATTTGATAGCCTTACTATGGTCATAATGCGCAGATTAATGCGCAGATCGACGTGCTATTTGGGCGCATTTCATGACAGGACTTCTAGTTCAAACTGTAAGATATCAGTGGTATCCACATTCTGATATCACTGAACGAGCCAAGCTTCCACACTCCATTATCAAAACTGGGTGCCCTGGGCAGCTGGGTTTCCCGTATGACTCTCTTGATCCATCGTGTCTGTTAATATGGAGTTGTAACTACGAGTCCATAGTACGCCATAGCTCGTATTTCAGCTGACTAGAATTTGTTTACAAAATACAAAGGAAGATATTCTGAAGTTATAATTATCTTTAAAATCATTATGACGGAAATGGCATTTCCGTGGATCGAATTTTGGAAATGTAAAATGTTCTCCCTTCAGATCCCAGGCATG
This sequence comes from Pictodentalium vernedei, assembly GCA_031216915.1. Classification (NCBI taxonomy): domain Eukaryota; kingdom Metazoa; phylum Mollusca; class Scaphopoda; order Dentaliida; family Dentaliidae; genus Pictodentalium; species Pictodentalium vernedei. Next base: position 768,174,381 of record CM062296.1, read on the forward strand.
TCGAACTACTGCCCCGACCATTTTTACTGCGTTTTCGTCGCCTGTACATGTAGAGGACTACATAAAACCAAAGTTCATCAATTGTTTCAGATGAAAACTCTTCTCAGTGCAAAAACAAGCATCAAAGAGCCGGGGAGTGTAATGAGGCTTCATAGCACACACTTTTGTTAGTTTTTGCAAGTCATACATACGAATTAGCATTGAACCTTCAATCAGCCAGATCATAGCAGTAGCAGGTGGAAACAAAGCAAATGTTCTGTTAACTCTTAGAAGCCATGGAACCAGAATGAATTTATTGAACATGACATACCGCGACAACTTATAGTTAGCAGCAGGTGCTTCTAGTAAAGTGTCGTCTGTCTGCTCAGACAGACGACACTTGACTAAAACACCTGCTCAGTGTTTAATTCTCCCCCAGCCCAAAGATAGCCGAACAGCCACAGCCAGATTACCTGCCGTATTACATCACAGGTAAGAAAACTCGACTCCCGGCTTCTAAGAGTTAAAACAGCCAACCATATATATAAACAGTCATATTGCATCTTCCATGGGGGCGCTGTGGCGTTGCGGTAACAGGTTCTCGTCAGATCACCGGAGTTAAGCAACGTCGAGCCCGGTTAGTCCTCGGATGGGTGACCGTCTGAGCGATCGATTCGGACTCCCGCGTTGTGTCCTTGGGCAAGGTACTTAACCCCGGTTGTCCACATGGGGGCACGATGACGCCGTGTACTAAGGCATACTGCACGTCGATGGTCATGTCGATGGTGCGCATGTCTTCAGACAATCTAACCCTGCCTGCGCTGCAGTGCGAAGTTACGATGTTGGGGAGCTGGCAGCTGCTCGTCGTTCCTCGGTGGTTCTCTACTGGTACTCCGGCTTCCTCCACCCGTAAAACAGTCACGGTCACGATTAGCCATTGTGCATAAGTATGTGACCTTAAACACCATTAAATAAATAAATAAATTCCATCTACCTGCAGCTACTCATGTCTTGAATGGTGATTAATTCTTCGCTTTGACTCGCCCCACACTTTGAATGAAATAGCTCACTTGAATCCACGTGTCAGTGGAAAGTTTCTGTTTGATTGTTTGTGTATTGAGGTTTAATGAAGCTTTCAACAGACAGGATCATATTGTGTCTGACAGTTTTACGGTTGGAGGAAGCCGGAATACCTGCAGAGAACTACCGAGCACAGGCTGTGAGTAACTGTCAGATTCTCTAGTTTACTAACACGCCACAAACAGAGTTGGCAGTTGTTTAAGCCTTTAGTCAACGTAACGACCAAAACTGGTCAGCGCGATTCTCAAAAATCGACAATTAATTTTCATTATTTTTTTCATTTTTTGTGTCAAAAGCATAGGTTATGACCCCTCGTTGGAACGAGCTCGTTGAGCTCGTTCCAACGAGAGGTCATAACCTATGTTTTTGAGACAAAAAATAAAAAAATTAGTTATTCAAGAATTTTTTTGGCAAGTGTCGTCTGCTTTTCATGTTAGGTAAAGGGTTAAGGAATGGGCCCCATCGAGGTGTAGTGGTAGTGAAGTAGCAGTACACAATGCAACCATGCCCCGACGTGGGCAATCGGGATTAAGTATCTTGCCCAAGAACACAGTGCAGATGGGGCGAGTCAGGATCGAACCAGTGAAAAGTGCAGTGCTCTAGACAATGAGCCACCGTGATCCGAAGTGAAAAATCAAAAACAAATGTACTATACCGTTGCTCCAATATTAGCAACGGTATAGTACACAACAGTTTTAAATATTCCGCCCACAAGTTAATTCAAGTCTACGATTTAAAAAAAAAAGATCCAACTGAAGCATACTTTCTTTAATCCGTTATGCCCAAGACTTCGTCTACAACAGTTTCGTTCACACAACAGTTACACGACGGATTGTCCAAGCGACACTGCGCATACAACTAAATGTCTGGGCGACATGTCGCCCATAGGATTGTTTGTCTAAGAGATTATTTGTCTAATTACCAAATAGTCTATATATTTAATAGCGTTCATTACTGTAATATTTCTTTAAGGTTTAAGAAAATTTTCACCTAAATGATCCGCCAGCTGGCTAGCAAGGACGCCGGAGACGGGGGAGGGGGGGGGGGGGTTGCGCACCCCTTCCCCGCCACACACACTTTTTTTCCGCAGAGTTTGTTCCTTAGAAGCCCCCCCCCCCCCCCCCGTCCCCGGCGTCCTTGCTAGCCAGCTGGCGGATCATTTAGATGAGAATTTTCTGCGCAAGCCCCCCCCCCCCCCCCCCCCCCCCACCACACACACTTTTTCCGCAGAGTTTGTCGCTTAGAAGAGATTTGCACAGTCTCTTTCGCCAATTGGCAACACTTGTTTTGGGGGAATCCTTGTAACAAAGTGACAAATTATGGCAAGCATGAATTCTTTTCGGCTTTGTATGATTTCGTTTGACATGCTTAATTGTCAGATACTCAGTTTTGTTTATCGGGCTCCCGGGGACGTTCTCGGTCTAGATTTTGAAACTTTCTGCCCACGAGGCCGCAGTGTTTCAATGATACTGAAATGCAAGGAAACTGAGTGTTTTGGGTCTAATTTATCAAAATTTTCAACCAGCGGGGCGAACCATGGTCACCCGTGGGAGCTTGGACTCTCCAAACCGGCATTATTTTAGAACCCCCGCCCCCACATCGAATTAGGCCCCGGCGTCCCTGCTCAAGATGATATATAACATGCACTGTCATTCGAAATCATAGTAGGTTTAAGCTCTCCTAATGGATTCGAACAAAACCTTGATAAAATCGCAGCGAGATTGTCGGAAACTGTTGGATGATGGGTATATACATATAACTTGAATAATGGGCGTGGCACAACTATATACTGGCGTTGCCAGGACCGACACCGTCGTGGTCGTTTAACCCTTTACCTAACACGAAAGGCAGACGACACTAAAATTCTTGAATAACTAAATTGTTTTCATTTTTGCGTTAAAAACATAGCTTTAACTTAAGACGTCTCACTGGAAGGAGCTCGTTCCAACGAGGGGCCATAAGCTAGACAAAAAAAAAAAAAATAAATAAAAAATTGAATGGTGATGTTTGTGATTAGCGCTGGACGGTTTTGGTCAATGCTTTGGGTAAAGGGTTAATACAGAAAAGTGACTCATTCCTGAAGGGAAAAGCACATAAGTAGTATGTCTCGCACGTTTCACCCCTAGGTTGCAGGACCCCGGCGCGGGACCCCGGAAGTGACGTCATGTCACGTGACCTAGTGGCGCCATGTTGTGTTGTCATGGTAACCCGCGTGAGCAGCCATGTTGTGACGTCATCTCCATAGTGATACTCGATGTGAGTGCGCATGCGCAGCGCGTGTTGTTAGGGTGATACGTGTTTCCGTCGTCCATTTTGTATACTGGAGGCCGCCATCTTGGTTTCTATGGTAGCACGTGGTTGCTATGTTACCCAATTTTTCTGCAATAGGACGGGGTATGTTCGGAGGGTATGTTCCTTTGTAAAAGAGTAAATCTAATTACCACAAACAACCCGACAATCCCTCCGAATCACCAAAATCTACCCCAACTTTTACTATTTCGAATTCTTTCAGAATTCTCTGCTTCTATCTATATATGCAATAGTTTTCGTCTATCTGGCCATGTTCCTTTGTTCTGGAGTATACTCCAGTAGCGTAGAAGGGCCTGTTAGTTGGAACAGTTTACCTTATTATTACTATATTTAGCAATTTCTGGTCTATTCTTGTTAGTTCTGACCCTATTCCAAGTACTCTTGTTGTTTCATATATCTAGATCATTTATAACCAAGCAGATTGCTTGATTTCCCATAATCTGTATGCAGAGTTATCTCCCCTTATTACAATGACGTCCTATCCGATTCTCATCACCTCTATATCCAATGGCCATATCCCATGGAATCCCTTATTTTGAAACACCCGTGACTATGGAATCCCTTTTTTGTCGTATGAGGCCATGAGGGCTATGTAAAGGCGCTCAATGAGTCCTCATATATTATGCCTCATAGCCTCATTGAATTCTGAGGTTATGAGGACCATTAAAAATCCCTCAATGAGGTATAATTTACTACGACTCTTAGCCTCATTTCAGTATTTTAGGATACCTATGGCCTGGTATTGTATTATTCGAGGATACCTATCGAGGATACCTTTTGGAGAATCCCTTTTTCGTCGTATGAGGCCATGAGGGTTATGTAAAAGCCCTCAATGAGTCCTCATTTATTATCCCTCATAGCCTCATTGAATTTTGAGGTTATGAGGACCATTAAAAATCCATCAATGAGATATAATTTACTACGACTCTTAGCCTCATTTCAGTATTTAACAGCCATATCCCCAGGCACCCCAATTTCGGCACCCCTTTTTGGAAAACATGGCCTTCGGCACCCCTTTTTGTCGTATGAGGCCATGAGTAATCCCTCAATGAGGTCTAATGTAGTCTAACCAACCGCTTCCATCTTGTCGCCAAAGCTCCAAGACCACTACTGGTCTATGGTCTATCTGTCCTACCATTAGCTTCTACAACAGACTTGTTCCATTGCGGTCTTGTACCAGTGCTATTGACTAAACTATCATCCATTAATATTGACTTGTATCACTACTTCCTAGCTATACCTATCTCAGTCTCGACTATAACATTGATCAAGGTTGAATCAGATTTACCCTGTATACATATAAAGCATTCCGTAATTGAGATTCCTAGCCGAGTCCGTAAAATTTGGATTCCGTGTTTTAACATCAACACTCGAGGGTGTGGAAAAGGATTGATAACACCCAATTCAACAATGACTACAAGAGCCTGAATAGAGACAACCAGTCACTACAAAATAACAAAGGTGCAGATCCAACACAACCAAGATCGAAGTAAACATTACAAAGTGAACGAATGTCAAACTAGCCGGATTGATAGAACTAGTTGGACAGACTGAACAGATCTGATCAAATACAATCAAGATGGAAGAGAACAGAACAAAGTGAACAAAGATCCAACACAACCAAGATCGAAGTGAACAGAACAAACATCACGAATTTTTACTTAATCTTAATGCACAATAAATTCAACAAAATTTTTCACCTGAATGAACTATAACCCCTAAATATAACCCAATGTTTGAAATGAACTACAGCCCCTCAAATATAACCCAGTGTTAACACTTTGAACTGTTTGAATGAACTTTATTTCTGAACTATAACCCTGATGAAGGTATATAATATTAACACTCCCTTTTGAACTGAACAAAGTTTTAAACTTAATGAATATATAACGAAGGTGATCTGAATTTTAACTGAATGAACTGCAACCCATTGAACTGAATTCTTCTAATAGGGAAGGAGAATACCCTCGAGTGTTGATGTTACAACACGGAATCCAAATTTTACGGACTCGGCTAGGAATCTCAATTACGGAATGCTTTATATGTATACAGGGGAAATCTGATTCAACCTTGATCAATGTTATAGTCGAGACTGAGATAGGTATAGCTAGGAAGTAGTGATACAAGTCAATATTAATGGATGGTAGTTTAATTAATAGTACTGGTACAAGGCCGCAATGGAACAAGACTGTTGTAGAAGCTAATGGTAGGACAGATAGACCATAGACCAGTAGTGGTCTTGGAGCTTTGGCGACAAGATGGAAGCGGTTGGTAAGACTACATTAGACCTCATTGAGGGATTACTCATGGTCCTCATGGCCTCATACGACAAAAAAGGGGTGCCGAAGGCCATGTTTTCCAAAAAGGGGTGCCGAAATTGGGGTGCCTGGGGATATGGCTGTTAAATACTGAAATGAGGCTAAGAGTCGTAGTAAATTATACCTCATTGAGGGATTTTTAATGGTCCTCATAACCTCAAAATTCAATGAGGCTATGAGGGATAATAAATGAGGACTCATTGAGGGCTTTTACATAGCCCTCATGGCCTCATACGACAGAAAAGGGATTCTCCAAAAGGTATCCTCGATAGGTATTCTCGAATAATACAATACCAGGCCATAGGTATCCTCAAATACTGAAATGAGGCTAAGAGTTGTAGTAAATTATACCTCATTGAGGGATTTTTAATGGTCCTCATAACCTCAAAATTCAATGAGGCTATGAGGCATAATAAATGAGGACTCATTGAGGGCTTTTACATAGCCCTCATGGCCTCATACGACAAAAAAGGGATTCTGCAAAAGGTATCCTCGATAGGTATCCTCGAATAATACAATACCAGGCCATAGGTATCCTCAAATACTGAAATGAGGCTAAGAGTCGTAGTAAATTATACCTCATTGAGGGATTTTTAATGGTCCTCATAACCTCAAAATTCAATGAGGCTATGAGGCATAATATATGAGGACTCATTGAGGGCCTTTACATAGCTCTCATGGCCTCATACGACAAAAAAGTGATTCCATAGCCACGGGTGTTTCACAATAAGGGATTCCATGGGATATGGCCATTGGATATAGAGGTGGTGAGAATTGGACTCCATTGTAATAAGGAGAGATA